>JABTTQ020001865.1:33-691382 GCA_016081115.2 Rehmannia glutinosa
GCATGCGTAACCTTGCTTAATATCCATAGTAAAACCCGTAGGCCCACATCAAATTATCCCAGGAAGTGAGTGGTAGGCATCAGTAGCCCAATAAAAGCGAGGCCAGGCTGCGATTTTAGGGCGATGAACCGAGGCTGTGGCCTGAAACATCAGCTCAACTTGGGCTATTTTTGGTTGTTCATTGGGGTTTGATGCTTTGATAAATGGGGTGTTGACTGGAATTTTGACGATTAATTAAGTGGTTTCCATTTGTGAAAAAATGGAATTAAATTATTGTAAATTACACTTAGAGAGTAGATGAAATTAACATTGGAGTTTCTCAAAAGCGGGTCCAGGGTGAATGAAATTAATCTTTAGAAAGTTGTAGCCATCTGTGAATAAATGGTATGGAAAATGAGAAATGTGGAGGAGGATCGATCTTTCTTGAAATCCCATAGGAAAAAGGAGGTAAAGTTGCCATGACTTTATTTTATCGCAAGTTGGACAAATAGGTTTTGGGCATGGGAACACCACAGTTTCCCAAAGAGGGGAAGGAGCCTCTGTCTTGTGGGTTTATCAGCCTACTGTAGCCGCGCCGCCGCTCGGCTCGGCCGTCGGCGCGGGCCGTGGGCCGGGCTTGGGCTTGGGCTTGAGCCGCAATGTTTTTGGACGAAAACGCTAAAAACATTAAATATTTAATTAATTTTGTAAAGTAATTAAATAGATTTAATTAATTTTGTAATTAGTGAAACAATGGGAAAAACTTTCGGCCATGGCACTTACCAGAGGCGAACACTTGCTCCGTCACGATCGGGTCGTCTTTACTGTTAGAGGGTCTCTAGCTACACGCACGGGCGGCGTGCGCGTGCGTACGGGCGACCGTCTTGGTCTGCAGTTTGAGCTACCACCTGTGACGGCGCTGCGCGCGTGCGTCTTGGCCGTGCTTTCTCCTGCTTGTAGTGCGTACGTTCCCGTGAAAATGTGCGCACCCGATCCTCTGAGGCGATTCCCATCTGAGCGCCGTTACTATAATATTGAGGCCACTGGATGATTTAACATGCGGGCTTCAGGATAATAAACTTGATCGTTCTGTCATCTGGCGTATTCAAGTTTTAAATTCGTTCAAAGCTTGGAAGTTGAACTTTTTGTTGTTCATTGTGTTTTTTGAGTTTGCAAGTGCGTAAACTCGAGACACTTAAAAGTCTAAGATTAATATCCTCTTAGAGGCGAGCTTAGCGGAGCGTCAAGCACTCGGTGTGCGGGGCGTTTTTAAGTGCTGCGGAAGCGGTCGAAATCGAGGCTGTTCAAACCATTCAACTAAATTGACCGTTTCGTGACTTGATATACGCTGATATAATTTTGCAAACATTTTCTTTCATAGAAATTTGGGCTCCAAAAATGGCGACTCGGAACCTTGACTATTTTAGTTGTTTTTGCAGACGAGGAGTGGGTCGAGTTCTTACTCGAAAATAGCGGCTCGGTCAACAAATATTAGAAGGTCTACAAAGTGAGTCATAATTAGGTGTTCTTTTTTTGATGAAAATATAAAAATGTCATTAAGATGTAAAATTCACAAAATAAAAGGGCATACACATTAAAAGAAACGGTGGTAATGGACAAACCCGTTAAACCACTAAGAAACAGTCGAGAAATTTGTTTTTAATAAATTAATGACGCGTATACAGTGTCAATTATGTATCATTCGCATCAAATTGAATGAAAAATAAAGCAAGAAATGAAATATGGACGTGGAACATAAAAATGCGTCCAATCGCCCACGAGCCACTGTGTTATAATTCCATTTCAAAATAGAAACACGTTTATATTTGGAAAAAGAAACTGAAGAAAATAATAGAGGAAAAAATAGGTCATACTTTTTGGTAATCGAAGAGAGAAAAACATTGAAGGGAAGTATTTGGATTGTGGATCAAGCCCCTTCCATTGAAATTGGGTTTTGAGCCGAAATGACGAAAATAGAACAAAGATCATTATTTATATATGTTCGAATTTTAGCAGGATTACTTTCCTTCCTACAAAAATTGTAAATGGTCCGACAAAATTAGCACTAAGTCACATATAAATGAATTCACGATATTAGATCAAAATGAAAAAATTAGTAGATGTGAATGTGATACTAATCTATATTTAATTTTTTCCAAATGGATATATTTATTATGTGGGTGATATAGACCTCATAATATAAAGTGTTAATTTTCCTTCATCATGGATTGTTTTTCTTTTTTAATAAATAGAAATATATAAAAAGAAAGGAAAAAGTCTTGATCACAAACCCGATCGAGATAACCGGAAAAATGTTAAACCAGGAAAAAAAACAACAAAATAAACTTAAATGCAATTTAAGCGAAAGATGTCTGTTCCCAGAAGATCTTGATAAGCGTAGTTAGTTGTTTTTAGCACATGCTCGGAAATATCTTCTTTATAGTCCCCAATGTAAGCATGTGGAATGTCGGTGTGATCTACGTGCGATTACTTGTGGAAACACCGGGATTATAAAAAATACTTCGTCCATTTCCCTTTGGCTTTAAATTAAGAGAAATAATAAATGGGCTTGAGAACATGAGTGTTGTTTGATGAATGGCAAGTGAACTGAAGCGCATTTGTCCAAACGTGAAGTTTTGTGCATAGAGACATCCACCCTGTCAATGGCCACACAACATTCAATATTCCAACAGTCCAGGGTTAGTCATTTAAGCTTTGCCATGATAGTCCCCTTCCATCCCACCCAACATTATGTTCTAAGAGGATAGGGCCTGGGAGGGAATCGTCAGGTGGTTGGATAGTGGTCGAGTGGTTAAGAGTGTATGACTACGTAAAGCTTTCGAGTTTATCGGCGTAATTCTTGACATGTCGCTAAATGATTTTGTCCCAGGGATGCGATGGGCGGATAGAAACGGGTTTTGGCCAAGACCAGGACCTGCCCCGAGAAGAAAATCTTGGACCCAAGATCCACCCTACCTTCGGACCCGTCCCGTATCAATAAATCAACAACAATTTTAAATTTACTAACGAGAAAAATTATAGTATGTACCAACGTTTTAAGATTTTATTGGTAAATATTTATCCACAATGATTTTACCTACACTTTACAATTATCTTAATATTTACCTACATATTTTTGCATAGGTAGATGGATTTTTCTTATAGTGTGCAAGCTTAGACTAGAGGTTTAAGATTAGAGCTCCATCACTACTCATCTCCTTCACATTATGTTCTTAGAGAAAGTAAAAGTTTTAAGTAATTTGAATCAATATATATATATATATATATATATATATATATATATATAGGAATGGTGTTTGACCGCTCGTTACGCTTATTTTTACTTTTAGAGAGAATAGTGTGATAATTTTATTTTATAAAAATGAGAATGAATTTTGAGAGTGTGATTGGATATAAGATGAAAATGCCAGTGATGATAGTTGATGTGATAGTTTTTTAGTATAATAGTGATTAGATTTGATTGGTGATTTGAAAAATAAAGAGAGAAAGTAGATAGTGTATTTGTAATATGATTGTATAATAATGATAGTTGATGTGATATTTTTCTTGTTTAAATTATAAGTGAATGTGATTGATGATTTGAAAAATGAGAAAAAGTGAATAGTGTATTTTTGAAAAATTTCACAAGCAATCATGTTAATGTCAAAATTTTGTCAAAAAAATAGAAAGGAGAAATTTTTTTTTCGAGACAAGCACTTCCATTATTTAAAGACAATTACTTTTTTCCAATGAATTGTAGAATATATTATCAAATGAACTGTAAATTCTCGGAAAATGGGATTTTCAGTTCAACCATGGTTTCTTTATGGTGGTCGGGCTCAACTTATTGAATATATTGATTGTTCATGGGCTTAATAGGAGTCTAAACTATTAGTTTAATAAATATCATTTAGAAATTAAATTATTCTTCAATTTATTACAAAAAATAAAGTACATATTTCTAAAATACATAATTTATATACTATCTTATTCAATTCAAACAACTCTAGGTTTATTTAAATATTTTTATATTTATCATAAGTAATGTATAAAAATTTAAAACTGCAATCAAGTTATTAGTTAAATTATGAGAACTAGCTCACGGGCTTTACTAATGAAGCATTGGTAGCGGAGTTAAATATCTCTACAGCTTGAATTTGATTCATTTTATTTTTGAGTCTCACTAAAAGCTTATCGTGATCAGCGAGTTCAGGAAGTAGGCACCATGGCCCGGTCTGGTGTTTGCGGGTCCCGGAGAAATGTGACAAAAAATTAAAAAGGAAAAAAATTAAGTCATCAATATTAAATTTTATTAATTTAACTTTATTTCATTTGATATTCACTCTACATGGATATCTTTTATACACGATCTACCTGCCGTCTGTGGCTCAAAGAGGTCTTCTTCAGAAGTCACAATCTAAATTAATTTGTGTTCTTCCAACCACATGCTTCCATTGATTTGCAAAGGTAATAAGAGCTATCTAATTTTTTAGAATTTTCGAGTAAATGTCAGAAATTGATGATGCTTGTGGATGGTGACGCTACTCTTACCCGTTTTTTCTGCAATTCTTGTCAAAACTTTTAATATTCTTCCAACCAAATACGTTTTTAGTTTTACTATTGATTGGATTACCGTGGTTTTGAGATTTGAAATTGAGTGACATTTTAATTGTCTACTCGCAAATATGTTATGATTCTTTCGTGCGATTTTGTTGGTGTGTTGCGATTGTTCGGTCAAGTTGTCTCCTATAAAAGGATGACTTATCTCTACTCAGATGTGAGTATTTTAGTCTTTTCAATTTGTAGTTCTCTCCTTGACAATTTTGCAGTTTGGAAAAACCTAAATTTTGGACAACAATCAATCATCAAATCAATAACAAGAAAAGGCCTAAACCTTAACAATAGGCCAAACCTTTTAGCAGTAATTAAGCCTCAAAACAACAGAAGCCTAAACAATTCTAAAAAACAACTAGATGACTAATCATACAACTCCAAACAAAAGCATAGATCAAGTCTAGTAATTAGTTTGGAGTTGGCTATGAAATAAGTTTTTATTTTGGTTAAATTCTGTGGACTTATAATGATGGGTCGGGTGATTATTTTTCCTAGTTAAATTTGCTTTGCATTAAATTTATCATTAATAGTAAATTCTTATATATTTTCTTTAATGGTATTAACTTTCCAAAATATTTATTTTTAAACTCCACTTTTAGGTGTGGCATCCCAAGTTGTTTTTTTTCCGTCTTTCGCAAAAAAATTTATTAAGAAATGGGGTGTTACAACACGAAAATAGTACGGTGGCGTGAGTCGAATAGAAAATTAAAAAAATCATATAAATTCCAACTTAAAATTTTTTAATTTATAAGGGATATCAAAAAATATTACGTGGTAATAGGCCAAATTAGTCGCTTGTTTGTATTATGAAAATGAAAAAATAGTCATATTTTCAAAAACATGTTTTAGCCATTTTGACTAAAAATTACTTTGTGTTCCTCAATCACTTGCTTCCATTGATTTGCAGGCGTAAAATATCTACCTTTTTAAATTTTCAGTAAATGCTAAGAAATTGATGATGCTTGTGGATAGCGATCCTTCTCTTACAATGTTTTCTGCAATTCTTGTCAAAACTTTTAATATTCTTCCAACCAAACGCGTTTTTAGTTTTACTATTGATTGGATTACCGTGGTTTGATATTTGAAATTGAGTCACATTTTTTTGGCGCAAAAATTGAGTCACATTTTGTTTGTCTGCAATATCACGATATGTTTTGTAGTTCTTTCGTCTAGATTTTTGTTGGTGTGTTGCGATTTGTTCGGTCAAGTTGTCTCTATAAGGGATGGCCTAGTCTACTGACACTCATATGTGAATATTTTAGTTTTTTTCAATTTTGTAGTTCCCTCCTCGACAATTTTATAATTTTCAAGTCAAATGTTAATAATGTCTCAGCAAAAATAAAATTTGGAAAAGCCCTAGAACTTTGGACAACAATCAATCATCAAATCAACAACAGAAAGGCCTAAACCTTAACAATAGGCCAAGACCTTTTAACAGCAATTAAGCCTCAAAACAATCCTAAACAATTCTAAAAACAACTAGATGACTAGTCATACAAAGCCCAGTAATTAGTTTGGAGTTGGCTATGAAATAAGTTTGACTTTGGTTAAATTCTATGGACTGTGAGTGAGTCATGGGTGATTATTTTTCTCCTAGTTAAATTTGTTTTTGCATTAAAGTTAACATAAATATTAAATTCTTATTTGTTTTCTTTAATGGTATTAACTTTCCAAAATATTTATTCTTCATAAACTCACTTTTAGGTGTGGCATCCAAATTCATAAAAATATTTTATTAAAAAAGGGTGTTACAACACGAAAGTGGCAGTCACAGTGATGTGGTCGAATAGAAAACTAAAAAATCATATAAATTCCAACTTAAATTTTTTTAATTTATAAGGGATATCAAAAATATTACGTGGTAATAGCCAAATCGGGTCACTTTTGTTTTGTGAAAATGAAAAATAAGTCATATTTTTTAAAAACATTTTTTACCATTTTGACTAAAAACTTACAGGCATATCTCCTTCGTGTATTATCGATGAAGTCCATTTTTCAAAAATTGATCTGCGTTAAATAACAAATGCATTGAGGTTAGGAGTGGTCCCAAAATATGAAAAAAAAATGGCAGTAGGAGAGGGCATTTAACTCGAAAATGGCTAAAATGTATTTTTTGAAAGACATATTAAAAAACATTTTTACTACGAAAGTACTTCAAAAAAATCCGACAGACTCAAATATACAAACAAAAATCGGGGAGGGGGTAGCATGCCCTCTAGCTCCGCTAGTGGTCATCACCACCCACTTCACCTCCTCCTTCTCCTTGTTTTCTTCCACCACTTGGAGAAGAACAGGCAGATTCATGAACCACATATATAGCCTGTTTTTACGCAAAAAAAGTTGCAGCAAAATGGGTATCATTCTGTTCTTCTCGACGAGAGCAAATGAAGATGATGACCGTGCTCCATTGAAAATGGCTTTTTTCACCATCCAAGATGATACAAATGAGAGAGAGTGATTGGAGAAGAGAGAGTTTTATCATAAATAGTTGAGTATCTCTTGGAATCAGAACAAAACCAATTCTGCAAATATATAGTTCACTATTTATTTTGAGATGTCTCAAATATGTAATCCAACTTTCATATTTAATGGTACATTTTCCATTCTTTTACTATTATAACCCTATTTAATATCGTTTTATAATTTACACTTTTCATTAAATAATGGTAAATGTAAATATTCAACATATTCGGTTTTCCAATCTTTTCTTAATATGTGAAAGGTCAGAAGTTGGAATATATATATATATATATATATATTTGGAGCAGGAAGAGTATAAAGAGATGGTTTTGTCCATACTACACTTAAGAGGAAAACTCCATGTAAATAATTACCGTAAATTTATTGTACATTAATATACGGTAAATATTGTGGAGAGTTTTTTCAAAGATATTTTTGCTCAACTTGTCAAAGTGAAAACAAAAACAGTAACATGAGAAGTTTTTGTTAAAACATTTGTCAACCCATCCCCTTTTTGTCAAGGCGAATAAGACAAACAAAAAAACATCGGATACACCTCTGAAAATATGTCGCTCAAGTAATAAGATAGTCAGCAGAACCCATTTTTGAAGTTTAAAGTTAAAACTCTGGTTACTTACATCGAAAATTAAAAAAGAGAAACTAAAATAAATATCGAAAAAGGTTTAAACTAGATGGTTTTCTGTGCTAATATCGAGCTGCTACGCATGTAATCAGCTTTCATTTCGTTCCCAAATCTACTGACCCACCAACGATGTTCGAGTTTCCAAATGGTTGCTGTTCAAAAGGGTCGAAGCAAGTTGGCAAAAGTTGATGGATGGTCGTATTTACAAGCAGGTCCATACTTGCAAATGCCATAACGCTGATAGTGTGCACAGATGGGCTGATCCTGCATTATTAAGAATTCAGGGGCGATTATCAGCTGAACAGTTCTGTTGGATCGTTCAAAGAATGTTCGAGTACATCACGCAAATACAGGACAAAGATTACTCATATAAAAAGAAAGGGGTAATTACAAAAGCTACCCAGAGGTTTAGCCTGATTTTATAAAAACTCCATTTTTTTTTCAAAAATTACTTAATACCATCTTAAAGTGTTACATACACAGTTGATGTTTGTATTTACCTAACAAATACCACCTCTTAAGGATGCAATTTTATGAAATACAAATAAATATCAATGTGGTGTTTGTAATTTTTGAAAAGAAAACTGTTTTCTTTATTAGACTGAACCTGAATGGTATCTTTTTTTGTAATTAAACCCAAAAAAGACATTAAAATTACCCTTAGACAAGAATACAATTTTTTGCTTTGGATAGTGCCTGTTAAAGGTTAATTAGTAAGAAAAATTCAGCTGCATACATATGGTTTAGTTTAGCTAGAAACCATTAACAACTATGACAAATCAAACTTACAGGTCTAAGCGGCAGTCCTCTGTCATTGAGAGCACATGAGTTTGCCCTACGGCTTGGAGAGAAACGATTCTTTGGATGATGAAATTTGCAATTAGACTTGAATTTGCAGTCTCCGGTTTTCAAGAAGAAACTGCACTCTGGTTCCAGGGCGTTCGGGTATTCTTGACTACCATATCATGTAGATGTTGCATGGCGCGAAGTTGATCTCAGTTGGTAGATTGTTTATGGCAAATGCTGGAGGTGTAGGTAAGCTCCTCTCAGAAGTTGGGTAGGTTGCAGCCTCAAACAAGTCAAAAAATGAAAAGGAGTAGATAAGACATAGCACAAAGGCACGAAAGTGGGTAAGTCATCAGTGCATTTTCAAACACATGCACGCAAAATGACAATTTTTCAGCTAATACTCTATGCCTTGAAAGCAGAGACAAGGAGAGAGAGAGCGAGCAATAACAATCAGAACTCTGCTTACATTCACCATATCGCCTATATAAGTATAGCATTAAGTTAAAAAACATTTCGCAGCAACATTTTTGACAATCGGACCCCGTTTCGTTCTTTAACTTACCTGAATTATGATACCTAGTTGGGGAGTTATACGAGCACCAGCATGAACACACTTAGTATTATAATGAAGACCATCCTCTCAACTATTTGACAAGAAGTTTTCAATGAAAATGTGCCAAGACAGTGAGAACAAGCTGACACGATGTTTTTTAGTGTTCTAACTCATTCCTCAATTTCTAAGCCAGGCATGAGCTCAGCTTGACTGTTAAGTGAGCCTGAAAGACAATATGACATTGCCAATGAAATTTCCAGAGAGCTCTTAATCCGCATTAGCAACTCTAGCCTTCACCAAATGTACGTACATCAGATAGAGAATATTTTGCTTTTTTTGCTACTATAGACAAATATACTCAAGATAAGGAAATGCACAAAATTAATAGAGAATATTCAGCGCTTTGATAAGTATGAAAGTGTAAATACAGTATTGGATAAAATGAGTGACCAAATTTATTAAAAATATGCAACAATTTGGTACCTTGTGGCCCAAGCCTATTTTTCTGTAGAGAATGAAGTATTATGGTATTTTAACTTGACCAGTCACTTTTTCTGTTGTACAATTAAATCTTGAAAATAAAGCATGACACATAGTGAAACTTATTACAAAGACCTATTAAGTCAAACCGCACTCTCTTTATGGCTTAGTTATTAACTGATCTAACTTTTGAGATTAATCTGCAGGCCTACAGTAATAGAGAGCTAAAAGCTTGATAGACAATATAAAGATTTACGATTAGATCTAATCGCAGGCCTAGTGATTGATCACCAATATTCCAGTAAAATAGCAATTCCACCCCCATTAGAGCCAACCCAAGCTACCCATTTCAGAAATACATGTGCATTTACCACCAGATAGAGAAAATAGGTGAGTTTCAATATACATCATGAGCAATGGGTGTCGCCACTCAATAACTTTATCCTAGTTTTATGTCAGATATAACTTTAAAAAAAATGATTTCACAAAATATATGAATATTCCTTGGCAACAGCCATTTCTTACCAACCTCCTTCCTTCAAAGAAAAACCCAATATTAAAGGAAGGAAAAACCCCCTCCATACGGAACACCACACTCACACAATTAGGCAGCACCAGGACAAGATCAAATTGAATTTGGAATCTATCTGACCAAGACAGTATCCCAGCTTGTTCAATTGCTTCTAGCAATTTATCGAGCAACAACCACCTCCCATGTGTCAGTTGACTAACCAAGCAACTTGCTTATTTTAAGAAATCAATAAAATATACAGAACCAGAAGCAATCTATCTCCCCCACACCCTTGCTTCCCTGAAAAGAATTATAATAACCCCATGCCGCTGGCTCCCGAAAAACAAGGATACTAAGCAGCCAACACGCACACACACAGAGAGACAGAGAGAGAGAGAGAGAGAGAGAGAGAGAGAGAGAGAGAGAGAGAGAGAGAGAGAGAGAGAGAGAGAGAGAGAATTAAAACTCTGTAATAACTAAGCAAGAAATGTAATCTTAACTAATTCCTGAATATCTTACCCAGGAAGAAACAAAATCAGTGGATAGATAGATATACGAAACACAGAAACTGCATAAAACTCAATGAAGATAAAAGAACAATATCAAGAAAAGATGATCCGTACATTAACGTGAAGAGTACTAAATTACCTGATACCCATTCCACTCTGGATTTGAAGTTGCCTGTGTTGGAGGGAACATTACAGGTGTAAAAAAGAAGAAGTCTCATTAAAGGCCCTAGGCGAAGACCATGAAGAGACAGATGATGAGGAAAAACAAGTTGCGATGGAATAGAGCCACCATTGCCATATCCAGAAGGGGGTCAGCTCCAACCACTGTGGTAGGTTCAGGATGATGAAACCTGCAGTTTGACCCATATTTGCAAGACCCAGTGCGCATGTAATAGGGACACTCTTTCTCTCCCTGTGAAGAAGATGACTTTTAGTATTTAAGACTCACCAACAGATTGGTTTGTAACAAAATAAAAAAGTGAAGAGTGAGAACCCAGTCAAATCTTTGCTTGATGTTCTTCAAAAGTTTCCGAATATTTTTAGGCCTTTAAATTCAAGTGTCCAACCACTAGTTTCTTTTGGGCAGCTATATTGTTCAAACCAGTATCCATTTGCATAGGTGGATTGGCTTCTTATGCCCTAATTTCATGAAATTCAATGCTCCAAAGCATATATAATTTTCATTCCCCTTTCAAATCTGTGTGAAACACAGACACTTAGATGTTTTTTAAGTTCATCAAATCTCATTATTGTGTTTAATTTGAAAGGAGAGAAGAAATTGTAAAATTGCATCAAATCAAAGCCTAGATCAAAGGAAACATAAACCGATACATGATACATAAAGTAAAAACTTCAAAATATGAAGAGTGGCTATACTGTTCGTATTGGCAATCCTAAGTTGAACTCCAGAACATGGGACTTGGAGATTTTGTCTGAACCATGAGAGTATTTACAGTCCTTTCCATATCTGCATCCACCTGATGTCAGTAATACTGCAGTAAATGCAAGTAAGTTGTTGCATCAGATAAGCATTGAACTCTAGAACAATTAAATGGCATAAAAACATTACCTACCAAACATATGGAAAAGATAAGACAAAGCAGCATATCAAGAAAATGATGCATTTTTAGCTACAGGAAATGTAATAGACATAAGAATGAACAAGACAAACAATGAGGGTTGGACGCATAATATAATTCATGCAGAAAACACATGAGTGCAGCCTTGACTTCACACTGTAGTGTTCAAATATTCATAATAAGGGTTGAGCTTGCGAGCAAAGAGAAAAGATTCAATTTATCACAGTATATCTTGAGGTCGGGGAAGAAGATATCAAAAAGCAAATTGGAGGAAACACATACACATTGTGATACAGACCAACAAATCATTAGCTAGGAGAATTATGATTGCATGCACTATTAATGATATTATATCTATGATCCAAAAAACAAAAGGAGTAATAACCTTGCATTCAGTCGGCCCTGCCCTTTCCGAACTTTCTTCACTGTAATTTGTTCTCTCTTTAACACCCTGCTAAATCGAATTCATATTTAGAGGGGGAAACTAGTTTTACATGCAGCAAATGACAATTACTACTAATGATTCAGAACAAATAAAAGTAATCCATGCAATATGATGAACTATACACAAACCTTCCTGAACATGCACAATTCACCTATGCATACAGACCTGGTTCTTTCTCCAGGAGGGTGATTAAACTTGCAATTCAAGCCAAATTTGCAAGACCCAAACTTCATATAAAATGCACAATCCTCTGCATCGGGCCTCATTGGATAGTTAATCCTCCTATGATTATTACTTTGATTGATTATATCTCCTAACTTCCCCCTGCATCCCAGGACTTACTTCCGACATTCCCCACATTCTCCTCATCACCCCACTCATTCTCATTTTCATCTTCAACACTCTCTGCATTTTTCCATCATTTTCTTCATGAAGATCATCTCGTTGCAATGTTCCCAAATCCTTTCCTTCCTCCTCATTAGCGGCTTCTAATCTCTCACGGGCTGTCTCGATTTCAGCCTGCTCAATAGTTAGCTGACATAAATCTCTCAATGGCATTCCGCCATTCCACCTCTTCATCGGTGGCCGCACTTTTCTCCGCCATCACCACCGCCGGTGAATCACTTTCTCCATCAGGGACATTCTGGGGAGGAATCAGTGTGCTGGATCTCAACAACTTGACCGGGAGGAGTGATTTGGATCAGACGAAGTCGTATCAGCGATCAAAAGGCCAGCCTAGTTCTTCAATTGGGGGTTTTTCAGAGGTTGATTGTAGTGATTCAGCCATGGTGGTCCCCTCCACATTTCAGTCCCAAATAAAACCCTAGTTTAAAAAGCTTTTGGTTTTTTTACTACTATCTGGTTTTTCCAAAGGTTATTAAAAGTGAATAGAAATGTGTGTGATACTGTGTGCCGTGTGCGTGTATGTGGTATTTACGGACAGTGAGGACGAGGGAGGTAAATGGTGGGACCCTGGGGCTTTGTTCTCCCTCTCTTTGTATATTATGTTTATGCTTTCAAAAAAATGTATATTTTTTTTTTTAGAAACAAAAAATGTATATTATATTTTATGTATGTGAGTGAAAATTTAACTTTTAGGATATTTTGTTTTAGAAGAGTTTAGTGATTATATTTTTATCATATAAACAATTTTTCGTTCTACACTTTACCATATAAATTATATAAAACTTTCCATTTTGCTTATATGAATGTTTTTATTTTTAAAAATTTATTTTGTTAAAATAATAAAAATACCCACATTACGATCATATCAAATTAAGGCTATAAGCGAACAGAGCTTTCGACAAATAGCTCGTGAACGAGCTCGGTTAAGCGTTCGTTTATGTTCGTTTATTGCTTAATGAACATAAGCGAACAAGAAAATTTGTTCGTTTATGTTCGCGACCAGCTAAAATGTTCATTTAGTGTCCGTTTGATGTTTGTTTATTGTTCATTTTTCAATTATTAATTATACATTTCTTGTTTAATATTCATTACTTTATTATGAATAATTAGTTTATTTTAGTTTAATATTATGACCTATTTACATATGCAATCATCATAATGTTCATTTATTTTTGGTTTGGGTGTTCATAAACAAGGTGTATTTAACTTTATTATACACATGTTCATATATTTGTTTATGAACAATTAATGAGCATGTTCGTGAACATGTTCGATTATTAAACAAGCGAACACAAAAGCGACCTTTTAAAATAACGAACGAACATGAACAACCTCGTTCGTTCGAGCTCGGTTACGTTTACATAACCCTATATCAAATCAAATCTGTTAAATTCTTTGTTTTATCTTTGCTTGTTTTGATTTTTTATTGTATATATTATATTTGTGTATGTGAGTGAGAAATTAACTTTTGAATACTTTATTTTATGTTGTTTTTTTATTTTATCACGTTGGAAAATTTTCGGTATTAATGTTTTTAAAGTATTTTTGATGAAATATGTCACGTTTATGAGTTGTCTACATTGATTAATTAGAGAGAGCCTAACTTATAAGTCTAAAGTGAGCTAATCATTTTATAACCAGTTAGTTTTAGGATGGAAACTTCATTAAGGGTTGTATCGAGTTTGTAGGACTCTGAGTGAGGGGTGCGTGATAAAGTATGTCAAATGTAAGTTATCCCGATTGATTATTAGAAGAGAGAGTCCCACATTCAAAGAAATTCAGCACCAATAGTGTATATAAGTCACATTCCTCCCGTTAGTAGTTTTTTGGGGAAATTTTCATTGCATTAACGGAAGTCGGCTAAAATAGCCGAACTCATCCAAATCGGAACAACATACATCTCATACTCCAAGTACGAATGATAAAATACGAGTTTGCTAAAAGATGGGTGACTAAGATTCATTCACGAGGTATAAAGTGTTAGATAAATGTTTTTATCATGATTTTGATGATTATGTTCGATTTTGTTCAAATGAGTTTTAAACCAAAACTATGTCCCTAAATGTTGTCTAAATACTTAGATCAACTTAAAATGTTTTTACTATTTTAGGAGTATTTCTTGAAGTTTATTTTCAATAAAAAATTGGACAACACATTTGTTTAGTGCTCAAGCCAGGAGTGCTCTATAGGGCAACAAGTACTGAGTTGGTGAGAAACAAAAAATGGGCGTGAGAAAAATAGAGGCGGGCGGCCAGGTCGACCGAGGTGGGCGGCCGTGCGGTCGGCCAGGTTGGCCGTGAGCGACACATGCACAGGAATTGGATTTTTGTTCAGGACTTCTCTATTTGTAAAATCTTCAAGGGCTTGGGTCCACGGACTAAGGGCGACGGCCGTAGTCCCCCGGCCAGGTCCCCCCTGTGTAAAAATTCGCGGGAATTCAATTTCAATCTTATCTCTGCGCGACCGGTCGAACCCTTGTTTATCGACAAAACTATCCGTTGCGTTTTGACGTTTTCCTATTTTGTGGGATTGATTTCTAAACTATATTGATCATTTTAAATGGTTTCTTTTGCGACAAATCACTCCCGAGGAGCCGATGTCGGAAATGAAAGCGAACCTCTCCCTATAAATAGAGAGGCTTCATTCAAGCAACAAAGACAACACTCTCCATGCTGAGAGCAATTGAGCAAACACTTTCATATATCTTGTTGTATTAGCCTAAGCACTTTCACTTGCACAAATTTGAGGTCAGGCTTTCAATTCCGATTACACTCGCACTCATATTGTATCAATCATTATTGAGTTGTAATCTTGATTTTGGTCATCATTCAACACAAGACATCCTTGTGAGTATTCTGTGTAAGTAAGAATACACTTGGGTGATCTAGGTGATAGGTGTTTGAAGGTTGTGGTAATCTTCAAAGGTGTTGTAAGAGGGTTGTGGTAATCCTCGAGTTGGTGAAAAGAGGTTGTGGTAATCCTCGAGGTGTTGTATTAATTTTTGGTAAATTAATAAAATCTTTTTTTTTTTTGGAATCCATCCAGGAATCTTTGGGGTGGTAGAGGATTAGGCCTAGGTGGGTTGAACCTCTTTAAATCAACGAGTGTTGTTTATTTTCCGCATTTACATTCTTATTTATTTACTCGTTGTTTCAAAAAAAGGGTGATTTGCGAAAAATCGGCATAATCTATTCACCCCTCTAGATTGTGTAGCCAACTTGGACTAACAAGTGGTATCGAGCCAAACTCTTTGGCTAGCTCGTTCGAGTAAAGAGGAAAGATCCATGGCTACAAATGATGCTCATCTCACCAGGCGCCTCCTTTGATAAGCCACCACTATTCGAGCGCCAACAACTACGCATTTTGGAAAGACCGTATGGAGTGTTTCCCCTACAAGTGCGGGTTCGACATTTGGAATGTGGTCATTGAATGAGTTGAGCAACCAACAAAAGAAATCGGATGATGGCACCTTGGCTCATAAACCTTTCAAGGAGTTTGATGAAAATGACAAAAAAGGCTTTCTCTCTAAATGGTAAGGCCTTAAATATTTTGCATTGTTCTCTTACCACCACCGAGTACAATCGCATAAGAGGCATAAGGTCGGCACATGAGGTTTGGGAAAAATTGGAGACAATCTATGAAGGGACTAAGAAAGTCAAGCAAGCAAAAAGACCATGCTTGTTAAAGACTTGAAAACTTTAACATGTATGATGGCGAAAGCATCTCAAGATGGTGGAAAGGCTTGACAATATTGTCAATCCTCTTGTGGCCCTCGGCAAAGTCATCTCGGAAGAAGACAAGGTGACCAAGGTATTAAATGCACTTCGGCTCATGGTCCGAAAAGTAACGGCAATCACGGAGGCACAAAATCTTGAGACACTCAAGTTTGATGAGCTTATTGGAAATCTACTCATCTATGAAGTCTATCTCAAGGAGAGGAAAAATTCCAAACCATCCACAAATCAATCGGGTATGCAAATATTCCTAAAGGTCTTGCTTCTTCTTCTAATAATGCATACTATGATAATAATGATGATGATGAGGAGGAGGCCGCACTTGTTCGAAAAATTTGCAAAATTTGTGAATAAAAATAAAGCAAGAAAACCAAGAGATAATCTTTGCTTTAAATGCGGAAAAACCAGGCACTTCATTGCCGATTGCAAGCTTCGATGAAGAGGAGCAAAAGAAAAGAAGCCTTTCACAAAAAAAGAAGGCTCTAAATGCGGAAGTCAAAACATGGGATGAACTACTCGAAACAACTTGGAGTGAGGAAGGAGAAACCGAACACGGTCTCATGGCTATAGGCGATGAAAACAATGAGGTACACTCAAATTCTTCTACTTCCTCCATAGTTGATGATTTGCAATGTGATTTTGATGAATTGCAAATTGAGTTTCAAAATTTAATCGTTAAATACAAAAATTTGAAAAAAAGGAGCATAAGGAGATTAAGGTTGAAAAGGAAAAATTATTTACCTCTTATGAATCTCTAGACAAAGCTCATGCTCTTACTCTTACTAGAATTCATTCTCTTGAAACCGAAAAGGAATTGCTCACAAAAATATTGAATGTTTGAAAAATGATGTGCATCGTTTCAACATAAGTACGGATAAAGTCACAAAAATTTTAGATGCACAAAGAGGTGAGCATTCCAAATCGGGACTTGGTTATAAGCCATTTCAAAGTGTTTTTAAGAAAAATAACCAAGGTCAGAGCTTTTGTACGTGCTAATAATTATAATACTCCTACTTGTTTTTATTGTGGCAAAGTTGGACATTATGCTAATAATTGCAAATTGAGAAATAGCTCAAGACATGTTTGGAGACCCAAAGGTCTCAAGACTAACCCCATGGACCCCAAAATTATAGGGTACCTAAAAGAAATTCTTTTGTAGGTAATAGGGGCTATAACCACAATGGAAGATTCAAAATGGCTCGTGAGCAATGCAGATGTTCACGCCATATGACCGGGAGGAGAGAACTTTTACCAACATCAAGCTCCAAGAAGAGGGGGTATGGTCATGTTCGGCAATGGCAAAGGAAAAATTCTTGGAAATGGAGAAATTGGTAACTCTTCTTTCTCTCTTAGTAATGTTCTATTAGTTGAAGGGCTTAAGTTTAATTTGATAAGTGTTAGCCAACTTTGTGATTCAAAATATGATGTTTCCTTTAATAAAGAAAAATGTCTTATACTTAAAAATGGTGAAATTATTTGTGAAGTAAATAGAAAAGGCAATCTTTACAAAATTTGTACAAGTGATTTGGTTAGTCAAAATGTTTCTTGTTTAGTCGCCAATAATGATTTAACTAGTTTATGGCATAGGCGACTTGGACATGTTGGATACAAGAATTTGAAAAATATTTACAAAAACCAACATGTGAAAGGACTACCCAAATTGAATTTTGAAAATCTTGGCTTATGTGACACTTGTCAAAAGAACAAATTAGTTAAGAGTAGTTTTAAGCCCAAAATGAAATTTCCACAACCAAACCCTACAAATGCTTCACCTTGATTTGTACGGGGACATTGGTACGGCTAGTCAAGTGGAAAACATTACACTTTTGTTATAGTCGATGATTTTTCGAGATATACTTGGACTCTTTTTCTTACCAATAAAAGTGATGCCGTTAATGAGTTTGTTAAGTTGTGTAGACTTATTGAGAATGAAAAAGGAAGACACTATCAAGTCTATTAAAGCGATCAAGGTGGAGAATTTGACGGTGAATTTAAGTATTTTGTGAAACCAAAGGATATGCTCATAATTTCGGCTCCGAGACACCTCAACAAAATGGAGTAGCCGAATGGAAAAATCGGACATTACAAGAAATGAGTCGGTCCATGCTCAATGAATTTTCACTTCAAAGTATTTTTGGGCCGAAGCCGTAAGTACCACTTGCTATGTCATTAATCGAGTTTATATTCGTCCTAAAATGAATAAAACTCCATATGAGCTTTGGAAAGGTAGAACTCCAAATATTAGTTATTTCAAGATATTTGGTTGTAAATGCTTTATTTTGAATACCAAGGATCAATTGGACAAACTTGATCCTAAGGCCGATGAAGGGATATTTATGGGATATTCAACAAAAAGCAAAGCATATCGGGTTTACAATAAGACTAGTGAAGTTGTTGAAGAATCCATCCATGTTAAATTCAATAAAGCTTCGGGAGTTGAAAAATTCCTAATGATGAAAGTGATGAAGAGGATATTATTGAACAAATTGTTCAAATTGATGATCAACCGTCCACATCAAATGATCAACCGTCACTTCAAATGGTCCTCAAGAAGATAAAGGTGATATCTCGGATCTTCCCATTGCATTGAAATTTAAGGAGATCACCCAAAAGATCTTATTATTGGTGATCTCCTTGACAAAGTTATGACCGGAGAAAATTTGCCGAGAAAGCTCTTATTTCTCAAAAAGAGCCTAAAAATGCTAAAGAGGCTATTGAGGATGAGGATTGGTTCCTAGAGATGCAAGAAGAGTTGAATCAATTTGAAAGAAATGATGTATGGGAATTGGTACCTTGTCCTCCTTCTCAAACCATTATTGGTACAAAATGGGTATTAGGAACAAACTTGATGATCAAGGCAATATTGTTCGAAATAAGGCAAGGTTAGTAGCTCAAGGGTATTGTCAAGAAGAAGGTATTGACTATGATGAAACTTTTTTTTGAAGACACGTTTAGAAGCTATTCGAATTTTACTTGCCTATTCTTGTTTTAAAAATTTCAAACTTTACCAAATGGATGTTAAATCCGCATTCTTAAATGGTATTATTCAAGAAGAAGTCTATGTAAAACAACCTCCGGGGGGTTTGAAAATTTTTCTAGGCCTAATGATGTTTATAAACTTAAAAAGGCCTTGTATGGTTTAAAACAAGCACCCGTGCATGGTATGATAGACTTAGCTCTTTTTTTTACAAAATGGTTTTATAAGAGGTAAAGTTGATACAACTCTCTTTGTTTTTTTGAAAAGGGGCAAGATTGTTTACTTGTGCAAATATATGTTGATGACATTATCTTTGGTGCTACTAATGATTCTTTGTGCAAGAAATTTTCTAAATTAATGCAAGAGAGAATTCGAGATGAGTATGATGGGGGAGCTTAACTTCTTTCTTGGACTTCAAATTAAGCAATGTCAAGAAGGTATTTATATTTCACAATCAAAGTATACAAAAGAACTTTTGAAAAAGTTCGGCATTGAAGAAGGAAGAACCGTCTCTACTCCTATGGCAACAAATGTCAAAATTGACAAAGATGAGAAAGGCAAGTCCGTGGATGAATCAAAGTATCGAGGTATGATTGGTAGTTTACTTTATTTAACCGCTAGTAGACCGGACATTCTTCATGCCGTATGCCGTTAAAAGGATTTTTCGATATTTGAAAGGCACCATTCAATATGGTTTATTTTATCCAAAGAATGAAAATTTTTCTCTTAAAGGTTATAGTGATTCGGATTATGCGGGAAATATTGATGATCGGAAAAGTACTTAGGATCATGTCAATTTTTAGGCGATTGCCTAGTTTCTTGGTTTTCAAAGAAGCAAAAGCGTGTTTCTCTTTCAACGGGTGGTCGAATACATTTCGCCGCATTTTGTTGTACTCAACTTCTTTGGATAAACAAACCTTAGCGGATTACAAATGCTCTTTTGAAAATGTACCTATATTTTGTGATAATATATCCGCTATAAATATATTGAGATTCGACATCATTTTCTAAGGGATTGTGTTTCAAAACGTAAAATTGAGATATCTTTTTGTACCATCTCAAGATCAATTAGCGGACATTTTTACAAAACCGCTTATCTTCCGAGACTTTTTCATCAATACGAGCTCGGTTAGGCATAATGCATATTGAATGAAGCTTACGTTTGCATTTTACACGTTTTAAAACTTAGGGCGAAAAATCGGATTTTTGGTTGAAAATTCGGATTTTGATAAAACCGACAAAGGCAGTGAGCTGAAGAAGTTGAGGGCAACCGGTCGCCCTCAACTCGACCGGTCGCCCTAAGCTATATTTTGGCTTTTAAACGTTCTGTCTTCAAAGATTCTTCACTTTAACATTTTTTGGCCATTTTTCGTCCCTTTGCCAAATTCACTCTAATTTCATTCAAAAAATGGATTTCATGCATATTTTACACAACATGGACATTATATAGCATGATCATCATCATTATGGCTCACTTTTTCCGATCAAATGGTAAGAAATTTCTTCTTTTGCTCAATTGGGTTGAACCCTCGAGTTTTCGAGTTTCTTGAAAATTTTTGATGTACTTTTCGTATGATCATGATGAGCATGGTTGCTATGTTGTTATGTATGATGATTGACATGAATTGATGTTGAAAATTTTTGGCTTGAACCATTTACAAAGGTTATAAACAACCTCTTTTATTTTTAACGCACACAAGGTGTTCGATGATATGTCACAATGAAAATTTCAACTTATACATGATTCTCTTGCTTTCAAAAGTTTTCTATATTTATTGAGATCATGATTTGACAAACAAGACGAGCGTATGAACTCTTCATATTACATTTCTCCCATTTTCCTTGGACTATTATGCTTTAATTGCTCAACGGTTTATAAATCGTCCCTTTGGCGCACTTTGATATTATTGTATGGTGTTTTCACCATTCTAACATTCTTTTGATGATTCCAAAGGGGAGAAACAAGATATTGACTCGTTAGCTCAAGAAAAGCTAATAAAAGCTCGCAATAAGTATTGTGGACTCAAATACCTAGTCCATGGCTTGAATTTTGGACTTGGATGAAATTGATTATAAGTTTTGTGACAGGGGAAGCTCCTTAGCTCATGATGCATTCTATATAAGCTTGTTATAGCTTGTGCTTCTTACTTAGAATAATCGTTTGTTGATATGCTCATAAATAGGGGAGCTTTGTGTGAAATACTTAACAGATAGTTTACTTGGAAAACCGAAAATTTTATGTGGTTTTCAAATCGTCCTCAAGAAAATTGTTTTGGTTTGTAATCATCAAAAAGGGGAGTTTGTTAGATAAATGTTTTTATCATGATTTTGATGATTATGTTCGATTTTGTTCAAATGCGTTTTTAAACCAAAACTATGTCCCTAAATGTTGTCTAAATACTTCCGATCAACTTAAACTGTTTTTACTATTTTTCGGAGTATTTCTTGAAGTTTATTTTCAATAAAAAATTGGACAACACATTTGTTTCAGCTCGACCTGGCCGCCCTATAGGGCAACCCGTACTGAGTTGGCCGAGAAACAGAAAATGGGCGTAAGAAAAATAGAAGGCAGAGGCGACCGGTCGACCAGGTGGGCGACCGGTGCGGTCGACCGTGGCGACATGCCAGGAGTTGGATTTTTGTTCCGACTTCTCTGTTTCGTAAAATCTTCAAGAAGCGGCAACCGTCACTAAAGAAGATGCCCGGCCGCACCCCTTCGACCGGCCCCCTGTGTAAAAATTCGCAGAATTCAATTTCAATCTTATCTCTGCGCGACGGTCGAACCCCTTGTTTATCGACAAACTATCCGTTGCGTTTTGCATACCTTTTCCTATTTTGTGGGATTGATTTCTAACAAAGCTATATTGATCATTTTAAATGGTTTCTTTTGCGTGACAAATCACTCCCCGAGGAGCAATGTCCGGAAATGAAAGCCAAGACCTCTCCTATAAATAGAGGCTTCATTCAAGCAACAAGACACAACACTCCATACAAGCAAAGAGCAATTGAGCAAACACTATCATATATCTTTTTGTATTAGCCTAAGACTTTCACTTGCACAAATTTGAGGTCTAGGCTTTCAATTCTTGATTACACTTGCACTCATATTGTATCAATCATTATTGAGTTGTAATCTTGATTTTGGTCATCATTCAACACAAGACATCCTTGTGAGTATTCTTGTGGTAAGAATACATTTGGGTGATCTAGGTGATAGGTGTTTGAAGGTTGTGGTAATCTTCAAAGGTGTTGTAAGAGGTTGTGGTAATCCTCAAGTTGGTGAAAGAGGGTTGTGGTAATCCTCAAGGTGTTGTATTAATTTTTGGTAAATTAATAAAATCTTTTTCTTTTTGAAATCTATCCAGGAGATCTTTGGGGTGGTAGAGGATTAGGCCCTAGGTGGGTTGAACCTCTTTAAATCAACGAGTGTTGTTTATTTTCCGCATTTACATTCTTGTTATTTACTCGTTGTTTGAAAAAGAGGGTGATTTAAAAATCGGCATAATCTATTCACCCCTCTAGATTATCGTAGCTACTTGGACTAACATAAATGAGCAGTTTATACCACTCCCAAACGAGCTAAGCAGAAATTTGATATCATCTATCACATGAGCATATTCATCTCCCAGCAACCCCGACGGCGCAATGCAAGCTGCAACAAGAGACTTTGAATCTGTTTCTACATATTTAATATCCATATTCATTACTTTTGCAAATTCAATCCCCTCTCGTAAGGCTATAGATTCTGCCACAAATATGTCAAAATGCCCTTGCACCCGTTTGGCCATACAAGCACAAACCCAGCCATTGGAATCACGGATGACAGCCCCCACACCAATCGAGTCCTCGTCTGAGTGCACCGAGGCATCAACATTTAGCTTAAGTTCCCTGTCACCAGGCCTACTCCACTTCAACCGCCTATTAATTGGGGGTACAACATTCGATTGACACACCCGCTTCTGCATTTTTGGAATTCTTCAAGTGCCCCGCAAATTCAAGTATTTCTTTAGGAGAATTCCATTTATTATTAAACATGCCATTATTTCTTGAACACCACAATGCCCAAAGAATCATAACAAAACACTCAAATTCTGTGATGTTCAGTGATAATGCAGAAGCAACACAAAAGTTTTCAAATGATGCTTTTTTTAATGCTAATCATATCACTAAAGATGCTCATACCCCACACACTCCTAGAATCTATGCAATCCCTCAAGGCATGTTCAATAGATTCTGGGAACCTACCACATCTGCTGCAAATTGGCGTGCAACTGACACCCCTTTTAACCAATTCTGTTGCACATGGGATAATATTATTACAAGCCCGCCAGAGAAAGATTTTAATTTTGCTCGGTATCCTCAAATTCCATAGCTTGTTCCACCATCTTTTGGACTCTTTTGGTGCGAGATGATTGATTTTGCTAAAGTCTGGTTCAACGCGGTCCGATATCCCGAACGAACTGAATAAACCTCTGTCTTATCATAGTGCCATATGATTCTGTCATGATATCCGTTTCGCCCCAGCGGAAGCCTCAAAATAACTTCTTTATCCAACTGCAAGAAGTGTTTATCCAACACGGTCTTATTCCATTCATCGTTCACAATTAACTCCGCCACCGGTGAGGAGGGGTAGTCCGTCGTCATTGGAGATATCGGTTTAAAGGTGGTTGGTCGGGCGGCCGGGGATCTTTGAAAATATTAATCGACTTGACCTCCCCTATACGCCATCTAAGACCACTCCTTAATAGTTCTCTTCCCCATAAAATACTTTTCATTTTGTATGAATGGTTTCTCCCGTGTGTCGGCGTCAAGAAGGAAGAGCTAGGATAATACTCCGCCGTAACGAATAACCAAAAAAGAGATATGAACAAGTAAACGCCATGCTTGCTTGGCAGGAGGGCTTGGTTGAATAATTCAAAATCTTTAAATCCCATACCTCCAAGCCCTTTAGGTCGTCTTAACCTCTCCCATTTCATCCAATAAATGCGTTTACGTGTTGCACTTCCGCCCCCACCAAAACCTTGCCCCCGACCTTGAATATCCTTACCTGAAAAGAAGACGGGAATTTGAATATGCTCATCGAATAATTAGTTGAGGCCTGGGCTACCGCTTTAATTAAAATTTCTCTGCCCCCCAATCAAAAAAACATCGCTTTCCACGATTGGAGTTTACGAGTCACTCGTTCATGAATAGCTTGGAAGGATCGTTTTCTATTTTTCCGATAAAAGCCGGGAGTCCGAGATATTTGTCCTCTTCCGTGAAAGTTCTTGAAATCCCCAAGTTTGAACATATCTCTTGTTGCAGAATCGGTCGAAACATTCGGGCTAAATATAAAGAGGATTTCTCAAGACTCACCTGCTACCCCCCAACGGTTGAATACATATCCAAAATCGACAAATGTAGCCACAATCGCACTTCGAGCTCTACCAAAAATGATTGAGTCATCGGCAAACAAAAGGTGGCTAATCGTAGGTGCATATTTTGAGACCGAAACCCTCGTATCGCTTTGCATTTTCGAATTTAGAAACAAAGCGGACAAGCCTTCAACACACAATAAGAATAAATACTGACGATAAAGGGCGGCCTTGCGAAGACCCTATAAGGAATAATGCGCCCGAAGTCATCCCATTGAACCGAACAGAAAATCTCGCTTTAGAGATACAATCATATATTAAATTGGTCCACCTCGGATTTAAAACCCATCTTTTTCATCATTTCCATAAGGAAAGGCCATTCAACTCGATCGTAAGCCTTACTAAGGTCCAGTTTTAGGCCCAGAAGACCTTCTTTGCCGTTAGTTTTACATCGAAGAGAATGAATCGATTCAAAAGCAATCAAAATATTATCTGTTATAAGTCTCCCAGGAACAAAAGCACTTTGCTCCTCCGAAATGATCGATGAAAGCAACGGTTTTAGACGATTAGCAATAACTTTGTAATTATTTTGTAAATAACATTACAAAGGTTAATTGGCTTCGAAATCCGATCTTGACAAGGCTTAGGAATTTTTGGAATCAAAACAATAAATGTGTCATTATATTCGCCGATCGATTTACCCGAATTTAAAATTCCCAAGGCAACTTTCACCACGTCGCCCCCTTTGTGCTCAGTTTTTGGAAGAATATAGGGTGAAAACCATCGGCCCGGGGCCTTTGTGGGGCCCATTTCAAGAGTGCCCTCCTAATTTCATCATCTGTAAAGGAGAGTCAATGTCGTCCAATATTTCATTTGATAAACGAGGCTCAAATCGCATCAATCACATGCTCCATATCTCAAAAGAAGGGTTTGTAGAGGTGAAAATATTCGGAAATATGATTCAATTTCGTGAGCAATAACAAAGATCTTCGGATATCCATTGTCCGAGCTCGATCTAAGTCCATAAATCCAGTTTTCCTCTTTCTCGATGAAGCTTTCATATGAAAATATTTTGTATTCGGTCCCCTCTTTCAAGCCATCTGTCGCGTGATCTTTGTCTCCAATAATATTCTTCATAAAGATAGTGCTCGCTCAAGATCCAATTCAACTTTCTTAATTCTGTCAGTGTCCAGACACGGAGGATGTGCCTTATTCAACCCCGTGAGTTCAAATTGGAGATCCTCAACTCGTCAACGAATGTTACCAAATTCATATACACTCCATTTCCTGAGATTTGCACCACATAATTTCAATTTCTCCTTGAAAGAAGTTGCGCTAAGCTGATTGGTATGCCAACTAGATTGTAGCACTTCAGAAAATGAGTCAGCAACCATCCAAAGTGGTTCGAATCGGAAAAGATGGCTACGACCATACATTGATTTTTTTAATGATTGGCGGAAATCAGTATGAAGAATTATAGCTCTGTGGTCTGAACCATAGAAATCAAGATTTTGTACTTTAAAGCATTCAAAAGCTTCCATCCAACATTGTGTCCCTAAATATCTGTCCAGCCTTTCCATAATATTGTTCAGATTATTCGTACTTTTTCTCCATGTAAAGCTTGGACCCTCAAACCCCAAGTCCAATAATCTACAATCATCAATTGTCTCCCGAAAAGATGCCACCGAGGAATAATTTATGTCCTGACCACCAAATTTCTCTGACTGAACCAACACTTCATTAAAATCTCCCCCAACAACCCATGGTAAATCAAACTGGCTATGGAGTCGCCGGAGAAGGGTCCATGAGGAGGACCTAAGATGGCGGTCTGGGTTTCCATAAAAGCCTGTGAATCGCCAAGTCCGCTCTTCCATCACAATAATCGAGTCCACAAAAAAATTCCCCCAACATTTAATTGAAACATCAATATCTTGTTTCCATAAAAAGGCTAGTCCACCACTCCTGCCCACACTATCTATCATTATACCATTCGTAAACCCAGAAGTCTCCTTAAAACGATTCGCTTTCGCACCAAAAAGTTTCGTCTCCATCAAGAAGACGATGTCTGGGGATATATTGCGAATAAGTAATCGCAATCTATTTAACGCTCGTGGATTCCCCAATCCACGAGCGTTCCAGCATAAGATTTTCATGGCTCCCGGCGGGGTTGCATAGCAACCTCCGCCGATCTATCTTCATCACTAGGGTCAAACTGAATTCTACGCTTGGGCGAAACCACATCCAGATCCGTAGCCAACGCTAGTTTTCTTTTTACAGGCGTAACTTCGCTTGATTGTTGTCCCTTTCGTGAGTTAAGGGATCAATTTCTAGCTCTGTTCTTCCACCTATGGTTAAACGCAGCACCACCGAGAAGTACTAATGCATGCACGAAAAACAATTTTAGAAGGGCTCATGGAAGTGGGTAAAGGAATTCCCCGCCGATGAATTTTTTCATGCGTCTAACTCTTATTTTGAGAAAAAGTAAACTATTGTATCAAATGTAATATTATTTATTTGCTCATTGCACGGCGATAGGAAACGACTATAATTTTGTTGTGTAGCGCCTTTCTTCTAAATGCCGTGAGCTTCAATGGGCTAATATGGTAGTTAGGCGGTTGTATATGTCCCTAACATGCCTAAAAATAAGCATCTACATTGATGAAGTGCCGTGGTCAAAGGCTGGGGGAATGAGCCCATATGTCTAAAGGGACCCAAATCGGTCTAGAAGAGGAGGTTATCGGTCGACTTGATTGCCGACAATGTGATCATGTATGATGTCATTTACTATGATATAAATGAGAACCGGCTTTGATCTCATCCTAGACAATCATGAATCCGATCTATCTTCTCATCTCTCGGGCATCAACTCAAATGAATAACATGATCATCAATTCGAGTAACCTCATCCTCAAAATGCCTTTCCAAGCGAATAACATGATCATCAAAGACGTTTTTATATCCTAGTAACATGTTTATTAATACGCCTCTCTATATGAACAATATTTTCATATATAACTATATTTAATGTCGCCAACATATTGTCTGAAACATGTGGCTCATCATCACGTACTCGATATATCATATTGGGGGTCTCTTAAGAATCATCGGGCTGGCAGATTGGTGGATCAAATGATTGTTGGTCCGAGAGATCATTGAGTTAATGGGATGAGGAATCATTTGGTTGGCAGCCTGACAGACATATCCTAAGCCGCTTCTAAGGTCTCTGTGCAGAGGTGACAGTGGATGTGGCAATAGTGGAGTCGATGGCCTTACCCCTACCCCTACCTCTGGTGGTGGCGGTGTGTCTTCCCCCTAGTGTTGGTGTTGGTCATAGCAGTATGATCCAAAGTCGATGCACGTAAGGAGTTGAGAAAATATCATATAGTAAAACAAATAAAATATTTGGCACCTTCAAATGTTGGTGTCACGAAAGTTACCACCATAACAAAGTTATCACAACCTCTCAACAAAGATGATACAACTCTCATGCGACGAAAAAACTCTTTGATGTACACTTGAGTCGAGTAGCTCATATGCTCCAGTAAGATCAAACATCAACCCCACAAATCTCAGACAACTCACGAGAGCATACTCATAAGAGAACCTAATGTAATGCTCTCGAATATGGAACCAACATTAATGATCTAGGACACTTGGCTTGCATATCTCTTGCTATGATACCATGTTATGAAGTTCATAACACGGATCGATTACTACTCATCGTTTTCCTAAGATTTCTTCCGCTATATCGTGGCAACATAAACGTAGTACCAAGAAGAAAGTCAAAATCAATAAAATTTTCATTTAAATATTAAATACAACTCATACCATCAACAAATTGAACACAACTAAATCGTTGCAAAACAACCCAAATGCAAATACAATTGAATATTCATTACCAAAGCCCAAATCAAAATGAATACAAGAAGTCGAATGAATATTGCCCTAACATGTTCGGGAGGTGACAACGACGAGAGAACCGACAATGGCAAGAGAGAAACTAACAACAACTAGAGTGTCAAAACTAGTTTGGCTCGATGGGTCGGGCCGATCGGTCCGATGATAAAGTCGGTTAAATTGCAATTTTGTAAGCTAGAAAGATTGAGCCTATTTGGCGGTCCATTAGTCGAAACATCGGGCCAACCTGATTATTGATTGGCCCAAAGCAAATTACGTGTATTTTTAATACATGGGGTGGACTAGGCTCCTGAAAATAGTGCAGAAGAAATTCGGGTGGCCTATGTAACGACCGGGGCTATTTCATACGGGTTCTTTCCTTAAACTTTTTCTTTTGGGCTTTCCATCCGCATCGCCACTAATAGACTTCTCAACCCTGGAAGTGGGTTTCATGCATTTCCCCACACTCGAACCCAAGACACATCTATTAAAGTACTAAGTTCTAAGAGTGTGAGTACCACCAATTGAACTTGCTTAATTAGTGGTACTCACACTCTTATAACTAGTACTTTATCCTGGAGGTCCTGGATTTGAGTGTGGGGGAAGACATGAAACCTTTCCAGGGGTGAGAAGTTCATGAGTGGCAACACAAATAAAATGCGAACTTATTTGGGATAACCTAGGTCATTTGGGATTACTTTGGAAGAATGTCCAATCTAATCAATGACTAATAGCAAGTTGCTCTCCGATTTAAAATTCAATTCTTAGATTCTTATGCGTTTCTCAAAAATCTTAATTTTCTCTCCGAAGTTATATGCAAAATTCATTTATTTTATATTTTTTTTGGGTGGCTTAGCTCACCGGTCTGCCTCACCAAAGCCCGCGGCTTGCATGGACCACCTCGTTTAGACCTCTCTTCTGGCGGGCAACTAAACACCCAACTTGTTCTCTAATTTTAGCAAGGCGGAGCGGGTGGCCTGACGCAATCGACACATTTTGAAAGTACTATTTCTTACTAAGACCATCTTCAACCCAACTCTATATTACACACAAAAACACCAAATATGTAAAAAAAAAATCCCTCTAACCCAACTCCAAACATTACACCAAATATGGTGCAATGAATAGTGTTACACCAAATTTGGTGTAATACAAATATTCTGTCTTTGCCCTCCAGTTTCTTCTACTTCAAACTTTTAATTCCTATTGTATCCTATATTTGATATATAATTCATTTGTAACATGATTTTAGTTATTTAAATTTTGTATATAGTTATTATTTTTTGGATGAACAATTATAATAACTTAAAATATTTCATGTTTACCAATAAATTATTATAATCTAAACTTAAAATTTTCTATAAGCTATAATAATTAATAAACAAAATTACAATTTAATTGTGATATTAATTGTAATATTTATTTTGCAATATAATTAATTAATGTAATATTAGTTAAATATAAATTTTTATTTAGTTACATTAATAATAATAAAATATAAGCAAAAGAAATAATTGCATAAACAAATAAATTTGTTATTCTAAAATTAAAATAAAATATAAAATACTTATTTGGTATAAAATTTGGTATAGTAGGTTGAAGATGGTTTTTGAAAAATTATACCCAAATACCAAATTTGGTGTGATTTTCACACCAAATTTGGTGTCATGGGTTGGAGATGCCTTAAGCTAGTATTAGAATAGGGTAAGGCAACCGGGACCAAAATATACAGCCGATAAATTATGCATTCATGTTGGGCTTTCCCAAGTTCCTAATTTAAGACTAAATCTTTAGGGCTTTATATACAAGTCCAACATCTAGCTAACAAACCCACATAAAAATTTCTCGAAAACTAGAAACTGTAGGAAAATAATAGTATTCCTTTTAATACAATTTAAATAAATCGAAAAAATCCCGAATCGGCAAAAATTTGCAAAGAAAGCAAAATGAAAATAGCTCGAATCGTGTGTTCAACACACTATCCTTAAAACAGATTCGTCCCCTATTCTGGACGTCTGTTTCCCAGATAAGACGAGAAAACCGGATTACCTATTCCGGCGAACTGAAAAATTATGCCCGCAAATTATTACCAAAAATTACAAGAGTTGGAGATGTATGGAAACTTTGTAAGTTTTTGTGTGTTTTTCAAAAGAAAATCAAGTCATATTTATAGGAAAAAATATGACCTTTCATCAAATAAAATATTTGATTTTTACTATTGAAAAGGTCAAATAAATTTGGCATTTACTATTTAAAAGGTTAAAATACCCTTTACTATTAAAAGGTCAAATATATAATTTTCCTTCAAATTTTCCAACACAAACATGACCACGTTCACGTACAATAATTCTGTTCAAAAGTCGTTTTATCTCTTCCCTTATAAACAGGTAAAATTTCTCTCCCAGATAAAGATCAAAAACTACTACCTCAAAATTGCTAATTACGTGGGACAATTGACAACATCTTATACTACCCCACCCCCACCCCCACCCCCATCTATATATTCATACACACATCAATTATAACCAACCCTTACATAAAACCATCAAAATCCCAATTCTCCAAAAAACCATGGCAAATTCCAAATCCAATATTTTCTTGATGTTTATCCTTATATGCTCGTTGGCCAATGTGGGCCATTCTCAAGGTGATTCGCTGCCGTGCGTTCAGAAACTGCTGCCATGTCAGCCGTATCTGAAGGGATCGCCGTCGCCGCCACCGGCGTCGTGCTGCGTGGCGCTGAAACAGATCATCGCCGGCGATAGCCAGTGCCTATGCGGGGTGTTCAACAACCCGGACTTGTTGAAAAGTCTTAATGTAACGCAGGATGATGCTCTCAATCTCGCCAAGTCTTGTGGCGCCAATGCGGATACGTCCATTTGCAAGAAAGGTTATTTGTGATTTATATTGATATATGTTGGGAAAATTCCAAAAAAAAAAAAGGTCATATAAGGTTTGATTATGTGTTAAATGTAAGGAGATAATCTGAGCTGATGAGACCCTAATAGGGTGGGTCGTCTACACTTAAATGGGGTAGGCCAAATAGGAAATCCAAGAAAAATAATACAAAACATAACTATATTTTCTTTAAAAAATATTTCTGGCTAATATTTTTTTTAAAAAAAAAAGAAGAGGGATGAGCCCAGGGGCGGAACTAGACGTGTAATGTTGGGGGCTAAATCAATAAAAAAAGAATATTTAGTACTAAAAATTAATATTTTAAAATAAATTATATATAGAAATTATTGATTTTCAAAATTTTGGGGGGGGGGCTGCCCCCGCCCCCCCTCCGTCTAAGGAGGATACGCCCCTGGGTGAGTCAACCTGGATCCACCAGTGTAAGGAGGTGATTGAAATGTTTTTTATAAATGTAAAGGGGTGCTTGAGATGTTTTTGATTATGGAGTAAATTAAGTGTAATACATAATCAAACCTCACAGATTATTCTTTGTAATTTTTAAAATTCTATGGATTTTTCTGTAATTAACCTAAACCTTGGGGTATTTTTGTAATAATTCCTATATATAATGGTTTTTGTTTTCCTATTTTTCTAGTATGTTTGGAATTTTTGGCATATGTAACTGTGTTACTCTCTCTTGTCTTTTTTTCCCCCTTTGGTGCATGTGTTTTATGTAGATTTACAATATGTTTGGTGTGTCAATGCGTGAACCTTTTTGTGTTGTTTTCCCCTTCTTCTTCTAAACCACGATAGTGGCTATAGGGGACTTTTTTGTGTGATTAGTGTTTTGGTTTCATATATGATATTGTATTTTATACTTTATCTTTTTTTTTTTATTTTTGTACGTACATTTGGCAATGTGTTGGTACTTGGATACAAGTGTTGAAATAAAGATTCTAATAATAAATATTTAGATAAGAATCAATTACAATAATCCTTACTAATTAAATCAAATCACTAATTTAAACACGATTACAAAGGATTTATTGAAACTTATCTAAAATTTATTAGAATCTTTATTTTTAGCAAGAAGTTCCTTGATTTGAGATTTTTTATCCAGACTTTTTTGTTATAGTGCTGAGTTTGTGGGAAAGTTGGAATGATGTTTTTTTCTTAATTAGTTTAATCATTGGCCCTTTTGTTTTTTGTGTTTTTGTTTAATAAATGAGTGAACTGTCATTAGGTCACTATTAGCTAGGCAATGAATTAGTTAGGATCATATTATGTGTATTTAGATCACATATGATGTGCATTGATTTTGAAATATTTGTTACACATAATATTTTATAAAATATTAAGATTATATCCCTTAGAAAATTAAAATATTTTTCAAGAAAACAAAATGTTGCCTCAAATCTTTATCTTCTGAATTTATATAATTGAAAAAAAAAATAGGAGAATATTCAAACATGATTTTATTATGGAAATCTATCTGGTTAGACATGATTGTTCTTGGTCTCTTTAAATGTTTGATACAATTAACTAACTTGAATTTCTCTTATACTGTCATTTTTGCTAGCAGCTGCTACACCATCAACCTCACCCTCTACTCCAGCTGCACCTTCTGCTAACAGTAAGTGTTTCAATTTAACATAATATTATTCCTCATTTTATTAAAAAATGACAAAATAAGCAAATTAAATAATAAGTAATAAGGGTACTTGTAAGTTATAATGACAAAATCTAATTATGATTTCTAATTTTACTTTCCCTTTTGCCTTTGCTTTTTAACATAATTATAGAAAAACCCATTTATATTTCAGAATTACAAATACCAACTTGATATTTGGTTTTTATTTTACAATTTGCACCCTCATAAGTAGAGGTGTCAAAGGGATTGGGCCAGGCCAAACAATGATCGGATCGCTAATTTCAGAGCCCAACCCAATCCATTGAAAATATGCTAAAAACTCGTATCAACCCGATTTAATTTTCGGACCTAATGGGCTGAGCCTCCTAGGCCCGAAAAATTATTTTTTCGGGCCTAGAATATTAGGGCCAAGCCCGGTAAAAATATCGAGTCGGGCCGAAATATCATTTTTCGGGCCTAGAATATTAGGGCCAAGCCCGGTAAAAATATCGAGTCGGGCCGAAATTGACAACTCTACTCATAAGGGCAGGGGCGTATCACCTGCCTTATGATTGGGGGGGCTTTAGCCCCCCCAAAATTTTTGAAATTTCAATTTTTTATAGGTATATTTTATTTTAAAAAATTAATTTTTAGTACTAAATATTTATTTTTTATTGATTTAGCCCCCCCAAAATTTTTCAGCCCCCCAATATTTCGAGTCTAGCTCCGCCCCTGCATAAGGGATGTATTTGTTAGGCTTATACAAACTTCAAAGGAGTGTTTGTAATCCCTTAAGAGGGTATTAGCAATATTGAAAGATAACTGGATTTTTTATAATCAGACTAATCCCGAGGGAGGTAGTTTTTGTAATTACCCCTTAAATATATAGTTTTTTTTAACAAAAAAAAAAGCAAATGTCCCTTAAATATATTGTTATGAGTTTTACCAATTTGGGGTCTGAGAAATGTAATTTATATTTCTACATTTGCATGGAGTGGAACATCTCATGCATGCTAGGGACTTGAGTGGTTCAAAGTTTATGAAATCGACCCGCATATATGAATATAACCAAAAATAAAAAATATTTAAATTAAGGATTATTTATTGTGGAAAAATAAATTAGCTTCAATAAATGAAATATATCTGATAAAATTTGTTCATTAATGTGTTAAATAGGTTCGACAACGAGCCCACCACCTGAGCAGACAAAAAGTTCAGCCACTACGATATCTCATGTTGGAGGGTCTCTGGGCCTGGTAGCTGTTCTCAGTTTTATTGTTTCATCATTCTAAATAATTTCAATTTTATTAGAAGGGCAGAAATTCTCTAATTTATGGAAATATTGGTTGGTTGTAATATGGATTATATATCTCTAGGGTTTTGTGGAGTTGAAGCATTTCTATTAATTGGAAGCTTTTCATATATAGAGTGTTATTAATTCATTTATTTTTTGTTTTTTGGTCCGTTAATTAGTTCTACTAATTTTTTAGTTGAATGTTAATTTTCCAATGTCATTGCACAATTAATCCGGTTATAAAAAGGGAAAGAAAAAATCTTTTGCCACCTTGAACTATGACCGACCCTTTTTCGGGGCTAACCTAAGCATTCTTTTATTTAGTTTAACAATTTACTAAGCTATATATGTTTTGCACTTCACCTCGAAATATACTACCGATATTTCTTTACGTGTCGTGCACGTGGAGAGCTCAATCGTCAAATTATTTGTGTTGGCAAAATTGTGAAAAATTAGAATACTTTGTCATCCAAACTTTACATGAGTTTTCATTTTCCAATCATACTTCACATGATATCTCACTAAGTGGCAGTGCAAACTGAGAAACAACCACCTATATTAGGGATCATATTATGTGGTTTTGGGTTACAAATGATGAGTAATTGTGCTGCAATGGCGGAAATCTCCAATTTGTACTGTTAACAATGGTGTAGTAGTTGTTAACAATGGTGTTGATTTGAATTAGGTTGACCAATTTTTCGTTTGACTTTCTGTTTAGCCTTGTCAGTCCTTAACCAATTGACTATGTTATAGTTTGTAATTGCTTTTGAGTTTCCTATTAATGAAAAGCTTTTGTTTAGACAAAAAAAAAAAAGTAAGTGTTAAAATAACGAAAAACCCCTTGGGAATGAACAATTCCTAATTAAACAGAGCACTAGAGTTGGTAAAAGTTCGGGCCAGGTTGGCCCGGCCTGATTTTCTCGGCTCAATCCAGCCTAAAGCACATTTTTATATGTAAAATGTGTTGGGTCGCTCGGGCTTCGAGCCACTCAGGCCGGGTCAAGTAGGCCCGATCCGTTTCGGATCTACAAAAATATAGCCTAGTCCAGCTCAACCTCAGGTTGGTCTGGCTAGACGTGCCTGATTCGAACCGCGATTACGGTTCGCCCAAAGGTGGAACAGGAACCTAACCGCCCAATAGCGGTTTGATTCGATTCCGCGATTCGATTCGGTTTTGGCGTTTTTTTTTTTTTTTTTTTTTTTGAATTTTTGAATTTTTAAGTTTTTAATATTAATAAATTAACACCATTGATAAATTAACACAATTGATGAAGGAAATAAAATTGAGTAACACAAAAAATAATTTTATTGATTTAAAAGTAAAATTACAACTTACAATTTACAAAATGAAAAATTCTAATATATTACAATTCCAAAGTACAATTTAAAAATAAAATTACAAGTTAATACAATTTCGTATAAAATTTAAATTACAAAGTACAAAGTACAAACCACAAAGAAAGGAAAAAAGAAAAAAAAAGAAATGGGTTTGAGTTTTATTTTAATATTCTAAGTTAAAAATTTGAAATTTAACTTTGAATATTGAAATAAAATTGCCTACGTATCCTCATAGAGGAATCAAAACCCTACGTAGTTCTCTTACCTTTTACTTACCTTAGGGAAGGTGGCAAGTGGCAACGTGATTCTTCAATTTTTTTGTGACCCGTTGCTTGAATCGGTATCAAGATTATCGCTTTCTTGGAATCATCAAAATCGACTTGTTGCTCACGTGTTTGGCGTTTGTCCAATCGTGGAGCAATACTTGAGCCTCTAGACTTTCTCTTTAATCTAATCTAGATCGTCAGGATCCAGAATATAACCTCCTCATTGAATGCTTGCTCTACGGAGACGGTTGAGGAGAGCGACTAATATTTCCTCGCAATTAAAGTTACTATAGGAAAAGAGGAAGACCTCTTTGACCACCACTTTAACAAATCGAACTTTGAATTCCCTACTACAAATTCAAGTATAATCAAAATGAGATGTTAAATATGTATCAAGTTCAAGATAAGGGGATGCGCCTCCTCGAACGTTTTGGTATCCTCGCGTCATAAAAATTATCTAATGGTGCAAATACCGACGCCTCATTAAACGTACCAATATCACTAGTATGTTCAACATCGGTGTAGAAATAGCGAGAACTAGATGAGCCTCTAAAACTATCACCAAATTTTATTGAATATTCTTTAAAAATATCATATAAACATTGTTTAGCATTCTCTACTACAACACTTGGAATGGGAGTGTCATGTTCTTTAATAGGAAATAAAGCATCATAATATATTCCTAACAATTCTTCTAAACCATCTAATCTTACTCTAGGATCTAATATTTTTGCAACTAAAAATACATTAGGAATATAAGTGAAATATTTTAACCATTTTAATCCCATTTGGGCAATAGTTGGTCCTATAGTAGCACAAGGCATGAGAGATCTAAAAAGTAGTGCAATTTTAACACAACGATCTACAACTAAAATTGATGTAGGATAATAAACACCGGATAATTCTTCGGTAGCATCTTTAAAAACCTTTAAAAGTTGACATAAATTAGAGCATGCATCCCATTGATTGGGAAATAAAACTATGCCACATTGTTGATCGGCAAAAAATGAACATAAAGCTTCTCTATATGCATAACTATCATTTATCATTTTATATGTAGAATTCCAACGAGTTGGCACATCGGCCGAGAATTTTCTTGGGTATAAATTATTCTCTTTACAATATTTCGCCCATTTTTTCAAAACAGAAGAAAATCTGTTTAAATATAAAAGCGCATCTCTAATAGGTGCAATTTCTTCTTTTAAAGTAGCTAAACCATCTTGAACACATAAATTAATAATATGACATATACAACGAACATGAAAAAATTTGCCACCAATAGAAGGTTCACAAATATTAATAAGTGATGGTAAACTAGCCGTATTAGCACTAGCATTATCAAATGAAATTGAAAAAAATTTTGTAACTAAGCCATATTCTTGTAAAATAGTATGAATTTTATGAGAAATATTAATAGCGGTATGTTCAACATTAAAATCTCTATATGCAATTAAACGTTTTTGCAAAGTCCATGAATCATCAACCCAATGACAAGTAATTCCCATATAAAAACTTCTTTGCCAATGATCACTCCATACATCCGAACAAATTGAAACTTTTGTTTGTAAATTAGCAAATGAGTTAATTAATTGAAACTTATATTCACAAACTGTGTTTTTAATATCGCGAGTCAATGTAGAACGTGAAATTTTATTAGCAAAGGGGTTAAAAGCACGTCTAGTATACCTTTCAAATTTTTATTATCGGCAAAGTTAAAGGGAGTGACATACCACTAACAAATAAAGTTGTCTCTTTTCTAGCATTTATATCGGTATATTTAAATAAAGAAGAAGAAGACTCCATACTGTTGAAGAACCCGTGAATCCCGTCGGTAGTTGTGTTTGAGCACGATCTAGCCCAACTTTATCAGGATGTTTTTGTTGAGGTGGTTTGTGAGCGTCCCATAACCGCCCTCCTCTAAACTTGTAGGAATTCGCAATAATTGCAAGTAACTTTGAAACCGCCGGTTGTAGGATCCGGAATTTTTTAAAATGAACCGAAAAAATATCGGATCTAAGTGGCGGAGCTCGCGACTTTGAGTTTGAGTTGGCGATTGCGATTAGGTTGAGCCTCACCTTCTTGTTGCAAACTAGCAAAACAAGCTTCGATTTCATCTTCGTTCAAATCAAAGCTTCATCAAAACGTGGTGGTGGTGGTGGTTGTTGCTCGGAGCCGGACGCCAAACCTTTGCCCTTAGATTGATGGGAAGATCCTCCACGTCTCGACATTTTTTAAAATAGCTAATGAAATTAAAAGTATGAAACTACTAAAAATTAAATTGAAACTTGGAATTTAAACTTGAACAAGTTGAATATAGAGAATGTAGAGAATTGGGAGATTAGAAATTTGGTGTGAGGAAAAATGGATGAATTGGAAGGGGTATTTATAGGAAAAAAATGAAATTCAAAAAAATAAAAAAAAAAACGGAAAACCGCCAGTTTTAACCGAAACCGGCGGTTTTCAACGGTCAAATAATCTTGACCGTTGATGACCGGCGGTTTTCAACGGTCAAATAATATTGACCGTTGATCATCAACGGTCAAATGATCTTGACCGTTAATTTTTCAAATTTTGAATTTTCAAAAAAAAAAAAAAAAGTTTAAGCGAAACAAAGCACCGGTTTACGGTTAAAACCGGCGATTAACTGATCACTTTGAAATTTGAATTTCAATTTGAAATTTGAAATTCAAATTTCATTTTCAAATTTTTTAAAAAAATAAATTGAAAAGCTAGGTTAAGCGGTTAGAACCGGCGGTTTTACGGTTTGAAATTAGGAATCGTAACCTAACCTTAAAATTAAGGTTTACGGTTCGGTTCGAACCAAACGAACCGAAGCGGGGTCAACGGTTCGAAAACCGTTGACCGATTAATTCGAAACCGTCACGGATTCGCGGTTCGGTTGAAATCGTTGGGCATGTCTAAATGGCCGGCCCCTAGGGTTGTAAACGAACCGAGCCCGACGAGCGAGGGTTGTTCGTTTATTTTAAACGGCCGTTTGTTTTCGTTAGTTTAATCACCGAACACGTTCACGAACGGTTCACGAACATGCTCATTAACTATTCAAGAACAACTATATGAACATGTGTATAAAAAAGTGAAATACACATTGTTCATGAACACTCAACTCAAAATAAATGAATATTATGATGATTGCAAATGTAAATAGGTTGTAATATTAAACTAAAATAAGCTTATTTTTTCATAATAAAGTAATGAATATTAAGCAGTAAATGTATAATTAATAATTAAAAAATGAATAATAGATAAACACTAAATGAACATGTTCGTGAACAGTTCATGAACATAAACGAACAATTTTTTTGTTCGTTTATGTTCATTAAGCTTAATAAACGAATATAAACGAACGCTAACCGAACTCGTTCACGAGCTGTTTGTCGAAAACTCTTTTCATTTATAGCCCTACCGGCCCCCGGGTCGGGCCAAAAATTACCAGCTCTACAGAGCATTGCACCCTTCTAAACAGAACACCTTTTCTCTGTATTCTCCAAATCATTAGCGTTCTTGTAGAATAGCAAAATAAGCATTGAAGGTCCATTGGAGGAATTGAAGAACACCTGTTCTTGAAGAAATTCTCACAGCCTTTCCATCAGTAAAGGAAAACAGAACGGAGTTGAGCTTAAAGAGAATTGGATTTGTCTTCGGGTAAGTCATCCTACAGTTTTTTATATATAAGCATGATAAAAGAAACTAAAAAGTTGGTGCTAGTTTTCTTTAATTATTTGGATTCAACTCTAAGTATTATTTTTATTGTCTCTGTTTATGTTTTTAATCTTCAATTTTGGTTGGAAAGATAGAGCACACAGCAAAAATTGAATTGTTATGATCAGGGATGACAAAAGATTTTTTTTTCTCGATATGTTACTTTATGAATTTGTCTAACAGGTGTTTGATAAAATGTCTCAAACAATTAATATAAACTTGAATTTGTTCAGCACCACCTGAAATATGTGGTTCCAGTGTTTCCTGGGGTTATAATGTAGCACAAAACTAATGTGATTGAGGGGGAAAACAAAAATTACCCCCACTCCATAATCATATTTGTTCTTTATAGGAAAAACCAGATTGAATAAAACGAAGAAATAAACAGGAAAGTAAAAACAATGACTAGCTATCTTTCTAGCACAACCCATTAATTGGAACATGAAAGTTAGTCAATTGATAGAACTTGAAGGCCCTCGTATCCTAGCATTTCTCGTTCCTCTTTTATTTCCATCGCTGAGGTCAAAAGTGAATTACTTTTACCCCATATTTTGATCAATTGAAGCGTTGGTATTTCTGCAAGCCCTATTGGGATCTCCCTTAGGCTCAAGCTTCCAACAAGTAGTGTCTCAAGACATGGAAAATGTGTGTTGTCTGCTTCCCAAATCTCCAACTCACACTCCTCAATTAAAAGGAATTTCAGTCGACAAAATTCCCGTTCAGTCGGATTCCACTCTTTGCCTTTGGCAGCACGTCGGAGCAATTTCAGAACTTCAAGATTAGGCAACGAAGCAACCGTGGACGTGATATTGTCCCAAGAAATCATGCAATTATGTAAGGCCAACTTTTTAAGTGAACTTGGGAAAGTGATGTTGTCCGAGAAGGATGTCCCGCTACGTGAAATTGCCCCGTGACACGAAAGTTTAAGTGATTCAAGTTTACAAAGATGGACAAGATTGGTTAGATGACAAGGTCCAAATCCCATGGAACTACGAAAATAACAAGTTGTCAATTTTTTTAAATTTGGGATTCTTTTGAATACGTTTTCAGCACATACGAATTCTACGACTTCTGAAAGCGTCTGTAGGTTTTCAAGAACTACGATGTTTTGGTCGTCCATTTGGGCAACTGGTGGAGGATTACTTAGATAAACTTTAGTGACCTTCACATGTCTAAGTTGTGGGATTTGCCACATCTCAGGTGGTAAAATTATGTTCCCAGAAATAACTAAGGTTTGTAGATTCCAAAATAGGGATATAGTATCCCGTCCTAAGTTTAAGCAACCAACGAATGCAACATACCTCAAATTAATAAGCTGTTCGATATCTATTGCTGAATATTGATCAACCACTTCCAAGACTCTTAGTAACCTAAAACTACGAGCAATCGGACTTGAATGCCACGTAAAGAAGCTTAGCAAAGAACGATTATGTATCGCTGATTGCAAGGCCTTACATGTCACCTCTTGCCATCTACTAGGATGAATACTGAGACGTCTCTCGCTTTCTATGCACGGTGAAGTGCGTGGGTTATTTATAAGCTTTGCGATGCGTAGAAACTTGTCTTTGCGAGCTTCTCTCCTGCATAGGTCTCTTAATAGATCATGAATGCTGCACGTCTTCACTTTTCCACTACTCCCCCGTTTACGGACCAAAATGAGATTTCTGTCAATAAGATCCTCCAGATACTCCTCTGCAACCTCTTCTAAACTTTTAGCTGTGGTTAGTTTAATAAATCCTTCGGCAACCCACAATCTGACGAGCCTGGACACACGAATTTCAAAATCTTCCGGAAACATAGCCACATAAAGGAAACATGGCTTTAGATGTACAGGCAAGTGACTATAACTCAATGATAAAATCTTCATGAAGTACTCGTCATTTCCATAGTTAACGACAGAAGTTACATCCCCTTCGACATTCTCCCAATGTTCTCTTGTCCTTTTGGATTTCGCAAGAAGCCCACCAATCACAACAAGCGCCAAAGGAAGTCCGCCACATCTTCTAGCGATTCGTTTTCCAATTTTCTCCAATTCAACGGGGCAATTATCTTCTTGTGTGAATACCTTTTCGCAGAGTAGATCATAACTTCGTTCCTCGTCTAGAAAATTCATTCTATAGGGGATAAAAGACCCCAAATCTACAGCCAAATTTAATAACCTAGTCGTTAACAATACTCGACTTCCATTAGTATTAACTGGGAGGAATCTTTTTACCTCGTCCCAAGCCTCAACATTCCACATATCATCCATTACTATCAAATACTTCCTCTCGAATAATTCTTTGTATAATAGTTCTCCTAGTTGGTCATCTCTCTTCTCTTTTTCGTTCGGATCTGTATTACTAATCTGATGCAAAAGGGCCAAGAAAATTCCTCTAATGGTATATTCTTGAGATATTGTAATCCAAGCACGAATATGAAAGTGTTCCACGATAAAAGGATTGTTATAAACATTTGTAGCGAGGGTAGTCTTACCAATGCCACCCATCCCAACAATAGGGATGATTCGGAGATTAGATTCGTCTGTGGTGAGTGCACTCATTATTTCAATCAAGTGATCGTCGAATCCCACTATGGTGTTCTTGCCACTAGAAAGAGGAGTTGTTGTGGGGGCTTTGTGTTGCAAATCTCCTAAACCTTTCTTGTATTTGATCTTCACCAACTCTTTCTCGATGGAATGGAATTTTTCTATTACCAATTGTATATCTTCACTGTTTTCGTTATTGGTTACAGATTCCGCAAGAATTTGGATCATCACATTGGATTCAATGATATCCTCTGCTTCATAAGCTGCATCTGCTATCTCCGTCTCCAAATCTTCAATTTCTTTGCAGCGTTTACTGGAATAATTTTCAAGAAAATCTATCAAGAAAGTAACTGTTTCTTGTAGAGATTCAATTTGTTCTCTAAAAATAATGATGTGATGAGTAGGTGGAGGGTTTAGGATATGGTTTAGAATATGAGTGAGAGAAACTAAAGCTGCTTAAGCAGCCATCTCTGCTTTCTGATTCCCTCACACTTACAGATTGTGGAAATAGTGTTAGAGCTAAAATTTGGTGATTTCTTAATAAACATTAATAATGAAGAGAGAAAACAGTTGCAAGAGAACTTGTGTCTGAAAGTAATTATGGGCTCCTCATATATGTATGATTCACAACGGAAATGGATTCTCTCCATTTAAGATGTATAAATTTTTTGTGCATTTGGAGAGAGAAAGACACGTGTGCATCTATACATATATTTATATATATGTATGTGTATGTGTATGTATAAGTGTATGTATAGATGCATATATGTCTTTCTCTCTCCAAATGCACAAGAAATTTACACTCCTAAATGGTGAGGATCCATGCTCGATTCACAACTTGGTCTTAATTATTAGAATTCATTATTCGTGTGCCTGCTAATTAAAAAGAATATAGCTACAGTCGCTTAGTTGTGGGATAGGGTAATTTAATCCATGTTATCCAATTAAATTACTTTAAGAATTGGAACCTGATCAATTAATAACTTTGAGGTCATTGTCATTCACCTACCACGTACTTCTCAAATTTGAAAATGTCAAACTAACTACACATTTCAAAGTAACAGCCGACCTGTGTCGGAAAGCAACACATAGGGCCTGTTTGTTTAGAGCTTGTATAGATCTATTTCCAAGTCCAATTTTCAATTTATAGTGTTGCAAAATAAATTTTCAAATCTTATTGGTTTTCACGTGAGAATTGGGAATATATTTGATTTGTTGTCTAAATTTCTGTTTGAAGGTGAGAATATGTTTAGTTATAGTTTTTTAATGTATTTCTGACATAAGTTTGCGTGATTGTAGTGTACTTTTACCTAGGTTTGCGTAATTAAATGAAAAATTGTTTAGTTGTGTTTTCAAAAGAATATTTTCCATAAAAAAATGAAAACTGGAAATGACTTCATTTCTACTGAAAACTTTTGAAACAAACTTAAACTTATTTTCCGGAATAGCTGGAAACTGAAAAAATAGTGTTGGAAACACAACCATACAAGGCCTTAGGTTTTCACATGGTTCATTTCCAGTTTCGTTAGTTGGAAATAGATTTTTAAAAATTTATTGGTTTTCGTATAGAAATTGGAATTATGTTTGGATGAATGAATTGAAATGTGTTTTACGTAAGGTTGAAAATGAGATTGTATTTGATTGAATAATTTTGAAATATTATTTATATATATATATATAATAATTAAAAAGTCGATAGTGGTGGGTCTACTTTCAGTATTTTAATTTGAATATATAATATTATATTTGTATGATTGTAGGTGGTGGGTCCCATTAAATAGATATAATTTAAGAATAGTAATAGTTTGAGTAGATAGATTTAATAGTGGTGGGTCTTACATTTATAATTGGATTAAAATATGAAAATATTGATTTATGATTCATGTAGGGTAGTGTATAGGTTTAAAAATATAAATTATAAATTTGAGATTTTGTTTTATGTGAAAAACAGAAAATGAAATTGATGATTGTCATTGGATATTTTATGGACAAACATGATTTTACTTTTATAAATAGTTGGAAAATTGAAAACTCTTGGAAACATAAATAAACAACCCCCAAGGGTTAGCCTAGCGGCCTTTGGGTTGCAATTGCAACTCAAAGGCCATGGGTTCAAACCCTGACTAACGCGGAGTGAGGGGTTGGAGTTGCCCCTCCTCCCCAAGAGGATTAGGACAATCCCTGGGAAGGACGGATGTCCCCATAGACCGTAAGGAAGTGTGGGGTCTACGTCCCCAGCTGGTGTGGGAATACCTCTGGGACAAAAAACAAAAAAAAAAGAACAAGGCCATTTGATGGTTCTAATTACGAATTAGATTAAATTTTTGGATTAGATTAGATTGGACTTTTCATGGATTATATAGGTTAATGTAATATTGTGTTTGTGATTTTGAATCACCATTTATATTTTTTTTGGCCAAATATATAATTCTTTGTTTGCCATTATTGATTTAGTAGGATCGTAATATCAAATGTCCACAATGCACTTGCAATATTTTGGGAGTTTACACACATATTTAGGGCAAAAAAGAAAAATTACATTAATCTGATGCAGGGGAGTGTGCAACCCAGGCCAAAAAAACACTCCTTGGCTTTAGTCACAACTCACAAACCAAAAACAAAGGACTTGTTTGTTTATATTTCTAAGCCCCTATTTCTAATTGTCAAATATTCATAGAAATGAAATCACCTTTTTTTTTTCTATAAATTTCCCAATAGAAATCATTATTTTCACTTTTCATAATTCACATAAAAATTTCAAACCTATAATTTCAATTATCAACCATATAAACTACCATACATCACTCATCAATAATTATTCTCATTTTTTGATCCAAATATTTATATAGAACACTCTATTATCAACTTTATCTATTTAAAATAATACGATATAAACCTAATATACCCACCAACCTATAATCTTACAAATATGATATTATATATTCAATTAAATTATTCAACCACTATCAATTTATCAAATTACTATATAAATAAAATACTACTTTAAAACTATTAAAACAAACATAATCTCATTTTCAAACCTACATAAAACTCATTTTCGTTCAATCATCCAAACATAATTCCAATTTTTACACGAAAAACAATAAATTTTCAAAATTTGTTTTTCAACAATAGAAAATAGAAAGAGAAACTATCGTCTTCTGCTGAGAAGTGTGTTTTCTCTCTATTGGGGAGTGTGCCCGTTCCCGTCTGGGAGTTTTCTTTTCTCTTTTTCAAATTTCCTGTCCCATTGCTAGGTTTCCTTGCCTCCGGCTGTTTGTTTATTCTTCTCATTCTTGGGTCCTGGTGTTTGTGGTGTCGTTATCTTGTTTTCTTTGTTCTTTAGGTCTCCTCTTCTTGCTTTTCTGTTTTTTTTCCTTTTTAACTGTGTTTTTGGTGTGTTTTTATAGATTCTTCTTGAGATTTGGATTGCAAATCGCTCGTGAACATTGGCGGCTCAAAGATATTGAATTTGGGTTCTGTGGGTCATGGCCAGTGAAGTTCTTGAGGGGTTAAAGAAGTTCTCTCTCTCCGAAGCAGAAACAGAGGGCATTTGTATTGAGCAGGAAGATATTTCTAAGGGAGTGGAAGATAGTAAAAGAAGCTTATTTGGGAAAATTCATGGTTGTAAAAAAGTGAATTTTTCAGGGCTTAAAAATACTCTACAAGCTATATGGAATACTAAGGAACCGTTTCAAACCAGAGACTTGGGGTATAACCTATACCAATTTTTATTTAAAGGACTGGAGGATAAAGAGAAGATTCTAAATAGTAGGGCTTGGACTTTTGATAACCAGTACATAATATTTCGTCAGTGGAAGGAAAATGTGGAAGTGAGTAAGATTTAGTTCAACAAGGTAGCTTTATGGGTGCAAATGTGGAACATCCCTAATCATTGGATCTCGATTGAAACAGGGCTTAAGGAAGGGGGCTTTTCTCAGAGGTTCAGGATATATTCATTCCAGAAACGGGGAGTGTGAGAGGTCGGTGTATTAAAGCTTTAACGCTGGTGGACTTAGTCAAACCCTTGCTAAGAGGAACTCACATTAATTTGGGTGGTTGCAAATGTTGGATGGATTTCAAGTATGAAAACCTTGTGGGATTTTGCTTTTACTGTGGGCATTTAGGTCACATTGAAAGAGGTTGTCTTAAAAGAAAATTTGATCTAATAATAAATGCTCTTAAAAAGAGGGAGTTTGGTAAATGGTTAAAGGCTGAAGAGGGGTCATTCTTACATAAAAAAAAAAAAGATGAAGGGTTCAAAGTAGTCAATGAGGACCCTGCTCCTCCTAGTAAGGGAGGAAAAGATTTATCTATTAAGGACAAACCTGAAACAGATTTGAGGGATGAGGCTTCGAATGATGATATATTGCTCCCAGTCTTGTGTCCTAAAGTTGCTGATAGTGGCTCTGATAAGGAGAATAATGCTGCTATTTTTATCAGTCCGATGGAGATGGATTCCTCTCTTATGGAACAGCAAGTTAGTGTGCAACATTCTGATGAAGGTATGTCTTCAGGCTCTAAGTTGGATTCTATATTCAGAACCCCTATTTAGGATATTACTCCTGGGAAAGACTTTCAGAGAAGTATCAATTATGGTGATGAGCTTAAGGCTGAAAAGAAGAAAGGGGTGGTCAGAATTCAAACCAGAAGGAAAAACATTGTGCAGAAGGATAATGATAAGAATTGTATAGGGATGAAAAGAAACTGGAAATTAGTTGATGACGAGCAGGTTATTAGAGGAGAACTGTTAGAGGAGGGAATGGGTAAAAAACAAAAAATCTGTGAGAATGTCAAGGAAGATGTCCAAATGGTGGGGGTAGCCAGTCTAGATTGGCCCCAAATTCATCAATAAGGGCCACAGTCTGAAATTGTAGAGGTTTGGGAGGGCCCTCTACAGTTTCCCAAATCAAGGAAAGTATAAAAGTCCACCACCCGGATTTTATGTTTGTTTGTGAAACCAAAAAAAAAGACCTTTTATGGTTACGGTATGTAAGAATTTAAAAGCTGCTGATAGATGGATTAGTTCTGATTCGAAAGGAATGAGTGGGGGCTTGTTGTTAGTTTGGTCCCCAAAAGTGATTATTAAAAGAATTGTGGTTAGTTATTTTTGTTTTGAAGTGGAGTATGGGATGGAAGAATCTCTTGATATGGAATGGACTATTTTTATTTATGGTAGCACCTGCCCATTGAAGAGAAAGGTTCAATGTGACTATCTTAAAGGGGAAAAGAGGAAATGGGGTGATAAGTGGTGGATTGGAGGAGATTTTAATGGCATTGTTAGCAATAAGGAGAAGAGAGGTGGTAGAATTAGATTAGAATCCAGCTTTGTGGGATTTAAAGTGTTTATTTATGATATGCAGATGGGAGAAATTCCGTTCCCCGGCCATGAATATACTTGGTCCAACCTTAGAGTGGATGATGGTTTTGTGGAAGAGAGATTGGACAAAATATTGTTTGATACATGTTTTTATCTTAATTTTGATGATTTTATTTTATCACCAAAACAATGTTTTTAAAGGTTGTCCAAATACTCCTAAATGATTTAAAATGTTTTTAATATTTTCCGGAGTATTTTCTCAAAGTTTATTTTCGTCTATATTGGACAACGCTTTTAATGATTTTACGTTATTGGGTTTTCACTCTCAAACGATGTTTCTAAATGTTGTCCTAATACTTCCGATCGGTTTAAAATGTTTTTACTAAATTTTTGGAGTAGTTCTTGAGTTTTATTTTCGACAAAAATTGGACAATATTTCTGTCTGTGTCGATCAGGGCCGCCCCTATAGGCAACCCGTACTGAAGATGTTTTTAGAAAGAGAAAATGAGACGGAAGGAAAAAACAAGCGTGTCGTCGGCCGCATCAAGGCGTCGGCCGGTCGGTCGGCCGTGCCGCCAGTCGGTCGGTGCACTGCAAGTTTTTTTTGAAACAGGACTCAAACCCTTCGTTTTTTTTTTTTTGTTTAGGGGGACCGGTTGAAGCAGGTCGACCGGTGGTGAGCTACGTCGGCCGGGCCGCCTGTTGTATTTTTCAAAGTGTTCTCTTTAACTCTTATCTCTCGTGCGACCGGCCGTGCATGTATGTATTGACAAAAAAATATGACCGTTTGACAATGAGACAAACTTTCCTTAAAATGTGGGATTGATTTCTAACAGCTATATTCTTGATCTTAATTGTATTTTTGTAGATTTTCAATCCCCAAGAGAGCCTATGCTTGATCAATCATCTCCTATAAATAGAGGAAGTTTTGGAGCAACCAATACAACAATTGAGATACAACACAACAAGATACACTTCAAGCAAACACTTGGTCTTTCATAGTCATTATTCTTGTTGTAAAATTGCCTAGCTTATCACTTTCACATCTTTGAGGTCAAAAAGCTATTCTTGATTACACTTTGCACTCAAATTGTATTATTCATTATTGAGTTGTAATCTTGATTTTTGGTTATCATTCAAACACAAGATATCCTTGTGAGTGTTTTGTGGTAAGAGCACACTTGGATGATCTAGGTGATAGGTACAAGAAGATTGTGGTAATCTTCTTATTTGAGGTGTTGAAGAATTCGGTATTCTTCAAGGTTGAAGATTGTGGTAATCTTCACAAGTGCCGTTGAAGGAAGATTGTGGTAATCTTCAAAGGGAGATTGTGGTAATCTCAAAGGTGGTGTTGAAGAAGAGTGTGGTGCTCTTGAGGTGTTGTAAGTTGAATTTGTATTAATTTTGGTAATTAATAAAATTCTTTTTCTTTCGAAATCCATCCGGATATCTTTGGGGTGGTAGAGGATTAGGCCCTAGGTGGGTTGAACCTCTTTAAATCGGCGTGTGTTGTTTACATTCCGCACCTTCATTATTTTGTTTGAGCATTCGATTGTTAAAAGAGGACGAAATCGAAAAGATGGAGATAATCTATTCACCCCCTCTCAGATTATCGTAGCCGCTTGGACTTACAAGTGGTATCAAAGCCAAACTCTTTGGCAAGCTCGTTTCACATCGCGAGTGAAGAGAAACGATCGGCTCTAACGAAGCTCATCTATCCAAGACACCTCCACCACCAAGCCACCACTATTTGATTCCAAGAATTTTAATTTTTGGAAAGAAAGAATGGAATGCTATCTACAAGGTTGCGGGTTCGACATTTGGAACATCATTAATGGAAAATCCATTCGACAAAAAATACACCATGCACCTCAAAAGGCTTCAAAAGCTCAATGATGAAGAAAAGAAAATCATCTCCTTAAACGGTAAGGCTTTAAATATTTTATATTGTTCATTTACTAATTTAGAATATGAACATATTGTAGGAATAAAGTCGGCACATGGAGTATGGCAAAAATTAGAAGCCATCTATGGAGTATTTGCAAATGAAAGAGTCAAACAAAAGCATCTACTTCTCAAGATCATACAAGCTCAAATCTAAGGAATAAGCCTCCTACAACTTCCAATTATGAAGAAGTTGAATATTGTTTTATGGGCATCAATGAAGAAAATGAGGTATGTCTTAAGCCCTCTACTTCTTATGATATTGTTATTCAAAATGATTATAGTGATTTGCAAAATGATTTTGATGATCTTCAAGATGAATTCCAAAGCTTGCTTGTTAAGTATAAAAATTTGAAAAAGGAATTCAATATTTTGAAAAATGATAAGGATAGTTTATTTACTTCCTATGAATCACTATCATGTGCTCACACCACCACTCTTGATAAGGTTAGAAATCTTGAAATAGAAAATAGTACTCTTGTTGAGAATATTGATTGCATGAAAAAGGATTTATTAAAATCCAACTCGAGTACCAATAAAATGTCCAATATTGTTGATATTCATAATTGTAATAAAGGACTTGATCATAAGCCTAAAGTTGTTAATCATATGAAAAAGGATCAAGTCACTATGCATATTGGTCATTATGCTCCTAGAATTACTACTTGTTTTTATTGTGGCAAAAAGGGTCATACGGCTAATTCTTGTCGGGCTAGAAATAGCTCTAAATATTGTTGGAGACCTAAAAGTCTCAAAGCTAATCTTAAAGGACCCAAACACATGAGAGGTACCACAAAACAATGTGCTATTAGGTACCGGCAAAGCAAAAATCGGAGAAAATTCATGCCACCAAGAAAACATCAAATGAGCGTTTCATTTGATCAAAGAAGGAACTACTCTCAACAAAGCCAATTTCAAGAAGAGCGTATAATCAAAAATGGGAAGAACACAATCCTTGGAAATGGCAAAGACATCATCAACAAGATGATTTTCAAAGAAGAAGAAACCATCAACCATGGGAAGGTAACAAACCTTGGAAATGGAGTAATCAAGGAAGTCATCATCAACAAAGTGACTTCCAAATGGGAAGATATCATCATCAACAATGGGAAAGACACAACCCATGGAAACGGCGAAATTGGTAAACCGTATCTCCCCATTTGTATATGCATTTTATTTCTTTTAATTATATGCATGTTTTTAATTGTGTCTTAATTGCAAAATGAATTTTCTAGTATTTATTTTTAAAATAGGTCTCTTATATATTTATGAGTTTCAAATTTTTTTTTTAAAAAAAAAAAAAAAAAAAAAGAGACCTTGCATGATTTTCTAAAAACTCTTGAGCATTTTATTAGACTTATGTGGCTTATTATCTCTTATGAAATCTTATAGCATAAGCTCTTTTTGATATCTCATATTATTTGCCTACACTTTAATTTTCTATGAAAATGTTGTCTAAGAATTGTGTAGGATACATATTGGCTATTACGCCATCAAGTTTCTTAAACCATCGAGGTATGTCTACTCGTATTTTTCTTTAAACTCGATATTATGCTTATGCACATATCTTTCAAGATATTTCATTTTGACCACTTAAGTGCCCCTAATTGATCTTGCAAATGTTTTCTTTTAAAAAGGCACTAAGTGTTTAGTCTCGTTTTTATCATTTATATGTTTTCCCAAAACCCATATTTGTTGGATATAGTCCAAACTTATATTTTGCAAAGTTTTAAAACTTTTGGGGTGAAAAATCGAATTTTGGAAAACTCTGGGAGTAAGAAAAATCACTGGGGACGGTCGGCGGGGCGGCCGGTCGCCCGCACCTCGGACCGGTCGCACCTACCACGGCCGCCGCCCCAGGGTTATTTTTCAGCTTATAAAGATGCATTCTTCACTTTCGAAACAGAACAAAAATCCCCCCCAAACCCTTCAGCGTATTTCACCTCTTTTTCTTTAAAATCTTCAATTCCTCATCATTTTTCACGATTCTTGTTGCTAATCTTCTTTTTTTTTTCACAAGAATCTTACATATATGGCTCCTCCAAAGAATTCCACCGGTCGAAATCCCATCTCCAAGCGTAGAAGGGGCGGAGAGGGTTCGTCAAGAAATCGGCAAGAGGAAGCCGAACAAAGGGATATTCGAGCCGCTCAAAGAAACGTGGCTGGCTCGAAGGTGATGATGTTCAAAATCCCATTCTCTCTCGGGCCCAAATTACCGAGCTACGCGGAACGATTTCGCTCCAAAATTGCCGTTGGGCGAAAGGTAAAAATCCTTTGTTACTCAAGCCCCTAATTCCCACAATGTTCTTAATTTCATTCATAAATATGCGGAATGGTATTATGAGGACTCGGGAATGGGAGGAAAGTCGATTGCTCGGACTAAAATGTGTCGTTTTAGTTCATTTACGAATGAGTATCCTACGATTAGAGGATTTTTTGAGGAGCAAGGTTGGATGTATTTATGGGAACATGCTTATGTGTTGTATGATGATGATATTATCCAACTCTTTTATGCCGATATGTGGGTCGAATATGATAATGATAGAAAGCCGATTGCCGTTAATTCGCTTATAAAGGGTCGTCATTTTAGATGGACTCCCAATGATATTTGCCGGCTTTTACATGTTAGAGAAGGTGGTTGGGATTATTTCTCTTGTGGGACTTGGAATGATGAAATGTTGGGGTGTCGATGAAAGAAGTCAAGACGTATTTGGGAGTATGGCCTAAGTATTCTTTGTTGGCAATGACACTTGAGCATCGTATTTTATCGGTCATTGTCGCATATTGCATTTGTGGTAAGTCGGAAAGATGCTAGCAATATGGATTATTTTTTACTTATAAGATTGCTAGGAGGGAACCACTTAACTTTGGTGCCATACTTATTCAATGTCTTATCGAGTCCATTACTCGAGGTAATAAGAAGTTGGTCATGGGAAATTGGATTTGTAAACTTCTTATTCAATCGGGACTTCCTTCGGAGTTTAACTCGGAAGTTTTTCAAAATGACTTCGACATTGATAATATCACCCAAATAGTCACGATCGCAAGAATATGGACATCCACCTACCAAAATGGCTAGAGCGCAGAGGTCAAGAGTCCCCGATCCTAATGACATCTTTGATGACGCCGAGGCCGCAAGATTGGTGGAAGAAGGCGAACCGAGCAATCCGGAGGGTAATCCAGGTGCTCAACCGCCTAGGAGGTATACTCAAGCCGAATTTGATGAGATGAGGGCTTTTCATGAGACGAGGTATGAGGCTTTAGAGCAAAAGACCTCTAAAATGCAAAAGTCTATCGGCAAATTGAAGAAATTCATCAAGGACTTTATTCCCGGATCTTGCTTCTCCTCGGATGAGGAATGATACCCCCACCCCCTTACTTTCTAGCATTTTCATTAATGATGTTTTGTATTTTGATGAATTTTTGTAAAACTCATTTGTACTAATGATATTTGCTTGTTTTTCTTAAAAGGGTTAATATTGCAAGTTGATAATGACTTGTGGATGATCATGATTTTGATGGAGTATTTGATGGTAAAAATACTCTAAAGCATTGTTTGTTAATTGGTATGAAGTACTTGATGGTAAAAGTGCTTCTTTTATTGCTTTGTTATGCTTAGTTGAATATGTTGGGACATTTGATACATGTATTGTTGAAAGCATGACTTATTACTTGATGGTTGCTCTAATTTTTGGCATTTGTAATGCCTTGATCATTCTTAGCTTATCTCAATTGGGTTGAACCCTTGAGAATCTACTTTGAGCTTCTTAATTGATGAACAAATTATTGCATATGGTGCATATGATTTCTTGAGCTTTGAAATAAGGTTGATTGATGATATGAAATTTTTTTGGCTTAAACCATTTACAAAGGTTATATACAACCTCTTCTATTTTTCACGCACACAAGGTATTTGTTAAAATGTCGCTATGAAAATTTCAACTTCTACATGATTCTCTCGCTTCCACAAGTCTTCAATACTCATTGAGATCATGTTTTGGGAAACAAAACAGCGTATGAACTCATCATGATACATTTCTCCCATTTTCCTTGGTTTTTAAGCTACATTGCTCAATGGTTGATAAACCATTTCTTTGGCGCACTTTGATATACTTCTATGATGTGTTCACCATCCTAACATTCTTTTTGATGATTCCAAAGGGGAGAAAAACAGGATATTGGCTCATTAGCTCAAAGAAGCTAATAAAAGCTTGTCATAAAAGTTTATAAGCTATGGCTCATAAAAGCCGTATGTTGTGATTTATTTTTAGTCCAATTGTTGCTTGATGGACTTATATTATTATTTAATGTTGTTTTGTGACAGGGGAGCTTATAAGCTCTTGAACAAATTGTAAAAGCTAAAGCTTTTAGCTTATGGATTATTGCTCTTACATTATTCTTGATGTCTTGTGGATAGGGGAGCTTGTGCTTATTATTGAAAATATTTACTCCTACTTGGTTGCTTTAATATTTTTGGAAATTTTGGTTGCTTCCAAACGGTCAAATGTTTTTTTAGGAAAATCATTTCTAAAATTGCTCTCTTAGTTTGTGTAAAAATTGTTTTGGTTTGTAATCATCAAAAAGGGGAGATTGTTTGATACATGTTTTTATCTTAATTTTGATGATTTTATTTTATCACCAAAACAATGTTTTTAAAGGTTGTCCAAATACTCCTAAATGATTTAAAATGTTTTTAATATTTTAGAGTATTTTCTCAAAGTTTATTTTCGTCTATATTGGACAACGCTTTTAATGATTTTACGTTATTGGGTTTTCACTCTCAAACGATGTTTCTAAATGTTGTCCTAATACTTCCGATCGGTTTAAAATGTTTTTACTAAATTTTAGGAGTAGTTCTTGAGTTTTATTTTCGACAAAAATTGGACAATATTTCTGTCTCGTGGTCGATAGGCCGCCCTATAGGGCAACCCGTACTGAAGATGTTTTTAGAAACAGAAAATGAGACGGAAGGAAAAACAAGCGGTCGGCCGGTGCATCTCGAAGGCGTCGGCCGTCCCGGTCGGCCGTCGCCAGTGGGTCGGCCCGGTGCACACTGCAAGTTTCTTTTTGAAACAGGACTCAAACCCTTCGTTTTTTGTTTAGGGGACCGGTTGAAATGGTCGGTCGACCGGTGAGCCTCGTCGGTCGGCCGCCTGTTGTATTTTTCAAAGTGTTCTCTTTAACTCTTATCTCTGTGCGACCGGTCGCCCTATGTATTGACATGACAAAAAATATGACCGTTTGACAATGAGACAAACTTTCCTTAAAATGTGGGATTGATTTTAACGGCTATATTCTTGATCTTAATTGTATTTTTTTACGTAGATTTTCAATCCCCAAGAGGAGCCTATGCTTGATCAATCATCTCCTATAAATAGAGGAAGTTTTGGAGCAACCAATACAACAATTGAGATACAACACAACAAGATACACTTCAAGCAAACACTTGGTCTTTCATAGTCATTATTCTTGTTGTAAAATTGCCAGCTTATCACTTTCACATCTTTGAGGTCTAAAGGCTATTCTTGATTACACTTTGCACTCAAATTGTATTATTCATTATTGAGTTGTAATCTTGATTTTGGTTATCATTCAAACACAAGATATCCTTGTGAGTGTTCTTGTGGTAAGAGCACACTTGGATGATCTAGGTGATAGGTACAAGAAGATTGTGGTAATCTTCTTATTTGAGGTGTTGAAGAATTCGGTATTCTTCAAGGTTGAAGATTGTGGTAATCTTCACAAGGTGCCGTTGAAGGAAGATTGTGGTAATCTTCAAAGGGAGATTGTGGTAATCTCCAAAGGTGGTGTTGAAGAAGAGTGTGGTGCTCTTCAAGGTGTTGTAAGTTGAATTTGTATTAATTTTGGTAATTAATAAAATTCTTTTTCTTTCGAAATCCATCCCGGATATCTTTGGGGTGGTAGAGGATTAGGCCCTACAGTGGGTTGAACCTCTTTAAATCGGCGTGTGTTGTTTACATTCCGCACCTTCATTATTTTGTTTGAGCATTCGATTGTTAAAAGGACGAAATCGAAAAGATGGAGATAATCTATTCACCCCCTCAGATTATCGTAGCCGCTTGGACTTACAAATATTTGGTTATGCTGACTGGTTGCTTAAATTCCCTCAGGCCTATGTTAAACATGTTGTGCGTCACTCCTCAGATCACCAGTTGTTGTTCCTTGAAAGAGATCCGGATACTGTGAAGTTCAAGAAAAGATTTCAATTTGATTCTAGATGGTGTGTGATGGATGGTTGCAAGGAGGTGATTCAAGAAGCTTGGAATGTTCAGAGTTATGGTACACATATGTTTCAATTGCAAAATAAAATTACTAATAGCGGACTTAAGCTTTTGGCTTGGAATAGAACAGTGTGTACCAAGTCTGCTAAAACCATTGAGGATACATCTAGGAAATTGAGGTGAGGAATTGAGAAAGGGCTTCGACAGACTGGAAGATGTGGAACACTTTGAAAGGAATTCTCAATAAAGCCTATTTCCAGGAAGAGGCTTATTGGAAAAAAAAATCAAGGAATCTTTGGTTGAAGGAAGGGGATAGGAATACAAAATATTTTCATATTTGCACCTCTCAGAGACAGAAAATGTATAGCATTGAAAAACTGGTGAAGTCTGATGGTTCTGAATGTGTTACCAAAAGAGGGGTGATTGAGGAGATTGAAGCATTTTATCAGAATCCGTTCTCATCTTCTTACTCAACGGTTGACACTACATTGCTTGCTGGAATTCCAAATTTAATATCTTTGGGCAAGAATCAGTGGCTCACTGGAAAGATTGAAGATCTAGAGATCAAAGAGCCTCTGTTTGACCTACATCCTTCTAAGGCCCCGGGGCCAGATGGTATGTCTCCTTGATTTTTTCAAAATTTCTAGGATGTTGTGAAGAATGATATTTGTAAAGTCGTTAAGAGTTTCTTTATTTCTTCCAAAATGCTCAAAAAGATGAATCATACTCTTGTTTGTCTTATTCTTAAGGTCAAGAATCCCACCTCCATTTCTCACTTTATGCCTATTAGTTTGTGCAATACAGTTTACAAAATTATTTCCAAAATTCTTGCTAATAGATTGAAATCTTGTCTAAAATCTTGCATTTGTGAATCCCAAACTGTTTTTGTTCCTGGTAGACAGATTCTTGATAATGTTATAATGGCACATGAGTGTATTCATCACCGTCATAGTAAAAGAAAAGGAAAAAACTACTTTATGCCCATTAAATTGGATATGGCTAAAGCCTATGATAAGGTGGAATGAAAGTTTGTGTTTGGTGATGGAGAAAATGGGATTTGATAAAAAATTTGTGAAGTGGATTTTGTCTTGTATTGATTCTGCATCTTTTTCTTTTCTAATTAAAGGGGAAGCTAATGGGTGTGTGGTGCCTTCTAGAGGGATTAGACAAGGAGATCCCTTATCTCCTTATCTTTTTCATATTATTTCAGAAGCATTTTCTAATTTGATCTCTCAAGCTAAAGGTTGCGAGCTGCTTTCAGGGATTAAAATCTCTAGAGTTGCTCATGTGGTCACTCACCTTTTCTTGTGGATGATGCATTATTATTCAATGAAGCTAGTAAGGATCAAGCTAGAAATTTCAAACAAGTTTTGGATCAATTTTGTAATGCTTCTGACCAAAAAGTTAATTTTGATAAATCTGCAGCTTTTTTCAGCTCTAATATTCCTGTGGATGTGAGAAAGGATGTTTGCTTTGAGCTGGTGGGTATTCAGGAATATTTTAAGATCAAACATTTGGGACTGCCTCTTACAATTGGTAGATCTAAAAAGCATATTTTCATATTTGTGTTGGATGAAGCTAACTGGAGAGTCAGCAATTGGAAAGCTAAATTTTTGAGTTTGGCAGGGAATGAGGTACTTGTTAAATCAATTCTCAACTCCCTACCAAAGGCAAAATTGCATTTTTGGTCCTGTAACTTAGGGGGGTTTGCATTTTTAGTCCTGTTCGATTTTGGAGTTGCAAATATGTCCTATAATTTACAAAAATTCGCGATTTGAGTCCTATTTTCGCCGGACATTGCACGTGAGATGCACATGTTCTTTTTCCGGCACAAAGAAAGCTGATGTGGATTTTCTTATTATTATTTTAGCTACACATAATTTTACCTTTTTGCCACATCAATTAAAAATCCTAGTCATCTAATTAATGGAGGGAAAATTGCTCTAACATTCCCGTTAAAGCCCCAAACCCATTTGGAAGAACCCTAACTCTCGATAAAGCTCCTATTTTGTGGTTGTGTGCAAGGCAACTGAAGAAAATCGCCAATAATGTCTGAATCTTCTCAAGAATCGCATGTCACAGGTACTATGGAGTGTTTTTATGGCGCAAGGGCTGTGATTCGAACTTCCTGGACCAACGAGAACTCGGGTAGAAGATTTCAGTCATGCCTTAATTATAAAGTAAGATACATCTTTTAAATTTCTGGTTTGATTTGGTTTGATTTGGTTTGAATTTTTTGTTTGGTTTGATTAAGCTAATTCTTTTGATTTTTTCTTTCATTTTTTTCTGGGAATTCTTGAAATATTAGAGAGGAGGTTGTAAATTTTTCAAGTTTGAGGATCCGCCAATGTGTCCTCGATCAAAGATGATAATTCCTGGATTATTAAGGAAGGTGAATGCATTAGTAGAAGAGAACAAAAGGATGGAAAAAGCTCTGGAAGAAGATGAATATTTATTAAGGAAGGTTGAGGCCCTAGAAGAGGAGAACAAAAGGCTAAAGAAAGCTCTCGAAGAAGCTAAAAAAAATTGCAAGGGGAAGTTGGCTACCATTTTGATGTGGTTGGTAATGGTTCTAAGCTTGTTTTGGTGGATTTCATCAAAGATGATTGATGGTTATGGAGATGGTGCAAATGGTTATGGATTTGGTGGCATGAAGATGGAACTAGCCTAGTTATGTATTGTTAGTTTAGTTGTTGTAATGGAACTAGTTTGTTGTTAGTTGTTATTATGGAACTTCATGAATGAATGTTTTAGTTGTTGTAATGGAACTAGTTTCTTGCTAGTTGTTATTATGGAACTTCATGAATGAATGTTTTTAATGCATTAGTTGTAATGGAACTAGTTTACTTCTGGTATTAAACAATGATGCACATATTTTGTCTCTTCAACATCAATTTGTTTGTATTTGCAAGTTAGATTCACTGAGTACACAAATTGTAATACATAAGCATATGTTCACTGCCAAAATACTCAGTAAGAAGTGTCAAAATCACTTGGAATCCATAAAATATGCATACACTAGGTACATACATTGGATTTCAGATTTGTTCACTTAGTACATAAATTGGAATCCATAAGAAGTGCCAAAATCACTAATACACAAGTTTCATAAGTGCCAAAAGGTGCCAAAATACTCCAAAACATATTTCAAACAACTGAAATCCATAAAAGTTTCAACTGTCAAAAAGTGCCAATTAACAACCAAAAAGTGCCAAAAAAAACTCCAACATATCACATTTGTTTCTTTCCCTTCTCCAACTTAACATTCTTGATTGTCTGGCTTGATTGAGAGAAGTTGAATGCTTGTGGAGAATTTAACTGCTCACATGTCCTTGACCTTTGAAGTTGTTGGTATGGTGTAGGGCCTGGTAAGTTTGGGACTTGAGGGACATGTTGTGTAGAACACCGACTTAAAATATCACCAACATCAGTTGATGCATTGTCTTTTGGCTCTTCACTTGCTTTGGGTGGCAACAAAATATCCTTGGGCACCTAAAAAATGCAAACAACACAGACAGTTAAAACATTGGGATTTAGTACAATCAAATAAACACTTGGATGATGAGTACAATTAAGTAAACACTTACATCCTGTGTAGTGCCTCCAATTGATGTTGAAACATCTTTATATTTCATCCTCTTCTGCTTGTTTGCAGCCTCCCTCTTCCTTTGAATGCAGGGGTGTAAAAGAATCGAATCGAGTCGAATATCAAGATATTCTATTCTTATTTGGCTCATTTAGAGAATATTCTTATTCATATTTTTTTAATGTTCGAATACAAAAATTGATTCTTATTCTTATTTGAAAATATATTCAAATATGCACGAATAAATTCAAATATTCGTATTTGAAATTCTAACATATATTTATCTTTTTTTATGATAAATATCTAATTAGATTGTAACAACAATTAGAATACAAATAATAACTTTTGGTCATGAAATTGTTAAATACATAAACAATATATTAATCACTAATTACATAAAAAAGTTATATTACCGAGTCCCTCAAGAATATGCTACAAGCATAGAACTATATGTGGGCTTATTAGTTTGGGTCTTTTATAAGTGAATTTATATATGCTTTATTATATATTAATAATCTCATAAATCTTGCTCAAAAGATAATCTACATAAATAAATATATACTTATATGTATACATATTATTTATACAAGTGACTTGTATAAATATAAACATAATATATATCGTATTATTCGAATATTCTTTCGAATACTCGAATCGAATATAATGATATTCATATTCGTATTCGTATAATATACGAATCTGATCAAATATTCTTATTTGGATTCTTATTCTAATTTTTCGAATTCGAATAGCAAATCGAATCAAAAAGACACCCCTATTTGAATCTGAGGTTAACCAATTATCAAACAAATGAGCAGCAAAAAAAAAAACAGGAAGAAGGAATTAACTAACCAAGTGTAAATATAACTTACAATTGTTCGTCTTGCTTTGTCAAGAGCAGTTTCTTCTTCAGTCACTTGACTCTGCATCACTTCAGCATCATTGGGGGTTGCTCTTGCAGCCATATCTTTATTTGGACAGGACCTTGCATTATGTCCACTGACACCACAAACCTTGCATTTTATAGTTGCCTGTTGCCTTTTCATCTTCATTGGCATCTTTCCCTTACCCTTTCTTTGTTTGTTAGTTGGTTCATCTGGTTCCCTTCTTCTTGCTCTTGATGGCCTGCCAACACCCCTCCCAAAAGTGGGAGGTAAAGGGGGAATAAAAAGGGTCTGGCTCCATAGTTGTTCCCCATTGATGCCTATTATAGCTGGCTTGTACACTTTCTTGTACACCTCAACACTATAACAATGATGCACATAATCCTCTACATCTAATTTCTAGTCAATTAATGCTCTGCATGCATGGTTGCAAGATATTCCTATAAGGTCCCACATCCTACAAGAGCAAGTCAACTTCTCCAAGTCCACAGTGAATTGACCCCCATCATAACATGAGATTTGGTAATGCTTATCATCACTTTTAACTGGCATACAATCAGACACCTTAGACAGATGCTTTTGAAGGATTTGACTGATCCTAGGACATAGTCTTCCCTTCCACTTGGCCTCAGCCCTATCCCTGTTCTTTTGCAATCTTTTGGTCATGTATTCTCTAATCCACTCAGACATTGTTATAATTGGCTTCTTCCTAGCTTCCAAGATGTTACTATTAAATGTTTCACACACATTATTTAGTAACATGTCACATTTTGGCAGGTCATTGAAGTGGGACCTTGACCATTGATGTGGGGGTTTATCATTGAACCAATTAACAACTTCCTCACTCATATCCCTCATTTCTTTCATCATATGATTGAACTCACCAACAGTACTAGCTTGAGCTGCCCTCCATAGGGCATGTTTAAAACATATACCCTTGAACCCAACATTCTTAAAGTTATTGTGTAAGTACCTAACACAAAACCTATGGGATGCACCTGGAAAAACAAGTTCAAAAGCCTGAATCAAACCGTTTTGCTTATCAGAAATGAATGTGAACTGTTGTGATTGGATTATGTTCAAATCATTCTTCAAAACATACAAAAACCATTCCCAAGTTTCCCTTGTCTCTCTATAAACCACTGCAAATGCAATAGGATATAGATTGTTGTTTGGGTCTACCCCAACAGCAGTTAACAACACACCTCCATGAGGTCCTTTTAGGTGGCACCCATCTACCCCAATCAGTGGCCTACAACCAGTCATAAAACCTTCTTTTAATGCAACAAAACAAACATAAAATTTACTGAATCTTTCCTCTCCACTCCGATTCTCAGTAGCCAAGATAACTGTAGAATTTGGATTTGTTTTTCTTAGCTCTTCTGCATACTCCCACAACTTAGAGTATTGTTCATCAGGGTTGCCCTCAATCATTGTTAAAGCTCTTCTTTTAGCTCTGTATGCTTGATCCTTTGACACATTACATCTAATCTCATTTATTACATCAAGTCTAAAACCCCTCACATTTCTTTTAGGATCAGATTGGAATTTTTGAAGATATTTTTCACTTAACCGTTTTGATTGGACATTCTTAACATTGTAGGTTTGGTGACATGAATGATTGGGGTTATACTCTCTCACTTGAAAACTGCAGGAGTCTTTCATTTTTAAAGTTGTCATTCTCCACTCACATCCTTCCTCACCACATCTAACATACATCCTGATTTTATCATTGTTTATCACTTTTAAAGTCCTCTTGGTTTTAATGGCATGTGACTGAATGGCTTTCTTAAATTCATCTTTTGTACCAAACTCCATTCCTATGTCAAATACAGGATCATACACCATTGAAGGATTAAACACTGGGGTTTGTGTAATTTCATTTCCATCATCAGACACTATGCATTCATCAAAGTCAACGGGAACATCTACAACATCTTCTTCCCCACTCTCACATGAGTCTGACCCTATCTCTTCACCACATGACCCTAATTGATCAACATGTTCATCAAATAAGGCATCATCATTCTCACTACCCTCTCCCCTTAAGTCAAAGTCACTATCTAGAAAATCCCCAGAATCCTCCAAATCAACCTCTGTATCCTCCACATTTTCCTCATTTGCAGCTACTTGGTCTCTCAAAAATTCCTCAGACTCAGCCCCTGCATCCCAATCTCCTATATCTCCCAAATCATCTGCATCAAATTCATTCCCAACTACATTATTATCATTCTTCTCACTCTCATCTTCCTCATTCTCATTCTCTCCCTCTTCCCCACTATCTTCTCCTTCATCAACCTTTAACCACCCACCTTCATCATCATTTGTATTAACATTAAATGAACTCCAGTTTTCAACATACACATGCAATTCTCTAGAGAATAAATGTGCAAGGGACCATGTTCTAATATCATCATCCTCAGATATCTCTTTGAAACCCAACCCAACTAATATAAAATATCTTCTACCACCCCTTTCACTCCAAGTCTGTTACTCATTGTTTTCAATAATCTAGCAGTCATCTTTTCAGCTTGTACAAAATAAAAAACTATTTTAACACCCCCACTATACCTTGCAAATGGGACATGATGAAACTCCACACCACACCCACATTATAACTAGAGTTTTGTCAATTAGGGCCGGCCCGATGGAAGTAAACCAAATTCCGATTTTCTATTGGGCTGTCTTTATATTTTTAAGGCCGAAAAAAGTCGGGCCTCAAAAGCTCCCGCCAATGGCTAACCCGAAAAGTCCGATTTTTCAAATTGTAATTTTCATTTTTAGCCGGGTAGGTTCCCATTTTTGTGTCTGGAGAGTCTTTGTTTGGTCCGGCCAAACCCGGCCCGATTTTCCGAAAAGCCCGGTGGACTCGGCTCGGCCCGATCTTTTGACAGCTCTAATTATAACACTCATAAAGTCACTAATACGATCTATAGAGCCCAGATCCCCAAAAACAAAAAAAAAACAAAAATAAATATATTAACATAAAGGCCCACCAGTTCACATGCCATATACAGACAACCACAAACAATAAAAAACATGGGAGGACCAACATCAGACTTTAATACTCTGTCATGGACCCCAAAATATTAAACAATAATACTAGGGCTTTTCAGCTACAGCAATAAAGTACATTCAACAACATTAACTTCAATATACAACAAAAAAACCGAAGGCTTTTCAGACAACAAAAATAACTTTCAATAAAGTAATATTTAACACCATTAACCTCAATAAACAACAAAAAATCACATTTTTCTATGTTAATCTCACGATTAAATCTCACAGACCAAACTTACCATAACTTGGGGGCCCATTATCGCGATGAATCTTCTTTCGAATCCTCACAATGTCGCCCATTACACCATAAAACTTTGTTTCACTTGCTATTAGTCGACTGATAAAGGTATTAGGGTTTAGGTTCTGAGAGTAATTTTGGGGAGAAGATGAACTTGGGACCGTTTTGTGTTTTAAGGGTGTTAATATTTTCCCTCTTAAAATAATGACGTGTAATTTTTATTTACAATACTTTAAAATGTGTAGTTAAAATAATAATAGAAATTCCACATCAACTTTCTTTGTGCCGGAAAAAGAACATGTGCATCTCACATGCAATGTTCGGCGAAAATATGACTCAAATCGCGAATTTTTATAAATTACATGACATATTTGCAACTCCAAAATCGAACAGGACTAAAAATGCAAACCCCCTAAGTTACAGGACCAAAAATGCAATTTTGCCCCCTACCAAATTATGTTATGTCTTGCTATAAGTTGCATGTTGGGTTTTGTGATGATTATTATCGGATTTTGTCTAAGTTTTGGTGGGGTTCTACTGAAGAAGGGAATGATAAATTGCTTTGGATGGGATGGGATAAGCTTACTTTGACTAGGGAGGATGGGGGTTTGGCTTTTCAAGATATTGTGTTGTTTAATGATTCTTTGCTAGCTAAGCAGCTGTGGAGAATCACTACACAACCTAACTTGTTGATGAGCAAATTTCTAAAAGCCAAGTATTTGAATAAAGTTGGGTTGTTCAATGTGGGTGCTAAAAGCTCTGATTTTTTTTGTGGAAAAGCTTACTTAAGGGGAAAAATGCAAAATTAGTCTCGCATCTACATGGGTGTTGCAAAATTAGTCTCCTAACTTTTGAAATTGCGATTTTAGTCCTGTATATTTTGCCTTTTTTGCAATTCTGGTCCTATAAGTTTTAAGTTGATGCAAATTTGGTTCTAAGAGCTATTTCAATATTTCAATTATTCTCAAATGCCCTTGGTAGCCAACATAATCAATATATCTACGATCAAGTTTAAAATAGTATCAAAGCCTATATTTTATTCACTTGAATATAATTTATTTATTATTTATACTATAGATTGTCTAATGATGGAGGAATTTTACATTTATGTATCCAAATCAAAACTCAAAATACGAGTTCTACATGCATTATTTCCTAATAGGACCGAAGTTACCACAACTAAAAATTGCATAATTTAATTTATTATTTTTGCTAAGGGGCAAAATTGTCAGAAGACTAAAATTGCAACTTCAAAAGTTACATAAGTAATTTTGCAACACTCATATAGATACAGGACCAATTTTGCAATTTTCCCCTTACTTAAGGCTAAATATGTGCTAGTCCAGGGGGTGAAATTTTGTATTGCTGATGGTAAGTCTACAAGGATCTGGGATCATCCTTGGCTGTGGAATTTTCAGTCTCCTTCCCCAACTGGTTTTGAGAATGCACAGAATCAATTAACCTGGGTTAGTCAACTTATGAAGGAAAATACTAAAGAGTGGAATGCTAAGATTGTTAATAAATTTTTTGGGCCACAGGAAGTTGAAACCATTATGAGTACCAAAATTTTCAAACAAGTGAATAAAGACCATATGGTTTGGAATTTCACAAAAGATTTGAAATTTTCGGTGAAAAGTGCTTATCAGATGTTGAGGGAGACAAAAAATTAAGAATCAATGTGAAGCTGAAGGTAGCCTTGATAGAATGAGGAAGAGAAAGCAGTGGAGGACCCTTTGGAGCCTTAAAATCAAGAACAAATTGAAACATTTTTTATGGAAGTGTATTCATAACATTTTACCAATTGTTGTGCAACTTAATAAAAGAGGGTTGGATATTGAGGATTTGTGTGAGGGATGTGGGGAGGAGTGTGAAACTATTGAGCACTTTCTTTTCGACTGTGATCGAGCTAAAAGGATTTGGAAACTAGCACCTCTTGATTGGAGTGGTATTTATCATGATAAGATGAAAGTTGGTGAGTGGTGGAATGTTGTTTGTCAGATCAAAGGAAACTTTGAGGATAGAAATCGAATACAACTATCCACATATATCCTTTGTTGGTTACGGAAGACTAGAAATGCTTGGAAGTTTAAAAAGAAATGGATTTCGGATTTGAAAGTCATTTCATTCGCTCTTCAAGAATGGAATGAATTTGATAATTTACATTAATCAATTTGCAGGGAGTTGTTGCTCACAGTTAAGCCTATGTTCTCTCCTATTTGCTATGTTTTGGCCTGAACCTGCTGTTTTTTGGGAAGGATTTGCTGGGATTTATTTCTTCAATTTTTTCCAGTTGCTGTGTTATTTTGAACAAGTTCTTCAATTAGATGGTTGTTTTTGCCGCTCCATTTTTTGGGGCTTTTTCCCTCATTAACCTTTGGGTTTTGAATCGGCTTTGGACAAGTGCGTCCCGATTTGTAAGGATACTTTCTGAGTTTTCTGATATTTATATAACTTTCACTTATGACAAAAAAAAAACAATAGAAAATAGAAATGGTTCATAGAAACATAAACATAAAAGGCCAAAGTGCATAAAATTTGATGGAAAAAAAGATAAAGACAGATATATATATATATATATATATATATATATTTTAAATTGATGTGACAAAATATAATTACACAAAGTTCAAATAGTAAGTATAACAACATTTGCATTCTCAAAAAAAAAAAAAGTACGCACACCCCAACGCACCCTGCCCCACGACACCAAGTCCGGATCGCCCATCCCCCCGCTTAGATTGTTATAATACCATAACATATTTATTGACCTCGACATTATTGGGTTATATAAATAATACGGCACAACACGTATTGGCCCGGACATGGTGTGAGTTATACAACAATACGACATATTGTATAACTCACATCATGCCGGGGCCAATACAACATATTGTATAACTCACATTTGTGTTTATATTTTAAGTAAATTACACCACCGTTTCCAATTCCAAAACCACCAATTTCAATTCCAAACCGCCGATTCCGATTAACAATTCATCATATCAATATAACATCTAATTTTTTTTAAAAAAAAAAAAGAAGTTAGGGATCAGACTGACGTGCAAATATCAATGTTCATCAAAGCAACAGATATACACTGCGCCTCTGAATAGCGGATTCTCATCATATCCCATACTCCATTTCTAATTTGCTAGTATACGCTGTTTAAAAAATTTTAATTAAAAAACACAGATTAAAATAGTTTTATTATGCTAGATTTAAATATCGAATACATATACCTCGCGGGAAGCCAATGAACGCTTCCAGTTTCAACATATATAATGTGATTTACCATAATGAAACTCAAATAATATCATGCTTGTTTGTCACAGTGTCTAAAGTTTCTCTATCGGTTCCTGAGTTCCTTTTTCAACATATTAATTGTTCCAATATGTAGTCTTGTCCATTTCAATTTCGATATGGAGATAGATCAGTGTTCTTATGCATACACGTTCTCGGATCAAATTCTTTAAAAATTTAATTGAAAATTAGAGTAATTGTAGTTATGAAAATAAGAATATGAGCCACAACATGGATAATCTCATCTCATGGGTTAAGAGAAAAGAATCGAAAGACAAAGGTGGCTCAATTTCTGTAGCTTATGATTATGTTAAGTGCTGCATACAAATTAAAACAGCACTAGACCGTCAATAAGCACTCAAAAATCTATTATAATTAAAAAAAAATGAAAACGCAATTTTTTTTATCTTGATAACTATAAAAGTGATTGTCATGTCCTTTTTTAGAATTATCACATTTGTGATTAACAAGATAGAAAATATCAAACATGAAAAGCCAGCCAAATAATGCAATTCATCAAATATTTAACTAAAAAGTCATCTCCATCAAATATAAATACGGGGTTATCTCAAGAAAGTTAAATCATAAGTTGTGAAAACGAAACTCAATCAAGAAAAACGGCGAAAAAAATTCTCTCAAGTTAAAAAATTAAGTTCAAGAAGATCAAATGTTTTTATTCTAATAAAATGTTCATCAAGAAATATACAAAAAAATTTAACATCTAAATCAAAATTAAGTTGTTAAACCCACTAATCCTCAATGGTGTAGTCCCAATTCACATTGGAGCGATCAAATGATGAATTTCACCAAGGAATTCTTAAATTCCAAAAGTCAAGAATTATAAATATTTCATCCAACCAAAATTCACTTTCGATCTAAAATGAATTTTTTTTCTTTTTGAAGACCTCAATGGAAAATCAGTTGACACGGGAGGAAGAGGGGAAAAAAGCCAATAATAAATCGGAAAACTAATAATCACAAAAGAAAAATAAAAACAAATCGAAAATCAAAATATATTTCAAGATTAAAGGAGAAATTTAGGGAAAATAAAATATAGGAGCACATTAGTGCACGAACCGTACAACAATGAAGAACGGCGCATGCAAGCATATGATGCTCGCAATATATCTCGGCAACTAAAAGGGCTGATGTCGCTATTCATCGATTTGTAAACGCACCAGTGACACAAACGATTGCCTTTCTCTTCCTTTTTTCATCGCCAAAAAATAAAATTGAGCAAATAGAAATGACGAAAAAGAAGAAGATTAAAAATTAGATGAACATAAACATGGATTTTTTCATATTTTAGCTGAAAGAAAAAAATTCTGCAACTATTTCTTTTTTTTTTTATCGGTAATTCTGCAACTATTTGTACTGATGAGAAGGCGGAATTTCAAGGGGCAAATAACTCTGTTTATATAGGTGAGATTTTGAGGGGAAAATGATATGGAGCCCTAATTGTTGACGGAAGGCCCATTTTGAAGCCCAGCTATAATTTTTTAGCACTGGGCTTTTTTTTTCCGTCTACGTTGTGATGGCATCTTGGGTTTTGCTTGATAGCATATGAAAGTCTTGGAATTCGATCTCAACAAAAAAATGTATGGGTATTTGTTTTTTCTATTTAATAAAATTAATTGTTGGCGTTAAGTAATTGATGGGTAATCGTTGATTCATTAGTTAAAATGTAATGATATTTTGATTGTTTTAGTATAAACAAAATTTAAATACATTTTCAAATATTTTATGCAACGATAGTTTTACTCTTTTATTTTTATACTGCAAATTCGCGTGTGAGCTTGATTTCATCTTTTTGTCTCGATTTTTCTCTTGTTTTCGTTATTCTTGTTTGTTTGGCTTTATAAACAGCATTTTACTCTTTTATTTTTATATATTCTAAATTTATTCAAAAAAAAAATATGCAACGATAGTTTTAAAATGAGGTACATACTTCCATTAGTTTGGTTAAAGATCGATAACATGTAAACCACTAGAGTTTGGGTTAACTTTGTAAGCACAAAAAAAAAAAAAAAATTAAATAACGTTTTTCCCCATTTGATGATCAGGGTATTAAAAGTTTTTTGTAAACTTTTCCCAAATTCAAAATCATCCATTTTTTTTAGTATGAATCATACTAGTTGAGGCCGGGAGAAATGTGAGAATTCAGCCTAGTCTACCTAGGCCATGTGCTTTTTGAACATGTGAACAATTTTGTATTATAAATAATGAAACACTATAATTGCGCTAAATTTTCTCTTTTCTTTTTGTTTTAAATTAGTGATTTTAGTGTAATAAAATATGCAGTAGAATGGAATATTATTGAATATTCTTTTTTAATGCGGAAATTATTGCAAACTGATGGAAAGGGAGTGCAAATTTTGCAACAAAATGGTGCAAAACGTGCACTAAAATAGTGCAAACTGATGAAGATAGTCGTCCGACTAACAAGATTAAGTTGATCTTCTTACTATTCCAACCCTCATTTGTCGCGTTATATTGATATACTAACCCTCAAACGCAAATAAATGAGTATAAAAACTACTATTGGGATTTAGTCTAATCCCCAAAAAAATTCAATTATCACAAGAATACCTCTTGACATTTATTTCATTTTCATGAATGTGTTCACAAAACAAATACAAAACCTAAAAGGATATTTATAATACCTCATGGGGTGTATTGTCATTTTGAAAGAACCTCTAGTAGTTTTTGTAATTACCACATTTCTTTAAGTCCTCTCTAAATGTGAGGATTGGAAAATTAAGCTCAAGTTTTCCCATTATATATAAGCAGTCTTGGTGCAGGTTCTGTCTTTTTTGGTCCAGCCTCATGCGTCCCTTCACTAAGACCATCTCCAGCACTCTTCACTACTTTAGTGCAGATCTGCACTACTTTAGCGCAAAGTTTACATTTCATCTCCAGCACTCTGCACTACTTTCTGCACTGAAAAAGAATATTTCATAAGATTCTTTTTTTATTTTGATTTTTATTATTGTATAATTGATAAAATATTATGTAAGTATTTTTATTTAATAGGATATTTATTATGTTTTTTTATCTTCACAATTAATTAAATTCAAAAATAGAATAGAATATAATATTAATTTTGAAGATATAAACAAATTCAAAAAAAGTAAAATTAATATAATATTTATTAAATGTTTTACTTTTAAAAGTAAACAAATTAAAAAAATTATATTTAATGAAAATAATGTAACATTAATTTTAGTATTATTTTTTATTAGATTAACTGAAATGTAATATTAATAATAATATTTAAAATTAAAATAAGCTATAATAACAAATTAAATAAAAAATAAAAAAAGAAAAAGTAGCGCTGCTACAGTACCATACCATTTTTGGCGTGGTACTGTAGCAAACGCCAAAATACAGATGAATATGGCGCAGTGCTAGGGCGCTCAATTTGGCGCAGTGCTGGAAACGCCCTAAGAAAGACACCTGTACACTTCAAGCTGGATTATAGGAGTGTTAATAAAAAATTCTGCTTTTTAGAAGTAGTGATTTATTGTAGCAGAAATAAAAGTAGTTGAGAATCAAAAGTTAGTAGTGTTTGAAAATAAAATCAGAAGTTGATAATTTTTGGTGAAAAAATTGGAAAATGGCTTATTTGTTTGTCAAAATCAAACCAGAAATAGAAGCAGAAATAAAAAAACATCTCTCTCATTGCTTTTAGATCCTGATTAATGAAATAAAATTAGAAGCAGAAGTTAAACAAATATTTGCAAACACTTTTTACGTTTTTTTAGCCAAAAACTAAGAAGTGCTTTTTTTTAGTGATTGCAAACACTCTGTATCCACGTGTGTCAATTAAGAACTCAAACTGTAACTTTACAATTTCTTTACACAAAAGCACTTCCCAAATGGAACCAATCAATGAATACAAATCACAAAAAATGTTTCATTTACAGTTACAGGAAAGAATATGGGAACATCCCAAGCCAAAAGAATGAAATGAATATGGAAGCAAACAAAGAAAGGGCAAAACACTAAATGCTAAAATCATGACCTTTTATCTTACAAGAAGAGGCGATAACGTATACTTGGCATGGAATTCTTTCAGCAAGCCTACAAAGCTGAGGAGACAATCTTTTGAGAACGATTTAAGTTTCCATGTTAAGAGACCCGAAGCTAATTGTAGTGTATTCTGAAGCTAACGTAGTACACAGGCTATCCGAAGTGTTAATTACCTGCACAAAAAGTATCACAATTTCTTCACTAAATTCAATTTGAACTTCACAGGATATGAACAACCGAACAAAAGGAGGGAAAATAGAGGGCTAGGTAATTAGTAGGTACGCTACAAAGATGTTTTTGAAGGTCGACAAAGATGTAATACTAAAAATATTATAAGAAACCATGCAAATCCTTCTCAGAAGCTAATTAGATTGTAAAGAGATTGCAATACAAAATTTTGAACTTCCAATCTAAATAGGTGTGGGACTCTCAACAATGTGAATGCTAATACTTATAGTCACATGTAGGGGGTGGGGAAGAAAAAAGGAAACCATGTAAAATGAAAAAAAAAAAAAAAAACTAATAACCCCTTTTTGTTTTGAAAAAAAAACATAATATAAAATTGGCAAATAACATTCAACCTCAATTTTTCATTTATTAAAATAAAAAATCACTCTTACCCGTACCGTATATATGATGGAAAATTCTATTTAATTTATCTGTTTCTTTTTGGTCACTTGAGTAATATCATTGAATATACCAATGCAGCATATATCTTTTTTATTAGCAATTTATAGTTATCTTGAATGATATGAAATAATATGGGTTTTTCTTATTAACATTTTTTATTTTTTGAAATCACATAAAACAAAGTAATACCATACTACACATTTTAATGTTTTACGTTACACGACATGATTAATAGAAACATGATAAGAAAACTCTTAAATATCCACTACATATGCATATTGAACTTCATTAGGCTATTTGTAATATATATTAGTTTTATTTTAAAATATAAGTAACAAAAACTATGATTAAAGGAAACATTTATTTTATATATCTTAAAATAACATTCAAGTTAGTAGTAAATATATTAAACTACATAAATTTATTTAGTAACTAATACTTTAAATGATTATGAACTTTAAATGGTTATTAACACTGATAAAATAAAGTGAAATAAAAATATGTATAGGTGTATGTTAGCCATTTCAAATTTAAAAAATGATAAAAATTAAGGTTGAGTGTTATGCGTTTTTCTGAAAACACCAGGGGTTAATTAGCAATTTAGTATCTCACAGGGGTTTTGCTGTTTTATCATCTCGCATGGAATAAAATGCCATTTGCAAATTTGCCTAAGGAAGTTCCCTTGAAATTAAGAGGCTCAAATAATTTCATCTAAGCAATGAAGCATCACAAGCCAAATTGAATACAGCCTAAAGTTCAACCAGGTCTTTGATAGTAAGAGAAGTAAAAAATTACCATCTCAGAGACATCAGCAATGGCGTAAATTGAATCCAGCAAAAAATCATAAGAGGAAAATGCATTCTCAAAGGGGCCAAACTGCATGAGATCTTCAGCTTAGAAGTAGGTGCCCTTCAAGCAAGAACAGAGATATTGGCTGCAACAATTTGTCTGGCCAAGTGGGAAGGCAAATGAGAGAGAAAAAATAAGAAAAACACATATCACCAAGCAGCCATTGTAAGAAACTTCATGTTATATACAAAGACAAGCAGAAGCATAAAGTAAATCTCTAGCCAAGAGCTCATACCACAAATAATAAAGCTAACCTGACCCATGTACAACTTCTGTTTGCTGCTCCAAAGTATACTTTTCCTGTATATGAGAGCAGAGGAAAGTAGTAACTATAACAAGTTCAAATACCCAAAAAATGTCATCAAGTTGGAGATAACATATGCTAATAGTGGTATGACATACAGGCTTCCTAGAATACAGTCATGCTATACTGTATAGGTAAATAATGGGAGGCATATAGGAACCAAAAAAAAAAGAAAAATAATCTCAATCTACATGATGATTAGACATTTCAATTACAATATTTCAATGAGCAAAACTTCACCTTTCATTATATCCTGATCTTTCAGCAAACAGACAAATGCACCACACAATTGTCCAAAAAATCTCATTAACCCTACAATGAGCCACATTGAAATTAAGATAAGTCGCAATGGAATCATCTTTTCCGTCACTTGATGTATTGAACACAGAATTAGTTCCCCTGTAACACTGGCCAAGTATAGGGGGGAATCGCGGTCCTAATTATTTCAATGTAGTCAAACTCCACAGCTCACTAGATCAACAGATTTCTTGTCCTTCATGTACAATGTCATTTTGGCAGTTCTCTACGTGGTCACTGGACTTCTTTGATGAGTCAGTGTCACCGTGTACATCCTCCTCCTCTGGCAAGGAGATCATTCTTTTCCTGGGTTTCCTTCTACGTTTTGCCTTCTCCAACCAATCAGGTTTCTCCTTGTCAAATCCTAAACTCGCATCATCATGCATAGCATCAGGGAAGCTACTGCTGCAAGGAAGGGCGGAGGTTTCCAACTCTCCACCATCAATGCTGACAAAATTTCCTTTGGCACAAGGACTTGACATATGTGTTCCATTTTGCTTCGACGTTGATATATTGTCATGATATGCATCACCTGCGCCAAATCTATAAGAAGCAACAAGAAAACCATTGTGACCCATTTCAGATGAATTATCAAAAACAGAATGATCAACATGAGTCGCTGAAGGGCCCAAGTTTGCGGAATCATCTTCACTACAACTTGTGTTGCTGTCAGAGGACGCCACTGAGAAAGATTCAGCAGATAGCTGCAAAAATTCTTCTTCTAAATTGCGGCGTCGATGTAAAATGTCCTCTTGGTAATGAGGCGGAGATCCTGGGCAAGCTAATGATAAATGGGACTCATTAATGTCATTTAATGAAGTTGAAGGGGATGCTACATTTTTGGTGCTCGCACTGTCCCCTCTGGGTACTGCAAGGGAATTAAAGCGCGAGTCCCCAGCATCTGCAGACACACTCCCATCATTGTTTAATAATCTCAGCTCTTCCTGATTCACATTATAATTTTTCACAACAGACCGGTCCCCAGCAGCATGTCCCATGAAAAATCTTGAAGCTGCTTCACCAATTTGATCGAAGTACCTTTGGGCACTTACAACAGTAGATGCATCTGCAAAGGAGGTCTCAGATTCTAGAAGGATTGTGCTACTTTCATCTCCAGAAAGCTGAAAAGAATCGGAGATGTATCTTGAGGTCTCGACAAGGTCTTCATCTTTTATCTCGCTCTTCAAACGCCTCTCTTCAATATTATTTAAGATAGCACTCCTAAATTTATTACCATCAACATGATTTTCAGATGTTTGATTCATCCATTCTTTAAATTCCTGCAACCATAGAACGGAATGATCCTTCTTCATAAATTCAATTCTATTCATCAAATCTTCTATTTCAGCTGCTTCATCTGTATTGGCATTCCCATCTTTGCTTTGAATCTCATTATCACATGACAGTGAATCCTGATCAGAACATATATTTGTGCTCTGATTGTCGTTCTCAATACTGACAAGACGAGAGATTCGCTTCTGCAAATCATTAGAACACCAAAAGTATTTGGTATTAAATTTCTCGATTCAGTAAATGGTTCAAAATCATACCATCACGGAATTAAGGATTTGTTACCATCAAATGGTTTCCTACCTTTCTTGTGTTTATACTTTCTTCGACATCAGCATCTTGGAGAGGTACATAAAATCCAAAGCTTGCAGGCTGCTTCTGCCTGCTTGCAACTATGATTTGCCGCTTCCAAAACTCACAAATTGAGATTTTCTTCTCGTCCAGCTTAAGCTAGAGCACATGCCAATATAACATTTATACAAATCCAGTATAAGTGTAAAACTAGTTAAAGTGAGATATATATTATTCAGAGATCTGATAAAAGTATCTATCCAAAATTGATATGTTCCATATCCAAATAACCTGAAAAACGCTAAATAGCAATATCTTACTTGGTCTGGATGAGAAAAAAGGCTGAAAACCTGAGCACGGAACCATCTAGCATAGCAAATAGGATTTCCTTCTAACCACAAGTTTTGAAGAGACGGAAGACCAGCAAGGATCTCTATCTCAGAGAAGTTTGAAATAACATTGTAGGATAGATCAAGCCCTTGTAGTGACTTTAAATTTTCAATGCCATGCAATGAAGTTAAAGCGTTGTTCCTCAGCACAAGTTTAACAATCTGACAGGAGACCTGCACAGACCAATCATTAAGCCGAAATGTATTCCCTGGATAGAAGGATACACTCAAGGCAACTCAAATTGACTGAAAAAGGATTTAAATCAGATGATAAAGGCTACTTTGCATATTCTTTACTTCTGCTACTTCCTTGTGAAAATGAGCAATTCTAATTAAGGTCAATGTAAGCAAATCATAGCAAAAGGTAAGACACACACACGGGGAGAGAGAGAGAGAGAGAGAGAGAGAGAGAGAGAGAGGAAAAAGAAAAGAAACAACTTTGCTGAGAGTGGAGATCGAAAAGAGAGGGGGGTTGGGAATCTCTCCACTCCTATACAAAACACCTGCACCTCAGCACCTGGTGCAACAGCTTCTAATAAGTAATTAGGAACGAAAGTAATGTTTAGGTCCATTTGTGCAATGCTTTATAGAAATGTTCTGTGATATTAGTTTTGTAATATTGTCTCAATTTTTATTAGAGAATATATTGTCTTTGTACTGCCCAGTTGCAATTCGACTTAAGGCCAATGTAAGATTGAAGTAAATTATAGCAGAGAGAGAGATGTTTTTCTGGAATGTGGTATAGAAATTAAGCTGTATAATGTATACAAAATAGGTGTTGTTTTTTAAAATGTTTTAGTAACAGTTTGAAAAAACGATATAAAAGAACACAAAACTTAGCTGAAAATGTGAAAACATTTTGACAAAATTAATCCAGACATGCACAAAGCTTCTATATTTGGATTTTGGAACTTATTACAGAGTTCTTTTCTGTTTCTGATGTCACTAAGATCAGCATGTCATATTTTGCAAACCTGGTGTGTCGGAGATCTAATCAGACATATTTTACAAACCTAAATGTCTATGAATAAATTTCCAACAATGACAGCCAATTACTACTTCCTACCATATTTCAATGGGTAAATTTGAAAGTTGAAACTCAGAATCTTCACTGAAGTATACAACACTACGCTGAAATAGCATACTTAATCGACTGTTATAAGCATCTTATTTCAGTTGCCCTCTGCTTTTCAATATCACATAAAAAACAAAAGCCACAAAAAAGCAGCAAAAAACAGAAATAGAAAAAATCAACTTTTCATTAAGTTGATTAACAGAGAAGTTATCATGCATATATCTGTTCAGACAAATTTTTTGTCAGAATCTCCAGTGAAGTATACGATTATCACTGAGCCCAAAATCAGGGATAAGTAATCATGAAAAGAAAAATTGCATTCAGCTGACCACTATAAGCTTACCTCACTAAATGATGCAATACTTCTCAGGTTATTAAAGCCCAAATCCACGTGCTTCAATTTGGTGCACTTCCTGAGATTATCTACCTTTGCAAACTTGTTCCTACTCAGATCAATGGTTTCAACCACAGGAAGAAGCCGCAAAGACTCATCCATGAGAACCAAGCCGTTACATGCACATGAAACAAAAGACAACCGGTTCCACTGGGGTGAATCCTTTATATCCGCAATTCTACTCGCAAATACATGTCGCAGTGCATCCTAAGCCAATTGCGATGAAATAGAATACCAAAGCTCAATTGTGATGAATAGAATACCAAAGCGCAGTAATATATTGGATCAAATAGTGTTTCTATCAAAATTATCAATTCTTTGTGCAGAGAAGAAGAAATAAATACTTCATTGACAATTGACCTCAAACTGTTCGATATTGAGTAATTCTATTTAGTCCACCTATTTCAATTTCTCCCACAGAAAGTTAAAAAGGAATATAGAAAAAACTAGATTGACAAATTTCACCACAAATGATCATATATCTAGCATTCTAAACTATAACTTCATATCCTACGGTAAAATACGACATAGGGAAGAAAGAAAATAATCGTTTTCTCCATATAAACTTCCCTTTCTTTAATTTCATACACAATTTGAAGCAATTACTGCACGACTAAAACCAAATTCTTTAATATCTAAACAAAAACCCAAGCTGACCAAGAATTCAAGCTGGAAAAAAAGTATATGTTAAAGCAAGAAATTAGCACTCACAGTTGAGTTATGGCATATCAATTTCTCAAGCGTAAACCTCAACTCAAGTAACCCCTTCGCCGCCGATGTCGACAAATCACATCCACGGAGTTCCAAAACCTTCAACCTCCCAAACGGAATCAGATACAACGGCGACGGATCCCTCCCCAGAGGCGGCACCACAGAAACCACCTTCAACGACGGAAGCAGGCGGAGAATTCTACGTAACTGCTCGAGCGCGCGATGATCACCAAAATCGGAAACATACGCCCGCAAATAATCCACCGGAGCTCCAGCCAACAAACTCTCCAGCTCCGCCAACGCTTCCAGCCTAGATTGCACGTACCGCAAACCCACGGGATTCAATTTCAACACCAGCGTCCCTTCGATCAATTTGTCCGCCTGATTTTCCACGAATTTCACGAGTGATTCGAGATACCTGTCTCCCGTGACTATCGCCATAGCGTAGAAAACTAGGGTCAGAGTTCCTGAATCTGTAATTGGATTATGGGAAGGGGGGTTTGGGCGGGATCGAAGGGATGAGAGAGAGAGCCATGGCTAGTGTGTGTTGTGGGTGAAAATGTGGAGCTTCATGATTGATTGATTTTGGGGGGTGGGGGGAGGGGGAGGGTTGGTTAATGATGATTGGAGTTAGCCAGTGAGTAGACATGGGATTGTGACAGGGACACGTGGCGGGTATAAGACCGGTTTTTGCGGGACGGTTTGGGTTAATTATTAATTTTTGGGATTATTTGTTATTATTAGGGCTCCTTTGGCATTTTTGATTGGATTTGATAAATAGTGTGAACTCAATATAATTGTATTGTTCATTTATTATATAGGTTGACGTGTTTGTTTGGGAGCACACTTTTAAAATGGATTTTTGGATTTAAAAGTCCATTTCAATAAATTTTCATGTTTGATGGTTATATTGGAATGGACTTTTGGATAGGTCACTCTTCCAAAAAGTCCATTCAAGAGAAGTGGGAATGAGAGGCTTTTTGAAGAGTCCATTCTAGATAAGTCCATTTTCTAAATGTATTTTTCCATAAGTGCTCCCAAACAAGCACGATATAATTTTGTGTTTGGGAAGTAGATCTACTTGTTTATTTTTTAAGATTTCTATGCATTTGTCTGTTTTGCATATATAATTATGTAGGATAATGTTATGACGTTATTGAATTGCCCTTACATTTTGTAAAGTAATAACCAGTGTTCTAAAAAGAATTCGAGCGATGGACAGGGGTTTAGTGCCTACAAGGACTATGCCGGGGCCTAAAGGTGGAAATGGGCCAAGCCAAGCCGGGCTTTGAGCTGGAAGGCTTAGACCCGTTTTGTTAAGTTTAGGCCCAAGCCTAACCTATTATATGTAGTAGCCTTTTTTTCATAGGCTCAACCTGACCTTTTTAAGTAAAAAGGCCAAACCTGAGCCTGTTTAAAGCTTTTTTAAGCCTATATCAAAGTCAATTTCAAAAAAACATTGTAAAATACAAAAAACAGACGACTATCTATTGATAGTCAGTACAAGATTCATAATGAAAACAACAAAATGCACATGACAATAGAATATGTTACGCTACATCTCTAAAGAAAATCTATATATATATATAATAACCAAGTCACTTATAAATAGTAGTGAAAAGTTTTTCCCGCCTAAAACATCATTCTAGAATTAGTAAAATATAATTATAACAAGTAATAGTAATTTTGGTAATTAGTAAGTTAATTATGGAAAATCAATATGTATAAATAATAACAAAGCATTATATAAAAATAAGTTTTCCAAATCTGTGTGTATACTGCATTAATTATTATATTTGTCTTTTTATTTTTCTTTTGTAGAATTTAACATTTTTATACATTTTTGATCCCTTTTTGACGTATAATATATCAAATTAATTGTCTTTTTACGATCATCAATTTGACACCCATATTGCATATATAAAATAAAAATAAGCATAAAAAGCAAAAATATATAAGATATATTTACTAAAAATCTTATTTTGTAATGGGCTATAATAATTATAGAATTTGGCTGTTGGACATCAATTTGTAAATCCATGTATTTTGATATTTGTTATATATGTATAGTTGTTATTTTTTTCATAATTATATAGAATTGTGTTTAAGTTTATTAAATTCAATTCAAATGCAATTATATACTTATTTTAATTGAAGAAAATATATCATAATATGCATCCAAATATTATATATATTACATATATACATATATAGCATTATATATATTTATGTATAATAAATTAAATTTGTATTTCAAATAAAAATATATTCATAATAGTGTTATATATAAATAGAAAATTATTTTTAATATTTATTAACGTACTTTTCATGATAATATAAATTATTTTTGTATGTATCAACGTATTTTGATATTCAACTTTCAAAGTTGTATATTTGGACTATTATATATGAATTTGTTGTTTGATATTTTTTTATATACGCTTGTATATATATATATATATATATATATATGTTAATTTTCACTTTTTTGGAATGTTTCATTTTTCCTACAAATATGTTGCCAAATATAAACCATGATTTTCTCTTAATCTATATATATATATAGACAAAAACTTGGGTTATAAGTCTAACAGGTCTTTTCGTTAGACGGATCAACTCGCCCAAGTTCTTTTGTAATTTCATGCACCGGTGGTATTTTGTAATATTCTAGGGAGGTGCCATAGGATCTATGGATCAGTATTAGCAATCCCTTAGAAATGTAATAGTAATCCACTGGAAAAGTATTAATAACCCCTTGAGCAGTTTTTTTAGTAATCCTCATGAAAAATATTTATTTTTCTGCAAAAAGTATTAGCATTTCCCCTAAAACGTATTAATAATCTTATTGAAAAGTTTTAGGTTTTTCCATTAAAGGTATTTTAGTATTTCTCCTGAAAAGTATTAGTAGTCCTCCAAAAAAGTATTAGTGTCCCTCCTAAAAAGTATTAGCAGCGGTCAACGGATGTTGTTATGGTGGTGTGAGTGGTTGTGCGGGTCAATAGGCGAATTGACCGCGGGCTGGGTATTTGGATCGTCTAACTGATTAGATCCAATATAAAAAAAATTAATTATATTTCCATTTTTGATCTGTTTTTGGCATATAATATATCAAAATAATCATTTATTTACGATCTTCAGTTTGACACTCATATTGCATATATAAATTAAAAAATATATAATAAATAAAATCATAATAAATGTTTATTACTTTTTTTTTGTAATTTGTAATGGGCTTTAAAAATTATACATTCGATTTATTGGACATCAATTTGTATATTCATATATTTTGGTTATTTGTGATATATGTATAGTTGTTATTTGGGTAAAGTTGATTTCTTAGTAATTATATAAAATTATATTTAAATCGATTAAATTCAATTAAAAATAGTTATTTTAATCGAAGAAAATATCTCAAAATATGTATCCGAATTTTATATATCAGTATATTCATATATATATATATATATCATTAATATATATCTATTTAAGAATAAATTAAGACTTATTTAATATGAAATTATATTCATGATAGTATTTTTTATATATAAAACTATTTTTTATATATTAACATACTTTTCGTTTAACATAAATTATTTTTTTATATTTATCAACATAATTTTAATATTCAAGTTTCAAAGTCGTACATTTGGAATTAGATATGAATTTGTCTATTTTGATAATTTTTTCTTATATGTGTATATATAAAAATAAAATAATTTTTGCTTTTTTGAAATGCTTCATTTCCCTTTAAATTGGTTGCTAAGTATAAAGTATATTTTTTTTTAAATTTCTTTAATAAATTTTACAATTGTTTAATTTTCTAAACCCCCCGAAAAAATGAAATTTGAAATAACTTTATTATTGATTGTATTACAAATATAATTTATTAAATATTCAGCATTGGGATAGTAAAAAAATTCAACATTGGGTAGTTAAAACACTTTTCAAACTTTTACTTTCCTATAAATAAATATGTTCCATAAATGATACAATTCATATTCACACAACCAAATATTTTGTATTTAAAAAGATTTTTATAGTTTATAATAATTTATTTTTTATTGTTCAATCGTATGATTTATAATCAAATTAATTATCTTTATATTATAATTATTTTTTAAAATTTTAAATCTTTTTGCGATCACTATTTTTTTTAAAACATAGAAAAACATAAATCCAAATTTGTAAAATAAAAAATGAGAATAAATAAAATTGTAAAGATTTATGAGTCTAATTTTTAGAATTAATAAAATAAAAATTTATAAATAGAATTAATATTAATATTAGGTAAATACAATATATGTGTGTGTATATATATATATATATATATATATATATATATATATCGAGAAGTGGGGAAGGCAATGGAGAATCCCCTTTTTATCTAATCATAATAGGAAGTGGGACGGGAATATAAATATCGTCCATGTCTCATCCCCAATTCTAGAGAAACGGACAATCCTTTTCCACGCTCCCATCCCCGAATTAACCGTCGCTTTCCTATCCCATTTAATTCAGTTACCAATGGGAATGGTTCACCATGGGGATGTTGCCATCCTTAAATTCAGGAGATATAATTCATAAGAATTATTAAAGAAAATATACATGTAACAATACAAAACAGATGCCTAACAGATATTCATTCCGTGCATCACACGGGTAAAAGACTAGTCTATATATATAATAACAACCGCTTCTGAAAATAGTTTGTGAAGATATTCCCGTTCATTTTTTTTGTGCTATAAAAAGTAATAAACATATGTATAATAATAAAAAATGACAAAATTTTGGTATTTTATTGTTTTTAGTAGTCAACTTTCTTTAAATAATAACTTCTAAAATGATATAAAAATATAAAAATATATAAAATTATCTTTCCAAATCTGTGTGTGTAATGCATTAATTATTGTGTTTATTTTTTTCTTTTTTTTAAAAAAAAATTATTAACTTTTTTATTTTTGATCCATTTTTTATGATATATCAAATTAATCATTTTTTGTGATCTTCAGTTTAACACACATATTGTATATTTTGAGCTTAGCACATTCCTTAATAATTATATAAACTTATATTTAAATTGAATAAATTAAATTAAAAATTACTTATTTTAATTGAAAAAAATATCTCAAAGTATGTATCCAAATTTTATATATCACTTATATCCATACATAATATTATATATATTTATGTAAGATGAAAATTAAAATTTATTTAATATAAAACTATATTCATAATAGTATTTTATATATAGAAAAATATTTTTTATATGTTAACGTACATTTTATGTTAATAGAAATTATTTGTTGTATTTATCAACGTATTTTAATATTCAAGTTTTAGAGTTGTACATTTGGAATTAGATATAAATTTGGCTATTTGATAATTTTTTGATATATGTGTATATATATAAATAAAAATGTTTTTAATCTTTGAATTATTTTATATTCCCTTAAAAATGTGTTGCTAAATATAAAACATATTTTTTTAATTCTTTTAGTAATTTTTACAATTATTCAGCTTTCTAAACCCCTAAAAATATTCAAATTTCAAATGACCTTATTATTGGTTGTAAAGAAAATTTATTAAATATTCAACATTGGGGTAATGATATAAAAACAAATAATTTTGTATTTAAAGAGATTTTTTTATAGTTTATAATAATTTATTTTTATTGTTTAACCATATGATTTATAATAAAAATAATTATTTTTATATTTTAATTAGTTTTTGAAATTTAAAAATTAAAGCACTTTTTTTTTTTAAATACAAATAACATAAATCCATAATTTGCAAAACAAAGAATGAGAGCAAGTAAAATTGTAAAAATTCTCATGTTAGAATTAATAAATAAAAAATTAAAAATAGAATTAATATTAATAATAGATAAATATAATATGCATATTCGGGGAATGGGGATGAGAACGGAGAATCCCGTTATATCTAATCGGATTAGGAAGGGGGCCGAGAATACAAATATTGTCCCTATTCCATCATCAATTCTAGAGAAACGAGAAATCTTCATCCCTACCGCACATCCCCGCTCCATCCATGAATAAAATGGGGATTCCATGTCACATTCTATTCAATTACCAACATACATTGTTCCTCGCAGGGATGTGTAAGTCCAAGCGGCTACGATAATCTAGAGGGGGGTGAATAGATTATCTCCATCTTTTCGATTTTACCCTCTTTTTCGAATCAAATGCTCAAAGACAATAATAAAGGTGCGAAATGTAAACAACACACGTCGATTTATAGAGGTTCAACCCACCTAGGGCCTAATCTTCTACCACCCCAGTATATCCGAGATGGATTTCAAAAAGAAAAAGAATTTTATTAATTATCAAAATTTAATACAACACCAAATTACAACAACACCTTGAAGAGCACCACACTCTTCTTCAACACCACCTTTGAGATTACCACAATCTCACTTGAAGATTATCACAATCTCCAACGGCACCTTGTGAAGATTACCACAATCTTCAACCTTGAAGAATACCAAATTCTTCAACACCTCAACAAGAAGATTACCACAATCTTCTTACACCTAACACCTAGATCACCCAGTGTGTTCTTACCACAAGAACACTTGTAGGTCCCAAGGGTGTAAGTGTAAGGTTTAGAAGGGGGGTTGAATAAACCTTACCAAATTTTCGATTTAGTCCTTTTAAATATTCGAGTTGATACTACGAGTTGTGTCTTGGTGGACGGTGATTTAGATAATCGGTAGAGTTAGTCTCTCACGGACTCATTTCGAGTAATTTTGTTGATGGAATAACTTTTGTTAAGTCTAAATTAACTCATTGTGGTTTGTTTTATTGGAAGACTTAACACCCTTAAGTTTGATTAAGCAAGGATTTAGTGCTTGGTTTAGTACTTAGAAATTATCAAGTGGATAGCAAATTTATCGTGAGATATAAGCAATTAAGATGCGAGGAATTAAAGTCTTTGAAATGTAAATGACACAATAAAATTTTTATAGAGGTTCGAAGATGGGGTAATTCTTCTACTCCTCTCTTCTCCAACTCTCTGGAGGAATCCGGTAGGTATTGATCGATATACAAAGTGGTAGCAGTCCGGATACAAGTCTTGATCACACTGGTGACTTGATCTTTGGGACTCGGTCGGAGACGCCTTGATCACTCACCAAGCTCTCGTGCGACTCGGCTTCTTCACAGGCGTTTGCCTTGCTACTATAGCTCACTTGCTCAAGCTCTTTGGATTTGATCACGAAGCCCTCCAAAAGCTCAAGACATGGTTCGACCACGAACCTTTCTACAATCCTTCGTGGAGTGTAGACCCCTTAATTTTTCGAGTATTTTCCTCTTCAAGTGATTGAAGTTATCTTTCCTTCACGGGTGAGTGTTGGATTGATGTTCTTCGTAGTGTAGGCTTGAGGATTGAGAATATTTGATTTTCTAATAATTGCTTGAACGTTTTTGGTTCGGTCCTTTCTTAGTTTCTTGATCATTTCTTCTCAAATAAACTCCTCAGCCTTTTATATTGATCTTTCAAAAGTTTGCCCTTTGAAGAGATAGGCTTATTTTTGAAAGTCACTTGCGATCGTTGGCTTGTCTTGTTGCGATCCTTGGAATTGTCATTTCCTCGTATGAATTGTTTTTCACCTTTTGAGTTCGACACGGTGTAGTGCTTCCCATTGGTTAATTCCTTTTGCACGCTTCGGGACCGAGCACTTCGAGAAAGGTAGTATGGAGATATTACTTGTTTAAGTAATTCTCTTGATTTGTCAACGGATCTTTTTGATTATCTCGACTTGACCGCATTTCTTTGCTTTCCCAGGTGACTTAGAGTCAGCTTCCAATCATTGGATGACTCTTACATCACTTCAACTTGAGAGCTCTAGCTCTTGAGTTGACTTGACCGATACTCTACTGGTGTATCTCGATTTGCTTCTTGATAGAGTTCCGTCTACTCTTCTTTGCCATACTCATTTGTCTTGCGGTGAGTCTTCCTTCTAATCTCCGGTTGTCTTCTTGCATGTTGGGGCGTAGCTGACTTAACTCAGCTTGGCCATCCCTATTTATTACAATGCATTTTACAACAAAAAGATGGGGTGCCAACTTCCTATTATAAGTTTTACATGGCATTCATCAAAATCTAAACAATAAATTTCCTAACAACACTCACAAGGATATCTTGTGTTGAATGATTACCCAAATTCAAGATTACAACTCGGTAATTGATAATACAATAGAGTGCAAGTGTAATCAAGAAAAGCCTAGACCTCAAGAATGTGAAAGTGAATAGCTAGGCAAATTACAACAAGAAATAAGACAATGTAAGAACAAGTGTATTCTTGAGTGTATCTTGTTGTGTTGTAGTTTTCTCTCTTATATTGTTGCTTCAATTCTTCCTCTATTTATAGAAGATGTCTTGTACATGATAGGCTCCTCTTGGGGACATGAATTCTATAAAAAATTGCAAGACAATTGAAGAAAAGAGCTGTTAGAAATCAATCCCACAAATTAAGGAAAAAATGTCTGCTGCACAATGATTTACATTTTTTTTGTCAAACTTAAAAGCGGCCGGTCATGTGAGAAATAAGTTTGAAATAAAAACAAACAATTTACAGGCGGCCACCGGTCGACGTGCACCTAGACCAGGTCGACCCTTACTACAACCGTCGACTGCATCAAAAATGAAAGGCCGAAGTTCTGTTTCGTGAAATGAACTCCCAGGTACCGGTCACCTCTTTGGTCGACCGGTCGACCTCCTAAATGCAATGTTGTCCGACTTTTGACGAAAATAAACCTCAAGAAATACTCCGAAAAATTCGTAAAAATATTTTAAACCGATCAGGAGTATTTAGGACAACATTAGAAATATGGTTTTGAAGAAATAAAACATTAACACAAAAAGTGTTATCCGATATTAATTCCAATAAATACTTCGAAAAATAGTAAAAACATTTTAGATCAATTGGGAGTATTAGGACAACCTTTAAAAACATTGTTTTGGTGTAAAAACAAAATCATCAAAATCATGATAAAACCATTTATCAAACAGGATGTTGCCATTCCAAAATGCAGATGATGGAATTCATATAACTATTGAAAAATGTACATGTAATAGTATAAAACAGATGTCTTATTGATATACATCCCGTGCATCGCACGGGTAAAAGACTAGTAAATATAATAATACAATATCAAATTCAAATACAAAATAAGTGTTTCATTAGGGTTCTAATATTATATTTATATATAAGATATATGTAATATTTTTTATATTTATATCTTCAATATGTATATAAAATATATTACATACATGTATTCTATATAATACTTTTTGTTTCTATGTATTATATATGTACTATATATAATATTATATATATTATATATGTAGGCCTTAAATAAATCGGTCTGTTGAGCTTAAAAGGCTTTTTAAAGGTCAGTCGACTCAACTATTCAAATATGCTTTGTAAAGGCTTGAGCTGACCGATTGGGTATAGGGATGTCGATGGGGCGGGCGGGGACGGGCGTCGGCCGCGATCGCCCGTCCCCATCCCAGCAGACAAACGGGGAAAATTTCCCCCATCCCCATCCCTACGGGGATTCCCCACCCCACTGCCAACTTTAATTGGGTAGCTTGACCTATTTCCACCCCTAAGTGGGGCCTAGGCGGTGGCTTAAAAATATATATATCCAATTTTATGTATATATAATTTATAATACATAGCTATAAGTTATATTTAAACTTTTTACGAACAAATATAAAATTTAAACTTTAAAGTAATTCAACAACAATAACCCATTAATTTATAAATCATCTACAATATAATACTTTAACAAATATTACATTGATTCATATAACATCAAATCATCAATCGAAAGATTTTCAGACCCTAAAATTTTGTTTCTTTTTATTAAGAAAATTATATATTCAGTTTCATTTACAGTGAACTTTGGAGTCATCGGTGCTATTTCACTAGCCGGAGTCATTTTGTTAGGATTTCAACAAAATATAATTATATCTAGGCGTCGCCTAGCCCGCCTAGATGTTTCCTAGTCCGCCTAGTTCTCCTAGGCGCCGCCTAATCCTAGCATCGCCTAGGCTGGCCGATTAGTCAAAAATCTGGGCAGCTGTGTCCACTTAGCGCCTAGGCCACTAGTAATAAGTAATAACAGGTCATGGAGAATTAAATGGGCAGAAATGAAATTTTATTATGTTGAAAATCATGATATTTTATAAGAACACCCTTGGGTGTGGTACGCAATCAATTGAAAATATGATATTTTCATGGGTTGGGCTGCTAATGTTGGACTTTTATTTGCTTTGCAATCCCCCCCCCCCCAAAAAAAAAAATTGAAGGGCAAAACTCATTTCCTCTTCTATTAGACTTCCCAAGGGAGAATGTTTGAAATCGGGATTCAATAGTGTACGCCATGGCATTGCTTCACTTTTGTAATTGTTCTAAGATTGTAAAGATCATATACCCAAAGAAAAAATTGACATGGGAGTGCGATTCTATCTAAAATTTGTTGTTTTATATATGACATGAGATCCAAGCGTTTCATGAATACATGACATTCAATGAGGTATTAAATATTAAACATTTAATAATATGGTATGAGATGTGACATAAATTGATGAGCGTTTCAAGAATTGCGAGAACCAGTTCGCGATTTTTTCTGAATAATGCAGCTTAATAATGTGCTTGTAAATTAGAAACAAGTCACATGTACGACCTACTAAGATCAGTGTTCTATATAGCGGTAGACATGTGGTAAACTGGGGTCTAACACCTAGTGGAGCCTGGGCAAGATTAGGCTAGGTCTGAGCAGGGTTAAGCGGGACCTAATCGGAAGAAAAACATAATCTAACAAGGGGAGTCTAGCGTTTAGGCGTGGACTAGTGGGCTAGTGGGAGATTTTTAGAACAATGCTAAAGATACCGCAGGAGTTACATATTAATAATTATGTTCATCTTCAAAATTCAAATCAATAAATTGATTATCTAAAATGCTTTCTCGATTGTTAGTTATATGCACTTCAGATGACAAGTGCATACCAAGTGCTAGAGTGAGAGATAACATACTGCTAAGATACTGAAAATATAAAGGAATAAAATTTACAATAAAACACTACAAACAATAGAGCAATTGCATCTCGAATAATTGGGAGTAATTTCTATGATACTGAGGCAGAAGATGTTTCAAACTTTTGCGAATACACCCTCTATCTTATTATAATTCAAAGGAAAAATTACACAAATTACCCTTTAGGTTTGGCCTAATTATGAAAAACTCAATTATCTTTCAAAATTATATTTATCCCCTTAAGTTGAATTTGGATGGGAGGCTCTGGATTCAAATGATTATTAGAGGAAGGGTTTCAAATGACTCCAAATAGTATAGATTTGAAATTCCACCACAATGATTCCAAAAACAACACAAATATAATATAAGGATTTGAAATACATTGTAAAATGATATTATCCAAATAAGTTCAATGGATTAGTTATTATGAATTTGGAATCTATAACTTTAAATATATCATCCAAATGAAACTTAAAGTATTACAAACATACACCCACATGAGATTAATTTGTATTTAATAAATGTCCCTCAAATGCAATTTGTAAAATAGAAATAATTATCACGTGTATTTGTAACTTTTAAAAGATAGTTAAGTTTTTATGGAGAAATATAGCAACACATACAAAGTTTTTGCAATAGAAGTTTCAGTTAGATTCGTCCTAAACACAAAGAAGACACGCATGCAATTTCAGTTGGGGAAAAATGCACAAGCATATGACATTGCAGGCAATGGCGTAGCCAGGAAATATTACGGGGTGGGTGTTGGATATTTTGAATAAAATTACTTATTTAACCTTTTAAATAGTAAAGGGTGGATTTATTTTGTCCTTTTAAATAGTAAAGGCCAATTTGACCTTATCAATAGTAAAGGGCAAAATTTTGCCTATAAATATGGGTTATTTTCCATTTGTAAACACACAACAAATCAAACACAAAATTTTCATCTCTCCCCTAAAGCTTTTGTAATTTTTGGTGATAATTTTGGGCATAATTTTTGATTCGCGGAATAGGTAATCCGGTTTTCGTCTTATCCGGGAAACAGGCGTCCAAAATAGGGGACGAATCTGTTTTAAGGATAGTGTGTTGAATACACGATTCGAGCTAATTTTATTTTGCTTACTTTGCAAATTTTATCGATTCGGATTTTCGACTCATATAAATTGTACTAGAAGAAATACTAATATTTTCCTACAAACTTAAAACAGATTATGAGAAAACTTCTAGTACTAAATACGTTGTCATTTATCTATTTTTCTGAAATTTTGTCTAATGCTCAAACTATAAAAAACCCTGACGGTAAAATTTTGGGAGCTGATTATTTTGTAATTTTGTTGGGTATCAATATCATATTCTGGATCAGTTTGCTTTTTATTAGCCATTTGGTAAAGTAGTGGTGTGTTGATCTATAAGTTGTTTCCACTTTATTATATATATTTATATATTAAAAAAAATATTTGGAATTCGAACTTTGATTCACCAACTTTTTGCAATTGTAGCTTCATATAAAGGTCCAGATTGATTGGCTATCTTAATATGTTAGATAGTTTGGCTTATTAAGTGGATTATGCCATATTAAAAACAATATGCTAATGTTTGTGTGAAATACTTGAAGTTCATATTCAATTTGGATGATTATCGGGATATTAAATTGGTTCGAATATTTATTATTTTGTACTAAAGCGATTAATACCCGTCTTTATTTGAAGCGGAAGAAATTGTAATTTGAATTTGTTTGGACTAATTTTGGGTGATTGATTTGTTTGGACTAATTTTGAACTGATTGAATTTGTTTGGACTATTTTGGACTGTTTGGACTAATTGTTGGACTGATTGGACTAAAGTTTGGGCTGATAAGATAGATTCCCTGTGCTTATTTGGAATATAAGGAAATTGCAAGGACCTTATACTAAATAAAAAAGAATTTGAAGTTTCTAGACACTCTCCTCCTCCCGCTCCTCCTCCTCCGCCGCGCGGCCCGCGCCGCAGTTGGTTGTCCCTCCAAGGCTGAGAATTACTCTAATTTCTCTGAAATGGCATCTGAATCAAACTGTGGTGGGTCTAACCCCGTTGTGCCAACACAGGATTTTGTACCAAACAGTGTTGGGTCTAACTCTGTTGTGTGCCAAGCTTTTGTAGCCAACCCCACGTTTAATGTGTCTATTAATCATGGTGAAAAATCGGAAAAGTTTAACAACTTGAATTTTAAGCAGTAGCAACAGAAAATATTTTTCTACTTGACCACATTGAACTTGACACAGTTCTTGAAGAAAGATCATCCACAACTTAGTGAGGATAAGACTGATGCACAAGCGTTTAACGCTTTGGATGCTTGGATACATGCTAATTTCTTGTGTAGAAATTATGTCATGAATGGCCTTGCAGATTCGTTGTACGTGTATAGCTCAAAGAAAACTGCTAAAGAAGTGTATTTAAAATAAATGAATGTGATAAATGTGTCTATGTTAAAGAGACTGGAAATGACTATGTCATTTTATGTCGTTATGTAGCGACATGCTTTGTTTGATACATGTTTTTATCTTAATTTTGATGATTTTATTTTGTCACCAAAACAATGTTTTTAAAGGTTGTCCAAATACTCCTAAATGATTTAAAATGGTTTTAATATTTTAGGAGTATTTCCTCAAGTTCATTTTTAATAATAATGGACAACACTTTTAATATTTTTATGTCAATGGGTTTTACTCCTAAACAAGATTTCTAAATGTTGTCTAAATACTCCCGATTGGTTTAAAATGTTTTTCTTGAATTTTCGGAGTATTTCTTGAGTTTTATTTAGACAAAAATTGGACAACATTTGTCTCGTGGTCGGCCAAATTGTCATAGGGCAACCCGTACTGAAGATGATTTTGAAATAGAAAATGAGACGGAAGGAAAAGCAGGCAGGTCGACTAGTCGCTCAGGCGTCGACAAGTCCGGTCAACCGGTCGCCTTGATGGTCGGCCGGTACTGCAAGTTGGTTTTGAAACGAACTTCAAACCCTCCATTTTTACACTTAGGGGACCGGTTGAAGCAGGGTCGGCCGGTGAAGCCTATGTCGCCGTGGCCGCCTGTTGAAATTTTCAAAGTGTTCTTAATTCTCTTATTTTTGTGCGTCGCCGTGTATGTGTATTAATGACAAAAATATGACCATTTGACAATGAGACACATTTCCTTAAATTGTGGGATTGATTTCTAACAGACTATATTCTTGATTTTAATTGTATTTTTCTCAGTAGATTTTCAATCCCCAAGAGAGCCTATGCTTGATCAATCATCTCCTATAAATAGAGGAAGTTTTGGAGCAACCATTACAACAATTGAGATACAACACAACAAGATACACTTCAAGCAAATACTTGGTCTTTCATTGTCATTATTCTTGTTGTAAATTTGCCTAGCTTATCACTTTCACATCTTTGAGGTCTAGGCTATTCTTGATTACACTTTGCACTCAAATTGTATTATTCATTATAGAGTTGTCATCTTGATTTTTGGTTATCATTCAAACACAAGATATCCTTGTGAGTGCTCTTGTGGTAAGAACACACTTGGATGATCTAGGTGATAGGTGAAGAAGATTGTGGTGATCTTCTTATTGAGGTGTTGAAGAATTTGGTATTCTTCAAGGTTGAAGATTGTGGTAATCTTCACAAGGTGCCGTTGGAGATTGTGGTAATCTTCGAGAAGAGATTGTGGTAATCTCGAAGGTGGTGTTGAAGAAGAGTGTGGTGCTCTTCAAGGTGTTGTAAGTTGAATTTGTATTAATTTTGGTAATTAATAAAATTCTTTTCTTTGAAATCCATCCCGGATATCTTTGGGGTGGTAGAGGATTAGGCCCTAGGTGGGTTGAACCTCTTTAAATCGACGTGTGTTGTTTACATTCCGCACCTTTATTATTATGTTTGAGCATTTGTGGTTTAAAAAGAGGGCGAAATCGAAAAGATGGAGATAATCTATTCACCCCCCTCTAGATTATCGTAGCCGCTTGGACTTACATGCTTATCATTGGAAGTAATGATAAAATAATTAAATCCACTAAAGATATGTTGAACTCGAGGTTTGATATGAAAGATATGGGTTTAGCTTACGTGATCCTCGAATAAAGATTTCTAGAACTTCAAATGGACTAACACTTGATCAGTCACATTATGTGGATAAGATTCTAGAAAAATTTAGTAAGGATGACATGTCATTAGCTAGAACTCCAATAGACACAAGCAAACATCTATCGAAGAATAGAGGTGAGGCTGTGTCTCAAGTTGAATACTCACGAGTCATAGGAAGTTTAATGTACTTAATGAGTTGTACAAGACCAGACATTGCCTATGCAGTGAGTAAATTGAGCAGATACATGAGTAATCCAGGGCATCACCACTGGAAAGGTATAGTGAAAATACTAAGGTATTTAAGATATACTCGTGATTTTGGGCTGCACTATACAAGATATCCTGCTGTTATTGAAGGATATATTGATGCTAATTGGATATCTGATATTAAAGATTCTAAGTCTACAAGTGGATTTGTATTCACTTTAGGAGGTGCAACAATATCATGGAAATCTTCTAAGCGACATGGTTATAGCAAGGTCTACAATGGAGTGCGAGTTTTATTGCAAGACAAGTGTGGTGAAAGAATTTGAATGGCTTGAAATTTCTTAGAAGATATTCCAAAATGGCCTAAACTTTGTGCCAAGCCAATTTGTATACATTGTGACGATCCATCGTCAACGCAATTGGCGGGGCACAAAGCAATATGTACAATGGTAAGTCCCAGAACACACGTCGTGAAGCCACAATACCATCGGACAACTACTCTCAATTGGTGTTATCTCTATTGACTACGTGAAGTCAAAGGATAATTTAGCGGATCAGATTAACCAAAGGGTTGAATCGAGAGTTAGTTGTGAAATCATTAAGAGGAATGAGACTTAAGCCTCTAGAAAAATGAGTTGATACAATGAAAATCCAACCTAGTTATTTGGAGATCCCAAGATCTAGGTTCAAAGGGACAACCTAATTGTAAAAGACTCTATGATCATTGTGGGGGAGTTATCCTTGTCCATTCCTTTGAGTGATGCCGTGGAGAAGAGGATAAGCAATTTGGCTTTTAATGATTCTTGTGCGTCGGTAAGTCGAGCAAGGTAGTACGGGCTATCTTAAATGAGAATCACCTATGTGAGAGAGAAGTGGGGCGCGCAAGAAGAGGTGTGTGAGGCTCGATTCTTAGAACCTCTTGCGAGAACCGGGCGTATGTTCGGGGCCATGAATGAACATAACCATGAGAATCAAGTATGTTAAGAAAAATCTTGTGTGAGGTATATCATCGTTTACACAAAAGGCGAATAGTTGAGGACATCACGTCTCTTGATCGTAGTAGTAAGGTAAATATGCTTTCATAATGGAAGGTTCAAAGGGTAATACCTACCTATCCTATGCGAGGATTCAATTTGTTGGAATTTATCACCAAATTTTTGTATTTTCGAATTTTCTTCATGTGGGGATTGTTGGATATTTTGAATAAAATTACTTATTTAACCTTTTAAATAGTAAAGGGTGGATTTATTTTGTCCTTTTAAATAGTAAAGGCCAATTTGACCTTATCAATAGTAAAGGGCAAAATTTTGCTATAAATATGGGTTATTTTCCATTTGTAAACACACAACAAATCAAACACAAAATTTTCATCTCTCCCTAAAGCTTTTGTAATTTTTGGTGATAATTTCGGGCATAATTTTTGATTCGCGGAATAGGTAATCCGGTTTTTCGTCTTATCCTGGGGAAGCAGGGCGTCCGAATAGGGGCGAACTGTTTTAAGGATAGTGTGTTGAATACACGATTCGAGCTAATTTTATTTTGCTTACTTTGCAAATTTTATCGATTCAGATTTTCGACTCATATAAGTTGTACTAGAAGAAATACTAATATTTTCCTACAGTGGGTCAATACACGGAATCAGGGTAGACCAGATAAAAAAACTAATAGAAAATTCACATAAAGTTTAACTAATTTTTTTTTTAAAAAAATTTACCTTGAATTTTTTTTTTAAATGGGGGGAGGGCAGGGTCCAGGTTGGCGCCCCCTCCCTCCGCCAGTGATTACAAGTACTCGAACTCGAACTCGAACCTCGTTATACTGACTACCAAATTATGTTTGCCTCTTTCCTCCAGAACCATTTGTCTCAAATTTTTCAGAGGCTTTCCTTCAAGTGTGTCGTGTTACTTCAAGACATTGAAACACTGAATATCTTAAAGTTCACATCTTTATTTTCTCCGTTTAAGTCTAAATAAAAAATTAAGCTTCATAACAACATAAAATTTCCATGAAACTCACCCTGAATTTAATAATCGACAACTATACAACCAAATTTAGTTACTTTCAAAAAAACCAAAAAAATAATTTTTTATCAAGAAATAATCAACCATTTCAAGAAACACGGGAAAAATTAGAGATGTCAATGAGACGAGATCAAACACAGAATCATAGTAAATTCATCGTGTTCAAACTACTCCAAATCTTGAACTCGCGTATAATATTTATTTTTAATTGTAATTACATAATATATTGTTTTCATTTTAACTTAGCTACTTAATTAGCAAACACAACCACCATTTCCAATATTATGTGCAGGGGCGTAGCCAACACGACTGGTTACCCCTAGCCCAAATTTTTTTTGCCCTAGCTCAACTATTTTTTCCCCTTAAAAAAACACATATAATTTTTTTTTTCATTTTTTTTCCATAGAAAAAAACGGGACAAAAAAAATTTAGGGTGCGGGGGCCGGGGTGGCCCCCCTAGCTACGCCCCTGATTATGTGTCAGTTACTATTGGTAATTTGTAGGGATGGCAATTTCCTCCGAACCCGACGGAGGATCCGATACCCGACCCTAACGGAGGAGGGTATGGAGGGTAGTTTTGTACCGATTAAATAAATGGGTACGTGGGTATGGGTATTTTTCGGGTATGGGTATGGAGGTGGGTCAGGTCCTACCCATACCCTACATTAATCCGATTAAATAATAATATTATATATATAATATATCTACATATATATTTATTTATAATATTTTACATATATTTTTTATTTATACAACTCTATTTATTTATATTTAAAGAAAATGATTTTTCCCCAAGTCTCAACCAAAATGTACTAACCCACTAACACTTTTGTTTAATCTTTTTTAATATTTTGCTATATTTTTATAATATATAGTTCGCTAATTCTTATATGTATTCTTTTTTCCTTATTGTTTCCTTTAGAATTTAGTAAATATCTATATTTTTATTTAAATAACTCAATTTTCTCTTTAAAAAAAGAAATAACTAAAATTTGAAAAAAATACAATTGTAAGTGGTAAGAGGGTATGGGTAGGGTATGAATACCCGATCCTCCGATGGGTATGGGGATGAGTATGAAACCGAATACCGATGGGATGGGTATGGGTATGGGTATGGGTATGAATATAATAAATGGGTATGGGGATGGAGGATGTAGAATCCTACCCGAATCCTACCCATTGCCATCCCTAGTAATTTGGTATCATTTAACAACCAATTTAACCATTAATTTCTCTAATAGTTTATTAAAAGATTATCGAAAAATCATATTTTAGTTAAATTAAATTAGTATTCAGGATTAAAATGTAAGAGTGCATTAATTTTACACTTACTGACAACCGAGCATTTATTTCCTTATATCATAGCGAGAAAATTTACTAACTTGATCGTCGAATAACTTTAATTCATCTCAATTTAATTTTTTTTTTTGGGATAATTTCATTTTTAGTACTCAAAGTATACATATGTTTTGCTTTTGATACCCATTGTTCCGAACTAATCAGAATTGGTCATCAAGGTTTTCCTTTTTAATCAGTTCCACTACAAACCGTTAGTTGGTACATTAAAAACTAACTATTGACTGTAGTAACGATTGAGTTAGAATGGGTAAAAAGAAGGGAAATATGCTTTTTCATGTTTTTTTTTATGTGCCCCCATTCTAATTTTTATTAATTTTCTTAAAAGTTATTAAAATTTGAAAAACAAGAGAATATGGTTTTATCATTTCAATCAAAATTTCAAAATCAAAACCACCAACATTTTTTAAATAAGAACCACTAGACTTTCTTTGAAATGTATTTTTTCTAAACGAAAATGTATTATATTTAACAAAGTGAAAATTCTACTTTAATTATTTTATAGATTTATTAAGAATAATGTAAATTAAAATTTAATTCCATACTTAATATATTTAACTTCTTCACACTTAAAAATATAAAATGAAAAGTTATCGTTGATTATATTACAAAATCATCAAATAGGGAGTGAAATTCAAAATAAATTATTTCAAAAATTAATTTAAAATAATAAAAAAATATTTTTTTAATTGATTTCTCTTAATATATTTTAAATAATTTAAAATAAAAAAATTATAATTCTTAACGAATAACATTTGACATTTAATTAATAGTTTTGACTAATATGATTATACTTTACAATTAAAATTTAATTAATAAATAAGTATTAATTAGGAAGTTTAATATTTAATTACTTTTAAAATATTTAATGTCTGGTAAAAAAATTAAAAATATTTTTAACTCAAGTAAAAAGAAAAATCAAACACATGCCCTAACCGAAATTGAACCCAGAAACCTGCTGCATTCACTCAAGAAATTGTCGGTTGTGGAATCAGATCTAGCTCCAATGAGATGTCATCCATAAGATATTGTTATAATTTCTATTATTGACAATTAATTTAAGCTTTTGTCCACAGTTTTGGAGAACTGATGCAGCTCTAGCCTCCGGCATCGACCTGAGAAGTCTGCACGAGCTGCGAAGTCTCGCCGACTACACGCAGCCATTACTGGAGCTGATGGCCTCAATTCCGGCGGAGGAGAAGGTGGTTCTAGTGGTACATAGTCTTGGTGGATTGAGGCTTGGCCTTGCTATGGACATGTACCCTCAAAAAATTAGTGTTGCTGTTTTTCTGACAGCTTTCATGCCTGATTGAGGCCATTTCTTCTTCATTTGCTGCGAGAATGGGGCGGTGGATCTCAGTTTATTACACACATTATCAATTAGGGATTTTAGGTTTATGTACAAATTAAGTTTTGGAGTTAGGATTGAGGGGATTAAGGATGCAACGACAATTTGGGGGAAAAAATTAGAGAAATTGGGGGGAAATTACAGTTCAACAAGAAGGTTTCTCTATCTACCGGCTAATTAGGTTTATCCATCCCCCAACCTTCTATTGCAGGTTAAACAGTTAGTTTTTAACGGGAGTTAACGGTTTGTAGTAGAACTGATTAAAAAGGAAAACATTGATGACCAATTCTGATTAATTCGGAACAATGGGTATCAAAAACAAAAAGTACGTATAGTTTGGGTACTAAAAATGTAATTATCCCTTTTTTCTTCTAATACTAATACCATGCGATTGGCAAAAGACTTCCTTGATAGACACTTTCCACATTTTAGTCTAGGTAACTAATTAATTATTTGAGGTTTAAGTCATTAAAGTAAGAGAAATTAACTCAATTCTCAATTGGCCAGTTGTGTGGAATGTCCCCATCGGTTTCTATTTTCCAATTAATTACACAATCAAACATTGCATAGGCCAGCACTTTACAGTTATATTAGTGGATAATAATCTTTATTTATATTAATCTATGTACATTTAATTAAGTTACTAATTAGTAGGAATCTTTATTAACTAAGGACTAATTCAATTAGTTTATTATAGCTTTGCAACCACCAAGAAGCGGCGGAGCAATATTTCTTGGCATTCGAACTTCATCAACGACAAAAACGTAGAATAAAATGAGTATAAAAATGTGAGTGACAACTCATAATAACAAAATATAGGTCAAATTTAAAATACTAGAAACTCGCGCTAATTAAGGATTACCAACTTTATGAGTATAAATTCTTGATTTTTATATTTTGACATTGCATGAACTTCAACTATTAGTTAATCAATATCAAACATATATTTAAGTATTTATATCGTGGTGAGTAATTAGGCATGTTTTTTTTTTTTACAAGAAGAAATCAAATTTCATTAATACAGGAAAAATATACATACATCACGTAATACATCTTCTCTACCAAAATAAAACACATTCTCTCTCACCGAAACACTAAGAGGATGAAGAAAATAAAGAGAGAAAAAAAACATAACAAATTTGAAAAATATTGAAGCCCCATATTAGACTCAGAGACTACAGATCTTTATTGGGTGATTACTCGCACGAACAATAGAGAAATAAAATTATCAAAAGATCCAGATTCCAGCCAAACTTCCAGATCTGACAAAGAAAATCCCTAATTGTCCCAACAAAGCCACGAAAATGATTGGCCTAACCCAACCCATATATAGGGGTGTTCAATTAACCGATTTTTTTCGGTTAATTGATTAACCGAATCAATTCGGTTAATTGGTCGCAGAAGAATTATTTTGGTTCGGTGAATGGTTAAAGGTTTGAAGAATTTCGGTTAACGGTTAATTCGGTTCGAAAATTCGAAATTAAGAATTAAGAAATATTATATTAAACATATATTTTATACATAATTATATTTATATATCATATATTTATTTATTTATTTATACCATGTATTATATATACAACATATATTTTTATTTTAAAGAACTTTTGGTTAATTATATTTACTTATTTATATCATATAATTATATATACAAAGATATATTTTTATTTCAAAGAAATTTGGTTAATTCGGTTAATCGAATTAACCGAAATATAATTCGGTTGGTTAATTCGGTAACTATAATTTGTCCGGTTAATGGTTTTACCAATTAGCAAATTCGGTTAATTCGGTTTTCGACATTTCGGTTAACGGTTAACCGAATTAACCGAATGAACACCCCTACCCATATATATACTTTGTGTACAAAATGTCGTGTCGTGCTAAAAGATCGGGCCAATCCCGGCCCATCGGGCCATCAAACCGGGCCAAATAGGCTCAACTTTTTTGGGTTTAAAAAAATGCCCCGCTCATACTTTGGGTCGGACTTGTTTTTGCCACCTCTACTTTTACGATCGGGAAGAAATTGCTTCTATAAAAGGAGAAAATCATGAAAATAAAGAAGTTGTAGCAAGAAAACCCAAAAAAGAAGACTATTCCCTTATCCTCATATGTAATTAGTAGGGGTGTTTAATTAACCGATTTTTTTTCGGTTAATTCGGTCGGTAACCGAATTATTTTGGTTCGGTGAATGGTTAAAGGTTTGAAGAATTTCGGTTAACGGTTAATTCGGTTCGAAAATTCGAAATTAACCGAATTAACCGAAATATTATATTAAACATATATTTTATACATAATTATATTTATATATCATATATTTATTTATTTATTTATTTATACCATGTATTATATATACAACATATATTTTTTATTTTAAAGAACTTTTGGTTAATTATATTTACTTATTTATATCATATAATTATATATACAGCATATATTTTTTATTTCAAAGAAATTTCGGTTAATTCGGTTAACCGACCGAATTAACCGAAATATAATTCGGTTCGGTTAATTCGGTAACTATAATTTCGGTCCGGTTAATGGTTTTACCAATTAGCAAATTCGGTTAATTCGGTTTTCGACATTTCGGTTAACGGTTAACCGAATTAACCGAATGAACACCCCTACCCATATATATACTTTGTGTACAAAATGTCGTGTCGTGCTAAAAGATCGGGCCAATCCCGGCCCATCGGGCCATCAAACCGGGCCAAATAGGCTCAACTTTTTGGGTTTAAAAATGCCCGCTCATACTTTGGGTCGGACTTGTTTTTGCCACCTCTACTTTTACGATCGGGAAGAAATTGCTTCTATAAAAGGAGAAAATCATGAAAATAAAGAAGTTGTAGCAAGAAAACCCAAAAAAGAAGACTATTCCCTTATCCTCATATGTAATTAGTAGGGGTGTTTAATTAACCGATTTTTTTTCGGTTAATTCGGTCGGTAACGAATTATTTTGGTTGGTGAATGGTTAAAGGTTTGAAGAATTTCGGTTAACGGTTAATTCGGTTGAAAATTGAAATTAACCGAATTAACTTAGAAATATTATATTAAACATATATTTTATACATAATTATATTTATATATCATATATTTATTTATTTATTTATTTATACCATGTATTATATATACAACATATATTTTTTATTTTAAAGAACTTTTGGTTAATTATATTTACTTATTTATATCATATAATTATATATACAGCATATATTTTTTATTTCAAAGAAATTTCGGTTAATTCGGTTAACCGACCGAATTAACCGAAATATAATTCGGTTCGGTTAATTCGGTAACTATAATTTCGGTTCGGTTAATGGTTTTACCAATTAGCAAATTCGGTTAATTCGGTTTTCGACATTTCGGTTAACGGTTAACCGAATTAACCGAATGAACACCCCTAGTAATTAGGTATGCTGTAAGTTTCTGAAGGGTCATTAGCATTTAGCAAGACTGGGCACCATCTGACTAATCATTTGGGCAAAATTGAAAATCCAACGATTTGCATTGGATGTAAATTTTTGCTTAGGCATTTTTTTCAAAAAAAAAATAAAAAATACTTATTTGATTACCTCATAGCATACCATAATATGTGTTTTTTTTTCTTTTTTTTTGAGAATACCATAACATGTATTTCAAGTATAATAGAATATAAACAAAATTATGAAGTAAGCATTGGACTTGATAATGACTTCCTACCTACGGAAGGTAGGATATTGACAAACTTATTAACACATAACTTTAGATACTATTCAAGAAATAAGATTCTCTCCTCACCAGCTATTGTGATTTTTCTTCAAAATTTGCATGATTATGATTTCCTATTTCTTACACATATAGGTTGGGATTGTCATTAGTGCTATGATAGTATGATGTTAGGTGGGTAGCTAATTAAATAGAATAGTACCAAAAAAAAAAAAAGGTGATATCATGTCCTATAATTGGTTTGGTGGTGTCTTTGTGTGACTAGTGATATAGAGCCAAAGTCTTGCTACATGCCTCACCATGTGCATGCAAGAATAAACAAACCATACTAGGCCAAAAATATGGATTTGAAAGCACAATCACATCATATGCCTCCTTTGCAAAATAAATACAACTTTCTATGATCAATTCTATATTTAAATTATCTTGTTCCAAGTATCATTTTTTATCGGTGTTGTAAAAATAGGCCTAGGCGCTAGTTAGAGCTGATAATTTGGGCCCGGTTGGCCCGGCGATAAGGCCAGACTGAGCCATGAATTTGCAGGCCCGAAAAGGATTATTGGCCTGGCCTAACGAGCCTAATGGTGTGATCGGCCCGGCTGACCTGAGAGAGAATACACTACATGAGCCATATTAGGCCATGAAATTGTTGACCTGAAGAGATTTTGGATCGGCTCAACCCAACCTAATTGTCAGCTCTAGCGCTAGTACCCCTAGGTCGAGGCGATTTTGTTCAAATCTTTGAAATATTCTATCCGCCGAAAATCGGCGCTAGGCGACAAAAAATTTAAATAAATAGTTGTTTTCCTAGATGTATTAGGCATTGAGTTGCCGCCCCACTAGCGCCTAGCGATTTTTGCAACGTTGTTTTTTATCTTTTATTTCGTTTTTTTGAATGTATGACACGTATCTATAATTTGAACGTAATTTATCTCATGAATAGAATTATGAAATAGGTAAAGTAAAACATGAAATTGAAAGTTCACTTCTAGAGGCATAAAACTATACAATCTCAATAGATTGAGGCCATCTATATCAATTTGTCTACACCTATTCTAACCATCTATATTCATTGCACCATTTTTTCCTCTTAAAAAATAAAGGATGGTACAATATCTACCTAACTAATTATGTTTTGCTTTTAAATATTCCTAAACCTTCCTGTCAATTGCTATATTTTTTAATGATCCCATTGGATGTTGTTTGCCAAAAAAATTAATCTTTTAATGAATATACTTTGATTGATACAGATAACCAACATTATAATTTAGACCTCTAATTCACTCCCACCTTAACTACCATCTGTCATGCACAAACCAAATCACCCTCTGTCCCTCTCAATATCTTGTTTTGGACACATATCAAATTTTATATTGTATAAGCTTTAGTGTTGCATGTTACTTCACATTCATCTATGTATATTTTTGACATGTTTCCTTAAAAGAACTTTTTCAATAATATGAGTGTCAAATACATGTAAATGTGAAGCAGTGCAATTTTAATCCCATAATTAACTATGTTATTGGAAAAAGTGGTCCTTTAAAAATTACTTTATGCGATAAATGAAACTCAATTGTTTTCAATTGGAAGTTGTTCTTGTTGTTTTTTTTTTTTAGTAAATGTCCTGGGAGTAGAGGAGGATGGGAATCGAATCCCAAACATCTGATTTGAATTTTAGAGTTTTAACCGCTCTAACCACTATCCAATTTTCAATCACATTTTTTTTAATTATTTGTAAAATGTGATAATATTTTACAAGATTAATTTTGCTAGGCATGTCAATAGGTCGGGTCTAGGTCGATCCGCCTGGGCCCGAGAGTCGGCCTGTTAAGAAAATACAATACCCATATTCGTGCCCGACCCGCCTCATCTTAGACACATATCCACCCCGACCTGGCGACCCATACCCGTGTCTAGCGAGTAAGATCCGTTAGACCCACCAACTTCATATATTTGATCAAAATTGTACGATTTTTACTCAAAATAGTGCACTCAAAACTTATGTCAAATGTGATATTTATATAATATTATAGATATTATATGAATTATGAAATAAACCAACAACATATATAAATCTTAAGAATTCTTGAACAACAATATATTCACTCTATATAAACTAAAAAAAAAAAATGGGTCGGGTCATACCATACTTATTACCCGACTCATACCCGCTTGGATCTAAAAAATCAATACACATTACTCGCCCATACGCATTTACTGGTCCGTACCCGCCTCAAATAATACGGGTCTGGTTCCGGTCCGCGTCTTACCCGAACCCCATTGTCGAATTTTGCCATCCTTATAACAGGACAATTTAGTTGACACATAAAAGTGTGACAGCTCACAAATGGTCTGATTGGTTTCTAGCAACCAAACTTTATATAAAGTACCACCCCATCTCCCACAAAACCCCCTCCTCTTTTCCCCACACACACCCCACCCAAAAAACAAAAAATGGGCAATGTAGCACTATGTGCTCCATCAATAATCTCCAATGGAGAAATAAAAATCCTCTCAAGTGATGGAAGACTAATGATCTACACAAGGGCACCTGTTAAAGCAGCAGAAATCATGCTAGAAAATCCAGGCCAATTTCTCTGTGAATCCAACTACTTAAAAGTTGGACAAAGAATCCCAGGCATTTGTGCTGAGGAAGAATTGGAAAAAGGGCAAATTTATTTCCTTCTACCCATGGAAATGCTGTACTCTGTTCTGACAAATGAGGAGATGAAGTTTTTAACACAAAAGGCCTCCAAAGGGATGAAACAAGCTGCTACACTTAATTTTTCCAAGATTTTTCCAGAGTTTAATTGTCTTTTTCCCAATGGTGGTGCTAATTCTGAAGGCAAAAAGGCAGGGGATGATATTTCAGAGCAAGTAATTGAAAAGAGATATTCCAGACAGAGATCATGGCAACCTGCTTTGGAAACCATCATTGAAACTCCACCTCATACTTAGGTCTTGATGGGAATTTCTCTTTTTTCTTTTTTTTTTCTTTTTTTTATTAAATAATTTTTTTATTTTTGTGATGATTTTATTAAATATTTTGTTTTTTGGGTTTTTTTTTGTTTGGTGTATTGACATGTTGAGATTATGTAAGTATACAGCTGGAACTGATCATACATAGTTCTTATTGAACACTAGAGTGGCTTTATTATAAATTACAATGGTTATGACTTTTTTTTTTTTTAAATAAGTTGGGAGTACTGGTTGGAGGGAAGGTGATAAATTTTAAAAAAACTGAAAGGTATCGGGTTCGAGCCCTAGTCAACACCTTTATAAAGGGTGAATAATACCACCTGAGCTACACACTTGTGATTACAATAGTTATGACTTATGAGGACTATATATCATTTCTTTTTAATTTTTATAGTTGTGGAAGTTAAGGCTGCGATTGGATGTCAATAAGAATCCATTTTTATTCTGTTGTAGATTTTTTTTTGACCAAACATGCGATTGTTTATGAAAATTTTCGGAAAATATACTATTCTCTCACTTTTACTTTTTCTCATTTTTTCTCTTATCAATCACATATACACATTTTTTTCATAAAAAAAACTAATCATTATTACACATGCTCCCACAAATTTCACTATTCACCTACTAACACATTTCTAACTACCAATCACATTAATCATTATTTTACTATTTTTAAATCAAATCAACTCTCATCATTACTTTTTAATCTCACATCCAATCACACTCTCAAAATTTGAATTTTTTTCCAATTTTTTTTCACCACTATTCTCTAGCAAAATGAAAATTTTCAAAATGAAAGTATATCTAATCGCGCCCTAAACAGTCATTATTTCAATCTCAGTGTCTAATGATATATGTTTACTTTTTAGGCTTTGGGTTCCGCTTAGCTGTGGAATTAGTCTCGTAACTATAGGGTGCTAGAGTGCTACTAATTTTGATCATGTAGTTAGTATGTTTAAGATTTTGATTCTCTGCCGTACTTACCTCATAAGTTCTAATTTATGCAATTTTTGTCATGCATAATTTTGTATAAGTTTTGTCTCAATAGAGGTTTTCAATATTTCATTTGTTTTCATATTACTATGGTCCTTTAGTTAAATTACCCAAAATACGTATGACCAATAAAAATTTCAAGACTAAAATTGATTTTTTGACTATGGGTAAAATCGTTAAGGACTGTAACTGCCACGTCAAGAATTTACAAAATTAAGACTATGAGTCCCTCGAGTTATACCACTAAAATTGCAATTATTCGTATTGTAAATGAAATTAAGCTCTTACTAATTTACTCGTCTTTATGATTAATTTGATAATTGTAAATGGTCCCATCTTCGAGTTTCACAACCACAGCCGGTTTAAGTATACAACTATACATCATCTCCAAAAAAAAAAAAAAAAGTATACAACTATACATATATACATGATTTAAGGCCTTTCCGTCTAGATTAAATTTCTGATTGTTGTTGTTCTTCAAAATTCAATTATAAAATAACGATTTTGCAATTATTATTATTTTTTTTTTGATAAAATGATTTTGCAATTAGTTAAGTTTATAAAACATGCAGTGGTCGATTATACTTTTAAAACACGGTGGTTTACAGTAAAATTAATCCAGAATTGCAAGATAGGATAAAATTTAATGAAGTCCATCAAATTTTACATTAACCAAAAGACGTGTTAATAGAATGTTTATTTTCTTTTCTTTTGTCATCAATTTATGTTTCATTTTGCTGCTAATTTCAGTATAATTTATAATTTGAACCGATCGATTTTATTAAAACTTAATTTTGAAGCTGTACATTCGTTCATAATTTGCTAACTCTTCTAAACATATTTGCCTTCCATATGTTAATAGCAGGCACAACATGAGTGATGTTTTGATGTTTTCTACTTTCCAGTCAAAAGAAGAAGACCAAAAGTCTCACCCACATGCACAAAACCATAAAAAGTACCATGTCAACTAGGTGGCTTAGCCACTTGGCCACCACAAACAATTGTGGGGTGGAGGTCAGGGGTCAAATCCCTACTACATCAAATCGCTTCCGGAAAGATACGCGGTAGTGAAGATTTGGTGGGAACTCATCTTTGAATAGATCCGTGTGAGTTCGATTCGGGAGAGATCGTTATTAGTAGATTGGGGAGTCGAACATAATTGTTCTCTTTACCCGGGAGGATCTGGTTGTACGTCGCCAGACCCCGTCGAACACTAGCGATGCGTGCACATCCCGCGGTTTACCTTGGCTAAAGCAATGAGGAGCGGAGTTGTTATCCTAAACGTAGTCAAAAAGCGCGGAAGGTTCTAGATTATAAAAAAATAAAAATAATAAAAAGTACCATGTCCACCTGTCACACACAAGCAACATTTATTTAAAACATAATGCTTAAATTACTTCCTTTATGGAAGCTATCTAAAAAAATGAAAAAAAGGTTATCAAATGCTTTGAATCTAGGGATGGCGAGAAATTCGGTCACATTCTAGTAGTGATGAAAAACCAACCCAGTCTGTCTGATTGAATTTGGCCTGATCCGATTTTTCTTTTTGGTCCAACAGACCAACACCTCTCCAGTCCGATCCATTTGATACCTCTACATTCTAATTTGTCATGCAAGTAAAAATTGAAGAGTTGCCTTGTTCTACTTTGAATCTTTGATGGAGGGTTTATCCCGCCCTAATGTAAGGTATATGAAATAATATCATAACTATACACATTTTATTCATTCAATAAAATTGAATAAATAAATAGAATAAATACACTATGAGTTTGAAATTAAACGATTGAGATCCTCTATTCTATATAATATTTCATCTTCTACTTAATGGTACATCAATACATGTCATGTGTACATAATGACATCGTATATGTATAAGTGCATTTACACCGTTCATATGAGACATAAGTATACGATGAAACACTAAATGAAATGAAATAAAGGATCTCTAAATTGAGGCAGTTCTTAACTAATACCTTTTCTTTTACATTTTTAATTTTCACTCAAAAATTCACATTGGTATTATGAGACCATGGGGCAAATTAGGGGTGATCATAAATTTAAAATAACCGCCCGCACAATTCGCCCCGACCCCGCACCGAACCGTTAATATTAATTTACTAGAAAAATTGCGATTAGAAATTTTAAGCAAAAACCGCACCGCCTTAGCGGTGCAATTTTCGATTTGGAAGCCAAACCGCCCGCCAAAACCGACCGCCCATGAATTGAGTAGTAAGGACAATTATGTACTTAGAATATCACAATAATACAACCATAATATTCTAATTCTACTCTTCAACTCAAAAATGTCAAAAATGTGCGCCCTCTGTTTTTCTATTTTCTTATAGCATTAGTACAGTTGTAACATTTTTCTTCAAAAAAAATTCTGTATTGTGTGTATTGTATTGTTGTTTGAGTTCATCTTTGTTTTCCTAAAAAACTAATGCACTGTATTAGAAGATTTTCTTCCAAAAAGTGTGTATATTTTATTTACTGAAACTTTAAAGTTGATCTTTCATAGTGTGTCCAATTAAATACAGGTAGTGAATTCATTTTGTAATTGTCTACCATTGGAGGATTCTAGTGATGCACCATAAAGTTTCATTTATTTAAAATATTTTTATTTTCTTAAAATTAATATTATTTATTTAATGTTTGGATTTGATATTTAAAAATGACTATATCTTCTAAGCTACTGTCCAAGAGAAAAGAGAAAACATATATAGAACTAAAACACTTATGATTTGAACCGCTAAACGGCCCGCCACCGTCTAAAACCGCACTTATGATTTTATTTAGCAAAACCGACCGCCACCACCCGTCACCGCCTAAAACCGCATATGACAATTCGGTTTAAAAATTATTGAAAAAACCGTAAAACCGCACCGTGATCACAAGCAAATTCAAGAGACAAATTAAATAAGAATAAAGAAAAAAAAATGAAAAAGCAAAAGACCGAAATAGGTAAAAGAAAAAAGGTTCCTGGCACACTGTACTACTCTGCACAACACTACTAAAAAAAACACTACACCAAACTACACCACCGCTCCACCGCCGAGAATCTACATAGTCCCGCCGTCGCCGCCGGCGATGAGTCTTCCACCACCTCCACCGGAGGTAAAACTCTCCCGTCCTCAAACAAAGCCCGCCCATTTCTTGGCAGCTCCTGAACAAGCCCTTCTTCAAGCTCCGCTGCCGGCCCGCCACCACCACCACCGCCGCCGCCGCCGCCGCCTTCTCCAAACCTCCTCTCCACCTCCAAATACTCACCAAGAGATGCCCGCCTGGAATCGCACTCGTCCCTGCACAGCCTCCACCACCGCCGCCTCTGCCGCGCCGCCGCCGCCCTGCTCTTCTTGGGTTTCTTGTTTCTCCGGCCTCCGTTCACGGCGGAGGCGGGGTTTTCCTGCTGGTGGTGCTGGGAGGAGGCCCTGAAGGTGATCGCCTGGAGGGTTACGCCCATTAGTGTGCCTAGTGTGGTGCTTCTGTCGTGGAAGAATGAGCCTGTTGACTATGATTTTTCACACACAAAACACCAAACATTTACTAACTATGAAATACTGTGTGTGTGTGCATTGTGTGTTTGTACATTTCAGAAAAAGAAAGGAAAATTAAAATTTATAGTGAAGATTTGTACCTCAGTGTCGAGATCAGAAGAGGAGAGGGACGAAATAGTTGGGGAGGAGGGTGGTGGCACCACGTCATTTGCTGGATTTAACATCACTTTGTGTGTGTGTGTGTAATTGTGTGAAATGGGGTTTGGGGCAAGATGTGTGTAAATGTGTGAAATAGGTCTGCTAACTGTGTGTGTGTTTTCTAGATGTGTTCTTGGGGAGAAAGAGTGTATGTGTGTGAAATTGGGTTTAGATTAGAAGTGTGGGTGTGGGTGTGAAATGGGTTTTGGGGGAAGATGTGTGTAAAACAGTAAAAGTGTGAAATGGGTCTTCTATCACTGTTTGTGTATGTGTGTTCTGTGAGGTGTTTTTTTGGGGGAAAAAGTGTGTGTGTGTGTGTGTGTGTGTGAAATTGGGTTTAGATTAGAAGTGTGTGTCTGTGTGTAGTTGGGGGAAGATGTGTAAAAGTGTGAAATGGGTGTGTGTGTGTGTGAAATTGGGTTTAGATTTTTTTTTTTTTTACTAAGCACGAGAACTGCATTTACTTAGACAACAACTCCGACTTCATCATTCCTTTGAGGTGAAATCATGGATGCAGACGCGACTTGCTAGTGTTCGACAGTGGTCTGCCGACGTCAAATGAGATCCTCCTGGTAAAGAGAACAATTATGTTCGACTCCCAATCTACTAATAACGATCTCTCCCGAATTGAACCCAATCGAACCCACACGGATCTATTCAAGATGAGTTCCCACCAAATCTTCACTACCGCATATGCCCCTTGGGGAGCAATTTGATGGAGCATAGATTTAACCCGACTCCACCCCACAATTCTTTGTGGTGGGCTAAGCCACCCTGTTAAAACTTTGGAGGGTAAACTTTTTATACTTAATTTCCTCCACCAAGATAAATGTCCCCCACCACAAGAAACCCCAACTCCGGCCTGGCCTACGGATTAGTATACACCGCTTGGCCCTACGCGTATGGAGGATTTTTGAAGCATAGTTAGTTAATATCATTTGTAGAGATTCGAACCCAGGACCTCAAAGTGCTAAGATGTGTGTAACTGTGTGAAATGAGCTTTGGGGGAAGATGTGTGATTGTGTGTAGAACAGTAGAAGTGTGAAATGGGTCTTCTCTCACGGGGTGCGTGTGTGTGTGTCTGTGAGCTGTGTTTTTTATGGTGAGAAAATTTTTGTGTGTGTGTGTGTGTGTGTGTGTGTGTGAAATTGGGTTTATTAGATGAGAAGTTTGGAAAATGAGATTTATTGTTAGAACTCTTTGATAAAGTTTTTACTTTTTAAAGGTTAAAGATTAAAGATATATGGTTATTAGATTGGGCAGTGAGCAATCCAAGATGATTTTGGTACAATAATGAGAAACATGTAAAGGAAACCTTTTGACTGTTTCCTCATAGTGCTGCAAAATGATTTTTACTCTGTTCAGATTTGCTGTTTTGCACACTGTACAATCATATTCATACCACTTGTTTATTTGATTTCTTTATTTTTTCATAAATAATTTAAAATTAAATTTGGTATTTGCATTAAAAACTATTGTTGCTACAAAATGCAGATCACTCCGATTCAATGTAAACAATTCGAGAGTTCGCAATCCAACTCCAATCAAGTCAAGATAGCCCCAAAACTATGAATCACTAATATGGATACAAGACACGAATACGATACATCACGGGGACATGGGTACACCATATTTTGAGATTTTAAAGATACAGGTACATAATACATATAAATTAAATATTTTTATATTATTGGAAATGTAGGCGCCAAGTACAATTAAGAAAATATTTCAACCCGAAATAAATAAAAATATCATAAATACTCAAATGTGATAACTCGCATAGACATACAGAAAACATGTCGAAAATATCAACAATAGAAAATCAATTACTTTATTTTTAAACCATAAATATTTGTGCTACCCAACGCTCAAACTACACATTCTCCTTAAATTCATCTTTTTCAAGCATGTGGATCTATAAGAATTCATACGAATGTAGTTGTTGTTTAAAAAAAAAATTGGGTGTTAATTTTTTTTTTCAATTGGACACTTTAGGGGTACATATAACACTACAAGAATTTCGATTTATAATGACAAAAATTTAATGAGGGTATGCAAAATTCGTCATTAAAAGCATGATTTGTGAAGTTTTTATGAGGGTAAAAAAAGTGGTAGTTAAAGAGTTGAATTTTTAGTGAGGAAATTTTATTTCCCTAGTTATTAATACCTAATACCGTCACTATTTGTGTTAAAAAAAAATCCCCTCATTATTAGTTACAAAATTTTTCCTCCATGTATTTCCCACAAAATAGAATTATAGCTTTATTATTAAAAAAGAAAAAACCATTTTAGTATATAATTTTTTTTTTTGTAAAACATCAATTATTAAAAAAATCTAATAAAAATAACATTTAATTTTTCCTTGTATATAATAAGGGGTAATCAAAAATTGGTTAACTAATCAAATCGAATCGAAAAATACAATTCATGTGTCATTTTTTGTTTGCAAAACTCGGTTTTTGTTTCACGATTTGATGCACTGAACCTAATTTAAACTAATCGAAACAAATTTAAAATTGTATTATATTTATATTTGTTTTTCTAACTATTTAATTGTGTTTCATAAGCATATTTCTTTTCAAGTTAACAAAGAAAGAAAAAGGTAGTGTTAGATATAAAGAAAAAATACTTTCATATATGCTAATGTTAGTACTCAAAGCTCAAAAGCCCAGCACTAACTAGCCCATAATTTCAGTTTTCACTCCCGAATTTACATATATATATTATATTATTTTTTTTAGTTGTGTGATTTATAATTAAAAAAAAAAGAAAAAAGAAAAAAGAGAAAAGGTTTGGCCTTTGAATCACAGGCCTGTAAACGTCTTCTCTCTCAAAACAGAACATCGTCGTCGTCTTCTCCCTCAACTCTCCAAGCCTTGTTCGTCGCTCTCGTCGGCCGCCATCTCCTCGCCTTCCACCGTCTCCTCGCCTGCCGCCGTCTCCATTGCTCTCTCGTTCTCACCCTTATTAGACGGGCTACTGGACTAGCTGGTATTCTTTTAGTTTCTTTTTTTTTTTCCCCAACACTTTTATGCTTGAGATTAAAAATATGATTACTACTTGATCTTGTGTGTGATTAGTTGCAGATATAATCAAAGATTGAACCTTTTCTTTTTTATTTGGAGTTTTAGGTCACTTGAATTGTGATTTGGGGGTTTTGAATTGGGGTTTTGAAATATGTATCATTAGCTTTGTATTGAGGAATACTTTATTAAATCCAGTCTATCTCTCCGTACGTTTATTTGAATTACTTGAGCAAAAGCCCCAAATTCAAAACCTAGGTATCACTATTTCTTATTTAGAATTTTTTAAATTTTTTCTTTACATTTTAATTTGTGAATTAGTGAGATGTTCGTTAACTTTGATCGAGTCTTCCTTTTGTTGGTTGATGTTTTATTTGCAATTAGTGTTTGGATTTGATTCTTTCGTTACAATCTTGTTCATGTGGGTTTTCAAGTCAAAATAGAATTTCTTGGGCATGTTGTTATTAAAGTAGGGGAACCATGGTCCTAAAAGGAATAACTGGAAATTGTTGTTAAGATTTGGGTTTTTTCATTACAAATTTGTTCTTGTGGGTTTTCAAGTCAAAATAGAAATTTCTTAGGCAGATTGTTATTAAAGCAGGGGAACTGTGGTACCTAAAGGAATAACTGAAAATTCAAGCTATTTGTGAGGAAGAGAAATCAAGCTCATGGACAAGTGCATGAATGTAGCATCATATCATTTACTTCTCTACTGGATGGACCTGGTAAGATAGATGTTGGTTATGACATATTACATTAACTATATTACAAGAAGTTTTACCTTGCTAATTTATGTATTCATGCGTCTTCTCTTCAGGTTTTTGTTTGGTTAGTCTTCCAAAGCCAATACACTAGTTTTAGGATACAAGTTTATCAACAAAGATTCAAGTTAATTAGCTCATATGATTCGGTAATACATAAGTAAACCAAACACATTGATTATTTGTATTCCATTTGTTTTCATCTCAATCATTCATTTTTTATTTGGTCACATATATATATATATATATATATATATATATATATATCTATGTTATGATTAGTGGATTCATGAAAATGATTTGAAGAATTGGAACTGTTTCGGGTTTGCAACCAAATGACTACTGGACTTTCATTGCCATTTCAAAATTGGGAATCAAAAGATTAGAATATATGTTGGATGGATTTTCTTCATGACTGTTAGAAAATATTGCTATAAACATTTGTTGGGATTGATTGGAATTTTCGTCTGAATTTTGATGTTAGATCAGTCTGCTTCCTTCGGGGTAACTTGTTGTCGAGTCAAGAAGAATAATCCTTTGGTTGTTAAATAATGCTGGTTAGTGCCTCAAAATTGACTTGATATTATTGTAGTTTCTCAATCTCATGTACCACATAGATCTTGTTACTATTTTCTTTTATATATTTTGACTTGTATTGGTTAACTCGTGTAGGTGCACTTCAATTGTCTAGCATTGACCTTGAACAGGTACCACTAGGGGTTTACGTACTTTGTTGGTTTCCATATTATTTTTTCATTTATCTTGCTACTAGTTATTTTTTGTATTTTATATTTGTTTCTTTTTTTAATCAGTTGGATTAGTTTAAATTTCCGATTTGATTGTTTATCGAACAAAGATATTTCTACTACCTTGGTTGGGTTGAAACATGTCAAACATGTTAATATTGTTGAAAGTTATTTGATTATGATATTAGTGATTTAAATGAATACTCGAATATTTGAGTAGACTTACATTGACATAATTAAATTATAAACATTCTCCATTCTCTTACACCCTACTCATGATTTAGCCAGAAGTTATTGACACGAGAAAGCTGTATTTGAGATGTACAAATTATTAATGGGCCATGTCTTTTGTGAACTTGGATTTTTTAGGGGGATCGCACAAAAAAGATGTGTGGTTCATGTTCATCAGAGTATACAAACCTTAGTGGGGAATCTGCAAAGCAGGTGAGTTACTAACTTTATATTTGAATTTTGTCTTTATAATGATTAATCTTTTTTTTCTTTTGATGGATAATTGTGATTACTAAACCCCGATGATACTGCCAATGCACTACTATATATTCCAAAAAAAAGTCGATTTATTAGTTCTAACCACAAGCATTGAGCGTCTTAAATGATTGGAATTATAGCCATATTAAATATGCAAATCATCAGATGTCAATATGCTACATTTAATAGTTAATAATGTAGCTTATGTTTGTATATCATGGATGTTAGTTAGATTACTTAATAATGTAGCTTTTGTTTGCTAAATTAATTCAACTCTTCTTGGCTGCCTAAGCTTGATTTTCCTGTCAGTTACCTAAACTTGATGAATAGTTATTTGTCCCCGTTGGTCCTTATTAAATGTTGAAATTTTCGAACTGAATTTGATTGAGAAGAATGCACTTTGAGCATATATTTCTGATGTTTGAGTTTGGTAATTAACAAACCTCGATCTTTGTTCATCTTTCTTGTGACAATAGTTCTTGGTTCTCAATTTTTTCAAGCCTGTTTGATTCTGTGTTTTTGTCCAGATGTCTTGCATGCATGTATATGCATACGGTATCTTGTTCTCAAAAGCTTTAAGTTTTCTGAATTGATTTCTGATTGCTGTATATATTTATAATGAAGGGTGACGAATTGTTAGGATGATTGGGTTAGATTGGAACATGAGATTGCATTTTCGGTTGCTTGCACTTGAGGTCTCACTTTTGTGCTAAGAAGAATAACTACTGCATTGTGGCTTTTCAAATAAATGTGAAGGATTACACTTTACCTTCTACTCTTACCTAGTCATAGTATTTGTTTTCCTACACTACTTTATAAGATTTCCTGCTTTGCTTTCTTCTGTCGAGTACAATATATTTTACTTTGGGGCATGGACAGCTTTAGCAATTGGGATTAATAGTTTTCTTTTTTGAATTTCTTGTAGGTTGATTTATAAGGAGTTGGTACATGGTATTTTGGACCAACAAAGCTGAATAACACTTGTGGTGCTGAAATATTATTGTACTCAGTGGAGTAAATATTGGAGAATAGTTTAGCTGTGTATCGAGATGTTGGAACAATTTACTGTTGTACATGTTTTGAGTAGTTAGCTGTGTATCTAGATGTTAGAATAATTTACTGTTGTCCATGTTTTGAGTAAATGATACACGGATGCAATTTAGTTCTTGAATATTTTGCAATATTAATTTTTGATTAGTAATGATGTGATTTTATGCAATGATCAAGTTGTATGAAATAATGGTTTTAAATTTCATAATAAAAATTAACTTTTAATGAGGATTAACTATTGATTTATGAGGGGTAATTTTATTGCTAAACTATTTTTTAGTGACAAACTAATAACTAATAATGACGGTAAAACTCATCAATAGAACAACATATAATGAGGGGCAAATGAAAGTATTAATGATAAAAATCTTCATCATTGAACTTGATTTTTAATGACGGTATAATCTTGTCATTAAAGATATCAAAGCAATAATGACGGGACCTATTTCCCGTCATTATTTATTTTTACCTAGGAGGGCAATAATGAGGGGTCGATGACGGGAGATTCCCGTCATTAAAAGTCTTTAATGACGGATTTTGGACATATAATGATGGAATTTCCCATCATTATAAATCAAATTTCTTGTAGTGTAAATACATATCAGAATATCAGATGGAGTATCATATTCAATATGGGACGCCATCTTCACATGAGTGTTCGTGCCTCCTAGCTCTAAAGTTAATGTAGTCTTCGAGTGCAAATTGGTAATCTTCGAGTGTAAACTAGTCTGCAATATACATACAAAGTTAATAGGGTATTGAAGTTGTTTCATGGAGGCCCTCCGATACTTAAGTCAACGACAATATGATAATAATTTGGAATAAAGAAATATAGTTAAGTTGGATTAATTTAGGATACTTACAAATTAATAATGAGGGACTTTTTATACACGTAGAGATGAGTTTCATGTTATTAATATGATAAAGTGAGCCTCATGGGCTATAACTGATTGATTGGGCTTCATGAACTATTTAATCATAATTATATATGACCCAACAATAGTTAATAATATTTTCGGCAATAATTAATAATTTCAAATTTAATAAATAACATAAATAATAAAATAGAGAAAAGTCAATTCCAAACCCATCTTAAACCTCTTGCATGAAGTTTGTCCTTAAGAGACTTTGGTGCTTGATAGTGACCTTTAGAGGTAAGCCTAATTCATTACTAGAGTAAAAATTCAACTTGAGAATTGAGAGTTGAGTCTCGTGTGAGAGATTAGTCCTCATGCAACTTAGTTTTTGAGAGACTTCTTTTAGTCTCATTGGAAAGAAAAAAAAAGTGAAAGACTCAAATTTTTTCAAGATTCACAAATTGGAAGGATAAAAGCAGTGGCGGATCCAGAAATTCGAAAATGGGGGTACAATAAATTTTAGGCTAATCATAGTTAGATTCTATAATTTTTTTTGGGAACAAAGTGTTTGTAGGGGGAAGGAAATATGGGAAATTGTGTAAAAAATATGTAAGATATTTTGATTTTTTTGGATTTTAATTGTTAAAAATACCATTTTATATAAAAATTGGGGGTACAAAATATTATTAATATTATTTTTTAAACTATTTTTTTTTTATTTTTTTTTCCAAATGTACCCCCAAACTAACAAGTGGCTCCGCCACTGGATAAAAGAATGAAAGAATTGAAGACTATATTTATGTTCTTAATGTGTTTAATAATAGTCTTTTTTCCTCCTATTTTGTGTAAAAAAAATTATTTAAGATCATAAGGTAAAATTACCAAAATATCCCTAATTTTTTTCAAAATATCAGGGGACTAGCTAGTGACCTCCTTGACCCCAAGGTGCCTTCGTCCTTGTATATAATGCATGTATACCACGAGTATATAGTTATTATAAATATACATATAAGAAAATACATATTTTATACACAACATAATACATGAATTATATGAAATACAAAATGCAATAAAACATTACAATAGAGGATCCAAACTGTTTCAGATAGATCTCGTTAAATCCATCTGTCCTAAGCTTCGTTTGCCTCTTTATTCAAAACATACATGCAACAAATTTATAAAATAAAATTCCAATAATCTAAAAACATATTTATAATTAATCAATGATAGTTCGCTATAAGTTTCTTCTCCTTGGTGGCCATGAACTGATCTTGCAATGCTTTTGACTCTTTCCTCTCACTCTTCAACTTGTGAACATACTCCATCAACACACGCTTATTCTTGAACACATTTCCCTTAACCTTCATGTACATCTCATGGTACATATGACTGTCGATTTTGTCGGAGCCTCGATAGGCGTGCAATAGGCGACGCAAAACCCTAACCCGACGCATCCACAAAAGCTTCGACGGTAGCCTAGCTTCTTTCGTCCCCTTTCGCTTACCGTATCCCGAGTGTCTCCCCTTTCTTCTTGCTTCCATGGCTTCTCTAGCGCGCGATCTTGAGTGGAGTTTGTGGGGTTTCTTGAGGATGAAACCATCTTGTATGAGCTTCCTCACATTCAACCCTTCAATGAATATGATAAATATATATTATTGGATACACTATACAAAAAATGCCCTTAAATTCTAGTCTAGCTAAAAGCCCGAACCTCAAGGTTTTTTTTGGTAATTACCCCTTAAAAAATACAAAAAGCACGTTAAGAGAATCAATAATGACAGGGAGTGTTTGCCTATCGCTAAAAGAAGTTTAAATAATTGGGCCTTGTATGAATGTATTTTTAGGTCCAATTTCTAATTTACAGTGTTAGAAAATAAATTTTCAAATTTTATTATTTTTCGTGTGAAAATTGAGAATATGTTTGGTTTATCCTCTGAATTTTATGTTTAGAAATAAAATTATGTTTGTATTTTTCGGATATATTTGCGTGATTATATTAAAAACTTGTTTGTTTATAGTTTTTAATGTGTGTTTTCACATAGATTTGCGTGATTGTGGTGAAAAATTATTTGGTTGTGTTTCCAAAATAATACTTCCATAAAAATGTGAAAACTGGAAATGACCTCATTTTCTACTGAGAACTTCCCTAAACAAACATAAACTCAATTTTCGGAATAATTGGAAAATGAAAAGTGGTTGTTGGAAATACAACCATACATAGCCTTAGCTTTTGGCTTAAAATTTTACCTTTTAATGTTTGCAAATATTTACCAATTTCTACTTGTGATTCTGTTACAATTAATCAGAATCTAAAAAGAGGAAGATGAGTTCTTCTGGTTGTGCTTCTGATTTGATTTTTACTAACAAACAATCATTTTTTTCAAATCACTAATCATTCTCAATTTCTGATTCTATTTGCAAACACTACCATTCTCGATTACTTTTAATTAATTTTCTGCTACAATAAATCACTTCTAATGCTACTCTTTTTCACAGCTCTAAATAAAAAGAGAATAAGAGATGAAACGAAAAAAAAAATAGAAAATGAAACATACTAGAATTGGCCATGGAAATATGAATGGTCTCATTAGGGTCCAGCCACACCTTTGCTTTCCCACAACTGAGAATGTTAGCTGCTAATCTCTTCTGTAGTCTTAGAGACACCATCTTTCCTTTTTCTTTTTCACCTAATTAAATCAGAAAACAAAAAGTGATAAAAGTTTTGTGCTTAATAAGAAGAAAGCAGCAGCAGATGAAATTGAATTATAGAACTATGTTGCTTTCTCCTTTGTGTGTTGGTTTTGTTTGTGTGTTCTCTTTCCTTTTTATAGAGGCAAAAAGTCAATCACCCCATCGTAAAGTTGTACTTATTTATTGGGTAGTCAAAGTTAGTATTTTCATTTTTCATTTTTTGCATAAATAAAATTATATTAAAAAATTCTAATTAACATGATTGTTGCTACGTACCAATTAATTAATCTAAAAGATTAAAGATTTTTGCAAGCAATTTGTTTTTTTTAATGAATCTTTAATTTTTATAAATGTGTGACAAGAGCTAGCCCGTTAAAAAACAATTACTCCGTTGCCCAAATTTGCAAGTTAGAAAGAGAAAATTTAAATATTATTTATTTAATTTGATTTTACTTATTCTTGAATTAATGGAATATGTTTATCATTTATTATTACTACCGGAATATTGAATATCGATCGAATCAAGAAAATTGTAGCATGACCGTGTTCCTTGGGACCCAAGTAAAAATATTTCTTTGGTCAACTCAACTACTACGTCGATATAAAAATGGGACTAGCATATTTCTGGAATAAAATTTTTCTTGCAGCCCAAGATAGAAAGTTCAGCATTTTTTTTTTTAAAAGATTCAAATATTATACATTATAGAAGTCATGTCTCGTTATGATTTTTATTAATATAACTGTTATTATGCCTTTATATATTTTGCTAAAGATTTTAACATAACTAGGGATGGCGGATGGAACTATAAAATGAAAACCCGGGGACGAGATTAACTTTTCTTTAATGAAGAAATAATAAAATTATTTTTAAGTTTTGGCGGACAAAATTTTCAAATTTAATCATTCTATATAATTAATTTAAGAAATTTTTCAGTCCATAAATTCAATGAAATGAAATATCTGTTGTATTGTGGTAGGAAAACAAACTGCTCGCAATATTTTATTAGTTTTTAAATTTTCACAATTAAATCACTAACCGTGAAGAAAACTTTTGAGGAGTATGTCTCCTATTATACGGTCTAACTGATTAGTTTTTAATTTTCACAATTAAATCACTAATCGTGAAGAAAACTTTGAGGAGTGTCTCATGTCAGGTAGAGATGGCAGTGGGGCGGGGATTCCCCGTTCCCCGCGGGGAACCGCCGAGCAGGCGGGAATCCCAAGATTTCCCGTGGGGACGGGACGGGATTTTTTCTCCCCGTTGGCGGGGGTGGGGATCATAGTCCCCCGTGGGATCTCGCCCGTTCGAGGGAACCGAATATTAAGTATATAATATAATATTTTAAAAATATATAATATATTATAAATATATCTACATTAAATATATAAAATCAAAAAAATTTTAATTTTTTTTTTCTGTAGAATAAGTGTTTTTTTAGTTTTTTATATAATTTATATATATTTTAAATATTAAAAAATCTTTTTTTTAAAAAAAAAATCAGTTTTTTGCCAAAAAAAAATAATAATAAAATGCGGGGCGGGGAATCCCCGGGCGAGATCCCAGCGGGGGGCGGGATGGGGTAGTTTTTTCCCCGTTTGTCTCGCGGGGACGGGGACGGGGATTCCCCGCGACCGCGGGGACGGGGATGGGGATTGCTCCCCCGTCCCCGCCCCGCCCCGTTGACATCCCTAATGTCAGGCGGTCTAATTGATTTGTTTTTAGTTTTTCACAATTAAATCACTAACCGTGAAGAAAACTTTGAGGAGTATATCTCATGTTAGACGTCCGTTAGATGGATCCCGAACACAACTAAAAAAAGAAGAAAGAAATATGGTCTCTTGTCTAATCTCATCCTCCTCCTCCCTCTGTGCTTGGCCTCCATCTTCATTCCTCTCTGCTCTAGCTTTCATTCCCGTTGCTAGCCATCGTTATCCATTGTTATTGCTGCACCCATTGTCGGACCGAAATCTTCGTTTGTCTCTCTCCTCCTCTCTCTCTTCTCCGTCCGTCTCTCTCTCGTTATTTTTCACTTTATTGGTGCATGCAATGGTGGAGCTAGAAGACCCAAGCAAGGTGAGTCGATACACAAAATAGGGTGGGCATGATAGAAAATCTAAAAAAGATACAAATTATAACTAATTCTCACTAATTTGTTTTTTTAAAAAGAGGGCTGAGCCAGACCCTGGTTAGCCAATCCCTAAATCCGCCAATGGATGCATGCCACAAGTCCATGATTTTGTATTTTAATATGTGGTGGTTCTATGATGGATCAATTGTATATATTAACAAAAGGTGGTGTTTTGTTTTTTTCTTTGGTTCTCATCCTTGTGTTTTATGTGGTGGAAACTGATTCAGTCATTGATCTTGAAAAAAAATACAATCCATTCATGTAATTCAAGCGTTTTTTCATTTGACTGAATCAACTTTGAAACATCTTAGGAGGATTACTAATATTTTTTTTATGTCATTAAAAAAAAACTAATATTTTTTTATGTGATTATTAATACTAGTGGGACTACTAATATTTTCAGAAGAAAAACTAATATTATTTTATGGAACTATTAAATAAGTTTTAGAATAATCACTAATACTTTTTAGGGGAAAAACTAATACGTTTCAGGGAAAATTACTAAATATAATTAAGGAAAGAATCTGCTACTTTTCAAGGGGATTATTGAAATATTATTTTTAAAATTACTCATATGATTATAAGTCATAATTTTCAAAATTATATATATAAAACTATTAAAGATGAGGAGGTGTGAATTTGAAAAAATATATAGTTAGTAATAGGTAATATGTAATAAAATAGATATATAATATTATAATTATATTTATTTTTTAGAAAAATACAATTGGCGAGCTAGGCCCTCAGGCCTCAGGCTAAATTGTTCGGGCTAAAAAATGGCCCAAGTTTAAACGGGCTAAAATGATTCAGCTCTAACTCTCTTTTTCCAGTTTAAAAAGTCCGAACCAAAGGTTGCAATCCGTTTAACATCTCTACTTTTAGCTTTAGCGTGAAATAAACTATGCCAACCAAAGAATAAAAAATAAAAAAATTCAAAGTAATTATTTATATTTTTTTTGAGGAATTATTATTTTTATTTATAATCTGATACATCATGTGCTCTACGTCACTGCTACGCCGGATCCGATTGAATCGTGTCACCTTTTCGTAACCTCTTTTCCTCAAATCGATCATAACTCGGAAAGCAAAACAAAGAGAAAAAGAAAAAATTAAGCATTCAATGGCGGAGGCCAAGCTCTTTGAACTCAACAATGGCACCATGCAAGTCACCGTCTCCAATCTTGGTTGCACCATCACCTCCTTGTTTGTACCAGACAAAGATGGTAAACCCAGCAAATTCGTATAAAAATCCAATCTTTTTTCCTTTTTTTTTTAATTCCAAGTGTAAATGTTTGATTATTGATGTTTCATGTTTGAATTTTTTAGGGAAATTAGCTGATGTTGTTCTTGGATTTGACACAATTGAGCCATATCAGGTCAGTGACAATTTTTATACCAAAATATTGTTGAAACCCATTTAATTATAGTCATGATTTAATGATTATGTGTTTTTGGGGTAAGTAGATGCTACCCACTTGGGTAATTACCCAAGTGGGTTCTATACCGTTAGATCAACACACACACCCATATGGGTGTGTGTTAATCCAATGGTATAAAACCCACTTGGGTAGCTACCCAAATGGGTAGCATCGACTAATCCGTGTTTTTGTGTAATGGGAAAATTCAATCTTGGCATATTAGCATGGGAATATGCAGATAGGGGAGGCAATCGTGTCATCGTATCGTGTTCGTGTCACACTATCGTGTTTTCGTGTTATATATCCTATTTGATCTTAAATATAACAATAATTCTAATTTAACTTAATTTTTAGTTTCGTGTTCGTGTCATTATCGTGTCGTGACATGCCATGTCATGCTTTATCGTGCTTTTTGTCTCTATAATCATGTTTGTTATCGTGTCGTGTTATCGTGTCGTGTCACTCATTGCCAGCCCTATATGAAGATACCCATTTTTGTTCTCTGTTAGAGATTTGATTTCCCTAATTTGGGTTTTTGTTCTTTTTGTGCAGAAAGGTGCTGCCCCTTACTTTGGGTGCATTGTGGGTCGTGTGGCAAATCGGATTAAAGATGGGAAATTTACACTCGATGGAGTTGAGTACTCATTGCCTGTTAACAAGCCACCAAACAGTCTCCATGGTATTCAAGTGAATTTTCTTTTGATTTCCTTATACATTGATTTGATGTTTGCAAACATAGGTTCTTGATTCGATTTGTTTACCGAGCCCAATACGGTTATTGATCCAGATTTTGACTGGGAATTATGCTTACAGAATTGTATAATGGTTAAGATGATGTGGTCAATTGGTTTTTACTTGCATAAAACCTAATATGTAAGGAAAACAATGTAATTTAACTGGATCTTCAGACCTCTTTAGGAATATATGGAATAATTACAAAAGCTACCCTCGAAGTTTGAGCTAATAACAAAAGAGCCCAGATATTTTTGAAAATTACAAAAATCCCCTCGAAGCTTAGTTATGTATTACACTTTACCTTGAAAGAAATGCAGTAAAGTGTGTATTTCATTATTTCAAATGTGTACAGTACATCCTGTATTTATAGAGCCCTTTCAATATAGTGTAACAAACTAACTGCCTATCTAACTGTCTAACAACTTTAACTAACTTCTGTTACAACTGTTTTAACTGATGCTTCTAGATGTATCTTATCATCCCCCCTCAAACGAAGCTGAGAGAATCGAAGTGGAAGTTTGTCTCGAAGAGTAAGAAACCGAACTGTAGTAACAATTTTGGTAAGGATGTCGGCAGGTTGATCAGACGAAGAAATGTGAGCAACATTCAACTGCTTGGCAAGGACTTGTTCCCGAACAAAGTGATAGTCGAGGTCAATATGCTTGGTACGATTGTGGAATACAGGGTTGCTGGACAGAGCAATGGCAGACTTATTGTCAACCCAAAGAGTAGGTGATGGATGCTAAATGTGAAGGTCTTGAAGGAGAAATGTGAGCCACTTAACTTCAGAGGCAACCGCGGCCATGGCCCGGTATTCAACTTCAGTGGATGAACGTGAAACCGTAGGTTGTTTCTTAGAACACCAACTGATGAGATTGGAACCCAAGAAGACACAAAAACCTGTTGTGGAGCGCCGATCACAGTGATCATTGGCCCAGTCTGAGTCGGAGAATGCACGGAGATGGAGAGAGCCAGGTGTAAACAATAAACCCAAATGAATAGTACCCTGAATATAGCGAAGGACTCGTTTGAGAGCAGCAAACGCAGCCTGTGTAGGACGATGCATATGTTGACAAATAGAGTTAACGGCAAATTGGAGATCGGGGCGTGTTGTGGTAAGATATTGCAGAGCCCTAGTTAAACTTTGAAACTTAGTGGGATCAGAATACGAAATAGTGTCATTAGAGGAAGCAACAAATGAAAGAGATGCAGGGGAAGGGCTGACTTTACACTCAGACATACCAACCTTTTTAAGCAATTCTGTAGCATATTTGGACGGATGGAGTAGAAAACCATGTGATGTGCGTTCAACTTCAATACCCAAGAAATAGTGAAGAGGACCCAAATCTATCATGGCAAACTGTGAGCTAAGTTTAGAGATCAAATCAGAAATGGCGGCATTTGAATTTCCCGTAATAAGAATGTCGTCCACATACACTAAAACCACAAGGAAGACATCTATAGTATGAAGCACAAATAAAGAAGAGTCAGCCCGACTACACTTGAACTGAAGTTGCACCAAAAAGGAGGATAAAAGCTGATACCAAGCCCGTGGAGCTTGTTTGACACCGTATAGAGATTTATTCAGTTTACAAACATGCTGAGGATACTGAGAATCAACAAACCCTTTAGGTTGTTGCATATAGACCTCTTCTTCCAAGCAACCATGAAGAAAGGCATTTGAAACATCGAGTTGACGAATAGCCCAATTCTTAGTGACTGCCAAAGAAAGAACAATACGGATCGTTTGAGACTTAACCACCGGACTGAAAGTCTCTTGATAATCAATACCATGTGTTTGATCATAGCCCTTAGCGACCAAGCGGGCCTTGTACCGAGCGACTGAACCATTTGCATGGCGTTTGATTTTGAAAACCCACTTACAACCAATGGGGTGTCGGCCTTGGGGAAGGGGAGCCAAGGTCCAAGTATTCTGATTTTGTAATGCACAAAGTTCTTCCTGCATTGCCCTCTGTCAATGAATATTCTGGGCAGCAGTGGAGTAGGTAAGAGGTTCAGTAAGTGGTGGTTCATGAGAAATACCATTCACAGCAAATACCTTGGGTTTTAGAGACCCTGTTTTTGACCTGGTAACCATCGGGTGAATTGGGACAGAAGGGGAAATTGGGATAGAAGGGGGCTGTGGTGAAGGAGAAGCAGAGGAGTTGAGAGGAGAAACACTGGGTGAACTAGGTGCATCAGAGACAGAATGATACGGAGAGATAGAAGAAGCAGGCGAAGGAGATTGAGGAAGAACAGGAGGAGGAGGAGGTGGACTAGAGGGAGATGGACAGGAATTGGATGAGGAAAAGATAGGAAGGATGGGAGACGGAATATGTTGGGAAGAGGGAGGACGAGTGGAGGAGGAAAAAGGAAAAATCGATTCTTTGAACATAACGTCTCGAGAGATGAACATACGTTGAGTTTGTAAGTCCAGACATCGATAACCTTTTGTTGTTTCAGAGTAGCCTAAGAAGATACACGGAGTGGAACGAAATTTGAGTTTGTGTTTGCAATAGGGGCGAAGCCAAGGGAAACAAAGGCAACCAAATGGTTTTAGGCTCTTATAATCTGGTTGTTGGAGGAAGATACATTCAAAGGAGGATTTATTGTGAAGAATTTTCTTGGGAAGACGATTAATAACATAATTAGCAGTAACAAGTGCCTCAAGCCAAAATGAGAAAGGGAGGTGAGCTTGATGTAGAATAGCTAACACCGTTTCAATTAAGTGCATATGACGACGTTCACTTTTGCCGTTTTGTTGAGGGGTATAGGGACAAGTTGTTTGATGTATGATGCCAAGAGAATTAAGATACTGTCGAAATGAAGAATTAATGTACTCCCCACCATTATCGATTCGAAAAATTTTAATTTGAGTATCAAATTGGGTGTTGATCATTTTATTAAACACAACAAATGTAGAATAAGCATCTGATTTTGCTTTGAGAGGATAAATCCAACTATAGCGAGTGAAATCATCCACGAATAAGATGTAATATCTGAAATTTCTATGAGATGGAACATGTGAGGGTCCCCATACATCGGAATGAACAAGTTCGAAAGGCCGAGAAGTTACAGAATTTGATAAAGGAAAGGGAAGCCGATGAACTTTTGCTACAGAACAATCATGACAATCTAGACTAACACAAGAGGGTAACAATACTAAAGCAGGAGCAAGGACTTTGAGATGGATGAGCCAATCGACTGTGCCACAACTGAGGAGTGGAAGAAGCTGTAGTGGAATGGACGGAGAAGGATGAGCCAGCACCAGTGGAAGGCAGGGGATATATGCCATTGTCACATGGGCCCTGTAATTTGAGTTGGTTGGTATGATTGTCCAGAATTCGAACCTCCTTATCAGTAAAAACCAAAGTACAGTGATTATCCTTGGCTAACTTGGCTAACTGATAAACAGATAAAAGGTTTGTAGAGATGCTGGGAACATGCAAGACATTAGAGAGTTTAAGAGTGGAAAGGGGTGTTCGAAGGTTACCATGTCCTGTATGTGCAATGTGAAGGGTATTGCCATTACCAACAGCCACTGAATCTCCACCATCATAAGGTTCAGAGAGTGATAGTTGGGAGAGATCATGAGTAACATGACTATTAACACCAGAGTCAAGATACCAAGGAGCACTTGGAGCCGACTGAGTGGAACAAGACTGTTGAGCAGTCAATGCTTGTTTGCCTCTGGGATTTTTGGTACTAGCATACGTATTGAAGTCATCACGATACCAGCAATCAATAGCACAATGAAAAGGTTTTCCACAGATTTGACACCAAGTACGAACCTCAGATCGATTGTCAGCTATAGAAGGAGCAGGGGAAAAATTGCTTCGTCTTGGAAAAGAATTTCGACCTCCTAACTTATAGTTACCTCTGCCTCCAGAAAAATTACCATGTCTTCCACCGGAACGACCAAAACCACGGCCTCTAGGATTGCCACGACCACGATAAGATGTAAAGAGAACAGTAGAAGTCTCACTAGGTTGGATAGATTCAGTCGGTTTTTGCAGATTCAAATTTAGTTCCTCAGCTATCAATAATCCAGTGAATTCATGAATTGACAAAGAGCGATTCGTATTCAATCGAAAAGTAGCTTTGAAGGCTTCAAATTCGGGAGACAATCCACGAAGAATATACAACATTAAATCCTCATCTTTGACAGTTTCATTAACCGCATCCAGACTATCAGTGATTACTTTAACATCATCCAAATATGCTTGCATAGATTTAGTACCTTTGTTTAATGTGAGTAACTGTATCTTCAACTGATAGATATGAGTACGGGAAAGAGAGTGAAAACGCTGCTCCAAAGCTTGCCAGATTTCAGGTGTAGTTGGAATGGAGATTACATGAGGCAACACCTGAGGTGTGATCGAAGCGAAGAAACAACTTCGAAGATGCCTATCCATGAGCTGCCAGCGCAAAAATTCTGGATTCGATACAGGGATTCCTTGAGCATCCTTGATAATCATTGACGGACGATGAGAAATTGCAAGAACATGAGGAAGGAGATCATGTGCATCGAGAACTGAATAAATCTGGGCACGCCATAAATTGTAGTTTGTATTTTCCAACTTGATATGAATAAGAGAATTGAAATTTTGTAAGAGGAGGCGTAAGCCTGCAGGCATGGAAGCGGATGGATCCATGGGAGCAAGAAACGAAGATGAAGGTGATTCGAGATTAGCCATGGAAAAAAAATTGTAGTTGGCGATTAAGCCATAATGGCTCTGATAACCATGAAAGAAATGCAGTAAAGTGTGTATTTCATTATTTCAAATGTGTACAGTACATCCTGTATTTATAGAGCCCTTTCAATAGAGTGTAACAAACTAACTGCCTATCTAACTGTCTAACAACTTTAACTAACTTCTGTTACAACTGTTTTAACTGATGCTTCTAGATGTATCTTATCATACCTCTTCATAAGTAGAAACATTTCAAACACCTCATTTACATTTGTAAAAATATTATAGTTACCCACTTACATTGTCAAATCTCTGGGCTTCTTTGTAATTTTAAAACTTCTTTGGGCTTTTTTGTAACTACCCCAAACCTCAGGGCTATTTATGTAATTATCCCTATATATATTCAGTGAAGTTTGTATGAAAGAAGAATATTAGAGGAACCACATTGAACATCCTGCTGAGTTCAGCTAAATGTTGTAGATAATCCTTGACGACCCTTTTAAATGCGTGAATAAATTTCTTTTAAAATTACGCCCTGTTAGTACTAACTCAAAATATGGTCTTTAGCTACTCAAAATATGGTCTTTCAACCTCTAACTAGAGCCGATAACTAAGCGAATCAATGAATGGAGCAGTTTAGTCAGCTTATGTACTCCACTTCTTGAAAACAATATTCTCTGATCTACTTCTTGAACTGCAAATGTCGGTTTTCTTCGTGAAAGTCTTTTCTTTTTAATCGTAGGGACTACTTTTGCCTGTCTTCGTACTGTCATCGTTGCTTTACAATGATCAAATGATATTGCATAATTAGATCCCTTCATTTGCTGTCTGGCCAATGGCTTGTTTGCTGTAGAACAATGACATAGTTTTTCTACATTGACACCAAGCTGAAGATTTTCTTCTCTGTGGTGCTCCTTTCTACTGTTACATGATGAGTCCTATTTTAGTGCATTATCTGTGCTGTGATATATCTCCGTTGCATTGTCTTACTCTCTCCAATCCTTTTTCCACGTTAGTTTCTTTTACTGGTATGAACTGTTGTTCTTGACATGTATTAAGTTGAAACAAATGTCTGTGATCCGTATCTTACACAATGTAGTTAACTGGACATGCATTGTGTCTTTGCTATCAGCTATGGCTGCATTAGATAGGTGGAGGAAAAGGAAAGTAAAGAATGTCTTCACTGGAAAGGCTAATTTATACCTTTTTATAAAACTCTCAACTCAGTTCCGATTCAATTTGGAAATGTTTGTGGATGTATACTCAAATCATGATAATATCATGCAAATTGGTTGTGCGAAAATGAAAATGTATTAGAATGGTAATTGTAATGTTTGATCATTTGAGTTGACATTTTTGATATGATAAGCAATAAGAAAACATGCTTTATATACTTGTTTTTAAACATATGATAAACAGTATTTTCTGAGTTAATAAAAAAAGGGATAATTACAAAAACACCCCCAAGGTTTGGGCTAATTACAAAAAATCCAGAGATGTTTCAAAATTACAAAAAGCTCCCTCAAGTTTGATTTTGTCAAGGGGTTAACCCTAATATTTCTACAAATATCAGGTAGTTTTTTGAAATGTTTTTTGTTTATGAAGGGGGAAAATGTAAGCAGAATCGAACCTTAAGGGTTTTTTTGTAATTTTAAAAAATCTTTGGTTTTTTTTTGTAATTAGTCCAAACCTCAGGGGTTTTTATGTAATTATCCGTAAAGAAAATAGGAAATTGTTTTCTGAAAATTGGATGTAGACTTTTGAATTTAAGCTGTAGCTTTCTTTACATGTTTGATAAGGCTGTCTTTAGAAACAATCAAAGCATGAGGAAAAAAACCAAGGCAAATACACTTTTTATTGGTTGAACAGAAAATTTTCTGTGAAATCAATGTCAAATAAACCAGGCCGTTCATTTTCTTTCGTCCACCTTATAATTATCAGATTTTTTTTTTCCTCTCTGATCTCTTCTGCACCACTTCCTTAATAGGTGGACACAAGGGATTCGACAAGGTCATCTGGGAAGTTGCTGAATATAAGCAGGGTGATACTCCATCAATTACCTTCAAGTATCACAGTCGCGATGGAGAAGAAGGTATCCGATTCACACATATTATTCTCGATTGCACTCACACACGCAAATAATCACTTCTTTTTATCATCCGTAATGCAGGCTATCCAGGCGACGTTTCTTTCACTGCGACATACACACTCACATCCAAGACTACAATGAGGCTCGACATGGAAGGCGTCCCGGAAAACAAGCCAACACCAATCAGTTTAGCGCAACACACCTACTGGAATTTAGCCGGTCACAATTCTGGAAACATTCTCGATCATACCATTCAGATTTGGGCGAATCACATTACGCCAGTAGATCAGAACAGTGTCCCGACCGGTGAAATCTTGCCCGTTAAAAACACTCCGTTTGATTTCACGGCTGAAAATAAAATCGGCAGCCGTATAAACGAGGTTGGCATAGGCTACGACCATAATTACGTGCTCGACTGTGGGGAGGAGAAATCCGGCTTGAAGCATGCTGCGAAATTAAAGGATCCTGTTAGCTCGAGGACTCTGGATTTGTGGACTAATGCTCCTGGTATGCAGTTTTATACTGCGAATTACGTAAATGGAATTGTGGGCAAAGGCGGTGCTGTGTCACGAAAAGCATGCGGCTGCGTGTCTCAAGACGCAGGGGTTTCGAATGCAATCAACCAACCAAACTTTCCTTCTGTTGTTGTTCGACCGGGTGAGAAGTACAAGCATAGCATGTTGTTTGAATTTTCAGCTGAGTAGGGTTACTCTGTGTTTTGAAGTGAATCTAGTTCAACTCTTCGTCTCGTTTGATCATATCAGTATTTACTTTGTTCACTAAGAGATGTTGAGACTTAATGTTGCAGATTGCGTTTTAGGGATAATTACAAAAGACCCCTAAGGTTCGGGCCATTTACAAGAAAATACAGAGATTTTTGAAAAATGCAAAAAAAAAAAAAAAAAAAAAACTTGAAATTTGTTCCAGTCTTACATTTCATCCCTCATAAGCAAAAAAACATTTCAGAAACCCACCTGACATATATAAAAATATTGCAGTTACTCCCTTAAATTAAAAACAGAATCAATGCTGAGGTTTTTTTTATTTGGGTAATTATGAAACATTTCTGAGTTTTTTTGTAATTAGCCCAAACCTTAGGGGTGTTTTTATAATTATCCCTGCGTATTATATGGAATTAGGTGATCGACTTTTGAACATATTGAATTGCAGTGCAACTTTTGCTTTAGCATCGTTTATAACTGTTCGGTTTGTTTCTGGATAAGTTTGCACAGTACCATTCCTTGTATGCTTGCTTTTGTGAAGTATACTTGGATATTAACCCAATGAGGAAAGCTTACTGAATTTTGAACTCTGTGAGTTTGATGTGATGTATTGGGAAATGTGTGTATTAGTATAGAAATGCACTGGAAAACGTAATATATGTTTGAGGTTATAATGTTGGACCAAACTAATGCAATTAAGCAGGAACACAGAGAATTATCAATTTCATTGACTTGTATTATAAGGTAATCATGGAAGTTGAAGGCTTTCATATCCTAGGCTCTCTCGTTGCTCTGATATTTCCTTTGCAGATTCCAAAAGTGAACGGTTGATCCGATAAAATTCGATCACTTGAAGCGTTGGTATTTCTGCGAAACCTATTGGGATCTCCTTCAGGCTCACGCTTCCAAGAATTAGGCGCTCAAGTCTTGGAAAATGGGTGTCGTCTGCTCCCCATATCTCTAACTCAATCTCATGAATCAAAAGGTATTTCAATCGACAAAATTCCCCTTCGATCGGATTCCACTCTCGACCGAGGACAGCTTTCCGGAATAACTTGAGAATTTCAAGATTGGGCAATGAGCCAACAGTAGACATATCTTCCCAAGGAACCATGCTATTTCTCAGAGTCAACTTTTTAAGCGAACTTGGGAAGGCGATGTTCCCGCAAAAGGTCAATGGACGATGGAAGATACCTACACACGCTACAGAAAGCGTTTCAAGTTTACGAAGATGGACAAGATTGTTTAGACAGTGACGTCTTTCTATTTTTCTACGGTATTCAATTCCCAAACACTTTAGATTCGGGATCCTTTTAAATACTTGCTCCCTACAAATGAAATTTCTGACCATCGACAGCGTCTGTAGGTTTTCAAGAACGACGATACTTTGACCATTGATCGATTGCGCATCTTGAGGATCATGGATGGTAAGATGTTCAATCTTGATGTGTCTAAGTTGGGTCATCTGCCACATTTCTGGTGGTAGAATGCAATCTCCCTGGAGAATTAGAGTTTGTAGATTCCAAAGTTGGGATATAGTCGACAAGGTGCACGCACCCCAATTCATGGTGCAAGCAACGTACCGCGAGTTGATTAGTCGTAGAATTTCATCTTTGGAGTATCTATCAACCACATCTAATACCCGTAGTAAAATAAAACCTCGAGCAGTGACACCCGAGTTCCATTCACAGTAGCTTATCAAAGATCGATTGAGTTTCGCTGATTGTAAGACCTCATCAAATAGATTCTCTTTCCTTGTGCTATAATGAACACTGACGCGACGCTCACTTTCCATGTACGGTGAAATGTTGCGGTTTCCAAGCTTTGCGATGCGCATAAACTTGTCTTTGTGAGCTTCTCTCTTGCATAGATCCCTTAAGAGATCATGAATGCCGCATGTCTTCACATTTCCACTACTCCCTCGTTTACGAACTAAAATGAGATTCCTATCGATAAGATCCTCGAAATACTCCTCTGCAATCTCTTCTAAGCTTTTCGCCGTGGTTAGTTTAATAAATCCTTCGGCAACCCACAATTTGACGAGCCTGGACACATGGATTTCAAAATCTTCCGGAAACACGGCCAAATAAAGGAAACATGGCTTTAGATATATTGGCAAATTCATGTAACTTAATGATAATATCTTCATGAAAAGCTCCTCATTTCCGTTATTCACGGCTGAAGCTACATCTCCTTCGACATACTCCCAATGTTCTCTAGTCCTTTCGGATTTTGCAAGAAGCCCACCAATCACGGCAAGGGCTAAAGGAAGCCCTCCACATTTATTAGCGATACGTTTTCCAATTTCCTCCAATTCAACGGGGCAATTACACTCTTGTGCATTAAATACCTTTTCGCATAACAGATCCCAACTTTGTTCCTCATTTAGAAAATCCATCTTATGAGGCCTACACGATCCCAAATCTACAGCCAACTTTAATAGCCTCGTAGTTACCAATACTCGACTTCCATTATTATTAACGGGAAAGAATCGTTTTACCTCGTCCCAGACCTCAATATTCCACATATCATCCATCACTATCAAATACTTCCTCTCATATAATTGCTTGTACAGTAGTACACCTAGTTGATCATCACCTTTCTCGCTCATTTTATCACTCAATTTGGCTAAATCCCCACCCTGAAGTACTTGATGCAAAAGCCCTAAAAGAAGCTCTCTTATACTATATTCTTGAGATATTGTAATCCAAGCACGAATATGGAAATGTTCCACGATAAAAGGATTATTATAAACATTTGTAGCGAGAGTAGTCTTACCAATGCCGCCCATACCCTCAATAGGGACGATTCGGAGATCAGATTCGTCTGTGGTGAGTGCACTCATTATTTCAATCAAGTGCTTTTCAAATCCCACCATTGTATTATTCTTGCCACTTGGAATAGGCCTTGATGATGAAGAGATTTTAGGCCGTTGATCTTCCACGCCGCCTTTCTCGTCGTCGATCTTCACCAACTCTTTCTCGATGGAACGGAATTTATCTATTACCGATTGTATATCTTTGCCCTTTCTCCTGTTGATTGAATACCCTAGAAGAATTTGGTCAACCACATTGGATTCAATGATATCCTCTGCTTCATAAGCTGCATCTGCGATCCGCGTCTCCAAATCTTCAATTTCTTTGCTGTGCACTCTGATTGAATAATATTTTTCTAGAAAATCTATCAAGAAAGAAACTTTTTCTTGTAGAGATTCAATTTTTTCTGTATTAATAAAGATATGACATGAAGGAGGTGGGTTTAGAGTCTGGTTTAGAATATGAGTGAGAGAAACTAAAGATGCATAAGCAGCCATTTCTGGCTTCTGATCTTTCAATACACAATAAATTTGCTTTTCCTTAAATTTTCGGAAACTAAAACAGATTATGGAAGTAGTTTAATTTCATTGAAAATTTGGTGAAGAGCAAAGTAAACGGTTGCAGGAGAAATAATATCTGTCTACAGAGTATTTCCAGATAAGCTGGCATTTGAAAATGGCAAGGGGCCTAGGCAGGGGGGGACCTGGCCCCGGCCCCGGGCCCGCCCCAAATTCTTTTTTTAAAAAAATTACTCATTTCTTATAGGCAAAATTGCAAATTTAGTCCTCTAACTAAAAAGAGGTTGCGAAAAGGTCCTGTAAAATACTCGAATTGCAAAATAGTCCTGTAAGTCTGTAACTATGTACGATTTTAGAAAATAGTCCTGCATATTATATAGTTTGCAAAATAGTCCTGTAACTTATGCTTAAGTCACAATTTTAGTTCTAATTTCAGTGGCAATTTTGAAATTTCACTGGATTTCGATCACGTGAGTGGCACATGTGACTCAATTTCTGGTGAAATTAGGACCAAAATTGATGTTCAAGTACCAGTTACAGGACTATTTTGCAAATCATGCATTTTGCAGGACTATTTTGCAAACCCATACATAGTTACAAGACTATTTTGTCATTTGAGAATTTTAAAGGACCTTTTTGCGACCGCCTTTTAGTTACAGGACTAATTTTGTAATTTTCCCTTTCTTATATGTGCCTGCTACATTAAATAAATATAAGGGATAATTACAAAAGACCCCTTAAGATTTGGTCTAACTACAAAAAAAACCCATATATATTTCAAAATTGCAAAATGTCTCTCGAGTTTGATTATGCCTTAAATTTAAGAGAGTAATTGTAATATTTTTAGAAATAGCAGGGGTATTTAAAATATTTTTTGCTTATGAAGGGAAAAATATAAAATGGAATTAAACTTTACAGGGATTTTTGCAATTTTAGAAAATTGTAATTAGGCCGAATCTCAGGGCATTTTTGTAATTTACCCTAATATAATATAGCTAGATACAGTCAGTTAACTATGGGTGGTATCTTGTTCAAAAAAAAACCTATGGGTGGTATAATTTAATACGAGCTAACCGACAAGCAGTCAGCATTGGAAATTTGGAATCTTGATCAAATAATTAGGCCTTGTATGGTTATGTTTCCATGGATTATTTCTAGTTTCTAGTTTTGGAAATTGAATTTTCAAAATTTATCGGTTTTCGTGCAAAAACTGGAATTATGTTTGGATGAGTAAATGAAAATGAGTTTTAAGTATGTTTGAAAATGAGATTATGTTTGGTTGAGTAGTTTTGAAGTAATATTTTATGTATATAATAATTTAAAAAGTTGATTGTGATTGGATATTTTAATTGAATATATAGTATTATATTTGTAAAATTGTAGGCTAGTGGGTCCCATTAGATATATATGGTAATATTTTAAGTAGATAAAATTGATAATGGAGGGCCCCACATATATATTTGGATAAAAAAAATGAGAATAGTGATTGATGAGTGATGTAGGGTAGTGTATAAGGTTGAGAATTGAAATTATAGGTTTGAGATGTTGTTTTATGTGAAAAATGAAAAGTGAAAATGATGATTTCTATTAGAAAGTTTAGAAACAAACATGATTTCATTTCTATGAATAGTTGGAAATTGGAAATGGTGGCTTAGAAACATAAACAAACAAGGCCTTAGAAACTATAAGTCATAATGCTACAACGTCCTACCTAACGAAAGTTTGTACATGTGAAATGGGCAAAAATGTTTTTTTAGTCCACTAAGTGGACGACTTGAGAGATTTAGTCCACACTTTTAATTTTTTTTGAAATTAGTCCACTAAGTGGCAAAAATTCGGATTTTTAGTCCAGGTGACGCAATAGCAGTCACAATCCTATGAGGATTTTTTTTTTTTTTGCTTTTTTTTTTCTTGGCTCAAAATATGAATTGTTTTTGTTGATGTGACATTTTGGAGGGAAAAAAAATATTATTTTCAATGTAAATTAGATAAAAATATAATATTCATTATGAATAAAATAAAAATAATTTGCAGAATATATTTAATTTTTTATTAGTCGAAAAACACAAAATATTTTTTTAAAAAAATTGATGAAAAATAAGAATAATGTTAATATAATTTAAATATTTTGATTTAATAAATATATTCAAAATATTTTAAAATTTATTAACATTATTCTTATTTTTCAAGAAATTTTTTAAAAAATCTGTATAAAAAACTTTGAATTATAAAAAAACAGTATAAAAACTATGTAAATTTTAAAAATTGTACAAAAATTATTTAATTACAAAAATCTACATAAAAGATATTTAAATTTTAAAAAATCGTATAAAAACAATTTAATTATTTCTCTTTAATTGTAAATATAAAATGTTATTTATACAATTAAATAATTTATAATTTAATCATATGATATAAATAATTTTTTATTTTATAATTTCGAATATATTTCTCCAATTAAAATATCTTAAATTTATTAACATTATTTTTGTTTTTCATGGATTTTTTAAAATTATTTTTCCATTTTTCAAATTAACAAATAATTTAAATATTAACATTATTTTTGTTTTTCATGGATTTTTTAAAATTATTTTTCGTTTTTCAAATTAACAAATAATTTAAATATATTCTGTAAATTATTTTTATTTTATTCATAATGAATATTATATTTTTACCTAATTTACATTGAAAATAATATTTTTTTTCCCTCCAAAATGCCACATCAACAAAAACAATTCATATTTTGAGGCAAGAAAAGAAGCAAAAAGGAAAAAAAAATCCACATAGGATTGTTACCTGCAGTAGGAGGTTACTGGACTAAAAAACCGAATTTTTGCCACTTAGTGGACCAATTTCAAAATTTTTTAAAAGTGTGGACTAAATCTCTCATGCCGTCCACTTAGTGGATGAAAAAAACATTTTTGCCTGTGAAATGACCATCCAGAATATATATGTATCTGCTAAAACTAAAATAATATCAAATTTTGTCCTAAAAAAAATAATATCAAATTTATTATCTAGTAGATTGGTTGCTCCCAAAAACTACCTCTCCTCGCCGATCACCTTCCAAGACACGATCCGCCGCGAAACCCAGACTGGGGGCGGAGGGGCTCCGCGCATCCTCTCCGATGCTTAAGTCAATATCTTGAGGAGGAAGCAAAGGTTATAGAGAGAAAAAAACAATGTAACAGTAAAAAATGAGATTAGGTTAGAATGAACCTGGGCTTGGGCCTTTTATACCTTAGCTCGGATTAGGGTTTCCGTAAAATCCGGGATTCCGTTACGATTTGGTGTCAGAGTCATCATTAGATTAGGATCGGATCTCTAAAAACCCTAATTTTACGCCCGTAAGACCATAGCTCCGACCTGTTTCAAAACACCTCGGCCCAATGTATGATATAAAGCCCCTGTAATTCTCCAAGGCATCCTCAGTGCCTCATACATATTCTATGCCGAAATAATGCATAAGGTCAACAACAGTCGCTTTAGCGCGTGCAGGGGCTCGGACAGTCGGTTTAGACAATGGCCCCTACACAGTCGGCCCAATGAACATCACGCCGTATCTTGGTCCTTCACAGATCGCCCAATGCCTAATTCTCGACAGATCGCCCAAGAGTATGGGCTTTTTCGTGTCGGCCCAATGCCATAAGCTGGTCGGTCGGCCCCTGCATAATCTTTTGCCCTTATCAATTCTTTCCCCCAACTATGGATTGATCTCGCACCTCAACCATAGTTGCCGATAGTCGAAGTGACCTAGTATTTAGGGTTTGTGCTTTTCACATTCCGCCGACTTTTGGCATTTGAAATTCCCGCCGCCCCTTTGGCCTTTCGAGTACCGACACGCGGATGTGATTGATGAGACGTCTTTTCGGCTTCCTGACGCCTCGTAGATCGTCACATGCCTCCTCGAAAATCGAGGCACCCCTTTGCCTTCTCTTTCCCCTTATAAAAGCCATCTTCCTCCTCCATTATCCATTTTTTCCTTCAATTTTCAAAACCTTCCCCCAGCAAATATTCTTCTTCTTCGGTGGAATTCTCCAGGTTCCGGTAGGCTTCAAAAGTTTCACGGTCCAGACTATCTTCCTCCTTCAACCTCCTATTTCTATCCAGTAAGTAACCCTTTCTTTTCCAGTTTTTCTTTTCTTTTAATATGGCCTCCTCTTCTTCTCACTCGACACCGTCGGACCCAGTCGTCGCCGACTTAGAGCGGTGGGCAATAACGACGGGCTCTGCTCCTCCGCCCCTTTCCCTCACCGGAGTCCGTCCATCGGACCCTGATGCGACTGAATCCAGCTCTGATTCAGGTCGGGATTCCGATACAATAGAGACCCGAGCTCCGTGCTCGGGTCCCTTGCCTGTATATCCTCACGATTTTAAGGAGACCACCTTATCAGCCCCCAATCTTCAAACCATTAGAAGAACAACCCAAATTCCTTCCTCCTTCAAACTCTATCCCGCCCAAAGACTCGACGGACCTAACCGACCTCCACCCAATGCCCTAGCCTTCTTTGCAGGTCAGATAGAGGGCGGCCTCCGATTTCCCATCCATCCATTCATGGCTGGGGTGTGTGAGTTCTCCCGGGTGCCTTTAAATCAACTAGCCCCGAACTCATTCCGTATCCTAGCCGGCTTCATTATTTTGACTAAGTACTTAGATATAGAACCCACTTTAGAACTATTCTTCGCCCTATTCCAAATAAAGAGCTCGACCACCAAGGGCCTTTTCTACATCACCTCCCGAGGTGATGCTCAGTTTCTAAGCAAGTACCCTTCCTCCAACAAGTTCTGGAAGGACAAATATTTTTTTATTTCTTCCCCCCGAGCTTGGGGGTTTCCTATTGCTTGGACCTGGACCCTTCCACTCCAACGCAAACACAACCCCAGAGATCGGTCTCCCGATCTCCAAGCTCAGATAAATAAACTCACCTTGGTCAAATACGACCTCTCTCGCCTTATAACCCCTTCCCTTCTGTACTACTTTGAGTTGAGCCCCATCGTGGCTCCCTTGCCTTGTAACATTGGAAATTGTCATTTTTGCAGTTGATTTGCTTTATTCTTACTCATTAGCTAATTTTCCCTATGTGTGCAGATATGTTCATGGCACAGATGGTTGCCGAGCTGGATGACGAGGAGCAACCCATTGCTCCCGGCTCACAACCTCCTTCATCCAGCCGCGCGCCCAAGCCCCGGGAAGCCGTCTCCTACACTTCGGGCGACTGCACACGATTGCCGCAGATGATGGCCGATCTCACGGCCCAGAGCTCAACCTTCTTTTTCGACCTCCTCCTCCAAAGAGGTTGGGCCGGCACCGGGCCACAGAGCGCCAAGAGGCGAAGACCACCACACCTACTCCTGCTGCTCTCTCTCTCCCGCACTCCCATTCATACACCCAATCAAACTTTTCTCACAGGCAATTCCATCCTGAAGAACAACGATGGAACCTTTGCCATCCAGTATGTCCAAGGCAATCGCTCAACCCCGATCGAATCGCCATGGAAAAACTCGGTGATCTTCGGCTGGTGAGCTCCTTTTGCCTGAACCACTCGAAAGCTGAGGCACAACTAGCCGCACTGATTTCACGAGCTCGGGTCAGTTTTGCTGATCCCTCCCATATTGCCGAGCTCAACAATTCTAAGAGGGAAGTCATTCGGCTGAAAGCTCGGGAGACTAAACTCCTAGAGGAGAACCGCCGGTACAAGGACAGGGAAGAGGTCAACAAGGCTACTGTGGCCTCTCTGGAGGCCAAAATAAAGACACTGGAGACTGATAATGCTGATCTCAAGACCGAGCTGAGCGACCTCCAGATCCGTTGTACTGTCAATGTCGATCAAGCCCGAGCTGAGGGCGTCAAAGCTGGTCGGCAAAGTTTCCTAACCTCCCCTGAAGGCTCCTCAATAGTTCAGGCCATCCGGGAGAGGGTGAAGCAAGCCTTTCGAGCTCCAGGAATTTATCGAGTTCTCTCTCAGATTCGCCATGGAGTACTATGGCTTTGCTTTTGACCAGGCCGAGCTTCAACTCAGGGAACGCGGTATCACTACCGAGCCCTTCGATCGCCGAGGTCCCAGGAGGATTTTGCCCGACCCCAAAGGCTTCGTGTTTTCCGACGAGGCAAAGCGTCTCAACCTTGCTCCTGTGGAGGAGTTCATAGAATCCCTATCTGCTCCTTTTATCCTCCACCCTGCCTCCAGCTCGGCCGATCCTTCTCAAGCTCCTGGAGGTCAGCCAACCCCTCAGCTTCCCGCAGGCCCTTCTCAAGTTCAGGAGATCCCGGATGATGATCCTGATCTCGCTCTCGTAGACGATGTGACCATCTCCCTGGACGACCTGAACACCGAGAATGTTCCTCCTACTACTCAGGAGTCTAACTCTGCTTTTGTAATTTTCCATCATGTACTTGTATTTATTTTAAATGATCAATGAAGTTTCTTCGCACTTTCATTTTCTCGATCTTTTGTCTATTATTCTTGTAATTCTTTTCTTTTTTTTTTATAAAAAAGATTGGCATATTGTGCTCCTCGTGGCCCCAAGTATTTGGAGACTAGCTCGAGCTGAGCTCCAAATACTTGTCGGTTTCATTCAAAGGAAGCTGGCTCGAGCCGAGCTCCTCGTATGGCCTTGTGGCCCCAAGTAATTGGAGACTAGCTCGAGTTGAGCTCCAAATACTTGTCGGTTTCATTCAAAGGAAGCTGGCTCGAGCCGAGCTACTCGCATGGCCTCGTGACCCCAAGTATTTGGAGACTAGCTCGAGCTGAGCTCCAAATACTTGTCGCTTTTTATCTTTTCCACTTTCCGAACTCATAATGTATAGCAGCGGACCATTTCATTCAAAAACGAGTAGATTGATTACATCAGATATTTCTCTATTCTAGGAATGATAATTCTTCAAATTGCAACTGTTCCAAGCCCTCGGGAGCTTTCGACCTCCGATCTCTTCCAGCTCGTACGCACCTCCTGCCAGTACCTTCACAACCCGAAGTGGTCCTTCCCAATTCCCATCCAATTTCCCTTTGTTTTTGCTAGCACCTGACCTTCTCAAAACTAACTCATCGACCTGAAAGGCCCTTTTCTTTACTTTCTTGTCATAAGCTGCTTTGATCCTTCCTCGTGTCTTTTCCATCTGCAAAAATGCCATCTCCCTTTTCTTATTTATCGTATCCAATGTCTCTCGAATCAACAGCTCATTAATATTTTCATCAAAATTCTGGACCCGATGTGTTTCCATTCCGATCTCTGCCGGTATCACATCATCCATACCATACACAAAGCTGAACGGAGCCTCGCCAGTGGCCTCCTTCGGATTAGTTCGATAAGCCCACAACACCGAACTGAGCTCTCGAACCCACGCTCCTCCTGCTTTCTCCAGCCGAGCTTTCAATCCTTGGACGAGAATTCTATTAGTCACTTCCACTTGCCCATTAGCCTGCGGGTGGGCCACCGAAGTGAAGTTTTGCTTGATCTTCAGTTCGTCACACCAAGCTCGGATTTCTGCCCCCGCGAACTGTGTTCCATTATCTGATATCAAGACCCGAGGCACTCCATACCAACACACTATGTTTTGCCAAATAAACTTCATCACTGCATCCTCATTTATCTTAGCAATAGGTTCTGCCTCCACCCACTTGCTAAAATAATCGATTGCCACAATCAAAAATTTTCTCTGACCTAAAGCCGGAGGAAAGGGACCCACTATATCAATTCCCCACTTTGCAAATGGACATGCCGAGCTCATCGTCATGAGCTCCTCCGCTGGTCGATGTACCAAAGGTGCATGGATCTGACATTTTTCACATGCCCTCACCAACTTTTCTGCTTCTCCCTTCAGGTAAGGCCAAAAATACCCTGCTCTAAGGACCTTTTTCATCAAAATCCTTGCTCCCATGTGGTTCCCACAACAACCTTCATGTATCTCTCTCAGCACATACGTACCCTCTTCTCCATTCAAACACCTCAGTAAAGGCATCGAGAAGCCTCTCTTATATAACTTGTCTCCGATAATGCAAAAATGTGTCGCCCGAATTTTCAACCGAGCTGCTTCACGCCTACCTGTTGGTAAGACCCCTTCCTTTAGGTAAGCCATGATAGCCGACCTCCAATCCTCTTTCTCCTCAATCTCTCCGATCTCCATCCCCAGTACAGTTTCTTTTGCCATCAAAAGTGTAATCTATTTAGCTTGATTCTCTAAGGCCGAACTGGCCAATTTTGCTAAAAAATCCGCCCGACCATTTTTTCCCTCGGGACCTGACATATTTTGATTTCTCTCACTTTCCCTTCTAAAGCTCGATATGCTTCAACATACCTCTTCATCCTCTCCTCCCTAACCTCGAACTCTCCCATAACCTGTTTATGGACGAGCTGAGAGTCCATGTAAACTACCATCCTGACAGCCCCCATCTTAATGGCCATTTGCATTTCTCTGATGAATGCTTCATACTCCGCCTCATTATTAGATAGCTTGAACTCCAACCTCACAGCAAAGTCATTTTCAATCCCTTGCGGGCTGATCAAGACAATACCAGACCACATCCCGAGCTCCCCATCAACCATCCACATAAATCACCCAAGTTCCTTCTCTCGCTTATCATCCCTAGTTGATTCTTGAACAAAGTCCGCCAAAGCCTGGGCTTTAATGGCCGATCGTTCTCAAACTCAATATCATACTCACTCACTCAATAGCCCACTCCACTAACCTCCCGCTACCTCGGGTTTACTCATCACATTTCTCAACGGAAGATTAGTTCGAACGATTACCTTATGCGAAAGGAAATACGGCCAAGTCTCTCGCATGATCACCACCAAGGCCAAACCTCCGCTTCTCGATCTCCGCATATCGCACTCGGCATTCCTCAAAACTTTACCGACATAGTACACCGCCTCGAACCGATCTCTCCTCTCTAATCGGGACCTGCTAACCCCCCGCTCCCTACCGAGAGATATAGGTATAAGGGCTCACCTGAGCAACGACTTAGTTAGCAATGATAGATCGGCCCATGTAATTTTTCAAGTCCTCGAAAGCCCTTTGGCACTCCTCATCCCAAACAAACTTTTTGGCTTTCCTCAAGACCTTAAAAAAGGGCAAACTTCTCTCGCGATGCGCGAAATAAAGCGATTCAGTCATTTGCTTAGCCGATTGTTAAACATCGCACATCTTTGGCATCCCGAGGCGGTGCCATCTCTCTCGATGGCTCGACCTTCTCCGGGTTGGCCTCTATTCTTTCTCCGTTACCATGTACCCCAGAAACATTCCCGACCTAACCCCAAAGGCACACTTCTTGGGGTTCAGCTTCATCCTATACTTCCTCAAGGTATCAAACGTTTCAGCTAAGTCACGCACATGATCCACAACCTTTATGCTTTTGACCAACATATCATCCACATACACCTCCATGTTTCTGCCGAGCTGATCCCCAAACATCTTATCCACCAACCTCTGGTATGTGGCTCCCGCATTCTTCAATCCAAACGGCATTACTACATAACAAAATGTACCAAAAGAGGTGGTGAAGCACACCCTTTTTTGGTCCTCTTCTGCTAGCCTGATCTGATGATATCCTTGCGATGCATCCATCATACTAAGCAGTTCACACCCCGACGTCGAATCCACCAGATGATCAATTCGGGGTAATGGGTAGTAATCCTTAGGGCAAGCACGATTCAAATCCCTAAAGTCCACACACATGCGCCAATCATCCTCCATTTTCGGAACCAATCTTTTTCGCATTAAATAGCCATTTCGAAACCGGATTTCTTTGATGTGCCCTGCTTTCAACAACTTTTGCACCTCCGCCCGAATTATAACATCCTTCTTAGGGCCGAAGTTCCTTTTCTTTTGCTTCACCGGCTTATACGATGGATTAACATTAAGCCTATGTTCAGCAATGCTTGGATCGATCCCCACCAGGTCTTCCGTCCAAGCAAATACATCCACATTACTCCTTAGAAACTCCACCACTCATCATTTAATTCATCAGTCAACTCCTTCCCGACCTTGGTGACCTTATCAGGGTCACCTGGCACCAGCTCAACCATCATCATTTCCTCATTAGGTTGGACGTGCTCCACCGGCTCGTCCAACCTAATCAGCTTATCTTTGTTTCTATCATCATCAAAAACACTCCCCATTTCTGCCTTCTGAATACTTTCTACATACAAATTTCTAGCCATATACTGATCACCGCCGACCTCCCCTACTTTCTCTCCCACAGGAAACTTCATTTTTAGATGGTATACCGACACCACTGCTTGGAAAGCATTTAGTGCCAGCCTACCCAACATGACATTATAGGAGGATGGTGCATCAACTATCAAATATCGAATCATTCTAGTTTTACGATCAGGCTCCTTACCCAAAGAGACAGGTAAAGTAATCATACCTATTGGTTGGATCATCCCTCCCGAATCCGACCAACGCCGTGTCCACCGCCTCCAAGCTGACCTGGAGCTCCATCTTCTTATAGCAATCATAGAATAGGATATCCATTTGAACTCCCAAAGATCCACAAATACCATTGCACATCATAATTAGAGATCGTCATTTGTGATCACAAGAGCATCGTTGTGAGGTGTCACGATACCCCCGTAATCCTCCGCCCGACTGGATACTCGGCCGACCGACCTGCTGTTGTTCCACCTTTAATCGTTCTTGCGCACCCGATCCGTGCCGCCGCTCTCACGTAATTTTTCCGAGCTCGCCTCGAATCTCCTTCCGCCGCCCTCCAACAATCATCCGGATGACCTCGCGCCGAGGTGGGGCGGAGGTGGAGGTAGCTCCTCCTTTTCTCCCCCTACGCCGGCTCCCGCCGAGGTTGATGATATCCCCGGTTATCCTCTTATATTCCCCTTTTTCTCCTTTTTGTCGATGTACACAAATTCCCGAGGTGACTCGCTTGAATGAGCCGCTCGATCTCATCCTCGGTGTGTGCACCGATCGTTGTGTGCCCATACTCATTGCGGAATCTACAAAACTCCTTACATTTCGCTTTATCTTTGGTGCCTCTGCGTGCGCCTTTGGCCACCTCAGTCGATGCCTCTCTCAATAGCTACAAGCACCTCGCCCGAGGATGACCAAAGACGTGTACTTCTCAAACCTCGACCTTCCTCCCATCGCCTCGGATCTCGGTTTTTCCGAGGCCCCTTGTCTTCCCGATCCTCCCTCCTATCTCTTCTCTTCTCTCCTTCCTCTCTCTTCATTTTTCTCGCCTCTTCCGGTTAATATATTTCTCCGCCCGAGCTAATGTACTCGTCAAATGTCTTAGCAGGATCTATCACTAATGATTCAAAGAACTCCCCGTCCTCGGGCCCCGAGCTAGGGCATTGGCCAAAATTTTCGGATGGCGACGGCACCTCCAACTTTTTTTGTAAACCTCGGATATAGCTCAAAGTCCTTCCCCTTCTCTCGTTTGATGCTAAACAGAGTCGGGGCGCTTTTGATACTTACGCAACTAGTGAACTGATTAAGGAAAGCCGAGAAGTCATCAAAATTCGAATGGAGCCAGGGGCAAGTGGCTAAACCATTACCGAGCCGATTTCGTCAAAGTGGTAGGAAAAACTCTACACATCACGCCATCCGTGAATCTGCAGTGTAGTAAAGCGTTCTTAAAGCGGCAAAAGATGGTCCACGGACCGTGGTACCATCATATTCAAGCTCAAAGCCGGTGATGAGGCCGGAGCTCGTCCGCCATCACCTCTTCCGAGAAGGGTGTTCCCCTCCTCACCCATACTGCAGCCGCTCCTGGTACTCCAACCACTCTTCGTCGAATATCTCGCACTTCACGGTGAAGGTCATCCATCCGTTCCGACCAGTCCTGGTCCTCAGTGGACACATGCTCCGCCCTTGATGAATGTACCTCTTCCGCCATAGCTGGCCGCCGACCTCTCTCTCCCAACTCCGGAGGGACCACAGGAGGAGGGGCCACCGGAGGGGGGACCACAGGAGGAGGAGGGGCCACCGGAGGGGGGACCACAGGAGGAGGAGGGACCACCGGAGGGGGGACCACAGGAGGAGCCGGTGGTGGAAGCATCTCCCTCAAGCGTCTTTCCACCGTTTGTTCCACGGCTCCCAGTGATGAAGCCACCCAATTGTTCAAAGAACATTGGACCCAAATCTATACTCCCCCAGACATAGCGCCCCGCCCATCCGCTCCCGTCTCGCACCGCACTCCGCCTCCGCCGTTCACCGGGGTAGTGGGGGCGGAGGTGGAACATCCTCCTGTGTGACTACGACCGGAGTATCTCCCAGCGGCGTACGGTTCAGATCATCTTCTAAGTTTCTCCTAACATCCTCCATAGCCAAAACTCGAATCTCACGTCTCTGCTCAATGTTTCCCACAGACGGCGCCACTTGGTTGCTCCCAAAACTACCTCTCCTCGCCGATCACCTTCCAAGACACGATCCGCCGCGAAACCTGCACAAGGGGGGCCGGAGGGGGACTCTAACGTACCCTCTCTGATGCTTAAGTCAGTATCTTGAGGAGGAAGCAAAGGCTATAGAGAGAAAAAAGCAATGTAACAGTAAAAAATGAGATTAGGTTAGAATGAACCTGGGCTTGGGCCTTTTATACCTTAGCTCGGATTATGGTTTCCGTAAAATCCGGGATTCTGTTACGATTTGGTGTCAGAGTCATCATTAGATTAGGATCGGATCTCCTAAAAACCCTAATTTTACGCCCGTAAGACCATAACTCCGACCTGTTTCAAAACACCTCGGCCCAATGTATGATATAAAGCCCCTGTAATTCTCCAAGGCATCCTCAATGCCTCATACATATTCTATGCGGAGCTGAACTGTACAACAGGTCAACAACAGGTCGCCTTTAGCCGTGCAGGGCTCGACAGGTCAGTTTAGTACAATGGCCCCTACACAGGTCGGCCCAATGAACATCACGCTCGTACTTTGTCCTTCACAGATCGGCCCAATGCCTAATTCTCGACAGATCAGCCCAAGAGTATGGGCCTTTTCAGGTCGGCCCAATGCCATAAGCCTGGTCAGGTCGGCCCAGACAATCTTTTGCCCTTATCATAGATCTAGTGATATTATCAACGGATTCAGAGTTGTCTGCAATAATATGTTACTACACTTTATTGACTGACAAATATAAAGCATATATTCTCGATTCTCGCATTTATATACTCAATTTGCACTTTTATATTATATTGGCGGTACGTATTACAACCACTACATACTCAATTTCAATATCGTATATTATTATACAAGTGAGACTTACTACTACCACCTACATCCAAATAAATTTCTATTTTCCAAATTAAATTTTCAATTTGGACCTCACAAGTCACTACTATCATTTCATCTAGTTATACATTATTACTTTTCCTTGAATGGGTCTGGACCACTTACATATCATATTATATCTTATCACGTTTTCCTTCAAAAAATTCCAAAAAAAAAAACATATTAAGCAAATATAATTCTAAATTTCCACACCACATAAATTCTTCATCAAATTTTGTATGAAGAACCGATATGATTAATTGATTATGGAGTTTGTGCTACATTATAACTAGGGGCGTCAATTTGTGACACGACTCGATAACCCGACACGAACCTAACACGGATTTAGCAGGTACATGTACAACCCTTAGCAGGTTCGGGTCGAAATCAGGTCGGACACGATTAACACGGAAAATAAATAGGTCAGGCCAGGTCGACCCGCGGGTCGACACGATTGACCTATTTAACCCGCTTAATTTTATAATGACACATTATTTTAATATTTTATGATATTTTAATTGGTTATATGACGATGGAAAAATTATTAAATGCATTTATTAATATTTTTTAATAATTTAATATATTTCTTATTTATAATTTTAGCCTTTTCTCCATTTTTTTTATTTTTTTCGTGTCAAATTTAAATTATATAGGTTTTTCGTGTCGTGTTCGGGTTACACGTGTCATAAACGGGTCGTGTTCGTGTCGTTTATCTTGACACGAATAATTAAACAGGTCGTGTTCGTGTCCGTGTCAGACCTATTATACATGTGTCAGAACACAACCCGCAAACACGAAACACGACACGATTGACACCCCTAATTATAACCCTAGAGACACCGGCAATACTGGACAATATTAAAATTTCTATAATTTATCATGGAGTAAGATCAACTTTATATTATTGTCAATTTATTTCATTATTTAACTCTGAAATTAATTATTTGTTTTTTAAGGAAAAATTATTATTTGTATAACATAATTATTAATTGTTGGGTCAAGCTATTATCGGTTGACCATGAGGCCCAAGCCATTACTCAAAGCTAAGAGGCTCAAAGTTCCACTTAGGAATAGTCACTCTCCATTCACTTGTAAGTTAATCACATTTTTACTACTTAAATTCATTTCCGCTTTGAATCAATCTTAGTACTTGAATCAATCTCAGAAGGGCTTCTTTAATTTGGATTCTAACCTAATTATATATTCGAGTTGCAGACCATATCCACGTGATGTACGGAGTTACTTTAACGATTGGACTAATTACCTTGATTGGAGTGATTAACGGATTTTAGTAGCTTCATTATTTGGCGTCGTCCGTGGGAATAGGTTTAGTCACTGCAGAAACTAGCTTTAAGAGTAGCATGGATAATCTCAGAGTTATGAATACCATCTCGGAGGACCAATCTATAGAGGCTGAGCTCGAGCTAGGAGGTCCCTTCTGCAGACATCCAGATGAACACATTTTCAATATATCGTAACCCTACGAGGAGTATTAATTCCATCCCGAGGAGCAGCAAGAGGGAATATCCTTATGTGACAGTGACTTGCTCCCAAAGAGTGTATTTTTATATGAGCTAGTCTCCTGTCAGACCGTCTAATGGATCTAGATCCGTTAGACAGGTCGTCAACATATCCTACAATTTCGTTGACCTGGATCCGCGCAAAAAAAAAAAAAATACAGAAAAAAGCCCATTCGGATTGGAGCCCTAATTTCCGAGCCTTCCCAGCCTTCTTCTTCTTCTTCCTCCTCTAACCACAACCCGGTCGCGAGCCCACATTCCCCACCACTACCGCCGCCGCCTCCGCCTCTTCTTTCACGATCGCTTGCCGACGGCTCACGACACCTCCGTTCTTGTCTCCTCCAGTCGATTCAGCAAATCCGAGCGTGGTTACCCAAGATTTTTCAATCGAAAGTATTTTTGATTGAATCGGACATGGAAATGGTGGAGAAGAACGAGATTTGCTAAATGTCCATGAATTAGACGAGAAGAAGAACGAGATTTGTTGAACGATATTTTCTTTTTTTTTTCCAAATGTTTAATCAATGGACAACACCAATGTGAAAGGAAAAATGACGATGATTGGTGATGGCTCGTGGTGATGATGCTCTATTTTTTTCTTCAGGTGATATGAAGAATGAATATTGCACTAAATGATACAAGTCTTAGTATCAGCTAATACTTTTATGTAGAAATACTAATACATTTTATAAGAAAAACTAATACGTTGCAGGAGCAATACTTTTTCGAGAAACTACTAATACTTTTATGATGGACAACTAATACATTTCAGGAGTATATTAATGAGAAATACTAAAACTCTTCGGGAATTACTAATACATTTGGGAAATCGCTAATACTTTTAGAAGAAGCACTAATACTTTTCGAAAAGGATTGTTAATACATTTCGGGAGAAAAATTTAATTATATTAAGAGGAACTATTAATACATTTCAGAAGAACTGCTAATACTTTTCAGAAGTACTATTAATAAATTTCGGGAGAAAAATTTAATTTATTTCAAGGAACTACTAATACTTTTTCGAGGAACTACTAATACTTTTTTGATGGATTGCTAATACATTTCGGGAGTATATTCATGAGAAATACTAAAAAAAACTCTTCAGGAAACTACTAATACATTTCAAAAGAACTGTTAATACTTTTTAGAAGGGACGACTAATACGTTTCAGAAGGACTGTTAATACATTTTATAATTAAGAGAGACAACTTTGTAGAAATGTATTACACGTTGAGTTCTAATGTATTAGATGTATTAAAAACATGTATTAGACTTTACAACTTCGTAGTAATTCTCTGTTTTATAATTAAAAGGGACAATTTCGTGATAAAAGATGTTTTTGACTAATACTTTTCAGTGTAACAACTAATACAATTGAGAGCAACAAGTAATACAAAATACAAAAAACTACCAACATAAAAACAGGGCTAACAACTGAACACCACATAAAAACAATACTCGCTGAAATTGAAAGGCTACGTAACAAATAATAAAACTATCACTTGAAAATTACAAAAATGCCATTGGTTGCAAAAATTACCAAAATGACTCCGGGTCGTGGGCCAGATCCGTCTAACGAGCCAAACTCGTTAGACGGTTTGACCAGAGTTTTTGTCTTTTTATATTATTGTCTTTATAAATTGTGGTTGATATAAGTAATAGAGCTACAATTAACATTGATCAATTTGTAAAGCTTGTTTTGACATAATTTATCGTCAAGATTAATAGCATAAAATTCTTGGCTTATGAAGGGTTATTTATGTCAATGTTGGATGAAAATTCGTGCATAAGTTACGTGCTATGCCAAATCCATTGAAATGGATGTGGCTTGAACCGCTTGATTATAAGTTGTAGTTGTACGTGGTAGATAGGTGCGTCAATTTGTGGATAACTCGACACAAACCTAACACGTATTTAGTAGATAGAGGTATAATATAACACTGGTTCGGGTCAAAATTGGGTCGGACACGGTTAACATAAAAAACAAAGAGAAGGTCTTATGCGAGACCGTCTCATGAACTTAAGTTCGTGAGACGGATCTTACAATACACAAAAAACATGGGTCATTTTCATGGGTTTGGGTTTTGGTTCAAATCTTATTTACATATAGGATTCGTCTCATGAAAAAAGCACATGAGACCGTCTCATACAAATTTTTGCCAAAAACAAATAGGTCAGGTCGACCCGCGTGCCGACATGATTAACCTATTTAACCCATTCAATTTTATAGTGACATAGTGTTTTAATATTTTGTGATGTTTTAGTTGATTATATGTGAAGGAAAAATTACTAAATGCATTTAAAATAATTTAATATATTTTTTATATGTAATTTTAGTATTTTTCCATTATTTTCGTGTCGACTTTAAATTATATAGGTTTTCTGTGTCGTGTCGGGTTAACCGTGTCATAATTGGATCGTGTATCTCTTGACACGAATAATTAAACGGGCCGTGTGCGTGTCAGACCTGCAATATCCGTGTCAAAACACAACCGCAAATACAAAACACGACACAATTGACATCCCTAGTGGTAGGTAACATATGTAGGCTTCGTGTAAATGTTTTGGCCAAGGCGGATATGGGTCGCTCAACAGACACATCGAGGAAAAAACATCGCTGGAGTATGGAGTGAATCAGCATCAATATTATACATAGGGAGAGAACTAAATAACCAATAGGTCCGAGATCCTCAATCTCTAATATAGAACTTGAGAATTATTTTACTACAAACATATACATTGATCCCACTCCATAATCATATTGGTTTTCTCTTGCAAATTCAAGAGGTACAGAAATAAGAAATAAAACAAAGCCTTTCTTTTTTATTCTTTCTTTTCATATCTTTCGTACCGTCAGAGTAAAGATCGTGTGGCACTGAATTGTAAGACATCATAGCCAAGACTCTCTCGTTCATCCGATATTTCCTTGACTGATTTCCGAAGGCTATAGTCTGTCGAAGCGATAACGAGGCTCCATTCTACACTGATCACTTGAAGCGTCGCAATTTCTGCAAAACCCAACGGGATCTTCTTTAGGCTCGGGTTTCTAAGGAATAAGCGCTCAAGACTTGGAAAATGGGTGTTGTCTGCTCTCCACATCTCCAACTCACAATCATGAATCATCAAGAATTTCAGTCGACAAAATTCTCCTTCGATTGGATTCCACTCTAATCCATGGGCAGCACGCCGCAACAGTTTGAGAACTTCAAGATTAGGCAACGAAGCAACATTTGACATATGTTCCCAAGGAACCATGCATCCTTCCAAAGTCAACTTTTTAAGTGAACTTGGGAAAACAATATTGTCCCAAAACCCGTTACCCGCTATAGCAAGCGATTCAAGTTTACCAAGATGGACAAAATTGGTTGGACGCGATTCAAGTTTACGAGGATGGACAAAATAGGCTAGAGTTTTTCTTGTGTAATAATCAATTCCCAATTTCTTTAGATTCGGGATTCTTTTAAAAACCTCCTCATTGCACCATATGAAATTTCTGACAGTCGTAAGCGTCTGTAGGTTTTCAAGAACTACGATACTGTGGGCATCTGCCAAGCTAGGATCAGGGATCACAACTTTTTTGATCTTGATGTGTCTAAGCCGAGACATCTGCCAGATTTCTAGTGGTAGAGTGCAATATCCATCAATAATTAAGGTTTGTAAATTCCAATGTAAGAGTATATGAGACAATGTATCCAAATCCTTCTTCATGGAGCAACCAACATATCGTGAATTCATTAGCTGTAGAATTTCGTCTCCGGAATATTTATCGACCACATCCAATACCCGTAGTAAACTACAACTACGAGCAATCGGCTTTGAGTCCCATTTAAAGAAGCATAACAAAGAACGGTTAAATCTTGCGGATTTTAAGACCTCACGTACCTTCTCTTCCTTTCCACTATTATGAATACTTAGGCGACGCTCACTTTCTATGTACGGTGAAATGTTGTGGTTGTCAAGCTTTACAATGCGCATAAACTTGTCTCTGTGAGCTTCTCTCTTGCATAGGTCCCTTAAGAGATCATGAATGCCGCATGTCTTCACATTTCCACTACTCCCTCGTTTACTTAACTAAAATGAGATTTCTATCAATAAGATCCTCAAAATACTCCTTGGCAACCTCCTCTAAGATTTCGTTCCTAGTTTCTTTAATAAGTCCTTTAGCAACCCACAATCTGATGAGCCTGGACACATGGATTTCAAAATCTTCAGGAAACACGGCGAAATAAAGGAAACAAGGCTTCATATATATAGGCAAATTTGTGTAACTCAATGATAATATCTTCATGAAGAGCTCCTCATTTCCGTTATTCACGGCTGAAGCTACATCTCCTTCGACATACTCCCAATGTTTTATAGTCCTTTCGGATTTTGCAAGAAGCCCAACAATCACGGCAAGGGCTAAAGGAAGCCCTCCACATCTTTTAGCAATACGTTTTCCAATTTCCTCCAATTCAACGGGACAATTACACTCTTGTGCATTTAATACCTTTTCACGTAATAGATCCCAACTTTTTTCCTCATCTAGAAAATCCATTTTATAATGGCTACAAGATCCCAAATCAAAAACCAATTTCAATAGCCTCGTAGTTACCAATACTCGACTTCCATTAAAATTATCTGGAAGGAACCTTTTTACCCTGTCCCAGGCCTCGATATTCCAGATATCATCCATTACTATCAAATACTTCCTCTCAAATAATTCCCTGTACAATAGTTCTCCTAGTTGATCGTCACTCCTCTCTTTTTCGTTCGGAATATCTTTATGAACTTGATACAAAAGCCCTAAAAGAAGGTCTCTCATATTATATTCTTGAGATATTGTAATCCAAGCACGAATATGAAAATGTTCCACGATAAAAGGATTATTATAAACATTTGTAGCAAGAGTAGTCTTACCAATGCCACCCATACCCACAACAGGGATGATTCGGAGATTAGATTCGTCTGTGGTGAGTGCACCCATTATTTCAATCAAGTGTTTTTCAAATCCCACCATTGTATTATTATTCTTGCCACTTGGAATAGGCCTTGATGATGAAGAGATTTTGGGCCGTTGATCTTCCACGCGGCCTTTCTTGTCTTCGATCTTCACCAACTCTTTCTCGATGGAATGGAATTTATCTATTACCGATTGTATATCTTCGCTCTTTTCTCTGTTGATTGAATTTCCTTCACGAATTTGTTCGATCACGTTGGATTCAATGATATCCTCTGCTTCATAAGCTGCCTCTGCGATCTCTGTCTCCAAATCTTCAATTTCTTTGCTGTGTGCTCTGATTGAATAATATTTTTCTAGAAACTCTATCAAGAAAGTAACTTTTTCTTGTAGAGATTCAATTTGTTCTGTATTAATAATGATATGATATGTAGGAGGTGGGTTTAGAATATGGTTTAGAACATGAGTGAGAGAAACTAAAGCTGCATAAGCAGCAGCCATCTCTGCTTTCTGATCTTTAGTTCAATAAACTATCCTTAATTTCTTTTCTTTACTTTTTTTTTCGAAATTGCAAAAACTGAAAACAGATTATGGAAGTGGGCCTGGTGCAAGAAAACTTTCTGATTTTCTTAGAAGAGTATACTGAACACGCGGAGATATTTTCAGACAGACTTTCACATCAGAATCAGATATTTGATTTTTGTAAGCTTTAGCTTTATAAAAAGTTAGTCATGTGAGATAGAAATTTTTAGTCCTCTAACTAGCACCACTTTAAGATTACGTGCTTTTTCTTTTTTCTTTTTATAAACAGTTCTTTTTCTAAACAAAAAATTGAAATTTGGTATTTTCTATACTAGGTAATTTTGACATTGTTGTGATTGCGACATTTTTATTTTCAAATTTTTAATTTTAATTTTAAAAATAATATCTAAATCTTACATGTCATCCTAGTTGGCTTAAAGGATGAAAAAATGAATTAAATAAAAAAATTGAAAATTTTGAAAAATTTATCTAAAAACTTCGAAAATTGGTTTACAAAATTTAAAATTATTTAAATTTTTGTAACAAAGCTTTAAATCATTCAAAAAACTATTTTAAAATAAAAATTAAAATATATAAAATCTGATAATTTCTGTAAAAAACTAAAAATAGTAGAAATAATCGAAATTATTTTAAAATTACAAAAAAATATGAAATTGTTAAAAAAACTATAAACTGTTTTAAAAAATCTGAAATTTATTTTAAATATTGAATAATATTTTAATTTCTGAGATAAAAAAACTCAAAATTATTTTGAGAAAGTTTTTTTAATATAAAAATTTGTTTTAAAAACTAAAAATTTTGTTAAAAATCTAACAATTATTTGAAATATTAAAATATAAAATTAAAAAAGCCGAAAACAGTTTAAAAATATGAAAGTTTGTCTAAAAATCTGAAAATGGATTAAAAATAAAGGCTTTTTAAAATCTTTACAAAAAAAATCTGATTTTTTTATAAAATACAAAATAGAGTAAAAACTTAGAATTGTTGTAAAAAACTATAGATTATTTTTAAAAAAATCTTTAACAATTCAGACTTTTAAAACTCTGAATTTTATAAATATCTTTAACAAAAAATCTGAAGATAAAACTCTCTTTTTTAATAAAAACAAATTCAGATTTTTTTGTAAAAATTTCAAAATAAGTTTTACCCATTTTCATAGTTTTAGATAAATTTTCATGTTTTTAGAATATTTTCAGTTTTTTTAATTTATATTTTAATATTTCAAATAATTGTTAGATTTTTAACAATTTTGTTAGTTTTTTAAACAAATTTTCAGATTTTTAACATCTTTTAGTTTAAAAACAACTTTTTCAAAATAATTTTGTGTTTTCTATTTTACAAATTAAAATATTTTTCAATATTTCAAATAAATTCAGATTTTTTAAAACTGTTTATATTTTTTTGAACAACTTTCGTATTTTTTTTTGTAATTTTAAAATAATTTTGATATTTTTTTTACTATTTTTATTTTTTTAAAGAAATTCTCAAATTTTATATATTTTAGCTTTTAGATCTTAAAATAGTTTTTTGATTTCTTTAAAACTTTGTTACAAAAATTCAAATAATTTTAAATTTTGTTAAAACAATTTTCAAAATTTTTAGATAATCTTTTCAGATTTTTCAATTTTTTTATTTCATTTAATTAAGTTTTCCCTCCTTTAAGCCAACTAGGATGACATGTAAGAATAGATATTGTTTTTTTAAATAAAAATTAAAAATTTTGAAAATAAAAATGTTAAATCAGCTCAACAGGTCAAAATTACCCGCTATAGGCAGTAAGACTGTAAGAGTACCAAATCTCAACTTTTTTGTTAAAAAAGGATTATTTGTAAAAAGTAAAAAAAAAGGAACGGAATCTCAAAGTGGTGTTAGTTAAAGGACCATAACAAAATTATGCCTACAAGATATTATTGTAGAGAAACCCAGAAAGGGCGAGTTATTTGATTTTTGTTAGATATTTTTTTTGTTGTAGACTGTAGAGGAAGATTCTGTTGCAACTCCTTGGCCAAAAGATATCACCCTAATAGCCAATAAAGTTTGATACTTCCTCCGTCCCAATAAGATTGGCAAATAGAGTTTTCACACTGATTAAGGAAACATAATAAATATAATTGGGATCATAATCTTTTTCCATATCCTTCATACTTTGCTCTTCCATTAAATGAAAGTATATTGTTAGTCTCAAATAGGGGTAGTTTACTATTGTTGTGTAACTAATACTCTCAATAAGGAAACAAACATATAATTTTGGACGGATGAAAACTAAAATGTAGCATATCTTATTAGGACGGAGGGAGTATTATTTTACATTTCTCAATTGGAATCCATTACTCAAAGCCAAGAGGCCGAAAGTTCCAATTAGAAATTATTAGTCAATCTCCATTCACTTGTAAGTTAATCACATTTTCACTGCTTAAATTCATTTGCACTTTGAATCGATCTTAGATCATATACTGACTTAAGCATCAGACTGGCTTCCTAGAATACCCAGGACTCTTCTAACCTTATATATTTTTCACCGAGGCGGATATAGGTCGCTCGTAGGGACGACAAATGAGGCGGGTCGGGTATATAAAGACCCGGACCTGCCCTGTCCCTATAATGAGGGTGCGGATGGGGCGACCTGCCACGGGTCACAAGACGGGGTGGATCGACATGTCCTGACCCTAATTAAAAAATAAATAAATACAAAAAAGTGGAAAATATATATTTATAAATATTCTTTACAAAAGTTGTTATTATCAATTCATAAATTATGGATATAATATTAATAGATAATTTTTGTGGGTACCCACAGCATGGAAGTGATACACAATCCGACCCGTCGTGGATCACGGCACGGGGCGGCCCAAACAGAATGGGGCGGACGGGTACGAGCGGATCGGGGCAAAATTGGCATCCCTGGTCGCTAAACAGGCACTTCGAGAAAAAACATCTGTGGAGTATGCAGTGAATCAACATCAATAAAATCAGGCAAAATTCAAATGAACTTCATAGAGAATATACATTAAAATATAAGGTTGAAGTAACTCATCCTCAAACACATATTACTAGTTCTAGTTTAGGTAAGTTTAATGAGACTAACATTTACTTAGGGATGAGAAGAACAAAACATCCACGAGGTCCGACATCTTCAATCTCTAATATAAAACTTTAAGATTATGTTTACTACAAATAAAACAAATACATATCCATTGATCCCACTCCATAATCCTATTGGTTTCTCTTGCAAAATCAAAAGGAATAGAAATAAGAAATAAACAAAGCCTTTATTTTTTCTTTTCATATCTTTCTTACCTTCGAAAATCCTCTCTTCCTCTGACATGTACCTCCAATAAAAGACATAAACCAAAGTAGGAGAAGAAAGATGGAATCGGCCTCTCCCTCTCCAAGCAGCCCCTCCGCCACCAACCCGCCCTCAGTCCGCCGCCACTGTCGCCGCCGATCCCAGTGAAAAAATAAGTTCTAAAAAATAGACTTGATGTTGAATTCTAAAAAATGAAAATTTTCAAAATGAAAGTATATCTAATCGCGCCCTTAAAATTCCATGATTTTCGGTATATCTTAATGAAGAGTGAACATACCTTGCTCCATGTTTGATGTTGAATACATTACTAATAAGATTTTAGTTTTCTAAAATGCCATAACTTTGGTTTATCTTCTATTTTATTTAATCAAAATCTAGAAATTGTTGGGGTAGCTCTAATTTTGGAAAACTATTTTTGTAAATAAAACGAAGTTATCCTCAAATTTTATATAATATTGGCCTACTATAATAATCCAGAAGCTGTTTTTGAATCTGTTTTTTTTTTCTTTCTTTTTTGAACAATAATCTATCTTAAAAATGTTTTAATATAGCAATTCCTAATCGAGATCTATTGATGGCCCAAATATTAACTCGAATCACGCTCAATAAATTTTGGGAAATGTAACCAATTTTCCCAAATTTCGAAAACAATTATAGTTTTTACGCTTTTCATAATTTTTTTGGACAAATTTGTGTTCTCGCCTTACAAATTTATGCTTCCGTCAAGTTTTTCGGACTTTTTTACGTTATTGTTTCAAGATTGTTTCGAACATGTTTCAAACATGTTTCTTCTAGTAAAATTTTAGTGAAAAATTTTTGTTCCGTTAAATAATTTATTTTATACTCAAATTCTTATAAAAAATCAAGAAATGTATACACAAAACAACACATATTAAGACCAAATAAATTAAAAATATTATAGAAATAAAATGAATAAAAAACACAATTCAATTTTTTATCCGATGCAAGAAAACAAAAAAAAACATAGAAACAACCAAAAACTATATAAAAAAAACCAGAAACAATATAGAAAACATATATCATATGGGCAAAATGAGCTTAAATATGTAAAAGTTGTATCTAGACATCGAAAACTACGTGGAAACAACAAAGAAACATCATAACAACATAAAAAAATGGTATAAAAATAATCCAAAAACAACGTAAAAAATATTAAAATCATCACATGAATAAAAAAACTTAAAATAGATAAAAATTGTATTTACACAATGAAAACTACATTGAAACAACAAAATAAATTATTAGAACACAGAAACAATAAAAATAATGTATAAATGAACAAATAACAACATAAAAAATGGTAAAAGTTATTTTGAAACATCGAAACAACAAAGAAACAACACAAAAACAACAAAGAAACAAATTTCAATAATATCAAAACAACATATATAACCTATGAGGCACTGATACGGTTACGGGATATGAATATAATACGACACAGGTATGGAAATGCGGCATATTTTGAAATTTTAAAGATCCAAATACGGTATAAAAATACATATAAAATATCTATTTTTATATTATTGAAAATATAGACGTACTAAGTACAATTAAAAAAATAATATTTCAAGCATAAAAAACTAAAATATAAGAGAATTTGGGATATAAAAGGTCACTAACTGTTCGCCTATATTTTTAGCTTCACCGCAAGTGTACGGTGTAGTTTATAGAATAGGGTAAGCAAGGTCGTATCCACGGAGACTAATAAATTAGTGCGCTAAGTATTGAACCAACATAGTTTTATTTTTATTTAGACGATCTTAATTTGATGATTGTTGTGGAGGTAAAGACAAGAATAACCACAAGAATACAAGATACTAAGAATAATGGAATTATCAAGAGAATGAAATGGATTCCCGGATTATGGTTTCAATTAATATTCCTCTTGTTGTCCGATTTAATCAAAGCCAAAATTATTATCAATACACCTATAAGACGATCACAATGGTATTTTATCCTCCCTCTCGAGATGTATATAAAGTGTAGATTGAAATATCTATGCTAGCATCTCTACTCAACATAAGATACACAACTCCCAAATGCACAAAAGATCAAATATCCTCACAAATATTCACAAACCTCTCGATTATGCAAATATTCATGTCAAGTACTCAAGATCTAATATTGAAGCTCATCTCTCGAATTATGAATCAATATATCAAACAAGTTAAATCATTGGCCAAGTGATAAAACAAGAATAAGCTCAAAGTACTCAAATAGGCTTCAAGACAATAACTTCAACTAAGATTAAAACATTCAATAAGAGTTCAATTAATCTACTTCCAAAACCCGGAAATCACAAGATGTTTAGCTACCCATTACAAATAAACAACTCATAGACAAATTGTTCATATTCATAAGAAGCTAAAATGAAAGATTAAAGCACAAAGAATGAGAAAACTTAGGGAAATGGATAATCTCTCGATTAATCTTCAATCCTCAAGCTCCGATTCTTCCCTTGATTCTTCCTTGATGAAATTGATGTGTTTCTTGTGTTCTTGGGTGTATTCCCAGCCTTTCCTCCCCTGGTGTGCGCCCCAAGAAGTGGTATTTATACCCTTTTTGAAGTCTAGGTCAATTTGCTGTCATTTTTGGAGTTTTCTGTAGGGCGCACGGGTCATGCGCCCATGCACGGGTAACCCGTGCGCCATTCTGTAGAAAACATCCAGTCTCTGTAGGGCGCACGGGTCATGCGTCCACGCACGGGTTGCCCGTGCGCCACCCAAACGTTCGAATTTGCTTGCGGGGTATTCATACGAGTTGTAGCCCTCTCTCTTAGCTTTCCATAGCCACTTGAATCACCTCAATATCAATTTTGTATAGAGAGTTATGGCCAAAATACTAAACCCTGCCAATCTTTGGAAATTCCATACGCGTTTGGATGTTCCTCGAGATAAATCTCCTTGTTGTTTGATCATCCATGCTTCTTTTGACACACGACTCATCACTATGACTCTAGACTCCATATAGTTGGCTTCCAATTGGGTGTAATCGCTTTCGATTCTTGATGATTCTAGGTAGCAATGCTCGTATTTGTCACAAAATCACTCCAAATATCGTTAAATTCCTACAAAACAAGCAAGCGTAATATCTTTTTCCACAAAGAGCGAATATATACCATTTCATCCACGTTATTGCATGTTTAATCACCATTTTAGTCATATTTATACCTCAAAATACATGCAAAACTCACACCTATCAAAATCCCCCAAACTTAAAGCATGTTGGTCCCCGGTCAACGCTTTTAAAAACTAGACAACACATGATTGGGAGTAATGAAAAGTACAACGCACAACAACTCCATAAAATTCGCATTGTTTATCGTAGGTGTCAAGCAACGAATCAACCAAGCCTCAAACATCTAACATAGAGCACACATCAAATAAATCATGGTAAATGCTTTGAATCACTTCTCTCAAGATCAAGTGTATACTCTCATCTCACATGAATATAGGACGCGTTTACGCTCAATTCAATTCAATGTTGAAGAATTACCATAAGCTTGCAAATCGTCTCATATCTCCGCCACTAGAATATATGCAATTTGTGAATCAAAAAGGACTTTTTCTTTTGGTTATAATGAAGGCTCTTTGGTTAGGGTAGGAAAATATGGATAGAGTGACTCAAACTCGAGCGTATAGTCCGATGAGCATATAAATCATCTACATTAAAGCTCAATATGCTACTAAATTCTTCTCTCATTTTCATCAACTCTTCTTATCTCCATCCCATTTCTTTCGTAAACATTATCACCTCACATTACAATTTCTAGCCTCCAAGTTCATTCAATGAAAACTCACATCATAAAATCGATTTTTTTTTTTCCGACTCTTTTATGAATTTTCAACATTTCTTTTCTCCTCCCTTTCTTCCTCTTTTGTTCCCATCAACCAATTTTGTACAATTATCCAATTTTTCAATTCCAACTCATTCAACCTCATTTATTCCCTTTACTCAATGTTATACGCTCAAGTGTAGGGTAACAAATATATCAAGTTAAGGCTTGAATTGTTGCTATCAAGAAATTAGGCAATAGGTTCAAGTTGGCTAACTAGGGATTTCAATATCATCATTAGGTAAACAAAAGGCTTGAAGGGCTAACAAAAAAATGGCCTTTGATCATTTTCACACCGCATACAACATGTGACTTTGATAGAGATGCGAGCAAGTTCTAGAATTCTAACAACATGAATGATACACTCAAATCAATCAACAAGATCGCATATGATGAAAGTAAAAGAAAGGCTCAAAAGCTCACAGACTTGCAAATACGTAATTCAAAGCATCAAACCATGTTCTCAATATCCACATGCTCAATATCATCTATTCATGGCTCAATCAACTCATACTCAACACCCAATCCTAACAATACAAAATTTTCAAAATCAAGCATAAGTTACAATCAAGAGATCAACTCACTCCCTAAAATCTATGAAAGCAATAAACGCTAAAAACAATAAACGTGTTTCTAATGCAAATGCAACCTAAAATGCTCTACATGAAACTATATGAAAACACACAAAAATGCAATTTTGTTTTTAATCCACACATTTCATATCAAAATAACTATCTCTCCCCCCAAACTTAAATGAAATTATATCGCACGTAAGAGAAGATAGAATTTCAATATAAAACTCGTGTGGATTTACGATTCATTGTGCGGGTGGTGGCCCTCTCTCGCATCTCCTCATATCAATTTTGTATAGAGAGTTATGGCCAAAATACTAAACCCCGCCAAAGGTCTTTGGAAATTCCATACGCGTTTGGATGTTCCTGAGATAAATCTCCTTGTTGTTTGATCATCCATGCTTCTTTTTGACACACGACTCATCACTGACTCTAGACTCCATATAGTTGGCTTCCAATTGGGTGTAATCGCCGATTCTTGATGATTCTAGGTAGCAATGCTCGATTTGTCACAAAATCACTCCAAATATCGTTAAATTCCTACAAAACAAGCAAGCGTAATATCTTTTTCCACAAAGAGCGAATATATACCATTTCATCCACGTTATTGCATGTTTAATCACCATTTTAGTCATATTTATACCTCAAAATACATGCAAAACTCACACCTATCACTAACTTGTCCTATAAATAAATAAAAGCTAAAATAAATATCAAATTACTTAATTGTCCAGAAAATTAACTGTGTTGAAGGGATATTTTTGTCCAATTAAAAATTTCAAGAAATCATTCCACTTATTCACACCTTTTATATTAGTATAGAATAAATATAGATAGATATAGATATAGATATAGATTTGAGAAAAACTTTTTTTCACCAATCTTTAAATGTCAAAAGTCATTCTTTTGCGAAAAAATTGTCAAAAACGTCACTTATTTTGAGTAGGAGTAGTAGTAAATTTGGTAAACAATTAAAAACAATTAACTTTTGTTAGGCAAAATTTGGTAAACAAGTAAAAAAAGGTATATTTTGCTGCTTGAAGAATCAAACCTACAACCTCACGAAAATGAAGAAAGCAAGCACATACCACTCGGACAACTTTCTTAATAACTTGTGTAGTTTTTATTTTACATATCCCAAAAACAAATTTATAAAACAATTAAAAAATATGGTCACTTAGGCTCTTGCTTGTAGGGGTCCTGTGCAGTGGTCCCTCCTTAACCGGGACGGCCCTATCTGGAAACACTGGTAGACAGTAGGGTTGTAAACAGGGGCGTAGCCAGTCGCACCATTTACCCCTAGCTCAACTATTTTTTCCCTTTATGAAAAATATATTTTTTGTAAAAAAAATTCCACTAAAAAAAACCGGAAAAAAATTTTTGGGGTGTGCGGGGAGCCCGGGTAGCCCCCCCTTAGATCCGCCCCTGGTTGTAAAAGAATCGAATCGAATCGAATCGAATATTCACAATAATTAATTTGAATTCGACAAATAAACGAATATTCGTATTCGTATTCGTTTATTATTCGAATTGAAAAATAGATTCGTATTCGATTCAACCAATGTATCCGAATATATTCCATTCGATTCAAATATTCGTATTCGAATTGTTTTATTTATTTTATATAGTTTTTTCTTCAAATTATAATTAATTTACACTATAAATTAAATCTGAATATTATAAAATTTATCAAATAAGTACTAGATAGTAATAAAATTAAAATAGGAATTATGAAATATATATATATAAAAAAATATCATTTACTAATATATAATATATGTATTTATTAGTGATATAAAATATAAATACATATTATTCGAATCGAATATTGTGGTATTCTTATTCGAATTCAAAAAAAACGAATAAAAAAATTCGTATTTTTATTTGAATTCTTATTCGAATTTGTCAAATTTGAATCATCATTTTTGAATGGGAATCGCGAATCAAATAAAGAATATTTGATTCTTTTACATCTCTAGTAGGCAGTAGTGTTGGGCAGTCTCAAAATTCCTATAATTTATAATGGGGTATAGTCAGTTTTATATTATTGTCAATTTATTTTATTATTTAACTCTAAAATTAATTATTTAACTACACTTATTTATTGGGTCAAATTACTATCTGTTGGCCCATGAATGAGACCCAAAGTTCAAGGTGGAAATAACACTCACCATTCATTTGCAAGTTAAATCACATTTTTCACTGCTTAAATTTCTTCGCTTTTAATCAAATTTGGGATCGTATATCGACTTAAACATCGGAAGGGTTTTCCTAGGACAACCTCAGGTCCTTTTAACATTGTATGTTTGTGTTGCGGGCCAATTTCCTCCATGTTATATACCTTGACTCGTGGAGTTACCTAACGATTGGACTATACATTGATCAGAGTGATTAACATATTTTAGTAGCATCATTAATTTTGCGCCGTCTGTGGGAATAGGTCTAAACACTGAGGAAGCTAGCGTTAAGAGTAGCATGGATGATCTCAGGGTTATGAATACCATCCCTAGAAGACTCGTATATAGAGGCTCAGCTCGAGCTAGGAGGTCCCTCCTACAAACTTCCAGATGAATGCATTTTCAATATTTGTAACCCTGCAAGGAGTATTCCATCTCGAGGAGCTGTAAGAGGAGATATCCTCGATCAAGTGATAGTGACTTGCTCCCCCAAAGAGTGTATTTTTTCGTTATTGTCTTTACAAATTGTGATTGATATGAGTAATAGAGCTACAATTAATAGTGATCAATTTGTAAAGCTTGTTTTGACATAATTTATCGTCTAGATTAATAGTATAAAATTGTTAGCTTATAAATGGTCTTTATGGCAATGTTGGATGAAAAATCCAGTGAAATGGATGTGGCTTGATTATATGTTGTCACGCCCTAAACGCGACGAGACGACGATCAATCACTTAAACAGAAATAAATCCAACATTCTAGAAAACGATGCAACAATCCTAAGTGAAACAAGGTCTAAAGCAGCGGAAAAACTACAAGTACAACACGATTACAATTACATCCCAACAACTTAATAGCTTACAGACCAGAACTAGGAATAAAGTACACATCATATCACAGCTTAAATGTCAAATGGGTCCTACGCCCTTAAATTACAGTCTAGAATTTCAAATGAATTAAAAGAGTCCAACATCAGTAAAATAAAAGAAAATAGTCCAGCAACATAGATAACGATAGGAAATGAGTCCAACGGGCGGAGCTCGAGAGTTCAATCCAAGGCGGGTTAAAACTTTCTTCGACAAAGTCATCTTTTTTTCCGAGGAGAGGGTGAGACAGGAGATCTCGATGGATTGGGTGATCATGTGCAAGTGTGGCGATATATAATTAATGCGAGAAATTAGTTGTATGAAAAACGCGTGAGAGATGATGCATGATTTCACACGATCCACAAGCGTCGTGATAAATATATTTATGTAATATACTTATACAGTTTAAGAAAATAGTCCACTATGGTTCAAGCAAATCGGGGAGGATTTAAATGCGGATTTGTAACGCCAATACTATGCAAGCAAGTAAGCGGTTGCGACGGATTTGTAGCGCCAACCTATGCAATACAAGTAAGCGGTTGCGCACGGATTTGTAAGCGCCAACCAAACGGGTCCGATTAACTCCGAAATCGTGTGGATCGATAACGATTCCTTCATTCTTCCTTGTAACTCCCCGAGTAAGATGGTCCAAGACTGCCACCTTATCGCTCCGCAGCAAAGACAAAATCCACAGTGGAGCTAGCAAAGCTCGGGATCTGGCTCATAATCATGATTATACCTCGATCTACGACCCGCTTCCTCGACAAACTCTCGTCCTCGGGTTGCGGGATTAGGGCGATGGGGCCGAAAGAGTGGAATAGTTATCCATTCATTGTGAGCTACCTTGCCCATCCCCGACGATCCATTCCGATCGTGAGCTCGACACACCAAGTTGACTCAGCAAAGAAATTAAATACACGCTCGTAGTCAACCGCATACCGAATATATTGATTTAGCCAGCTCATGAAAAGTTTTCAAAAATTGCGTAAGGTAATTATGGCGTTGGTGGAGTTATTTGGATGAAGATGATTATCGAGAGGATAAACAATCTTCGATATCTTGAAAGATTAGGTGGAACATAAGTCCGTTATAGATTCAAATCGCAAGACGAGGAAGTCGCCCGCGATCGGGTATTAATCGGTCAAGGCGGTCCGATAAGTCAAAGGGTTTTTGAGAAAATAAAATATTTTAATTAAGAATTGAAGTCAGAGGGTCCAGGGATGTTTTAGTAAAAGAAAATTAATTTGAGTTAGGTCCTTGATAAAAAGAAATTTACAATTTAGCCCCGTTTTGTAAAAACCAATACTTTTGGGGTTAAAAATTGAATAAATAAATATCCCGACCTTGAAAAATTGTGAGGTCAGTTCATAAATTCTCCAAATTGTTCAAAGATTCAGGTTTTTGAAGTTTTGAGGTCGAGTTTTTATAAAATTCTCATATTGGCCCCAAATTTGTTAAAATTTTCATTTCGGGCTATAAGTTTGAAATTATTGGAACTCACAAACCGGAAGGGCTTTTAATGTGATTCCAGTTGGAAAATGTCACTATGGTTAGTGGGATATTGGGAAAAAAATGGTTTTAAAAATAAGTAAGTATAGGTCCCTTAACTTTTGAAAATCTCATTTTGGTCCCATTTTGAAATAATTGTTTTTAAAGGCTTTTTAGGTCCAATTGTTATGAAATTTGAACCTTGGGTCCAAGATATAATTATGTTATAGTTAAATTAGTATGTCAGGTGCATGGACTGCATAAGTCCTGGAATTGTATTTTGGTCCTCAAGTTTAATCTTTTACAATTTGGTCCCTCAATTTTTATAAAATTACTTTCCAAGCTCTAAATACTTTGATTTTTGGTATATACTTAAAATATGTTATTTCCAGTCTCTTAAGAGTTAAAATTTCAAATTTTAAAATTAGGTCCTGATACGTTTGAAAATTTTAAAATAGCCCTTAAACTTCTAAAATTTTTTACAATCTAGTAGCTTTTAAGGGTTGATTTTATTTATCTAAAAACTCTTAAAACTTTATTAAAATGTCAAAACATAAATTTTGAACCTTAAGTTTTGAAAACTCCCAAAATTTTCCCTTAAGTTTTATTTTCTTGCAATTAAGTCCACCAACTTTCCATTTTGCATTTTAAGTCCAAAAGTTGAAATTTAATCAATTATCTTTCGACTTGTCAGGTTATTAATCATTCAATACATATATTTTAGAGTGATACACATTCATATCATTCTCATACAAAATTTCATCAAGATAACAATAAAGTCGCGAATGTATGCTTACAGATCCCTGTTCTCTCTCTAGTGAGAGCGACTAGGGTTTTCTTCAGCCGCCGTGCTGCTCGTCTCGCCGGTTTGACTCGGTGTTTCGGGGTCTTTTTAATCTCATTTTCTAGTTCACTCGTATAATTTTCTTTGCTCTTTCCCTTTTCTCTTTTTGTTGTGACTATGGATCCAGATGAAATCTCGAAGATGTGCGACCGCCTTCGGCTTGACTTGGATGATACCCCCAGCCTATCGGTAGCAGCCATAGAATCAGTAGCGGGGATTGAAAAACTTTCTACAAGTTTGGTGGGGAAAATCGTGGGAGGCAGAAATGTGAACAAGGAAGGGCTCGAATCAGTGTTGCGTTTAATTTGGCGAACTAAATCCTCTTTCCAAATTGAGGCCCGAGGGGGAATCAACACTTTTCTTTTTCAATTCGGGTCGGAAGAGGACAGAAACTGGGTTTTTAACGGAGGACCTTGGTTATTCAACAAGAATCTTATATCTTTGGTTAAACCTCTCGGAGCTGGAAATTTGCGGGCTATGGAGTTTAACATTGTACCTTTCTGGATTCATATCCTGAACCTCCCTCTGGTGTGCCTAACGGAAAAATGTGTCGAGTCTATAGGGGATTGTTAGGAGAGGTACTTGTAGTAGATTTGGATGGCCCTAATCCCAGAGTCAAAGTGAAGATCGATATCTCTAAACCATTGAAAAGGGGTGTCAGAGTATTCTTAGAAGCAATGGGGAGGAATTCACTCTCCCAATTCAATTTGAGAAATTGCCGGATTTCTGTTTCGAGTGCGGACTGATTGGGCATCGGTGGTGTGAATGTCCCTCTAATATTAATAGGGACCGCAATGACTCCCCGAGACGCTTTGGGGATTGGTTACGAGCTACAACTATCAGCACCAAGAAAAAATTGAGCAAGCAAAACTCAAATTCGGAACGGTTCTCCAGTTCCGACCAACCTAGTGAGCCCAGCGTGAGTAAAGGAGGCCAGTCACAAGATAACAACTCACTCCACATCCAGAAAGCTGAAAAGGGACAGTTAGACAACAATCAATCAGGGGATGGTCGTCCGTCTCAACAGGGGATATTCCGAATGGCAGGGGGCGAAATGGCTGAATTTAATACGGAGTCTAGGTATTCGGATATGGTCATTGAGGAAATGGGAGTTGGTATTAGAAAGGAAAAGAAATTGTATCGTAGCAAGGCTGGGAGAAGAAAGAACAGCCCCATAAAAAGTATATTTGGTGTAAATGCGAAGAATATTCTATTAATATCCCCTCTAAAGGCGAAAGGGAATGCTATCAAAGGGATTGGTGTTAACGATTTCAGGTGCAAAAGAAAATTGGCCAGTTCTCTGGAGGAGGCCACGGACCCAAAAAAGAAACTAAAATTGTTCGACTCAATGAGTTCAGATGAAGTTAATTGCTCACCCTCTAAATCGGCGGTCTCTGCTAGGCAGAGCCGCCGAACACCATGAGTTGCCTCTGTTGGAACGTGCGGGGACTGGGGAATACCTGCACGGTCCAAGCTCTGCGAGCCCTTGTTCGAAACATTCTCCCGATCTAGTTTTCCTGTCTGAAACTAGGTTGCATCATGCTAAGACAGACTTGATTAGATCGTCTATGGGTTTTGTTGGTTCATTTTGCGTGGATTGTGTTGGACTTAGTGGGGTCTTCTTCTCCTCTGGTCTGATAGATGGGATGTGGAAATTAAATCATATTCATTTGGTCATATTGATGCGGTAATTCGAGACGCAGATGGGAATTGTTGGAGATTCTCTGGGATTTATGGGGAACCTAAAATTCACAACAGATTTCACACATGGGAACTACTTAAACGTTTGAAACCTCAATTCGATTTACCCTGGCTTTGTGGAGGGGATTTCAATGAAACCATACGGCTAGGAGAAAGAAAGGGAGGCAGGTTTCGGCCTATTAGTGCGTCTATCAATTTTCAGTCGACTTTGGAGGAATGCGAGTTATCGGATTTCCAGTTCACAGGACATAAGTTTACGTGGAATAATAAAAGGGAAGGTACGGGAAATATTCAAGCTCGTCTGGATAGATTTCTCAGTAACTTTCGCTGGAAAAATATTTTCCCGAATGCTATCACCGCACATCTCCCTTTCGAGAAATCTGATCATAGGCCAATATTGATTCGCCTCGGTGGTAACCAGAATATGGGGGTCTTCTCGAAGGGGATAAAACCCTTTCGGTTCGAACCGTTCTGGATTCGGGAAGAGGAATACCTCTCTGTGGTGAAGCGGGCTTGTTATGTATCCTCTTTGAGAGAGACAGATTTTTCATCACCTTTCTCTAGTATATGTAGTAAGTTGAAACAGTGTCAGCATGAGCTAACTCTCTGGCACTTTGAAAATTTTAGAGGCTGGAAAGAAAAATTGCGCCAAAAAGAGGGAGCTCGAGGTACTCTATTCTTCGCCGAATTCAGAATTTCTCATGAAGGAAATCAAAATTCTTGAGAAAGACATTGACTGGTTGAGCCTTCGAGAGGAAAGTTTCTGGAGGCAAAGGGCGCGGGTGGATTGGCTTAAGGACGGGGATCGCAATACCAAATTCTTCCACTCACGAGCAAAGGCAAGAAATTATAATAATTATATTCATGGTTTTCTTTCTGATAATGAAGTATGGTTAAGCCAACCTGAGCAAATGTTTGCACATACTACAGATTTCTTCACAACATTATTCTCTAGTTGTAAGCCCTCAGACTCGGAGATCTCTAGCGTGGTTGACAGCATTGAATGCTATATCTCTCAATCAGACTTTGAATTCCTAGAGTCCCCTTTCACTGATGAAGATGTTGAAAGAGCTCTTATGGGTATTGGTCCAAATAAAGCACCGGGGGTTGACGGTTTCCACGCGATCTTTTTCCAGAAACATTGGTCTTTACTAAAAAAAGATGTTACATCAGCCTGCCTCGACGTTCTTAATCATGGACGTTCAGTGAAATCAATTAATGAAACAATAATAGTTCTCATCCCAAAAAAGAAAAATCCCAAGCGTCTTTCGGACTTCAGACCAATCAGTCTATGTTCGGTTCTTTATAAGATTATCTCCAGAACTTTGGCAGCTAGATTGAAAAAAATTCTAGCCCCTCTTATTGCGGAAAATCAGGGGGCTTTCGTCCCTGGCAGATTAATTTCTGATAATGCTATTATGTCGTTTGAGCTTCTCCATTCTATGTCAAAAATCTACTCAGGCAAGACGGGTTGGATGGCGCTCAAGTTGGACATGAGTAAAGCCTATGATCGGGTCGAATGGAAACTTATTGGGGCTATTCTTCGGAAAATGGGGTTCCCTTCTCGTTGGTGTTCTCTGATTCATGATTGTATCTCCACAGTACAATTCACTGTCTCAATCAACGGTAAGCTCGGTGGCAGAGTGCTCCCTTCCCGTGGTCTTCGTCAGGGATGCTCGCTTTCTCCATATCTTTTTATCCTTTGTGCAAGGTTCTTTCGGCACTCTTAAGACGAGCGGAGTTGACGGGTCAAATTGTGGGAATGCGATGTACACAACATTCCCCGCGGATCTCTCATCTTTTCTTTGCGGATGACTCCATTATTTTCACAAAGGCGAAGCAACAAGAAGCCAATGCAATTCTGAAGTTATTGTCCTCCTATGAAAAGGCTTCCGGGCAAGTTGTAAATATGGAAAAAACAGCTATTACATTCTCTCCGAATACGCAGCAGGCGACTAGGCAATCCATTTTGGGCATTTTCAGGATCTCAAGCACAACCCCACATGACACTTATTTGGGTCTTCCCTCTATGATTGGCAGAAATAAAAATCGAACTTTTGCATCGATTCGAGAACGAGTTTGGAAACGGGTCTCAATTCTGAATAGAAATTATTTATCTGCTGCCGGTCGGGAAGTTCTTATTAAGGCAGTTGTCCAAGCCATTCCAATCTATTTTATGAGCCTTTTTCGCCTTCCCAACTCAATCTGTAAGCAACTGCGGAGTCTTGTTATCAGATTTTGGTGGGGAGTAAAGAACGAGAGGAATAAATTACCATGGGTAAAGTGGGATACCTTGTGTGACTCTAAATTTAAAGGCGGTTTGGGTTTTCGGGATTTCGAACTTTTTAACCAAGCAATGTTGGCGAAACAAGTGTGGCGTATCCTCGATCAACCCAATTCTATGGTCGCCAGAATGCTCAAAGCCAAATATTTTCCTTTTCATGATGTGTTGGATGCCCCGGATAAAAATGGATCTTCTGTCATCTGGAAAAGTCTTCTTTGGGGGAGAGATTGTCTAAAAATGGGTATCCGGTGGCGTGTGGGCAGGGGAGATAGTATTCACATTTTTTCTGACCCTTGGCTCCCAAGGGTTCAGTGTTTCAAGATTTTCTCCCCTCCTGTTCTTGGTTTTTCTAAAGTCGAAGATCTTATTGATTTTCAAGGGAGGTGGAATTTCAATTTGATACATCAAATTTTTTGGCCTATCGATGCTGAAAAAATTCTGTCGATTCCGCTGGGGGAGCGTTCTTCCCCTGACCGACGAATTTGGCATTTCACGAAAAATGGAGTCTACTCGGTTCGAAGCGGCTACCAACTTCTTAAATCCATCCACTCACAAGCTCCGGGACCAAGCTGTCAAATGGTTAGTCAATGGTGGAAAAGAATCTGGAGCCTTAATCTTCCTCCAAAAGTGAAATTCTTTATGTGGAAATTATTTTCAAAGGCTATCCCAACAGGTGAGAATTTAGCCCGGAGACACGTGAAGTCGAGTGCAAATTGCTGTCGTTGTGGGGGAGTGGAATCGAACTGGCATGTGTTTATCTCTTGTTGGTGGTCCAAGAGATTTTGGAAAATCACAGGTTGGTGGAAGGATTTTGTGCTTTCCCATAGAGAAGACATCTATTCCCTTATTTTGGATATTTTTAATAGTGATCGAAAGCATGAATTTCGTATGTTTTGTCTATTTTTGTGGTTGATTTGGGGTGAACGTAATAATGTTTTTCATGGTAAGAAGGCCCGGAATTGTGAAGCTGTGATTTCGGTGGGTCAAGCGTGGTTAGAAACTTTTGATAAAGCCCAGGTAAGTGTGGTGCTCTCTTCTCGTGAAGCTGTGGCTGGTGCAAACTTTGGGTGGAAGGGTAAAGGGGGCTGCAATAATGCTTGGTTCTTACGGTGTGATGCGGCAGTGCGGGACGACTTCATTGGATTGGGAGGGTGGATTTTTAGTGAAGAAGGTTATATTGTTGCGGCTTTTGCAACTCAGTTACCGGGAACCTTCAACTCATTGACAGCAGAAGCTCTCGCACTCCGGTATGGTCGCTTTGCCAGGGATAATAATTTGCTCCTCGAAAAAGCCGGTTCAGATTCGCTAAACCTTATTAAAGGTATTGTGGCTCTCGATCCTCATGACCCAAATGGAGTAATCTTTGAGAATATCTCTTCATTGTTGGACTTTTTTCTTTTTGGGCTGTAATAGTTGTTTTCATATTCCTAGGGAGAACAATGTTATTGCACATCGTCTTCTTAAAATGGGCAGTCGACTGGTCTGGTTTTCATTGACGGATTGTTTACCGTTCTTCTTTTCCTCACTGTTTAGTGATGTACTCTTTCATTGAATGTTGAATGAAATGTTTTTCTATTGCAAAAAAAAAAGTGCAAATGTATGCCTATTTTTCGATAAATCGCATTTTTGAGCAACACTTGAGAATTTTTCCAACTTAATACAAGAAAATAGCATGCAATACATAATATATATATCTCAAGTGCTCAATAACAAAATATTACATGCATATTTTCAATTTAAAACACCTAGAAGTTGAAAGGATTTTTCCACCCACCTTAAAGATCGGTTTGTTGGTGGAAATGGGATAAAACACCTAGAAATGATTTGTGAGGTAAATAATTGGGAAATTAGGGCATAAATTAGTATTAGGCAACTTTACTAGGGACAATTAGCCAAAATGCTAAGTTTAGGGGAAAATTTTTAATTTGGTCTTGTTTGACCAATTAGATGATTGAAATGGTGGGATTAATTTAAGATGTATGTTTGAATTAATGGTGTAAAAATACACAAGATGAATACACAAGATGTACATGTACAAGAGTTGGGAGATATTTATACACCAAAAAAATACACCAATGTCGTCCCCCTAAGGGTATTTTGGTAATTCCATATATTTTTTTTTGTCCCAAAATTGATGATAATAGATGAATAAATATCAATCTCCAAAATAATTAGTGATTTCCTTGATCACTTATAAGTCTCATGATCACTTAATCTAAATCGAATTCTTAATTCTATAAATTATAAATCCCTAAAATAATAGTCTCTTAAAATTCTAAGATGACTAATAAATACACCAATAATAATAATTTTATTATTGATGATCAACCAAGTGATCATAAATGCGAATTAAAATTAATAAATGATTATGATCACAAATAGAAATTAAAAGAATTAAATGCAAAATATATTTATCATTAATATCTACCCGTCAAAGCGACACGGTAAAATAGTCAAATTAATACAAAGACGATACGAAACAAGTACATGATCGAATAAAAATCGGGGCTTCACATATGTTGTAATTGTACGTGGTAGGTAATATATGTAGGCTTCATATAAATTTTTTGGCCGAGGCGGATATGGGTCGCTCAACAGACACATCGAGAAAAAAACATCGCTGGAGTATGGAGTGAATCAACAAACATATACATTGATCCCACTCATAATCATATTGGTTTCCCTTGCAAAATCAAAAGGGATAGAAATAAGAAATAAACAAAGCCTTTCTTTTTTAATATCTTTCGTACCTTGGAAAAATCCTCTCTTCCTCTGACATGTTCCTTCAGAGTAAAGAATGCATGGCCTGGAATTGTAAGACCTCATACCCAAGGCTCTCTCGTTCATCTGATATTTTCTTAATTGATTTCCGAAGCTTATAACTTGTCAAAGCGCCACTCCTTTGTACACTGATCACTTGAAGCGTTGGAATTTCTGCAAAACTCAACGGGATCTTCTTTAGGCGCAGGTTTTCAAGGAATAAGCGCTCAAGACTTGGAAAATGGGTGTTGTCTGCTCTCCACATCTCCAACTCACAATCATGAATCATCAAGAATTTCAGTCGACAAAATTCTCCTTCGATTGGATTCCACTCTAATCCTTTAGCAGCACGCCGCAAAAGTTTGAGAACTTCAAGATTAGGCAACGAACCAACAATTGACATATGTTCCCAAGGAACCCTGCATCCTTTCAAAGTCAACTTTTTAAGTGAACTTGGGAAAACAATGTCCCTCAACCCGTCACTTGCTATAGCAAGCGATTCAAGTTTATGAAGATGGACAAGATTGTTTAGACCTTTTACTGTATAATTAATTCCCAATTTCTTTAGATTTGGGATTCTTTTAAAAGCCTCCTCACTGCACCATCTAAAATCTCTGACTGTTGTCAACGTCTGTAGGTTTTCAAGAACCACGATACTGTGGGCATCTGCCAAGCTAAAATCAGGGATAACAACTTTTTTGATCTTGATGTGTCTAAGCCGAGACATCTGCCAGATTTCTGGTGGTAGAGTGCAACATCCATCAACAATTAAGGTTTGTAGATTCCAATGTAAGGGCATATAAGACAATGCATGCAAATCCTTATTCATGGAGCAAGCAACATACCGTGAATTCATTAGTTGTAGAATTTCGTCTCCAGAATATTTATCAACCACATCCAATACCCGTAGTAAACTAAAACTACGAGCAATCGACTTTGAGTCCCATTTAGAGTAGCATAACAAAGATCGGTTAAATTTTATGGATTTTAAGACCTTACGTACCTTTTTTCCTTTCCGCTATTATCAATACTCAGGCGACGCTCACTTTCTATGTACGGTGAAATGTTGTGGTTGTAAAGCTTTGCAATTCGCATAAACTTGTCTCTGTGAGCTTCTCTCTTGCATAGGTCCCTTAAGAGATCATGAATGCCGCATGTCTTCACATTTCCACTACTCCCTCGTTTACGAACTAAAATGAGGTTTCTATCAATAAGATCCTCAAAATACTCCTCGGCAACCTCTTCTAAGATTTTGTTCCTAGTTTGTTTAATAAGTCCTTCAGCAACCCACAATCTAATGAGCCTAGACACACGGATTTCAAAATCTTCAGGAAACACGGCGAAATAAAGGAAGCATGGCTTCAAATATATAGGCAAATTAGTGTAACTCAATGATAATATTTTCATGAAGAGATCCTCATTTCCGTTATTTACAGCTGAAGCTACATCTCCCTCAACATACTCCCAATCTTCTTTTGTCTTTTGGGATTTTGCAAGAAGCCCACCAACCACCGCAAGGGCTAAAGGAAGCCCTCCACATCTTTTAGCAATACGTTTTCCAATTTTGTCCAATTCAACGGGACAGCGTTCTTGTGCATTAAATACCTTTTCACGTAATAGATCCCAACTTTTTTCCTCATCTAGAAAATCCATTTTATAATGGCTACAAGATCCCAAATCTACAGCCAACTTTAATAGCCTCGTAGTTACCAAGACTCGACTTCCATTAAAATTATTTGGAAGGAACCTTTTTACCCTGTCCCATGCTTCAATATTCCACATATCATCCATTACGATCAAATACTTCCTCTCAAATAATTCCTTGTGCAATAGTTCTCCTAGTTGATCGTCATCTTTTTCGCTCATCTCATCAGCGAACGCGGCTAAATCCTCGCTCCTCTCTTTTTCATTCGGAATATCTTTCTGGACTTGATACAAAAGCCCTAAAAGAAGGTCTCTCATACTATATTCTTGAGATATTGTAATCCAAGCACGAATATGAAAATGTTCCACGATAAAAGGATTATTATAAACATTTGTAGCAAGAGTAGTCTTACCAATGCCACCCATCCCCACAATAGGGACGATTCGAAGATCATATTCGTGTGTGGTGAGTGCACTCATTATTTCAATCAAGTGCTTTTCAAATCCCACCATTGTATTAATATTCTTGCCACTGGGAAGAGGCCTTGATGGTGAAGAATCCATTGTATAGACTTTAGGCCGTTGATCGTCCACGCCGCCTTTCTCGTCTTCGATCTTCACCAACTCTTTCTCGATTGAATGGAATTTCTCTATTATTGTTTGTACACCTTCACATAAATTAGTAATGGAGATATTTTCTCTATTGATTGAATTTCCTTCACGAATTTGGTCAATCACGTAGGATTCAATGATATCCTCTGCTTCATAAGCTGCATCGGCGATCTCTGTCTCTAAATCTTCAATTTCTTTGCTGTGTGCTGTAATGGAATAATTTTCAAGAAAATCAATCAAGAAAGTAACTTTTTCTTGTAGAGATTCAATTTGTTCTGTATTAATAATGATGTGATATGTAGGAGGTGGGTTTAGAATATGGTTTAGAACATGAGTGAGAGAAACTAAAGCTGCATAAGCAGCAGCCATCTCTGCTTTCTGATCTTTCAGTATTAATTTTTTCAGAATTGCAAAAAACTAACAGATTATGGAAGTAGGCTTGGTGGGAAAAAATATCTTTCTGGTTTTCTAGAAGAGCATACTGAAAACACTGGAGATATTTTCAGAGAGACTTGTGGTTGGATACTTGGATGTATTAAATATAGAGATAATTTCAGAAACACCCTGAGGTTTGGGCTAGTTACAGAAAAACCCATAGATTTTTGAAAATTTAAAAAAAAAACTCCTAGAAGTTTAATTCGTCATACATTTTCTCACTTCATAAGAAAAGACGATCGTAAAAACAACCTGATATTTATAAAAATACAACAGTTGTCCCCTTAAATTTAACACATAATCAAACTAATGAGTTTTTTTTGTAATTTTGAAACATTTCTGAGTTTTTTGTAATTATCCCAAAGCTCATGGTTGTTTTTGTAATTATCCCTTAAATATATGGAGACTTTCACATCAGAATTTGATTTGTGTAAGATTTAGCTTATAAAAGAGAGTCATGTAAGATATTAGGGATAATTACAAAAAGACCCCTAAGGTTTGGACTAATTACAAAAAACCCAATAGATTTTTGAAAATTACAAAAACCCTTTTGAGGTTTGATTGTGTTTTAAATTTAAGGGGATAAATGTAATATTTTGATAAACGTACAAGGGGAGCTTTTGAAATATTTTTTGCATATAAAGGGGAGAAATGTAAGACAAATCAAACCTAAAGGATTTTTTTTATAATTTCCAAAAATCTCTATGTTTTTTTTTTTGTAATTATCCCGAATCTCAGGGGTGTTTTTGTAATTAAACCAAGATAGTATTGTAGGGAGCCAGAAAGGGCGAGTTATTTGATTTTTGTATGATTTTTTTATTTTTGGTTGTTGTAGAGGATTATTGTAGAGAGCCAGAAAGGGCCAATAAATATCACCCTAGTAGCCAATAAAGTTTGATATTATTTTATTTTTAGCAACTGGAATAAAAATAGATGGTCTGATCATCAAGAATCAGGAAGGCCCTTTCACATCAGTACAATTTATGAGAGGTAGGAGATAGTTGTATGACTATGACTTATTCAGGTATCAAGTACCCAATGCTGACTGAGTAATCGGACATATTCCACCACAAAAAAGTTCAAGTTTACGGTTTACTAACAGAATTTACTTACAAATATGATTTTGTTATTAAATTTTTACAGTTGCCTATATAATAAAAAAATATTTTTTCCCAAAACTATACCGACCAATTAACGACAAATTTCTAGAATGCTGAGTTGGCGGATATAGTAATGAGTTAGACTAAATTGCACTTGTTTGGACTATTTTTGCCTGAAATGACTATTTTACCCTTTTTTTAAAAAAAAGATAGATATCCATGTAGATGAAAAATGGAGAGATCTTCCAACCATGTCAAGAATAAATAAAAAATAGTAAAAAAAAAATTAAAAACATATATTAGTAGAAAATAAAATTATATATATTTTTAAAATAAAAAACTATGTTGAAATATATCATCCCACTACATAAGTAATTCACTTTCTAGTCATATTGCTTGCTATTTTGCAAATAGGATAACAAAAAGACTTTTTGACAAGAAAAATAATTTCATTAATTAATTCCAAATCATAATATATCTATAGAAGACACAAACAAATCTGTTAATTAAAACCATCAAACATGAAACTATGAAAAGATTCATAACATCTAGGTTAATAACAAAAATAAGCTTAAAGCCTACAATTTTAAAAATTCTATAGTGCCTAGAATACCTCGTGATTATAGATCCGCATTTGTTAAAACCATAACTGATTTGTTATGATGCCCCTGGCGGTCCACATAAGAAAAATACCACAAAGAAGGTGGTGATAAACCAAGTCGCACCAAAGAAAATCATAAACAAGAAAAAACAAAGAAACCATCCAAATGAATAAGCATAAAGATGAGAAACTAGAAATAAACATTGAGAAAAAGGGTTATTTCCTTTTCTTTTCCCCCCTCCTAAATTTGAAATTTATCACTTTCCTTGATCTCTAGTTATTTGCGTTAAAGGTAAAATAATACAAGTTGCAGGCCCTCATACCCTAGGCTCTCTCGTTGCACTGATATTTCTTTAGCTGATGTCCAAAGGGAATTGCTACTCCAATAAAAACTACAGTTGATCCCAATCACTTGAAGCGTTGATATTTCTGCAAAATCCTTAGGGATTTCCTTCAGGCTCACACGTCCAAGAATTAGGCGCTCAAGACTTGGAAAATGTGTGTCGTCTGCTCCCCATATCTCCAACTCACACTCATCAATCAACAAGAATTTAAGTCGACAAAATTCCCCTTCAATTGGATTCCACTCTAATCCTTGGGCAGCGCATGAGTATAATTTGAGAACTTCAAGATTAGGCAACGAACCAACAATAGATATATCTTCCCAGGGAATCTTGCATTTACTTAAACTCAACTTCTTAAGTGAACAAGGGAAAGCGATGTTATTAAAGAATTTCTTGTCACATTTTAGAAAAAGTGACTCAAGTTTATAAAGATGGGCAAGATTGTTTAGATAGTAGTATTCGAACCCCGTGGATACAGATCCATAAGTAAGTCCCAAATTCCTTAGATTTGGGATTCTTTTAATTGCCTGCTCATTACATCTGAGATATTTGAATGTTGAAAGTGTCTGCAGGTTTTCAAGAACTACAATATTTTGATCGTCCATGTGGGCATTTGGAGGCTCACAGAGCCTACCTTTTCTGATCTTGAGATGTCTAAGTTGTGGCATTTGCCATATCTCAGCTGGCAGAGAGACATACCCATCGATTAATAAGGTTTGAAGGTTCCAAAGGCGGCATATAGAAGACGATATCGAATTCCGAACCCGATTCATGTAGCAACCAACATAACGTAAGTTTGTTAGCTGTTGGATTCCATATGCATAATAATCATCAACCACATCCAATACTCGTAGTAAACCAAGCCTATGAGTAATGAACTGCAACTCCCAATTACTAAAGTACCTTACAAAAGACCGAGTAAGAGTCATTGATTGCAAGCCGGCCTTAAATACCTTTTCTTCTTTTGTCCTATAATGCATGACTAGACGGCGCTCATTTTCTAAATAAGGTGGGATGTTGGGGCTACCAAACTTTGCGATTCGTAGAAACTTGTGTTTGTGAGCTTTTTTTGTGCATAGGTCTCTTAAAAGATCATGAATACTGCAGGTCTTGATTTTTCCACTACTGCCTCGCTTTTGGACCAAAATGAGATTTCTATCAATAAGGTCCTTCAAATACTCTTTTGCGACCTCTTTTAAACTTTTAGACCTATTTGATTTAATAAATCCTTCAGCAACCCACAATTTGATCAGTCTTGATACACATATATGAGAATCTTCTGGAAACACAGCCAGATAAAGGAAACATGGTTTTAGATGTATTGGCAAGTGATCATAACTCAATGACAATATCTTCATGAAGTACTCATCATTTCCATAGTTTAAGACCGAAGTTACGTGTTTTTGTACATACTCCCAATGTTCTCTTGTATTTTTGGACATTGCAAGAAGCCCACCAATCACAACAAGAGCTAAAGGAAGTCCTCCGCATCTTTTAGCAATACATTTTCCAATTTCCTCCAATTCATCGGGGCAACCTTCTTGTGCAAATACCTTGTCACATAATAGATCCCAGCTTTGTTCCTCATTTAGAAACTCCATTTTATAAGGGCTATGATATCTCAAATCTACAGCCAAATTGGATAGCCTTGTAGTTACCAATATTCGACTTCCATTAGTATTACTTGGAAGAAATCTTTTTATCTCGTTCCAAGCCTCGATATTCCACATATCATCCATTACTATCAAATACTTCATCCCAGATAATCTTTTGTACAACATTTCTCCTAGATCTCCTATTTGATCATCACCTTTTTCGCTCATTTTATCAGTGAATGTGCCTAAATTCTCATTGCTTTCTTGTTTATTTGGATGTGTAAGAATTTCATAAATTTGATTCAAAAGGCCTAGAAGAAGGTCTCTCAGAGTATATTCTTGAGATATTGTAATCCAAGCACGAACATGAAAATGTTCCACGACAAAAGGATTGTTATAAACATTTGTAGCAAGAGTAGTCTTACCAATGCCACCCATCCCCACAATAGGGATGATACGGAGATTAGATTCGTCTGTGGCGAGTGCACTCATTATTTCAATCAAGTGTTTTTCAAATCCCACCATTGTATTCTTGCCACTGGGAAGAAGTCTTGATGATGAACTAGTTGTTGTCAAGTTTTTAGGCTGCAAATCTTCCATGCATTTCTCGTCTTTGATCTTCACCAACTCATTTCTCAATCGAATCAAATTTTTCGATTATCGCTTGTATATCTTGATGTAAGATATCAGTTAGACTATTTTTTCCACATATTGAACGAATTTGCTTCATCACATTGGATTCAATGATATCTTCGGCCTCATAAGTTATATCAACGATCCGCTTCTCCAAGTATTCGATTTCTTTGTTGCGTCTACTGCAATGATTTTCAAGAAAACTTTGCAAGAAAGTAAGCTTTTCTCGTAGAGATTCAATTTGTTCTCGAACAATAAAGATCTGATTCATAGGAGGTGGATTTAGAATCTGGTCTAGAACATGGGTGAGAGAAACTAAAGCTGCATAAGTAGCCATATCTGATTTTTGGTCTTTCAATAGACAACCTTATTTCTTCAAGTTTCTCAGATAGTAACAAATAGTGTGATTTCCTTGAACATTAACAAAAAGAGCAAAGTAAACGCTTGCAAGAGAATTAATTGTATATTTAATCCAAGTTGTCGAATGACTTAGTCAGCAGTCATGATCAGACACCTAACTTGTACATTTAAAAATGTGCATCTGCACATTTCAAACGTTTGGATATGTCAAAGGGCACTTGTTGATTCCAAATACTCAGACCAGGTGTATCAAATACAGGATTTATGGATTTGCCCCACTAAATTGTCAAATTACCAATATTACCTGATCAATGTCTGCATCTTTTTCGTGTGGAGACCGATGATAGGAAATTCTTAAGTTGTGCAAGTCAAAACTTAACATAAGCATAAGCAATAATGGCTAAGATTTTAGAATTTCATGATTTTCGCAATAGCATAATCAAGAGTAAACATACCTTGTTCCATGGTTGATGGTGAATACAGTAATAATAAGGTTTTAGTGTTTTAAAATGCCAGATTTTGTTTTGGTTCATTTAATCAAAATCTAAAAGTAGTCAGTGGGGTGCTTTTGATTATGGAAAAGTGTTTTTGGTATTTTTTGAAAATAAATGAAGGTATCCTCAATTTTTTTTCCCTTTTTTTGAGTTACCCTCAAATTTTGTATACGGTGGCGCTATTCGTATCCCCAATACCTCTAAATGCACCCCCTCTATTTAATTAGATAATTACTATCACTTTGAAAGACTACAATGCCCTTAGTCAAAATTCTAAACACACACACCATATCTCTAATAATCTTGTTAATGTCATCCTTCTTCTTCTTCTCCAAATCTCTAAATAAACATTTCTTCACTTCCGTTCCACTTTTCATCACTTTTGGGTGATGTTTTTCAGATATAAAATCTGGTTCATTTGCTCTCAGGAAACAAAATATACCTTTCCTCTAAAATGGACATGGCAAGGTCATACCCACAAATCATTTTTGAATTTTTATTTTTGGAATTTTTTTTTTTAAAAAATCTCAAACATGACAGTAATCCTTTGGGGTTTAATTTGCTCCAACCAATATCTCATGTGATTGTCGGCACTCATGCCTATGTCATTGATTTTATTAATTGTTGCTCCTTGAATTTCTTGGCTTTGATGGAGCTCATCAGATGCGGGTTTTTTTTTTTTTTTTTGAAGAGTTTGACGGTTAATTGGGGGCTGAAGAATTGGATTTGGGGGCTAATTGAAGGAAGGGTAAATTAGGTAATATTAATGGGTGTATATAGTAAATAGTCAATTTTTAGAAAGATGATAGGGGTGTATTAAGAAATGAGGTGTATTAAGAGGTTTTGGGGTGCTAATATTCGCCTACTAATAATAAGAAGTGTACTGTCTAAAAGCTCATACTGAAACTAATTTTCTTTTTCTTGTCGAACAATAAATCTATTTTCTCGATTCAAACGAATACTTTATTCTTGCTTTTTTAATGTAGTAGTAATTTAATTTATAATTATAATCAATTTATTTATTTAAGTAATTTCATAGCTTATTGTTTAACTACTAATTTAACTAAATAAAAAATTACATATAATTAATATTTTATTACAAAAATAAGCAATAAAATTTTTTTTTGACGCCATAAGAAATACAATTTTTTTTACGCCATAAGCACGTACTACAATTAATATCACCATAAAAAAAATTACATTTTACACGTACAATAAAAAGACTTTCACAAAATAAATAGTGAAGAAAAATAGTTCTTCTGGTCCATTTTATGGTAATCTTTTACGGCACAAACTTATACAAGAAAAATAGTAAAAATCACATTATACGCAACACAAAGATGAAACCTTTTTTTTTTTTTTCCGAACGATAGCATTTCATTAAAAACGGAAAGACTCATCATGAGAGATTACAACTACGCATAGCCAACGGGCTAAACTACCAACTTGACTAATTCATTTGCCAATTGGGGAATTGGTCAACCCAATTCAAATTCGAATTTCCATCAAACGCAAGCCTAGCAATCTTATTACAATTGTAATTGCAATTGGAATCTTGCACCCAAAAAAACCACATGATCGAAAAGAAAACTAAAAGGCAACAAAAGGAAGCCGTTTGTTGAGGTTGCTCGCAATATCCTTATCATCTACCTTTACATTAACTTTGATAACACCAATAAAAGAAGGCGCACAATGAGCAAGACTAAAACCAATCGAGGCCGTTTCCACTGGATTTCCTATGAGATCCCTAGAAGATGCCCAAACTTTCGATAATGTTCGATGCACGTCTTTAAGCCAACCACCAAACGCAGAGCCCTGTTTCAACTCATTGACAGCACTGATAGCCAAGAATTGGTATCCTACTTCCAATTTGTTCAAACCAGGTTCATTCATAATCCAAGGGGGATCCTTGGGTTGTTTGATCCAATCACCGATAGGGGCAGCCAGGAGCTTATATTCCTGCCATTCGCGAGTAGCGTACCTTACAGCCAAGCCACCACATTTACCCATAGGGTCCAAACTACACCATCTATCCTTTAGTTTCAACTTATTACAAATTGTCCTAATAAAAGCTCTATTTTTTTTTTTGCTTCACATAAGAACACCAAATTCGGGAGATGGAGCCGAAGAGACACCTTGAATTGGGGAATTGTAGAGGGTTCTCCCAAACCTCTACAGTTCCATGAGCATATTTTCATGGATAACTTTGGGCCCAATTAAGGCTGGCCACCTCCACCTTCTCAAAATTCAGTAAATTTACCTCAACAACTTTGGTCCCTTTGAGTTTTTTGTTGCTCTCCAAAACACTCTCTTCAGATTCATCCATTAAGTTGAAATTTCTTTTTTTTCCACTATTACAACCCCCTTCCTCCGCAAGGATTTCCATAGGTTTAGGAACCGGTCCTTTACCTCCATATTTTTTTATAGCTTTCATCCCCTGTTTATTTTTTCCACCCTTACCTATATCAAGTCTTTGTTTGCTCACATTATGTATCTCAGAAAATGGAATTCGGACAATATTCTCCTGTTTCCCCATCACCATCTTGTCATCAATCAACATATCCTAATTCTTAATCTCTAGCTCTTTAGTAATAAAACCAGATTGGTCCAAGAGATCACTCGGTATCACATTCTCTTTATTTCCCAAGCAGGTTCCATGTATGGTTTTTGTGTCTTCTCTTTGAGCAGAACAAATTTGGTTTGCACACACTCTAAATTGATACATTCCTTTTCCAACTTATGATCTCCATGTAGCATAATATCCACTCTGCTTGATCCCCTTTGGTTAGTTTGTTCCTATTGTTTGAAGGAATTTTGGCTACGAGGATGATTATAGCCTGCTTTGCAATTTCCAACATCCACTGCCCGTAGCCATTCACCATACTGACCATCTTTGAAGCAATTATTTTCAAGGTCCTCCTTTGTCTTTTGACATCCCCTCTCTGAATGCCCAATCACCCCACAATATAGACAAAAGGTTTGAAGTTTTTCGTACTTAAAGTCCACTTAATATGATTCTTCTTCAAGAGTAATCTTAGTCCCACGCATTAATGGTTCCTCTAGGTTAACCTCCACTAGAATCTTGATGTGTTTACCTTTAGTGCTTCCCAAATCAGGTATTGTAATGTCCACCATTTTTCCAAATTTTTTCCCGATTTTTCTGCCAGTATCTATGCTCAGCCAGTGGAAGGGTATGTTCCACAATTGGATCCAGAGTTCCACTTTCTTGAATGCTTCCAGGTTCGCCAATAGTTCCTCTGTCCATTCACGTAGGATCAAGTATTGGCTATCAAAGCTCCATGTCTTACCTTTAAGAACCTTAGTTTTATCTTCTTGATTCGAAAAGACGACTTGAAACAAATTATGTCCAATTTCACAGACGAAAAAAACTTCTTTGGTTTGCCAAATGTTGCTCATTGTATTTTTAAAACCTGTAAAGTTCGATTTTTTTTACCCAAAAATTTTACCAATGAGGCTTTTATGGCATTCATTTTTCCTACTGCTAATATCAGCAACATCTAACAGTATTTCCTCGTATTCAGCTGCTGACAAGGAGAAGGCATTCAATCTATCAGTAATATCTCGATCCATCTTAGCCAGAGGTACCTCAACCCTTAGATCAAACCTTTGGATGTCTCAGATTTATCCACCTGGAGTGCGAGATAAGAGACAAAAAAAAAAGGAGGGGGGCAAAGAGAATACGTGGGGACTAAATGAAAGCTAGGAAGAAAAAGTTAGAAAATTAAGAATCAAACAAAGACACAAAGATAAGGTCAATAATGGTAGGTGAGAAAGAAATAAATAAAAATCACAAGTACCTAAATAAATGCTGTAACAACACATGGAACATAAAAATATTAAAAGCATAAATAAAACACAAAAAATGCATAATGACTCAGAAACCAGACACAAGATCAGTGGTCTACGTATTTAAGTGGACCACCATGAATTAATAAGCTAGCAATGCAAGCAAAAACCAGAAGAACGGACGGAAGTGAAAGGAGGCGGAAGGACAAAAACAAACACAACTAGGGTTCCCTCTTTCTAGAGAGAGAAAATTACCACTCCGGAGACTCGACAGTAGTTGTTTTACAAAGATGAAACCTTTAGGGGGGGGGAAAGAAGGATAAATAAAAAGGAACTCCATCAATTTGAATCGTAATATATGTGGATCTTCAACTAAATGTATTGATCATATATACGATCATCATCTCAATTCTATATATATATATATATATATATATACTGATTGATGATTTTGAAGTTAAATAAAGAATCAAAAGACAACAAATGAAAAAATAAATTATAATCTTCCTCCCTCAATCACACATTAGTTTGGTCATGCACCATAACCCCAGGGAAAGCTTGATGTTCATCCCCCAATCTGGAAGTCCTCAAATTAATGGTTCTTGCCATTGAAGGCAATACGTGGCATTTCAGAGGAATGCCAAATACTGAAAGAAAAAGTTAAATTCAAATAAAATAGATAAAAATAGTCGACTGAGATTTTATTGCCGACAAAGTGCATAACATATTATTGCAGAAAACTCTCAGTCCGATGATAATATCACACTATTAGACACTAAAATTTCATATCATGTTATTTTTAGCTGATATACACAAAGTGGGAAATAATATATGTAATATGGTTATGATTTAAAAATACTAATTAATCATGATTCCAGTGCTGATTGAGTAATCGGACAACTTACATTAAATTACACCAACCATAGTTAACTCACTGCAGCTATATTATACAAAGGGATTATTAAAAAAAACTGAGGTTCAGTATAATTACAAAAAAAAAAAATCTAGTGGTTTTTGAAAATTGCAAGAAACCATTTGAGTTTTGATTTCGTCTTATATTTTCTCACTTCATAAGCAAAATCCATTTCAAAAATTCACCTCACATTTATAAAAAATATTACAATTACACCCTTAATAAGACATAATCAAACTTGATAAGATCTTTTGTAATTTTGAAATATCTCTGGATATTTTTGTAATTAGCTCAAACCATGTGGAGTTTTATAATTATCCCTTTATATTAAATTAAACATGTCTAGGCACCTGAAAGTTCACAGCAACATAGTCAAGGAATCGAATTCCAATTTCCAACAATAAAGAGCAAATTGTGAAGCATGTGTTGATAATTTCTAGGTAGTCTCCATGTGATTCCAACACCATTTTCAAAGGCAAGCTTATCTGGAAATAATCTGTAGACTGAATAATATTTCTCTTGCGGTTCCTTTACTTCACTCTTCATTAAATTTTCAGTTTAAACTACACTCGCTACAAATGTTTCAGGTTCTGAAAATTTGAGGAAGCAAATTTATTGTGTATTGACAGATCAAAAGCCAGAAATGGCTGCTTATGCAGCTCTAGTTTCTCTCACTCATATAATAGACCAGATCCTAAACCCACCTCCTACCCATCACATCATTATTAATACAGAACAGATTGTGACTCTAAGAAAAAGAGTTAGTTTCTTGATAGAATTTCTGGAAAATTACTCCATTAGAGTACACAGCAAAGAAATTGAAGATTTGGAGACACGGATAGCTGATGCAGCTTATGAAGCAGAGGATATCATTGAACCCAACGTGATGAACCAAATTCTTGCTACATCTGCAACCGATAGGAAAAAGCTCTCAACTGCCTTACGAAAAGGTGTAGAAACAGTAATAGTAAAACTCCTTTCCATCAAGAAAGAGTTGGTGAAGATCAAAGACGAGAAGGGCGTGGAAGATCTATGGCCGAAAATCTCCACCGGAGCTATTTCATCAAGATCTCTTCCTAGTGGCAAGAATAATACAATGGTGGGATTTCAGGAACACTTGATTCAAATAATGGGTGCACTCACCACACACGAATCCAATCTCCGAATCATCCCTATTGTGGGTATGGGTGGCATTGGCAAGACTACACTCGCTACAAATGTTTATAACAATCTTTTTATTGTGGAACAATTCGACATTCGTGCTTGGATTACAATATCTCAAGAATACTCTGTGCGAGAGCTTCTTTTACGGCTTTTGCATCAAGTTGTTACAGATCCAAATGAGCAAGAGGGGAGTGAGAGTTTAGCCACATTCGCCGATAAAATGAGAGAGAAAAGTGAAGTATTATACAAGGAATTATTTGAGAGGAAGTATTTGATAGTAATGGATGATATGTGGAACATACAGGCTTGGGACAGGGTAAAAAGGTTCCTTCCATGTAATTCTAATGGAAGTCGAATCTTGGTAACTACAAGGCTATTAAAGTTGGCTGTAGATTTGGGATCATGTAGCCCTTATAAAATTGATTTTTTAGATGAGGAACAGAGTTGGGATCTACTTCGTGAAAAGGTATTTAATGCACAAGTTTGTAATTGCCCCGTTGAATTGGAGGAAATTGGAAAATGTATCGCGAAAAGATGTGGGGGACTTCCTTTAACCCTCGTTGTGATTGGTGGGCTTCTTGCAAAATCCAAAAGGACAAGAGAACATTGGGAGTATATTGAAAGAGATGTAGCTTCAGCAGTAAATAATGGAAATGATGAGCTTTTCATGAAGATATTATCATTAAGTTACAGTAATCTGCCTGTATACATAAAACCATGTTTCCTTTATCTGGCGGTGTTTCCTGAAGATTTTGAATTTGGTGTGTCCAGGCTCGTCAGATTATGGGTTGCTGAAGGATTTATTAAACCGACTACTGCTAAAACCTTAGAAGAAGTTGCAGAGGAGTATTTGGAGGATCTTATTGATAGAAATCTCATTTTGGTTCGTAAGCTAGGGAGTAATGGAAAAGTGAAGACCTGCAACATGCACGATCTATTAAGGGACCTATGCAAAATAGAAGCTCATAAAGACAGGTTTTTGCGCATCGTAAAGTTTGACAACCTCAATATTTCACCATACCTAGGGAGGGAGCGATGCCTCAGTGTTGATTATAGCACCAAGGAAATGAAGGTATGTGATTTCTTGAAGTCAGCAACACTTAATCGATCTTTGTTAAGCTACTTTGGATGGTATTCGGGGCTAATTGCTCGTGGTTTTAGTTTACTAAGGGTATTGGATGTGATTGATCTATACTCCAAAGATGAAATTCTACGGATGATTAACTCACGATACGTTGCTTGCACCATGAATTGGGGTATGCACGCATTGTCTTCAATATCCCTACTACGGAACCTACAGACCTTAATTCTTGATGGACGATGTACTCTACCACCCGAAATCTGGCAGATGCCACAGCTTAGACATATCAAGATGAAAATGTTATTATCCCTGATCCTCCCCAGTTGGATGGCATAGCTCTTGAAAACTTACAGACGCTGTCAAAGCTCGAAAACTTCAGATGGTGTGAGAATGCATTAAAAAGAATTCCGAATCTAAAGAAGTTGGGATATAGTTATGGAGAGAAAGGAGTTGGGTTTTATTGTCTAAAAATCTTGTCCATCTTCATCAACTTGAATCACTTGCGCTAGAATGTACGGACATCTTCTGCAGTCCAGGGACCTTGTGTGGGAACATCGCCTTCCCAAGTTCACTTAAAAAGTTGACGCTAAAAGATTGCAAAATTCCTTGGAAAGATATGTCCATTGTTGGTTCGTTGCCTAATCTTGAAGTTCTCAAATTGTTTCGAAATGCAGCCCATGGCCGAGAGTGGAATCCAGTTGAAGGGGAATTTTGTCGATTGAAATACCTGTTGATTCATCAGTGTGGCTTGAGATATGGGGAGCAGACGACACCCATTTTCCAAGTCTCGAGTTCCTACTTCTTAAAAAGCCGCGCCTGGAGGAGATCCCATTGGGTTTTGCAGAAATCCCAACGCTTCAAGTGATCATAATACAAAGGACCGCCTTTTGCACTTCGATAAAGCCTAACCTTCGGATATCAATTGAGAAAATATCAGAGCAAAGAGAGAGCCTCGGATACGAAGTCTTACGATACCAAGAGACACATTCTGTAGTCTGAAAATACAGGTTAAAAAAAAGGGGGAATTTATTGTGATGTCATTCCAATATGGCGGCCGTCATTTCCCAGGCTTTCTTGTTCCTCTAAATATTTGATTTGCTAAACAGTGATAACACAATCAGTGGAGTAAATTGCATAGATTGAATGTTGGTATAATGGTATTTCGCCAATACCATAAGAATTTCCCTCAATTTCGGATATACAGAAGAGCAAGCTTCTTCCACGTACAAAAAATAATCCATTTCACTTTGTACTCCTTTCCCATTTTCCTTCTACTTACATTTGAAGATCAAATAATAAGACCCGAAATACCATATGATATCCATTAAATAGAATGGAAATTTTCAAATTCCATTGCAATACCTGGATGCACATTTAAGGTAGTGTTCAGCAATCTTGAAACATGTTTCCATTAACAATAAAGCCAGCTTTAATATTAACAGTCCTAGTTTGCCCATCCTGAGCCCTTGTAGAACACGAGGCTATTACTTTAAATTCAGCTTTCAAAGTTTTGTTTTTCATCAATTCAGGATGAATACTGTAGTATTTGCTATCTTTAACTGAGAGTACTTAGTCTTAGTGTTTATGCTACTTTTCATTCTATTTTCCACTCTCCTCACCAAAATCTAGATCCAAACATAGGATTAGTGCTGGTGACAGTCTGCATCCAAGTGTCTGTGTACTGTGTGTGGAACTTAATTTGAGTGAGCCGGGTTTAAAGCCACTAGATAGAAATGGTATGGTTCCAAAGGAGCCTCCTATAACGCATCCAGTATCAATTAAGTAATAGTGTCTGATTCAGATAATAATCAAATTGCACATTCGAGGACTAGAATACAAGATTTCACATAATCAAAAATCACCAACATAATGTTAATGTTTTACATAAGTCCTGAACATCTCTGACCTCTTATGTTGCCTGTTGGGGACTACTGCTTACCCAGCACATCTGATAAAACCATGTCCTCGAAAAATATAAAGTCACAAACCTGACCGTGAAAATTAGATATTAGCATATTGAGAAATAGAAGAAATACAATGTTAGTTTCAAGAACCGGTTTTCGGTCCACTTCATTTTGTTGGAACAGAAGAGACTGATGAAAAGGTTACCTAGTGGAATGATCTCACATTGTGCGGACCAGTTCTAACGGCACACTTTCCATCGCCAGCTAATTTGAGGAAAAAGGAAACAAATTAAGATAGGACAAAGAGGTGCATTCAGAATAAATAAATTAATAAAAAGCAGAGCATGACGATGCTCATGCCATCACAATACAGAGTAGGTGCATACCCATGGTTTAGGAGCTTTCAGATCAGCTTTGAGTGCTTCTTAGATAGATCTGACAGGAAAGTAATCACAATGCTAACCTTGAACTCTACTGAAAATGGACTGCAAAGTGGACTTCAGTTAATAACTACAAAGTTAGATAGTTTTACGTGAACATTCGGAAGGATTGGTATCACATCTCAAAAGAGATGATTTCAGACATTAACAAGAGATAAGGAATGGGGTAACTCTTAACAGAACAGCACTTAGTTCATTTCTCAAGATGATACTAGAACTAATATTTGACAAACTGGTCACCAGAGAATATTAGAAAATTGAGCATGATAAAGTAACTGAAGCAGATCAGCCTTAAAATTTTGTTGCATATAAAACAACAAATTGGGGTCAGTAAAAGCCATATATGTTCACATACACTGCTTCTAAAGATTCCAGTCTTCAAATTGAATTTTAAGCAACAAAACAATAAATATTGATAGCTCGTGTTGCTGCTGTATTAATTACATAACAACAATTAGTTTATCCCATAATGACATCTATGATACCTAGTATCATCATAACATCATCCAATTTTATTCTTTGAACTGGAGAAGAATCCACAGTCTGGAGGTTTAAGTTTCCATCTCTAAGTGTCCTCCCTTCAAATTCGGATTCCATGTCTAGTTGAGGTCTATTTATGAAATGTTAATTTCAACATAATTTTACAAACTACATTACTTGTTCAAATTCTAGGAACCCATAAGGAAGACGTTATAAGCCTGCGCCCAGTAGAGCAAAAACATCTTGAACGACGTTTTGCATCTTTAAATGGAGAAACTTCATTTTCAAGTCTTTCAAAGAGCACGATTCTGAGGTTTCCTTTTCCTCTAAATATTTACTTCTAGTTTATTATGTCAATTGTTCTCATTTTGCTGCCAAATTTTTAACTTTTAAGATAATTGTCCTTCATCATTCTGCAGCTGGAAATTTTAATTTCTTTGTTCATACCCATTATGAAAGCATGCATATGATCAACAGCGTATAATTGGCATTCCTATGTGTCATGTTTGTAACAAGAAACCAAATGCATAAAAAGGAGAAATTGTGCTAATCAAACACCTACCCAGCAAAAATGGTTGGACAAGTCAATAGACGGGGAAGAATGACGTAAATGGGCAGAGTCATGCCACGACAAACATCTCCATCTGCTATCTAATAAGAGAAAGAACCTTTAACAGCACGTCAAACAGAAATATACACAAGTTAAGGAAAAGTGTAAATGCCTGAGTTGTTTGAATCAAAGATGATTCCGTTGCTATCTTTTCTCCAACCAAAATTGACTCCACTCGAAGCAAGTGGATATCAATGGACTGAATTGGAACAGCAGATGCTTCAACAGTTAACTCTCCACCAATAGGATCCGACAGTGAGCACTGAGTACATATTTTTCCCGTCACCCGGAAACCACCTATTCAGATTGGTGACCATGATTATTGCTTTCACAATATGTTAAGACTTCACAAAAACCCAGATGCATCATAATGCCTATTGATATCTAAAAGAAATAACACATATGTCAGCTTCTATGACATGATGTTCCAATTCTACTTTATTGAATGGAAAAGTTAAGCAGAAAAAAGTAGAGGAACAATGGAAGTTGAAGTTCAAATATTCATATGGATAGGTATATATTCCAGCCAAGTAATCTCCATAATAACTTCCATTGTGCCATAAAACTGATTACTGTAGCTGTTCAAGGTTAAGATATTTGCACGAGGAATTTAATAATTGGGAAGGGGTATGCCACATGGATCCTCCAATTAAGTACGAGATGGCTGTTTTTAAGAGCTTTAACACTTGAAGACAATCCCTAACCATATATATACGGTTTGCCGAAACCAGTATGATTTGTGTGTAAACATCTAATAGTTATGAAGATTAACACGAGACTCCACCAGAAATCTGATGCTTGTCATAGTAATCAGAATATGCATGCATACAAAAATATAAAATAGAGTGTTGCTAAGGAAATTAAAGTGAAAATGTAGGTGATGATCACAAAAATTCACAAACAAAAAAGGCCAGGTACATCTAATATTGATATCTTTCAGAGAAGGCAATTAGTCCAATCTTAATCAAAAGATAGTATTAACAGAAGAAGGATGAAACCGCACCAAATTATTGTGTTCCTCTGTAAAGAGAGATTTGTTTTGTATGGCTAAAAAAGAGAAAAAGAAAAGATACCAACAGAGAACTAGTATCAAGAATGCAAAGAAATCTGACAAATTTAATTAGCGCAAAGAAATGGCAGTGGGAACGATTTAGAACATCCAACAAATATGTCCATGTTAATAAGAACCAAAACAAAGGTTCTCTGTATCAACATGGTCATAGGATAGTAGACATGTGTCCAGAAAAATTAAACTGAAAACAGACGAGAGAAACTAATTATGAACCCCTGACCTGATTTCAGTTGAGGAAGTAATGCATGCCTTTGAGTGTCCTGTGTGATATAAAAAATGACCATTTCTGGAGAAACAGGTTTCGGTGGAAGATTGTCTGTAATTAGTAACAGAGAAAAGAGTCAACACCTTCAAATATAGGCAAGCATAGGTAAGGCCATATATACAACGAAATGCACTCGTACCTTTTTCACTTTCGACAATGAATTCCACTGTTGCTGACAATGGTTTCTGTAAGTATCCTCTCACTACATCTACAGTTACCAGATACTATGATGGCATTTATTAAATTTTAGCAAGTAAATATTTCTCTAACAGTAACAGAAGGATATTATAACAAAACAGGACATGCACTAGAAAAGAAGTTCACACACAAAGTTCAAGTAATATTACCTGGATGCTGATATTGCCTCCATGGAAGGTTTCATAGAACTTTTCCAGATTATCTTCTTTCGGATCTTTCAGGATCACAGAAAAGGGTATCTATAAGAAGAAATATATAAATTAAATATTCCATAAATGAGCATTGAAACACTGTGTTTTACTGATATGAATCCATTGAAGCTAGTTGGAAAATGATATTCATTATATAAGAATGCTACCAGAAGCTTAAGCTTCTCCAAATGAATACACCCGAGCTCAAAATGCATCATCTTCTACTGATTATTGATATCTTATGTAGCCAATTTCCAACATCCAATAATCTAACAAGCCGTGTTACAACACTAATTTTCAGTACTCGGTGCCCGAATGGATGTCTTAACTGAGTATCTGGTAACATTTAAGTAGAACTTTCATAACCAAACAAAATAAAATTAATGCTATAAAGCCCAGCTTATACCTCGGTAATTCCTGATGCAATCTTGCCAGATGATCGGATATCAACAACCTTCTTCCTGCCCATGCATCATCAGAACCAATCACATAAAGCATAATGGCAAAAGCAAATTAATAAAAAGTGCAATTAAGTGAACCACATTTGTCAGCTTACGTTTTGAGTTTTAAGTTTTCATTGGTCTGTGGTCATGAAAGTCTACCAAAAATTCCAAAAGAAGGGCAACATGCTCGTGTCAAGTGAACTAAAAAAATCCATGTCCAACACATGTAACCTTAAACCTTCTGAGTATAACATTTGTCTTTTACAGCTAAATGGAAGCCAGAATATGAAGCAGAATTACTTCAAGATTTTGGGCTGTTTGAAGTGGATTACAGTAAAAATATTGAAACTTACTCTACAAATAAGTGAAATACAATATAACAAATGCCAGACAATAGCTTTAACAGCATTTCACACATATGAGCAGTGGAGGCTTACACAACTGGAATTGGCTTCATAACACCATACAAAGACTCGATTACTCCAGCTGATCCCCCGCGAACCTAAACATTCACGAATAACCGGTAAATAAATCCTTAAGAAATTTAACTTATTAGTTAATTTTGGTAACAATATGGTACTTCAAAAAAATAGCAAAGAGCTAAATTCAATAACATTTAAGGGAAAGAAAAAACAAGAAATAATTATGAACCTGCAAATTCACGGCGCCATTAACAGTGAGGCGAATTGATTGGTAGGAGATTGCAGAACTTAGCCTCGTGACGACCTTGCCTTCAAGGGGTTCCTTTCATTTTTCAACAATTATTCAGTTCACCAAAAAAAAAAATTAAAATCATATGCAACGAATCAACGATGATTTTTCGGTATAAACATGAGAGAGAGAGAGTCACATCGGGGCGATAGATTCGGTTGAATCGAGAGAGTTTGATCTCAATTGACATGACGATGACCGGAATGTGCTGCCCTCAGCTCCTCCTTACTATGACTGTTGGACAATTCTCGACACTCTTTGGCCTAGTTTGCTGATTGTTCTTTGCTTAACAAAAAAAAAATGATTTTTTTAGTACCAAAAAAAAAGGAGGATTGTTAAATTGATTGCAACAAGTAATTGTAAGTTGTAACATTCATTAACAAAATCAAAAATTATATTTGGATTGCATAATTGGGAAATTTGATTTTTAAGAACTTATAACTTATAAGTTCTCTAAAGACATTTGATAGACTTTTTAAAAAGAAAATATTTATACTGTTTTTAAATAAGGTTGGAAATCCCAACTTTTAAATAAGAGAACTTATAAGCTCCATAGAAATGTTTGGTAATTTTTTTTCAAAAAGATTTTGTAAGCTCCCAAAATTATATGTTAGGCACTTTAAGCCTACAAGTTTTTTTTTAGGGAAAAAAAAAAACTTAAAAGTTGTTTTGAAAAAAGGTGAAAATTTTCAACTTATTATCAAAATAATAATTATTTTAATAGCCTCCTATGATTTTGATCATTTTAATTACTAAATTATCATTACTAACATCTCTTAAGCTCTTAAAACATCCCATAAAAATGTAGAGCTTATAAAAAAAATTAAATAAGCTTAGTGAAACATCCTCCCTGGCAGCCCATGCCATGGTGCCAAGAGATCTAAGGTGGGAAATGTTAACACAAGTATTTGTTTCACAACTTACTGAAAGTTCAAAAATTGCAACATGACAAGGTACAAGAATATTAAGGTGGGCACAGAAAGGATATATACTCAGATAAAGGTTAATCTACAGCAACAACCCCATATCTAAAAATTCAGAACCATTCAATATTATTTACAGAGGCACGTAAAGCCATAATTTGTCAACCATCGAACGAAGCCACAACTTATGTACAAGCTACATTTCATACAGTTTTGTACAATATACTACCAAAAATGCTAAAATCTATCGACCCATCGGAAAGATATGTGATCAGCCAGCAAATGTAGTGCCAAATATCCGATAATTCCTACTCCCCCATATATCATTGTTGTCTATATAATAAGATTTCAAGCAACATTGTATCCATGGTGGATTTCTGGAAACATTGTTCACTGTCGTTGCCCCGTCTTCATTAGCAACTCCAAGCAACATGTTCCTTTTCTTTGTCAGCATATCAACAGAGTGACAATTCCCAAAAAATTTAATCTGTGTACCAAAATAAATGCATGACATGTTAGTACAACATATTTTTGTATATATTAGGTTTTTGGTCGATCTCCGCAGCAAAGCAAAACGCTTGGCATATGGAAGACTTCAATTTTGAGATTTGACCAATATGAGTGTTAAAAACAAATACACACATACACATACTCACACTGTCACACACACACACATATATATATGAATTGATCAATAATGTATAATGAAACCAATATATATGAAAAAAGGAACAAATACCAAAAAAAAAAAAAACTGAGATCTTTGGTAATTACAGAAAAATAAATCCCAGAGGTTTTTGAAAATTACAAAAACCTCCTTGAGGTTTGATTTTGTCTTAAATTTAAGTGGTAACTAACTGAAATACTTCTATAAATGTGTTTGGGGGGGTGTTGAAATGTTTTTTGCTTATGAAGGGGGAAACGTAAGTCAGAATCAAACTTCAAGGAGATTTTTGTAATTTTCAAAAACTCCAGGTTTTTAGTAATTAACTCAAACCTCATGGGGTTTTTGGTAATTATCCCAAGAAAGAAAAGGGAAAAAAAATCACATAAAATGATGAAGTCTTTAGGCTCTTTACCCCATCCTCTGCATAAAGAAAAGCATGTATTCTTGCAGTGGGATCCTCCAGAGTCAACCTCACTCTGTAAATATCATTAGGAGAACGAAAGTCCTCAACCCTCCATGGGAATATTGCAACAACCCGAACTACACATCTAAATTTACATGTCACCTGCAACGGACAGAGCTCATAAATTGGAAATCACATCAAGTTATCTGCAACTCATGATTAAGACAATTTGTGTCGCAAACAGGCATATCCCTAATTTGACTCACGGATACTACATGTATCTAGATCCAAATTTCTTCTTGATCATTTAAATTGTATGAGATTAAATTATATTAATCCTTTTAAAACTTTTGACCATTCATATACATTCAGGAGATTGTCATATTCGCATTTTATTCCATGGGAATCAAAAAAAGCCACGAAGAGATTTATGAATATGCCTTGGATAATCTAGCAAACGTAGAGCTTCACTCTTAAAAGTATAAAATAAGTATAATTCACTTAAAGGCCAAAATGGCTAATCCAAGACATATTTAAAACTTCTTTTAGAGAAAGGGATAGAAGTATCTCCAAAATTGGATAGAAGAATCACAAGATGCACATCAATCAGCAAATAATCATCCTCAAAAATTAGTTGATGTAGGAGAAAGTGCTTCTAGGTGAAGGAATTTCAAGAAACCATTTGCAATAACAGCAAACAAGCCAATTAAATAATAGAAAGGCCATAAGTTCAAGAGCTTTTATCTTTCATAGTCAATAAAGAGGTGTAATCCACACGCAAAGGTCCAAGGAATGCTGAATATTTTAAATTAATGTTCATGTATAGATATTAATTCATACACGTTATAAGAGTGGCACAATGTATGTGTAGCAGATAGATGGCGAGATTGAATGAGATAAGGTACCTCTGGATGTGCGAGGACATTCATCAAAGTTACAAAGGGCACATCGATGATCGGTCTCTGAAATTCAAAAAGAGAAGGGTAAAATAAACACTATGTTATCATTAAGAAGTCAAACATAATGTCATTCAATCTCCATCACGTTGAAACCTGTTATGTGAGAAGGCCAAGGAAAACTTGTGAAGGGCATCCTACCCCATTTGGATGCGACACGCTCATTATAAGACCTGAACCATATAGATCAATAGTAAATTATTAAACCAAGATATTACATTAAATGTTTTGCTCGTCATAAAAACTGAGACAATGATTATTGGTAAATTATCAAAATAGACATCAGATTACATGTTTTGCTTGTTATACAACCAGAGTAAATCAGCAAACAAGCAAAGATATCACACTACGGCCTCGTTTGGTTAAGTTTTCAATGGGATATTTCCCATTTTCACTTCTCCAGATGTAGTTATCATATTTGTTTCATCCAATCCTATTCAAAATGGCCCATTTTATTTTCTATTTTCCACCCAAAACACTTCCCAACTCTATATTTCCAATTTTCAACCCTCACTACAACCTCGTATCAACATTATATACTACTTTTACAATAGACACGATTACAATGAGATGCACCACCTACAAATCATCCTAATAAATTATCATATCCAAATTAAATATTAAAAGTAGACCTACTACAAGTTTCATCTTTTTTTTTTTTTTTTTTTTGACGACCCGCAGTATCCCCACACCACCCTGGGGCACAGACCCCACACTTCCTTCTGACTATGGGACATTCGCCCTTCCAGGGATGGTCCTAATCCCCGGGGAGGAGGGCAACTCCAACCCATTACTCGCGATAGTCAAGGTTTGAACCAGACCTCGAGGTGCAATTGCAACCTCAAGGCCATTAGTGCCAACCTGGGAGTTACTACAAGTTTCATCTAATTAATATACTATTGTTCAACAAAATCTCAAGTAGGACTCACCACCTACATATCATCGTAATAATTTACCATATCCAAACTACATATTGAAAGTGGACCACACCACTACCTTTCATCTAACTAATATTATTATTTTCAAGCAACATCATTTCAAAAACCCACCACTTACATATCATCCTAATAAATTGTCTTTCCGTGGAAAAACATATATATAAAAAGGACAAAGAAAAGGAAGATAGTAAACCAAATATATTCTCATTTCTATGCACATCGTAATTCATATAAACAAACACATTTTCATTTTCACACGAAACCAATTAAAAGTTGAAATCTCATCTCAACAAAATGAAAATGAGATTTTCCCAAACATGTCCTGCATATTTATAGAACATAATGAATCAACTTTAAGTAGCAATGACCTTTGGCGTTCTATTACAAAGTGTTGTCGTCATCGTGTGAAATAGCAAAGCTTAGAGAAGGGCATCAGCACAGCACGCCACAACGCAGCACGAACTTCACATTTTATGTTAACAAATTTCACCCATCTATTTGATTTTAAAAACTTAATGCCAAGTTGCACATTGCCTTGGTCAACAATCATCCTCAAAACAGTTCCAACAGGCGGAAAGGTACATAAAGTTTCTCTTGACAAAGGAGAGGGTTCCAACTGTAAAGGAAGTGAATGTTCCATCTCATCTTCTAGTCTGAAATAGTAGATCACAAGAACACAGGATTTCAGATCAAGATTCTAGATATGCAAAAAGCAGATTTTCAAGTGGCCAGGTTATTCAGTAAACAGACAATTTAAAAGGAACAGTATAAACAATCAAAACATTATTTCGATATTGATTACATCATCCAGCCCATCAGAAAAAGTTGGAATCCTATTCGATGTCAACTGCCACTAGAGGAAGAAATGGATCACATTCTCTATCCTACATTATCAATAACCCGACAAGCCAATGTAGTCTGACCATAAGTCTCATCCTTGTGGTAATATATAGTTTTCCGGTAAAGTGTCAAGCAACTTGAGGATTTCTAGCTGGAAAGGCATGGATTTACTATTACCATTCTAGCAAAATAGCAAGACAAACTTGAGGTCCAGGATAAGTTAACAAGGTTTTAACCTGTTTTCATAACATATGATCTAGTCTTCTCGTCAGACAATATTTGTTTCTGTGGCTATTGGTGCCAACCATTTCATGCAGCAAGGTCCATTTGAGTAACTAAAAGTAAGAGCAGATGGGAGCAGAATGTTAACAAAGTAATGAAGGAGAAAAGCAAATTCAGAGATTCTTTATTGCTGTAGAAAATTTCAATGCTATTTTGGTGTCATCTTCTCTCCCCCTTTTCACTCTTACTTTCCCAAAGCAATCAAACACTGCATTACATTCTCCTCCTAATACATACAGTCTCCGACACATTCTCCCAAATGACATTCACTCCAATGCATTTTCCCAAAAAGAATCAGAAAATAAAAAACAAAAACAAACATGCCATCAATTTTGTTCCTCATGGATACCAATGAGCAAGAAAAGGAGTTAAGTACTATACATAGAGTAAAACATTATGACTTATACTCAATGAGACGAGAAGATTTGCTAATAAAAAACATGTTAAAGGCGATCAATACACATAAGTAAAATCATAAAGCTGTTGGGTCCCACATATCAAGTGTCCACATGCATAAGAAGGGATAGCTATCGTAGTTAATAATAAAGAACCTTCAGTATCGACCAGGCTGAATTTATATAATATATATATATATATAAATAGAGAGAGAGAGAGAGAGAGAGAGAGAGAGAGAGCATATTAAACCAAAAGAGGAGGGAGACGAAACCAATCAGCTACTAATGATGTATAAGAAAACAGAAACACTAACTTGGCTTCAACAGAAGCAGGTGGTGTGTCTGTTCCATCCCAAACAAAGAGCATCCACTCATCCTCCTTGACTTCACAAACATGCAAAATCTGGCAGTGGGGCAAACAAAAGGACATGATATCACTATTTTTTCCTCGAGAGTATTGATTTACTAGTAAAGTCCATTTAAAAAGTGAAGAACAGTCTCCAACTGTTTCAATGCATCTCTGCATAATTCTGAATTACCTTGCAAAGCAGATTGACGCATTCGCCTTCCTTGATCTCTCTCAGTGACAAAGACTCCTTCAAGCCTATATTATACATACAAAATCCAGAAAAAGCAACGTGCTTAAGTTCAAGTACAATGTTTCACTCCGGAAGATGGTAAACAGAAAATTGTAAAAAAAAAAGTAATAACTACTTGTCAGCTAATAAGGGATCCCAATTAGTGGGGAACAAGTAGTTGTCACCAGAAAACTAGTAACTAGCTTAAAAAGGATAAGAACATCATTTGCAACAATCTGAAAACCTTAAAGAGGTGTGTTGAATGTTTAGACTAATATGAAAGCAAACGCCTACCTTCAATTTTGTGCTGGGTGGACCATTTCCTTAACGCCATTATGAACTTATTGTCCTGATCTCTACGTTTATACCTCGATGAAATTTGATAAGGCACAGGTTCCTTACTAATACAGTCTCTCCCTTCAAATAAGGCAAACGATGAAAATTTCTTGTTAAACAAAGCATAAACCTCTGGAAACCTAGTTTTCACCTGTACAAACAATACAGAAACAAATACTAATCAACACAAGCAATTGGTCCCCAAAGACCTAAAAAACCAAAGTTCAGTCCCCAGAAAACTTCGACCTGCAGGCAAGAAGAAAAAGGAAAAGGAAAAGAAAAAACAATAAGTTCATTACCACAACATGAGAAACCATAACTATATCTCCAACACTCTCAACATAAGGGAGCTTCTCCATACTTTCAGCAAAAAAATGTATGTAAATCCCAAGGCTTGGACGCGATTCATCAATGATCCTTACTGAACAAAAAAAATCTTGAAAACAACCAAAAAAACAAAAATAAAACCCATTTCAGAGGAACAATTCGAAGAAAGTACGACACATGCCTAAAAATAAAAGCAGAAAGAAGTTAAAAAAGGAAACTTACCGGTTCCTTTGGTTTTTTTGGGAAGACTAGTCTCTGTGACAACGCCGATAAGATTGACTCTCTGATTAATGCAAGATATTGCATCCTCTATTTGCATAAACTTATAATCATCGAGTCTCATTTTCAAGAAAATCGAAAGCCCTAACTTTTAAGAACGTCTCTTTGTCTGCAGAGGTGGGATTAACTGTAAATTTGCAGGCGGGAAAATACGGGAGGGAAAGGGGCAAAACGGGAAGGACGAACTATACAAATAAAGCTAATCGTGACATCTGCATAAACTTGTCAAAAGTAACATTTATCTCTCTGTATTTAAGTTTAAATTTAATTTTGGACAAAATTATTCTTGATGAAATAATTAATAATTAATAATACTTAAAATATGTATACTCGATTTTTTATGTATACTCAAATTTTTAAAATTTAGATTATTTATAAATAGAAATGAGTGTTGTAAAAATTGGTGTAGGTTGAGGTGATTATGTCCAAATCGGTGGAAAATCGTCTCCGCTAAAAATCGAGCCTAGATGCCTATATTAAAATTTAAAAAATATTATTGTGTGGCTAGGCGCCGGAACGGCCATCTAATTAGCGCCTATCAGTTTCCGCGATACTATTTGGTCATGCATGCTATGACAACACTTTCACACTCTTTAATAAGAGTTTCAATGCCGAAGAAAAGCTTGATTTGATTTTACACAGGCATCCATGTTAAGTTTCAACTCTCCAGAATAATGGTGATTCTATGATATCCGCTTATCGATTGGCATCTATAAACACCTTCAATCTCTTCTGAAAGTTTTACAGACCCAAAACGTTCAGAAATACCAGGAGTCAAAGTAAATGTTAAACTAGATATTAAGACACCAACAGTTGCACACATCGTAATAGAAAAAACGTTGAATAATATTAATTACAACACATTACAAGACAACTCTCGAAGTATCGCTAGTCTAGTAAAAACTTCTCACGTGAGTAGATCGATGCTTTATAAATCAACTTGTCCAATAATATATGTGTTGAACTCACTAATGCTCAAAGATAAACTAATAAGAACGAAAAACAAATAAAAAGACATCAACAAAACTAGATGTTAATTCTAGATGTTAATGGTACCTCGAATAACACTTGTTTCAATAATATGCATTTTTTATTCAGACTTCTTCTAATCTTTGTATATATACGATCTCTTTTGCTTTTCCACTCCTATTTTCATGTGTATGAATGAAATGGACGTCCTCCTTTTTATATAAGTGTCCTTTGTGCCTAAAGAAACCTACAAAAGATAGAAACAAGATATACACAATATTGTGATGAGTAAATTTTGAGTTAGGAAGCAAGATATGATCTTAAAGAGTCCTAACATATCGTAACTATATCAATATCAATATCAAATCCTAAGTCATATATGTCCAAGATTGACTAAAACTTACCAAGTAAGATATATCATAGTTTAGACATTTAGAATACAAATATTTCATTGTCAATTCAAATCTTTTTAATCATGGAATAAGTCTAGAAAAGCAAAATATAGAGTTCATCAAAATCAAAACATCACAAAGGGTATGGGACGTGTAACCCTAACACCTTCCAGAAGTGTTGGCATATATGAACTAATGATTCTCTCATCAAGCTCAATAACATTTTCCGAACAGAGCCAAATGTCATCGAACATACCATTGTTCCTAGGAAACCAAATTGCCAAAAAGTTGTAACAAAGAGTTCAAATTCGTCAATTTAAGAGAGAGACAAACCCCAATACATAAACATAAATCCTTGAAAGAGGTTTTGCTTCAATTTACAAACTATGTTTCTAAAGCCACTGATATCCCAAACAACATCCACCTCCTTGCAATACCTCAACAAATGCTCAATGGATTTTCGATACATTCCATATAAGTTGCAAGTAATGGAGTAGTTAAAACCTTCTTCTATGGTCTCAACTCTCATGTAGCGCATGGTAAAAAAACTAGAAAAACACATCGGATTTTGCTTGGGATACAAAGGTTCTAAAAGCGACGCCGCCAGGGAGAGTGAGACTAACTTGTTGAAGTGTTGTTCACATTATTTTATAGTGCAATTTTATAACCAGAGCGAACTCAATAAACTCCAAAAGCTTCGTAATGCCAAATAAGCTCGTCTGACACTTCAATAAGTCCAAGCAGAATTTTCAAAATGGAGTCACAACTCCCAATCAATTGCCCAAAAGAGGCCATCAATAGCTTGCACATCCCACTCGCACTTGGAAATTAAATGCTAGTTTGGGATACTTATGTAAAAGTCTATTTAGAAAATGGACACTTTAATAAGTGACTTTTCAAAAAGCCTCAAGTCTTAACTTCTGTGTAGTGGACTTTCTGAAGGAGTAACCTATCCAAATATTAATTTTAAATTAATCACTATTCATGTATTAATAATAAAATGAGTTTTTAGATCCAAAAATTTATCTAAAGAGTGCTTCCAAACAAGTACTAAATTAACAACCAGAAGGGGTTCACCTTTGTTGCTAAAGTAACATGTTTAAAACTGGTTGGCCTAGGCAACCAAGGGTCATTATAAATTAACGGCTTAATTGCAAAATTAGTCCACTAACTATAGGGTCCAAGCAAAATTAGTCCACTTATTTAGGGGTCTAGCAAAATTGATCCACCAATTAAAAAAAATTCGCAAATTTAGGACAAATTTTCCTGGAAAATGGAATTTTCGCCGGAATTTCGCACGTGTCGGTCACGTGAGCCCAAAATTGGGGATTTTTTGATTTCCTGGTCAATTTCGCTGACCTGGCAGGTCACCCAATCCACCTTGGAGTCACATCACTGTTTCCATGGATGAAAAGGACGCTGACTAGGTTAAGAGTTAAGTTATCGACATGGAAAATCCTTGGGTTATTATTCATTATTCAGTAATTCAAAAAAAATATAATGCAAATACGGAATTTGTATTATGCATGATATTTGTATTTTTATTACATAAAATATGGATTTTTAATTTTCCATCTCACAGTTATATAAAATTAATAATTCATAAATAACTTAACAATCGACTATTTAGTTATTATCAATTAAATAAAGTAATAAATAATTTAAAAATTAAAAGATATATCAAAAAAAAAATCAAAAAAATATTCTTTTTCCTTACAACCCACCGAGTCGCCGACGCAGACGCTCAACCATACAATTAGGTGCATCCACCAAATTAAAACTATTTTCAGCCTCCCATCTGAAACACTCCATACACAAGAAAATTGCCAGGGTTGGGGAAATGTTTGTTCATATTTTGTTGGCTCCTTGAGGACCCATGAGGCATCGGTGCCCTCCTCCTCAAACTCGCCGTCATCGGCAATATTACATTGTCGCTCTCCTTTGATTGACTTCGCATAGTCACGGTGGTCATTTCCCCCAATTTTATTGAGGCTGGTGGTGTTGCTGGCCCGCAACCCCTTAATGGCTGGGTTGTTCTGGCCCTCAATCCCTAAGAGGAGTTTCTGTTGGGTGCTTGACTGACACGGTGGAGCAACCGATTTCTTTGCAGACTCAGCAAAGTATCGAGGTCTTCGACTTTGCTGTTGAGGGAGCGGGTTAGGCGCCGTTGTGGTTCTGCAAATTAGGGGCGGCGGTGATGTTGAATAATTGTTTCTAATTTATCAAAAACATTTATGCAACTAAATTTGACTAGTGAACTAAATTAAAACTTAATATATTTTATATTCTAATTAAGTTATTAATTAATCTAATTTAAAATTTATTTTTAATTTATTTTTTACTGTTTAATTTTATTTTTAATCTATATAAAGTTATATTTTTCCACACAAGCATTCAGTCAACATTTTTTGTCCAAAAAAGATGCCTCGTTTGCCACCTCATCAAAATTGACCGGAAAATCAGAAAACCCCCAAATTCTAGCACTCACGTGACCAGCACATGCAATGTTCCGGCTGAAATTCAATTTTTCGGGCAAATTTGTCCTAAATTTGCGAATTTTTCTTAATTGGTGGACCAATTTTACCAGACCCCTAAATAAGTGGACCAATTTTGCTTGGACCTGTAGTTAGTGGACTAATTTTGCAATTAAGCCTAAATTAACCAACGCGTAACAAATTTCTCCCCCATGTTCGGGATATCGAGTCATGTTCGTGTTTAGCTTTGGGTCAATTTCGGGTTATGAAAACACATAAAATATTAAATAAAATTTAAGATATTATATTTTTAGACAAATTGGTAACTTCGTGTCGGATAGGGATGTCAACGGGGTGGGGCGGGGGCGGGGGAACAATCCCCATCCCCGTCACCGCGACCGCGGGGAATCCCCGTCCCCATCCCCGCAAGATAAATGGGGAAAAAACTCCCCCCATCCCCATCCCCACGGGGATTCCCCGTCCACCGTTTTTATTTTTTTTTTTGTAAAAAACTGAATTTGTTTTTAAAAAATGATTTTTAAATATTTAAAAAATATATAAATTATATAAGAAAGACTAATAAAGCACTCATTATAAAAAAATACATAAAATAAATTAAAGATTTTTTATTTATATATTTAATGTGTATATATTTATAATATATTATATATATTTTTAATATAATATATTATATATTTAATATCGGTTCTCCGCGGGGAACGGGGCGGGGAATATGATCCCCGTTCCCGCCCCGTCCCCGCCAACGGGGACAAAAAAATCCCCGTCCCCGTCCCCGCCCCCACGGAGGGAATTTTCGGGGATTCCCCGCCCCATTCGGGGCGGTTCCCCGCGGGGAATGGGGAATCCCCGCCCCACTGCCATCTCTAGCGTCAGATTCATGAAAGTCATGTTCGTGTTCAGATTTCTCTCAGTAACTTTAGGTCAGGTTCGTATCGTGTTATCGTGTCATCGTGTCATATTAGAGATTGCCACCCATAGATGATTTCTCCAAGCCGCGTCTAATATACTAGTAATATCAAGGCACGAAAGAAATATTTAGCTTTGGGCTAAATTGCATTTTTAGTCCTGTATCTTTGGGCCAGTGGCGTTTTTAGTCCTTTAACTATTTAGAGTTGCGTTTTAGATCTTGGACAATTTTGCCTTTATGGCGCGAATCAAAGCATTTTTGGTCTTTATCTTTCGGAAGATAGCAATAATAGTCTTATAACTTTCGAGAATTAGCAATATCAATCCTTTCATACCATAGCTAGTTTCAATAAACCCAAATTTCATAGATTATAGGAATTTACTTTTTCTGAAACCTATTTTGTTCGTGGCATTGTTACACCTGCTTAGATCCAGTCTCTATTAAGAGGTTTTGTAAGTCCAAGCGGCTACGATAATCTAGAGGGGGGTGAATAGATTATCTCCATCTTTTCGATTTTACACTCTTTTTCGAACCAAAAGCTCAAAGACAATAATAAAGGTGCGGAATGTAAATAACACACGTCGATTTATAGAGGTTCAACCCACCTAGGGTCTAATCCTCTACCACCCCAGTATATCCGGGATGGATTTCAAAAAAAAAAATTTATTAATTACCAAAATTAATACAACACCTTACAACATCACCTTGAAAAGCACCACACTCTTCTTCAACACCACCTTTGAGATTACCACAATCTCTCTTGAAAATTACCACAATCTCCAACGGCACCTTGTGAAGTTACCACAATCTTCAACCTTGAAGAATACCAAATTCTTCAACACCTCAAAAAAAGAAGATCACCACAATCTTCTTGCACCTATCACCTAGATCATCCAAGTGTGTTCTTACCACAAGAACACTCACAATGATATCTTGTGTTGAATGATAACTCAAAAATTCAAGATTACAACTCGATAATGAATTATACAATTGAGTGCAAGTGTAACCAAGAATAGCCTAGACCTCAAGGATGTGAAAGTGATAAGCTAGGCAAATTACAACAAGAATAATGGCAATAGAAGACCAAGTGTTTGCTTGAGTATATCTTGTTGTGTTGTGTTATTCTCTCTTGTGTTGTGCTTCAAATCTTTCTCTATTTATAGGAGATGTCTTGTACATGATATGCTCCTCTTGGGGACTTGAATTTCGTAAAAATTGCAAGACAATTGAAGAAAAGAGCTATTAGAAATCAACTCCATGATTTAAGGAAATGTTGTCTCTGTTGTCAAACGGTCGAATTTTGCAAATAAACCATAGGCGCATTCTGGTCGCTGCGTTAAAACAGAAAAGAGATTACATAGCAAAATTCATCAGGGGGACCGGTCCCTGGGGGGCTCGACTGGTCGCCCCTATGGGGACGGTCACCCTGACCATTTTTGTGGGTTTCAAGTTTTCTGTTTCACGAAACTTGTTCCTGTGTATTTGTTTCTCTTTGGTCGACCTGGTCGACCTCCTCCTAAATGAAATATTGTCCGATTTTAGTCGAAAATAAACCTCAAGAAATACTTCAAAAATTTGTAAAAACATTTTAAACCGCCGGGAGTATTTAGGACAACATTAGAAATATAGTTTTGATGAAATAACACATTAACACAAAAAGTGTTGTCCGATATAAATTCCAATAAATACTCCGAAAAATAGTGAAAGCATTTTACACCAATCGGGAGTATTAGGACAACATTTAGAAATATAGTTTCAATGTAAAAACCCATTGACACAAAATCATTAAATGTGTTATCCAATATTGTCGAAACTAAACTTGAAGAAATACTCCGGAAAATATTAAAACCATTTTAAATCATTTAGGAGTATTTGGACAGCCTTTAAAAACATTGTTTTGGTATAAAAACAAAATCATCAAAATCATGATAAAACCATTTATCAAACAGGTTTTAAATGGATCATGTCAAGTTTCCAGCCTATAAACTCAATAGGACATACTTCTGCAAGTTATCCGACTCCTTCAGCAACTGTTTAGCACAACCTTGGTTTCTTTCCTACTCTATGCGTATAAGTAATTCTTAAACGGGATGAATTAATGGAACATTATGAAGACATGTTGAAGCAGAAAGCCCCTTTTTATTAAGAACTTATTAAAATATTTATTATATTAGTAATCTCCTTTTGGGAGGAGAATACTTGTTTAGCCTCTCATATCCGAGGTTTGCAGTCGAATTTACATAAACTTAAAACTTAAAACACTCAGCTAATACAAAATTTTCACTCATAATTTATTATAAGAAAACTAAGAAAAATGTTCGATGTCCTCAGCTTCCTTCAAATCCTGCAATTTATAGCGGTAAATCCAGACTTGAAAGGCGGTCTTCAAATCTGAGTGGTCCCCGAGGAAAACGCGTCTTGTGAGCTGGGCCCTTATCATTTCCAGTTGTCTGGTCTTGTCGGTCAGGTTTGGGTCGGAATCCTTTCCCAAACTTGGGTTCCTTCTGTTTGGGGCATGCTTGACAGATCCGGTCGATCCAACGGCCAACATACGCCATTTTACAAAATTTCCGGTAAGTTTCTTTACTTGCCGGAATTTTATTCTCCCAGAGAATTCTTCTTTTGATCTCGAAGAGTTCCTCTACAAATCCTGTGGTTGATCCAGTCATCGAATTCAAAAGGAAAGATCCATTTGTTGAATTCTGGAAAAACTTTAATGGATATTTGACTTTGTCCATTTCGGTTAGACAAACCCAAAGACCCCATGCTCGTCTGGTAGAAGCCTCATCTTCAGAAAATGCTCCTACTAATACTGGTCCTTCTTCCGGTGAAGATGTTTTTATATATTTTAAAGCATTCCCATCCGGTATTCTTAGCTTGATGAAATGAAAAGCTTCATTAAAACCTTTCTTTGTTGGTTCGGGAGCTGCACTTAGAAAATATAGTTCCAAAATGTCTCATCTGGCCAAGTGTGTATTGTTGGCCCAAGTCTCGTAAACTGCTTCCCCAATCCATTTTGGTAATTTTGAAATTTCTGGGAATCCTAGTGATACAGTATAGATTGAAGCTAGAGCTCCAAACGTATACCATTCATGTACTTCATTTGGATGACTTCCTGGCTTCATCCAAACCCTGGGATACTTGCCTGAAATATCAACTATAGTTTTTTCTGGGTTAATATCTCTTCTTGTAGCTAGTTTCTCCCATTGTCGTTGATATACCTGCATAGGAGAAATCTTAATTTCGTCAGTTTGAACCTTAGATTTTGCCGGTCTGTGGCCTAAGATTCAACTCTCCTTCTTTTACCCCAGAGGTGCTGGGTTGACTTGAAGACTCAAGTTGTGACACCGGAGCTTCAACATTCGTTACAGTTTGTACACCCTCAGGGGATGCATCACCTGCAACACTTGTGATTATGGTACTTGAATCCATAACCTCCGGGTTAGAGCCCCGTTCTCTATTCGCCCCTTTTTGCACCGTAGGAGATGCGGCCTGGAAGATAGTGTTTGATAAATGGTTTTATCATGATTTTGTTTTTATACCAAAACAATGTTTTTTTAAGGTTGTCCTAAATACTCCCGATCGATTTAAAATGTTTTTACGAATTTTTCGGAGTATTTCTTGAGGTTTATTTTCGACAAAAATCGGACAACATTTCATTTAGGAGGTTGACCGGTCGACCAAAAAGAGGCGACGTGCACTGGGAATGCATTTCACGAAACAGAACTCCCATAACTCCTAAAACTATTCAGGGTGACCGGTCACAATAGGTCGACCCCCCTTGGACCGTTCACCCCATGTAAAATTTGATGTGTTCTTTTTCTAATCTTATTTGTGCGCGACCGGTCGCCCTATCTTTTGACAGCAAATTTCTGACCGTTTGACAGCAAACAACATTTCCTTAAATCATGAAGTTGATTTCTAACAACTATTTTCCTCAATTGTCTTGCAATTTTTTACAGAATTCAAGTCCCCAAGAGGAGCCTATCATGTACAAGACATCTCCTATAAATAGAGGAAGATTTGAAGCACAATATACAAGAGAGAACAACACAACACAACAAGATATACTCAAGCAAACACTTGGTCTTCTATTGTCATTATTCTTGTTGTAATTTGCCTAGCTTATCACTTTCACATCCTTGAGGTCTAGGCTATTGTTCATTTGATTTTATACCATTGATTTGGGCTTCCTAGACTTGAGTTTTGTGTTGTTTTTCATTATTTTGAGTCATTTGAGTAGACAAGCCATGTTGAGAGCCAATTATATTGAGTTTATAGTCATAGTAATGAATCGTGTATCAAAAGAAGTACAAACAAGCAAACAACGAGAGATTGATTTGAAGAAACGTCCAAACGCGTTTGAAATTTCCATTACTGGCAGTGTTTCGTATTTTGGCCATAACTCTCTCTACAAAATTGATATTGAGATGATTCAAGTGGATATGGAAAGCTAAGAGATAGGGCTACAACTTTGATGAAGACTCAAAATCAAATTCGGACATATGGTGGGTGAAAAAACCGGGCGAGCGCTGCAGCGCCCGGGCGGGTTTTTTTGCGTATGACATGGTTGGGCGCCGCAGCGCCCATCCCGGGCGCCGCAGCGCCCCGGGGCGGAAATTACTATGTTTCTCCACCTTTTTCTTGAACTTTTGAGGGGTTATAAATAGATAAATGGGAGGCTTGATCTAGGGTATGGAGAAAAGGCTGGGAATACACCCAAGAACACAAGAAACACATTAATTTCATCAAGGAAGAATCAAGGGAAGAATCGGGTCGAATCGGAACTTGAGGATTGAAGATTAATCGAGAGATTATCCATTTCCCTAAGTTTTCTCATTCTTTGTGCTTTAATCTTTCATTTTAGCTTCTTCTGAAGATGAACAATTTGTCTATGAGTTGTTTATTTATAATGGGTAGCTAAACTTCTTGTGATTTCCGGGTTTTGGGAAGTAGATTAATTGAACTCTTGTTGATTGTTTTAATCTTAATTGAAGTTATTGTCTTGAAGCCTATTTTAGTACTTTGTTCTTATTCTTGTTTTATCATTTGGCCAATGATTTAGCATGTTTGATATATTGATTCATAATTCGAGAGATGAGTTTCAATATTAGATCTTGAGTACTTGACATGAATATTTGCATAATCGAGAGGTTTGTGAATATTTGTGAGGATATTTGATCTTTTGTGCATTTTGGGAGTTGTGTATCTTATGTTGAGTAAAGATACTAGCATAGATATTTCAATCTACACTTTATATACATCTCAAGAGGGAGGATAAAATACCGTTGTGATCGTCTTATAGGTGTATTGATAATAACTTTGGCTTTGATTAAATCGTAAAACAAGAGGAATATTAATTGAAACCATAACCTAGGAATCCATTTCATTTCCCTTGGTAATTCCACTATTATTTTCATCTTGTGTTTTTGTGGTTATTCTTATCTTTTCTTCCACAACAATCATTCAATTTCGATCGTCTAAATAAAAACAAGGTTATCTTAGTTCAATACTTAGCGCATTAATTTATTAGTCTCCGTGGATACGACCTTGCTTACCCTATTCTATAAACTACACCGTACACTTGTGGTGAAGCTAAAAATAAGGCGAACAAGTTTTTGGCGCCGTTCTTTGAGGGACTAATACGATTTTTTGGTGCTAATATTGCGATAGATAGAATTATTCTTAATTTAGACATTTTTTTATTTTTATTTCATTTTTCTTTTGTAAATTCTACTTCTATAATGCTTGATTTATTTCTTTGAATTGGTATAGGTGCACCTATTCGGATGGAAGAGGCAAAACCATCTTTGGAAGACGCCTTTCATTTCATTCACGAATCAAACGACTTCATTTATGAGTCAAATAAATTTATTCATGAGGAAATGGGAAATAGCCTTACCAAAAACGAAGCAAAGATGGACAAGATGAAGTTGCAATTGACACAATTGGCCAATAATATGGATTCACAATTGAAAATCTCGAGACTCAAATGGGCCAATTAGTTACAATAGTTGGTGGGCAACATCAAAAGAGCAATTTTTAAACACCATCAAGCCAACTCGAAGGAACAATATAGTGTCATTCATCGAAGGAATGATACCGAATACGAGGAGTTGAAGATCCTGGAAGAGCAAGAAAGTTCGTAACCACACACGATTGTATGTCTATGCACGGTCAAATAGATGTGGCGCGAAAAGGAACAAAAACAGACAAGGAACACATAACCCAAGCGTGTACGAATGAGCATTCGTGCGAGATATTATAAGAAAGTTGTTCCGTAACGAGAAAAATACGATCATACGTATGCAAACGAACAACATACACGTAAACGGATCAAGTATATTCCTACGCCAGACTCAAATCCTTGCTTGGACACCCCAAGTATGCATTATTAGATGCAAGTAAGGCAAATATGGCACTTGACCATGACCCAAAGCAGCTAATATATGCATTCAAGGGAGGCACCAATTCATACGCCGAGCTATAGACGGTAAATCTAGCGCTTGTTGGGAGGCAACCCAATGGTAACTTCACATTTTTTCTTTCTTGAAATTCTATCTTTTCCCTTGTTTCGATATAATTTCATTCAAGTTTGGGGGGAGAGTTAGTATTTTGATTTGAAATGTGAGTATTTTGATTTGAAGTGTGTAAAAAAAAAATTGCATTTGTTTGTGTGTTTTCATATAGTTGCATGTAGAGCATTTTAAGTTGCATTTGCATTAGTAGCATGTTTACAGTTTTAGCATGTTTATTGCTTTCATAGATTTTAGGGAGTGAGTTAATCTCTTGATTGTAACTTGTGATTGATTTTGAAAATTTTGTATTGTTTGGATTGAGTGTTGAGCATGAGTTGATTGAGCCATGAATAAATGATATTGAGCATGTGGATATTAAAAACATGGTTTGATGCTTTTGAATTACGTATTTGCAAGCCTGTGAGTTTTTGAGCCTTTACTGCTTTCACATTATGCAGTCTTGTTGATGATTTGAGTGTTTCATTCATGTTGTTAGAATTCTAGGACTTGCTCTGGTATCTCTGTCAAGGTCACATGTTGTATGCGAAATGTGAAAATGATCAAAGGCCATTTTTGTTAGCCCTTCAAGCATTTTGCTTACCTAATGATGATATTGAAATCCCTAGTTAGCCAACTTGAGCCTATTGCCTAATTTTTGATAGCCACAATTCAAGCCTTAACTTGATAAATCTTTTATCCAAAACTTGAGCGTATAACATTAAGTAAAGGGATTGAATAAGGGTGAATGAGTGAAATCAAAATTTTAGAAGATGGTATTAGAGTTGATCGATGGGAACAAAGAGAAGGAAAAAGGAGAGATGAAATGTTGAAAACTCATATAAGAGTCAAAAAAAAAATAGTTCGATGAATGAGTTTTCTTCGAATGAACTTGGAGTTTAAGAATTGTAATGTGAATGGTTGAGTTTACAAAATAAAGGGGATGGAGATAAGAAGAGTTGGTGAAAATGAGAGGTGATTTGAGTAGCATATTGAGCTTTAATGTAGATGAATTATATGTTCACCGGTCTATACGCTCGAGTTTGAGTCACTCTATCCATATTTTCCTACCCTAACCAAAGAACCTTCATTACAACCAAAGAAAAAAGTCATTTTTGATTCACAAATTGCATACATTCTAGTGGTGGAGATATGAGACAAATTGCAAGCCTATAGTAATTTTGCGACATTGAATTGATTTGAGCGTAAACACGTCCTATATTCATTCGAGATGAGAGTATACACTTGATCTTTGAGAGACGTGATTCTTAGCATTTACCATGGTTTCCTTGATGTATGCTCTATGTTAGATGCTTGCGGCTTGGTTGATTCGTTGCTTGACACATATGATGAACAATACGAATTTTATGGAGTTATTGTGCGTTCTACTTTTCATTACTCCCAGTCATGTTTTGTCTTGTTTTTAAAAGTGTTGACCGGGACGTCCAACAGTTTAAGTTTGGGGGTATTTGTTCACTTGATTTTATACCATTGATTTGGGCTTCCTAGACTTGAGTTTTGTGTTGTTTTTCATTATTTTGAGTCATTTGAATAGCCAAGCCATGTTGAGAGCCAATTATATTGAGTTTATAGTCATAGTAATGAATCATGTATCAAAAAAAGTACAAACAAGCAAACAACGAGAGATTGATTTGAAGAAACGTCCAAACGCGTTTGAAATTTCCATTACTGGCAGTGTTTCGTATTTTGGCCATAACTCTCTCTACAAAATTGATATTGAGATGATTAAAGTGGCTATGGAAAGCTAAGAGATAGGGCTACAACTTTGATGAAGGGCTCAAAATCAAATTCGGACATTTGGTGGGTGAAAAAACCGGGCGAGCGCTGCAGCGCTCGGGCAGGTTTTTGTGCGTATGACATGGTTGGGCGCCGCAGCGCCCTGGGGCGGAAATTACTATGTTTCTCCACCTTTTTCTTGAACTTTTGAGGGGTTATAAATAGATAAATGGGAGGCTTGATCTAGGGTATGGAAGAAAGGCTGGGAATACACCCAAGAACACAAGAAACACATTAATTTCATCAAGGAAGAATCAAGGGAAGAATCGGGTCGAATCAGAGCTTGAGGATTGAAGATTAATCGAGAGATTATCCATTTCCCTAAGTTTTCTCATTCTTTGTGCTTTAATCTTTCATTTTAGCTTCTTATGAAGATGAACAATTTGTCTATGAGTTGTTTATTCATAATGGGTAGCTAAACTTCTTGTGATTTCCGGGTTTTGGGAAGTAGATTAATTGAACTCTTGTTGATTGTTTTAATCTTAATTGAAGTTATTGTCTTGAAGCCTATTTTAGTACTTTGTTCTTATTCTTGTTTTATCATTTGGTCAATGATTTAGCATGTTTGATATATTGATTCATAATTCGAGAGATGAGTTTCAATATTAGATCTTGAGTACTTGACATGAATATTTGCAATATTTGTGAGGATATTTGATCTTTTGTGCATTTTGGGAGTTGTGTATCTTATGTTGAGTAGAGATACTAGCATAGATATTTCAATCTACACTTTATATACATCTCAAGAGGGAGGATAAAATACCGTTGTGATCGTCTTATAGGTGTATTGATAATAACTTTGGCTTTGATTAAATCGTAAAACAAGAGGAATATTAATTGAAACCATAACCCGGGAATCCATTTCATTTCCCTTGGTAATTCCACTATTATTTTCATCTTGTGTTTTTGTGGTTATTCTTATCTTTTCTTCCACAACAATCATTCAATTTCGATCGTCTAAATAAAAATAAGGCTATCTTAGTTCAATACTTAGCGCATTAATTTATTAGTCTCCGTGGATACGACCTTGCTTACCCTATTCTATAAACTACACCGTACACTTGCGGTGAAGCTAAAAATAAGGCGAACAGCTATTCTTGATTACACTTGCACTCAATTGTATAATTCATTATCGGGTTGTAATCTTGAATTTTTGAGTTATCATTCAACACAAGATATCCTTGTGAGTGTTCTTGTGGTAAGAACACACTTGGGTGATCTAGGTGTTAAGTGTAAGAAGATTGTGGTAATCTTCTTGTTGAAGAATTTGGTATTCTTCAAGGTTGAAGATTGTGGTAATCTTCACAAGGTGCCGTTGGAGATTGTGGTAATCTTCAAGAGAGATTGTGGTAATCTAAAATATGGTGTTGAAGAAGAGTGTGGTGCTCTTCAAGGTGTCGTTGTAAGTTGGTGTTGTATTAATTTTGGTAATTAATAAAATATTTTTTTCTTTTTGAAATCCATCCCGGATATACTGGGGTGGTAGAGGATTAGGCCCTAGGTGAGTTGAACCTCTATAAATCGACGTGTGTTGTTTACATTCCGCACCTTTATTATTGTCTTTGAGCATTCGGTTCGAAAAAGAGGGTAAAAAAAAGATGGAGATAATCCATTCACCCCCATCTAGATTATTGTAGCCGCTTGGACTTACAAGTGGTATCAAAGCCAAACTCTTTGGTAAGCTCGTTTCAAAACGCGAGTGAAGAGAAACGATCGTCGGCTACGAATGAAGTTCATCTAACCGGCACCTCCACCACCAAGCCACCACTATTTGATTCCAAAAATTATACATTTTGGAAAGAAACAATGGAATGTTATTTATAAGGTTGCGGGTTCGATATTTGGAACATCGTCATTAATGGAGAATCCATTCCGATGATAGACACACCATACATCTCCAAAGGCCTCAAAGTGCTCAATGATGAAGAGAAGAAAAGCATCTCCTTAAATGGTAAAGCTCTCAATATTTTGTATTGTTCACTTACTAATTTGGAATATAAACATATTGTAGGAATTCGATCGTCACATGAAGTATGGCAAAAATTAGAAGCCATCTATGGAGTATTTGCAAATGAAAGGAGTCAAACAAAAGCATCTACTTCTCAAAGGGATACAAGTTCAAATCTAAGGAACAAGCCTTTTACAACTTCCAACTATGAAGTAATCGAACAATGTTTTATGGGCATCGAAGAAGAAAACGAGGTATGTCTTAAACCCTCTACTTCCTATGATATTGTCATTCAAAATGATTATAGTGATTTGCAAAATGATTTTGATGATCGTCAAAATGAATTCCAAAGTTTACTTGTTAAGTACAAAAATTTGAAAAAGGAATTCAATGTTTTGAAAAATGAAAAGGATAGTTTATTTACTTCCTATGAATCACTATCATGTGCTCACATCACCACACTTAACAAGGTTAGAAACCTTAAAAAACAAAATAATACTCTTGTTGATGATATTAATTGCATGAAAAATGATTTATCAAAATCCAACTTGAGTACCAATATATTGCCCAATAGTATGAATGTTATTGGTTGTGATAATTTGAATAGTGAACTTGATCATAAGCCTAATATTGTCAAGCATATGAAAAAGAATCGAGTTCCTATGCATGTTAGTAATATTACTTGCTTTTATTGCGGTAAGAAGGGTCATACGGTAAACACTTGTCGGGCTAGAAATAGCTCTAATTATTGTTGGAGACCTAAAAGTCTCAAAGCTAATCCCAAAGGACCCAAACACTTGAGGGTACCACAACACAATGTCATATTAGGTACCCGGTGGACTAATAATCGAAGAAAATTCATACGGCCAAGGAAACATCAAATGAACATCCATTTGATCAAAGAAGGAGAAAACATTTTCAACAAAATCAATTTCCAAGAAGATGATATAATCAAAAATGGGAAGAACACAATCCTTGGAAATGGCAAAGACATCATCAACAAGATGATTTTCCAAGAGAAAGACACTTTCAAAAATGGGAAGGCCACAATGCTTGGAAATGGAGCAATTGGAGAAACCACCATCAACATGAAGATTTTCAAACGGAAGATATCATCAACAATGGGAACGACACAACCCATGGAAATGGCAAAATTGGTAAACCGTATCTCCCTATTTAAATATGCATTTTATTTTTATTTTTTTTGCAAAATGAGTTTTAAAATTTATAAGGTCTTCTATATATATATATATATATATATATATATATATATATATATTTATGTGTTTTTAAAATACTTTGAAAAATGAGACCTTACATGTTGTGGACTTACTTAGACTTATATGTTTTTATCTCTTATGGATTTTTATAGCATTAGCATTGTTGTGATATCTCTCGTTGCTTAGCCTACACATGTATTATTATGTTTGTGCCAAATTTGGTTTAAAAATTGTGTAGAATTTATATATCTCTTTCAATGGCTATCTACTCGTAATATATCAAGAGAAATATGAACTATCGAGATACGCTCATTATTGTTATTCATATCATAGACTCGATACATGTTGTGTCATATGCCTATGTGCTCATTAAGAGGATGTTTTGATTTTTTTTTTAAAAAAGCATTATTTGTCATAGCTTGCTTTATCCAAGTTTTGTAAAGGGTTATATTTTGTTTTGATAAAACAATTGATTCACTAGGTTATGCATTTTATTGCACATATAAATGCCATTATTCTTGGATGCTTATGTCAAAGCTCTTGTTCATATGATTTTTGTAAATGAGGTCTCAACTATGTGCTCTCGCATTTTCATATTTCAAAAGAGACCTTATATAGCTTTCTATAAGCCTATTTGAACTTGCATGTTGTATTATACTCTTGATGATTATCTTTAAGCATAGTATATGTTACTTGCTCCAGTGTCTCTATCATTCGATATTACTATGCTCGCGTGTAAGATATCTTGTTAAGATTTTGCAGAAATTTTTGATATTTCGGAACAAGTTTGATAAACAAGGCAAGGTTAGTAGCCTAAGGGTATTGTCAAGAAGAAGGTAATGATTTTGATGTATTATTTGCACTCATAGCACATTTAGAAGTTATTTGTACTTTACTTGCCCATTCTTGTTTTGAGAAAATTTCAAGCTTTACCAAATGGATGTTAAATCCAATTTTCTAAATGGTTTTATTCAAATAAAAGTCTATCGGAGATTAAAATTTTTAGGCCAAATGATTTGTATAAAAAGGCCTTGTACGCTTGATACTAGTACCCCGTATATGGTTTGATAGACTTAGATATTCTTGCAAAATAATTTTACAAAAGATAAAGTTGATACTACACTCCTTGTTTTTTTTTAAAAGATGGCAAGATTGTTTACTTGTGCAAACTTATATTTTTGGTACTACTAATGAATATTTGTGCAAGATATTTTTCCAAGTCAATGCAAGGTGAACCTAAGATGATCATGATGAGGGAAGCTCAAATTTGATCATTGGAATTCAAGTTCAACAATGTCAAGAAGGTGATTATATTCCACACTTAAAAGAAGAAGTGAGGCATTGAAGAAGAAAGAACCATTTCAACCTATATGACCACAAATGTGAAAATTGACAAAGGTTGAGGTAGACATGTTGATTGACAAACGAATTCGAGGTATGTTTATTCGTTTATTACTCCTTAGACTCGACATTCTATATGTCTTATGTCTATATGCTCGACTTAAAACAATTCCAACGAATCTCTTTAAAGTGTCGTTAAAAGAAATTTTCAAATACTTGTAAGGCACTTCTTCTTATGACTTGTTCATCTAAAGTTTTAAAACGTTATTATTTTTCGGGATAACAAGTCCGGTGATAATAATTTTTCAAAATATGGTTTGTCATAATCGAACTAAACTTATTGAGATTCGATATTTTTTCAAAGGGATTGCATGTTTAACAAAAAAACTTGAGGTGTGTTTAATTCCGTCTAAAGGATAACTCGCGGACTTTTTAATCGCTCAGCGCCGAGTATTTTACCTCATTTCGAGCTTGATTATGACATAATATATATTGAATGAGTCTACATTTGCATTTTGCACGTTTTCAAAAACTTAGGGGCGAAAAATCGGATTTTTGGATCAAATTCGGAATTTCAAAACAGAACAAGACCAGTGGGCTGCCAGAGCAGGGGCCGACCGGTCGCCCACTAGCTCAATCGGTCGCCCTATGCCCTGACCGGTCGCCCACAACTTAAAATTGGTTAAAACCGTCTTTGTTCTTGTATTTTGGCAGTTTAAGGTTTTTCCACTTTATTTCGACCCCTTTGTCATTTGCACACACATTTCACTTCAAATATATTTTATTGCATACATTTCATATCTTGGATGTATTTAGGCTCGATTATCATCATCGTTGCTCATATTTACCGATCGAATGGTAAGAATTGTACTTCCTTATCTCAATTGGGTTGAACCCTTGAGAACTTGGCCTATATGTATTTTCTTGATAAAAATTGTATATGTTTGTGATGAGATTGTTATTTATGATGTATTGTATTATGTTTGAACTGATTTGGTGATGAAAAACTTGGCTTGACTGCATTTACAAGGGCTATATATATCTTCTTCAATTTTTGACGTCCGCCAAGTGTTCGATAAAATGTCTCAATGAAAAATTCATCACCTACATGATTCTCTCGATTTCAAAAGGCTTGTATATTTATAGAGATCATGTTTTGCAAATTAGTTTTAATAAGCTTCTACAAGTCGTATGATCGACTCTTTCCTCCTATTTGGTCTATAAGCTTCAATGTTCAAATAGCTCGATACATCAGTTCAGTTACGCACTTTGATATGATTATATGATATTTTTATTGTGCTAACATTCTTTTTGATGATTCTAAAGGGGGAGAAATAGGTTATAAGCTTATTAGCTCATAGAAGCTAAGTTAAGCTAAACAAAAGAAGCTATAAGCTATGACTTCCTAAAGCCATAAGTTGTGCATTATACTTAGTCCAATTGTTGTATGATGGACTTATATACTTGTATAATGGTGTTTTGTTGACAGGGGGAGCTTATAAGCTCTTGTACTTAAGATCGATATGTAAAAGCTAAGCTTTTAGCTTGTGGTTGATTGATTTTACATTACTCTTGTTGTGTATATTGATAGGGGGAGCTTTTGCTATATGTGTTTGAATATTTTTACTCCCATCCTTGTGATTATATTGCGTGGAATGTGGTTGCTCACAACGGATAGTTTTTTTTAAAAATGTTTTGCTTTCAAAATCGACCTCGTTAAAATTGTTTTGGTTTGTAATCATCAAAAATGGGGAGATTGTTTGATAAATTGTTTTATCATGATTTTGATGATTTTGTTTTTATACCAAAACAATGTTTTTTTAAGGTTGTCCTAAATACTCCCGATCAATTTAAAATGTTTTACGAATTTTTTGGGGTATTTCTTGAGGTTTATTTTTGACAAAAATCGGACAACATTTCATTTAGGAGGTCGACCGGTCGACCAAAGAGGCGACCGGTACCTGGGAATGCATTTCACGAAACAGAACTCCCAGAGCTCCTAAAACTGTTCAGGGTGACCGGTCACCATGGTGGGCGACGTGCGACCGGTCGACCCCCCTAGACCGGTCACCCGTGTAAAATTTGATGTGTTCTTTTTCTAATCTTTGTTAGATAAATGTTTTTATCATGATTTTGATGATTATATTCGATTTTGTTCAAATATGTTTTTAAACCAAAACTATGTCCCTAAATGTTGTCTAAATACTTCCGATCAACTTAAAATGTTTTTACTATTTTTCTGAGTATTTCTTGGAGTTTATTTTCAATAAAAAATTGGACAACACATTTGTTTCGCTCGACCGGGCCGCCCCTATAGGGCAACCCGCACTGAGTTGAGCCGAGAAACAGAAAATGGGACGTAAGAAAACAAGGCAGTGGCGACCGGTCGACCGTGGGCGACCTATACCTCGGGAGTTGGATTTTTGTTCTAGACTTCTTCGCTTCGAAAATCTTGCGGGGGATTCTGACTAAGGGCGATGCACCGGCCGCCCCCTTTGACCGGTCCCCCTGTGTAAAAATTCGCAGAATTCAATTTCAATCTTATCTCGCTGACCGGCCGAACCCCTTGTTTATCGAAGAAACTATCCGCTATGCGTTTGCATAACTTTTCCCTATTTTGTGGGATTGATTTCTAACAGCTATATTGATCATTTTAAATGGTTTTTTTGCAAAGAAATCACTCCCAAGGAGGAGCCAATGTGTCTGGAAATGAAAGCCAAGTCCTCTCCTATAAATAGAGGCTTCATTCAAGCAACAAGATACAACACACAATATACAAAAAAGAGCAATTGAGCAAACACTTTCATATATCTTGTTGTATTAGCCTAAGCACTTTCACTTGCACTTATTTGAGGTCTAGGCTTTCAATTCTTGATTACACTTGTACTCATATTGATCAATCATTATTGAGTTGTAATCTTGATTTTGGTCATCATTCAACACAAGACATCCTTGTGAGTATTCTTGTGGTAAGAATACACTTGGGTGATCTAGGTGATAGGTGTTTGAAGGTTGTGGTAATCTTCAAAGGTGTCGTAAGAGGGTTGTGGTAATCCTCAAGGTGTTGTAAGAGGATTGTGGTAATCCTCAAGGTGGTGAAAGAGGGTTGTGGTAATCCTCAAGGTGTTGTATTAATTTTTGGTAAATTAATAAAATCTTTTTTTCCTTTTTTTGAAATCCATCCCGGAGATACTGAGGTGGTAGAGGATTAGGCCCTAGGTGGGTTGAACCTCTTTAAATCAACGAGTGTTGTTTATTTTCCGCATTTACATTCTTGTTATTTACTCGTTGTTTCGAAAAAGAGGGTAATTTGCGAAAAATCGGCATAATCTATTCACCCCGCTCTGGATTATTGTAGCCACTTAGACTAACAACTGGTATCAGAGCCAAACTCTTTGGCTAGCTCGTTCCGAGTAAAGAGAAAAGATCCATGGCTACAAATGATGCTCATCTCACCACCGGCTCCTCCACCAATAAGCCACCACTATTCGACGCCAACAACTACGCATTTTGGAAAGACCGTATGGAGTGCTTCCTACAAGGGTGCGGGTTCGACATTTGGAATGTGGTCATTGAAGGGGTTGATCAACCAACAAAGAAATTGGAGGATGGCACCTTGGCTCCTAAACCTTTCAAGGAGTTTGATGAAAACGACAAAAAGGCTTTTCTCTCTAAACGGTAAGGCCTTAAATATTTTGCATTGTTCTCTTACCGCCACCGAGTACAATCGCATAAGAGGCATAAGGTCGGCACATGAGGTTTGGGAAAAATTGGAGACAATCTATGAAGGGACTAAGAAAGTCAAGCAAGCAAGAAAGACCATGCTTGTTAAAGACTTCAAAACTTTAACATGTATGATGGCGAAAGCATCTCCAAAATGGTGGAAAGGCTTGACAATATTGTCAATCCTCTTGTGGCCCTCGGCAAAGTCATCTCCGAAGAAGACAAGGTGACCAAGGTATTAAATGCACTTCCCGGCTCATGGTCCGAAAAAGTAACGGCAATCACGGAGGCACAAAATCTTGAGACACTCAAGTTTGATGAGCTTATTGGAAATCTACCCATCTATGAAGTCTATCTCAAGGAGAGGAAAAATTCCAAACCATCCACAAATCAATCGGGTATGCAAATTATTCCTAAAGGTCTTGCTTCTTCTTCTAATGCATATTATGATAATGATGATGATGATGATGAGGAGATGGCCGCACTTGTTCGAAAATTTGCAAAATTTGTGAATAAAAATAAAGCAAGAAAACCAAGAGATAATGCTTGCTTTAAATGCGGAAAACCCGGGCACTTCATTGTCGATTGCCCCAAGCTCGACGAAGAGGAGCAAAATAAAAAGAAGCCTTTCACAAAAAAGAAGGCTCTAAATGCGGAAGTCAAAACATGGGATGAACTACTCGAAACAACCGATGAGGGAGGATAAACCGAACACGGTCTCATGGCTATAGACGATGAAAACAATGAGGTACACTCAAATTCCTCTACTTCTTCCATAATTGATGACTTGCAATGTGATTTTGATGAATTGCAAATTGAGTTTCAAAATTTAATCGTTAAATACAAAAATTTGAAAAAGGAGCATAAGGAGATTAAGGTTGAAAAAGAAAAATTATTTACCTCTTATGAATCTCTAGACAAAGCTCATGCTTTTACTCTTACTAAGATTCATTCTCTTGAAACCGAAAAGGAATTGCTCACAAAAGAAATTGAATGTTTGAAAAATGATGTGCATCGTTTCAACATAAGTACGGATAAAGTCACAAAAAATTTAGATGCACAAAGAGGTGAGCATTCCAAATCGGGACTTGGTTATAAGCCATTTCAAAGTGTTTTTAAGAAAAATAACCAAGGTTCGACTTTTGTACGTGCTAATAATTATAATACTCCTACTTGTTTTTATTGTGGCAAAGTTGGACATTATACTAATAATTGCAAATTGAGAAATAGCTCAAGACATGTTTGGAGACCCAAAGGTCTCAAGACTAACCCCCATGGACCCCAAAATTATAGGGTACCTAAAAGAAATTCTTTTGTAGGTAATAGGGGCTATAACCACAATGGAAGATTCAAAATGGCTCGTGGACAGCGGATGTTCACGCCATATGACCGGGAGGAGAGAACTTTTTACCAACATCAAACTCCAAGAAGAGGGTATGGTCATGTTCGGCAATGGCAAAGGAAAAATTCTTGGAAATGGAGAAATTGGTAACTCTTCTTTCTCTCTTAGTAATGTTCTATTAGTTGAAGGGCTTAAGTTTAATTTGATAAGTGTTAGCCAACTTTGTGATTCAAAATATGATGTTTCCTTTAATAAAGAAAAATGCCTTATACTTAAAAATGGTGAAATTATTTGTGAAGCAAATAGAAAAGGCAATCTTTACAAAATTTGTACAAGTGATTTGGTTAGTCAAAATGTTTCTTGTCTTATCGCCAATAATGATTTAACTAGTTTATGGCATAGGCGACTTGGACATGTTGGATACAAAAATTTGCAAACTATTTACAAAAACCAACATGTAAAAGGACTACCGAAATTGAATTTTGAAAATCTTGGCTTATGTGACACTTGTCAAAAGAACAAATTAGTTAAGAGTAGTTTTAAGCCCAAAAATGAAATTTCCACTACAAAACCCCTACAAATGCTTCATCTTGATTTGTATGGAGATATTGGTACGACAAGTCTAAGTGGAAAACATTATACTTTTGTAATAGTTGATGATTTTTCTAGATATACTTGGGCTCTATTTCTTGCAAATAAAAGCGATGCCGTTAATGAGTTTGTTAAGTTGTGTAGACTTATTGAGAATGAAACGGAAGATACTATTAAGTCTATTCGAAGTGATCGAGGTGGAGAATTTGACGGCGAATTTCGAGTCTTTTGTGAAACCAAGGGATATAGTCACAATTTTTCGGCTCCAAGGACACCTCAACAAAATGGAGTAGCCGAAAGGAAGAATCGGACACTTCAAGAAATGAGTCGGTCCATGCTCAATGAATTTTCACTTCCAAAGTATTTTTGGGCCGAAGCCGTAAGTACTGCTTGCTATGTCATTAATCGAGTTTATATTCGTCCTAAAATGAATAAAACTCCATATGAGCTTTGGAAAGGTAGAACTCCAAATATTAATTATTTCAAGATATTTGGTTGTAAATGCTTTATTTTGAATACCAAGGATCAATTGGACAAACTTGATCCTAAGGCCGATGAAGGGATATTTATGGGATATTCAACAAAAAGCAAAGCATATCGGGTTTACAATAAGACTAGTGGAGTTTGTGAAGAATCCATCCATGTTAAATTCAATGAAGCTTCGGGAGTTGAAAGAATTCCTAATGATGAAAGTGATGAGGAGGATATTATTGAACAAATTGTTCAAATTGATGATCAACCGTCTACATCAAATGATCAACCGTCCACTTCAAATGGTTCTCAAGAAGATAGAGATGATATCTCGGATCTTCCCGTTGCATTGAAATTTAAGGGAGATCACCCAAAATATCTTATTATTGGTGATCCCCTTGATAAAGTGATGACTCGGAGAAAATTTGCCGAGAAAGCTCTTATTTCTCAAAAAGAGCCTAAAAATGCTAAAGAAGCTATTGAGGATGAGGATTGGTTTCTAGAGATGCAAGAGGAGTTGAATCAATTTGAAAGAAATGATGTATGGGAATTGGTACCTTGTCCTCCTTCTCAAACCATTATTAGCACAAAATGGGTATTCCGGAACAAACTTGATGATCAAGGCAACATTGTTCGAAATAAGGCAAGGTTAGTAGCTCAAGGGTATTGTCAAGAAGAAGGTATTGACTATGATGAAACTTTTGCACCGTAGACGTTTAGAAGCTATTCGTATTTTGCTTGCCTATTCTTGTTTTAAAAATTTCAAACTTTACCAAATGGATGTTAAATCCGCCTTCTTAAATGGTATTATTCAAGAAGAAGTCTATGTAAAACAACCTCCGGGGTTTGAAAATTTTTTTAGTCCTAATGATGTTTATAAACTTAAAAAGGCCTTGTATGGTTTAAAACAAGCACCCCGTGCATGGTATGATAGACTTAGCTCTTTTCTTTTACAAAATGGTTTTATAAGAGGTAAAGTTGATACAACTCTATTTGTTTTTGAAAAAGGGCAAGATTGTTTACTTGTGCAAATATATGTTGATGATATTATCTTTGGTGCTACTAATGATTCTTTGTGCAAGAAATTTTCTAAGTTAATACAAGGAGAATTCTAGATGAGTATGATGGGGAGCTTAACTTTCTTGGACTTCAAATTAAGCAATGTCAAGAAGGTATTTATATTTCGCAATCAAAGTATACAAAAGAACTTTTGAAAAAGTTCGACATTGAAGAAGGAAGAACCGTCTCTACTCCTATGGCAACAAATGTCAAAATTGACAAAGATGAGAAAGGCAAGTTCGTAGAAGAATCAAAGTATCGAGGTATGATTGGTAGTTTACTTTATTTAATCAAGCTAAGTAGACCAGGACATTCTTCATGTCGTATGCCTATGTGCTCGTTTTCAAAGCAATCCCAAAGAATCTCACATGAGTGCCGTTAAAAGGATTTTTCGATATTTGAAAGGCACCATTCAATATGGTTTATTTTATCCAAAGAATGAAAATTTTTCTCTTAAAGGTTATAGTGATTCGGACTATGCGGGAAATATTGATGATCAGAAAAGTACTTCCGGATCATGTCAATTTTTAGGTGATTGCCTAGTTTATTGGTTTTCAAAGAAGCAAAATTGTGTTTCTCTTTCAACGGCCGAAGCCGAATATATTTCCGCCGCATTTTGTTGTACTCAACTTCTTTGGATGAAACAAACCTTAGCGGATTACAAATGCTCTTTTAAAAATGTACATATCTTTTGTGATAATATATCCGCTATAAATATTGCTCAAAACCCGGTTCATCATAACCGTACTAAACATATTGAGATTCGACATCATTTTCTAAGGGATTGTGTTTCAAAACGTAAAATTGAGATATCTTTTGTACCATCTCAAGATCAATTAGCGGACATTTTTACAAAACCGCTATCTTCCGAGAATTTTTCTTCAATACGAGCTCGGTTAGGCATAATGCATATTGAATGAAGCTTACGTTTGCATTTTACACGTTTTTAAAACTTAGGGGCAAAAAATCGGATTTTTGGTTGAAAATTCGGATTTTGGTAAAACTGAAAAGATAGTGAGCTGAAGGAGTTGAGGGCAACCGGTCGCCCTCAACCTCGACCGGTCGCCCTCAACCTCGATCGGTCGCCCTAAGCTATATTTTGGCTTTTAAACGTTCTGTCTTCAACATTCTTCATTTTAACAAATTTTTGGCCATTTTTCGTTCCCTTTGCCAAATTCACTCTAATTTCACTCAAAAATGGTTTTCATGCATATTTTACACAACATGAACATTATATAGCATGATCATCATCATTATGGCTCATTCTTTCCGATCTAATGGTAAGAATTTCTCTTCTTTTGCTCAATTGGGTTGAACCCTTGAGTTTTCGGGTTACTTGAAATTTTTATTTTTTTTGATGTAATTTTCATATGATCATGATGAGCTTGGTTGTTATGTTGTTATGTATGATGATTGACTTGAATTGTTGTTGAAAATTTTTGGCTTGAACCATTTACAAAGGGTATATACAACCTCTTTTATTTTTTACGCACACAAAGTGTTCGATAAAATGTCACAATGATAATTTCAACTTCCACATGATTCTCTTGCTTTCAAAAGTCTTCTATTATTATTGAAATCATGTTTTGGCAAACAAAACGAGCGTATGAACTCTTCATGTTGCATTTCTCCCATTTTCCTTGGATTTTTAGCACGTATTACTCAATGGTTGATAAACCGTCTCTTTTGCGCACTTTGATATGATTGTATGATGCTTTTATCTTCCTAACACTCTTTTTGATGATTCCAAAGGGGGAGAAACAGGACATTGGCTTGTTAGCCAAAAGAAGCTATTAAAAGCTCGAAATAAAAGCTATAAGCGATGGCTTTCTAAAGCCAAGTATACATAGTCCATGGCTTGGATTATGGACTCAATTGCAAAAGATTATAAGTATTGTGACAGGGGGAGCTTCTTAGCTCATGATGCATTCTATATAAGCTTGTTATAGCTTGTGCTTTTTACTTATAATAATCGTTTGTTGATATGCTCATAAATAGGGGGAGCTTTGTATGAAATACTTCTAACGGATAGTTTACTCATAAAATAAAATCGATATTTTATTTGGTCTTCAAATCGTCCTCAAGAAAATTGTTTTGGTTTGTAATCATCAAAAAGGGGGAGTTTGTTAGATAAATGTTTTTATCATGATTTTGATGATTATATTCGATTTTGTTCAAATATATTTTTAAACCAAAACTATGTCCCTAAATGTTGTCTAAATACTTCCGATCAACTTAAAATGTTTTTACTATTTTTCGGAGTATTTCTTGGAGTTTATTTTCAATAAAAAATTGGACAACACATTTGTTTCAGTTTCGACCGGCCGCTCCTATATAGGCAACCCGCACTGAGTTGAGCCGAGAAACAGAAAATGGGACGTAAGAAAAAACAGCGGGCGGACGGTCGACCAAGTGGGCGACCGGTGCGGTCGACGGTCCACCGGCGACTGTGCACAGGAGTTGGATTTTTGTTCCGACTTCTCTGTTTCGTAAAATCTTCAAGCGGCAACCGGTCACTAAGGCGGCGACCGGCCGCACCCCCTTTGACCGGTCCCCCCTGTGTAAAAATTCGCAGAATTCAATTTCAATCTTATCTCTGCGCGACCGGTCGAACCCCATGTTTATCAGCAAACTATCCGTTGCGTTTTCAGACAACTTTTCCCTATTTTGTGGGATTGATTTCTAACAGCTATATTGATCATTTTAAATGGTTTCTTTTAAAGAAATCACTCCCCAAGGAGGAGCCAATGTCCGGAAATGAAAGCCAAGTCCTCTCCTATAAATAGAGGCTTCATTCAAGCAACAAGATACAACACATAATATACAAGCAAAGAGCAATTGAGCAAACACTTTCATATATCTTGTTGTATTAGCCTAAGCACTTTCACTTGCACTTATTTGAGGTCTAGGCTTTCAATTCTTGTTTACACTTGTACTCATATTGTATCAATCATTATTGAGTTGTAATCTTGATTTTGGTCATCATTCAACACAAGACATCCTTGTGAGTATTCTTGTGGTAAGAATACACTTGGGTGATCTAGGTGATAGGTGTTTGAAGGTTGTGGTAATCTTCAAAGGTGTCGTAAGAGGGTTGTGGTAATCCTCAAGGTGTTGTAAGAGGATTGTGGTAATCCTCAAGGTGGTGAAAGAGGGTTGTGGTAATCCTCAAGGTGTTGTATTAATTTTTGGTAAATTAATAAAATCTTTTTTTTTTTCCTTTTTTTGAAATCCATCCCAGAGATATCTTTGGGGTGGTAGAGGATTAGGCCCTAGGTGGGTTGAACCTCTTTAAATCAATGAGTGTTGTTTATTTTCCGCATTTACATTCTTGTTATTTACTCGTTGTTTCGAAAAAGAGGGTGATTTGCGAAAAATCGGCATAATCTATTCACCCCCCTCTAGATTATTGTAGCCACTTGGACTAACAATCTTATTTGTGCGCGACAGGTCGCCCTATGTTTTGACAGCAAATTTCTGACTGTTTGACAGCAGACAACATTTCCTTAAATCATGGAGTTGATTTCTAACAGCTCTTTTCCTCAATTGTCTTGCAATGTTTTACAGAATTCAAGTCCCCAAGAGGAGCCTATCATGTACAAGACATCTCCTATAAATAGAGGAAGATTTGAAGCATAATATACAAGAGAGAACAACACAACACAACAAGATATACTCAAACAAACACTTGGTCTTCTATTGTCATTATTCTTGTTGTAATTTGCCTAGCTTATCACTTTCACATCCTTGAGGTCTAGGCTATTCTTGATTACACTTGCACTCAATTGTATAATTCATTATCGAGTTGTAAGCTTGAATTTTTGAGTTATCATTCAACACAATATATCCTTGTGAGTGTTCTTGTGGTAAGAACACACTTGGGTGATCTAGGTGTTAGGTGTAAGAAGATTGTGGTAATCTTCTTGTTGAGGTGTTGAAGAATTTGGTATTTTTCAAGGTTGAAGATTGTGGTAATCTTCACAAGGTGCCGTTGGAGATTGTGGTAATCTTCAAGAGAGATTGTGGTAATCTCAAAGGTGGTGTTGAAGAAGAGTGTGGTGCTCTTCAAGGTGTCGTTGTAAGTTGGTGTTGTATTAATTTTGGTAATTAATAAAATCTTTTTCTTTTTTGAAATCCATCCTGGATATCTTTGGGGTGGTAGAGGATTAGGCCCTAGGTGAGTTGAACCTCTATAAATCGACGTGTGTTGTTTACATTCCGCACCTTTATTATTGTCTTTGAGCATTCGATTCGAAAAAAAGGGTAAAAAAAAAGATTGAGATAATCTATTCACCCCCCCTCTAGATTATCGTATCCGCTTGGACTTACATAGAGGTCATTGCAGTGCTGAGAACAATTGTCCTTGAGCGAACTGGCATGCTCGTATTTGACTAGAAACGGATTTTCCGGTCAGCATGTTGAAGTCGTCCAACAAGTTCTGCATTGAGACATAACGTCCCAAAATCTCGTTCTTGACTCTCCAAGTTTTCCCTGAGATATCTTACTCATTTAAGGACCTCGTCAGCAACGCGTCCTTCCATCTCGTGTCAAAAAATCTGCAAGAATATTTTCATGAGATTTTATAATGACAATATCATAATCATAATATTGACATTCAGCTTGCCATCTAAGTAATCGAGCCTTTTCTGGTTTTGATTCAATTTTATTTTTCAGAAAAGTTTTGACACTTGAATTATCAATTTTTAAAGTAAATTTTTTAGCCAATAAAAATAGATGCCATTTTTTAAAAGCCTTTCTAACTGCAAAGAATTCTTTCTTGTTGATATGCCATTTGTTTGCTTCACTGGGTGTGAATAAACCACTGCAATATCTGCATGGCACTTCCTCGTTTGGTGTGACCTTAGTAAGAACTGCTGCCCACCAATCATCATTGGCATCTGTGTAAAGAACCAGTTCATCCTCATCTTGGGGAATCGCAAGATTTGGAAGCTTTTTACAAACTTCTTTAAGTTGCTTAATTCCTTCTTGATGTTCATCTTCCCATTTAAAATACTGCATCTTTTTAAAGCAATGGGCTAAACACCTTCTTGTAATATGCCAGATTATTAATGAACATCCCAGCAAAATTAACAACTCAAAGAAAACTCTGAAGCTGTTTCTTGTCTTTCAGTGTATCTGGAAATCCTTGTATCTTTTCCACAATATGATTCTGTAGAATAATTCCAGATTCATCAATTTCAATTCTGAGGAATTCAATATGTCTTGTTGCGATTACCGCCTTCTTTTCCGAAAGCACTAATCCTTCTTTGTGACAAACATCCGAAAATATCTCCAAATGTTTGAGATGCTCCTTCATGTTATTTGATGCAATAAGAATGTCATCAATATATACGAACATGAAACTGAAATAATATTTGAAGAGATTATACATCTTTCTTTGATATATTTGGGATATAGTATCCGTCGAACTCCAAAATGTTATTAATCCCCTTGTAATTAATAACAAATCTTGGCTTTCCTCTTTTGATTTCTCCATGGTTTCTGACTAAGAATCCTAGACTGCTGTATGAAGAAACTCCTGGTGAAATTAACTTAAGGTCAAGATGTTCCTTAAGTATCTTTTGCATATCCTCACGATCTTCCTGATTCATAAGGATTGGTTTGAATCTCACGAACTCGTACTCCTTTCCTGGTTTAACCTTCAAGGATGTTTTGAGCTCGTTCTTGCCCCACCATGCCAAAGGATTTTCATTATAATTACTTTGGATCTTCTTCTTGATATCCTCGAGTGATATTTGTTCTTCTATTGTAACATCACTCTGCGACTTCTCCATTAGGCTCATCATTAGTTCTGCAATAGCCTCTGGAGGTACTCGTTCTTCTCCTTGTATTCTGAATGAATACAAGTTATTATCCCATATTTTCTTATCCTTGTAATTCGAACAAAATTGTCTATAGGATAATAATGCTTCACCAAATTTCCTTCGATCCGCCATTTTTGGATTTTGGAGTTTGGCTTCATCACCACGCTTGCTGCGAAAATTAATAGATATTTTTCTGTAAAATGATTGCCGCAGTCTTTAGACAATAATCTTATGATCACATAATGTTGTGAAAATAAGTCTTCTTGTCTCATTTTTCTGTGTGAATCGCTTGAATGTTTGTAGGAAATTATTTCCTAGCAAGACACCTGCACCTGTATCATGGAAATAGATTGGTGGCGTCTTCACTTTGTACCATGGGGCACTGCCTGCGCCTTCGATCACGATTTCTGCTTGTTTAATTCCCCTGTTAAGAATAAGAATTCTTTTAGAGAATTCTCTTCCTGCAATAGCTGGTAAATCTTCTCCAATTTCTTTAGGAAAAATCTCTGGCTTTGTAGTACATATTCCGGCCCCTGAATCAATATAGGCGGCGAAATATTCAGCCTTGTATTCAGCATATAACATTTCGATATAAATGTATATGGAGAATGGACTAGTGGTCATCTGATTCTGTATCTTTTATCACCCACTGTGAATTCCATTCCTTCTTGTAATCTTTCCCAAGGTTTATGATCCTCGAGAAATTCAATTTCACCTATCTTTAGGCTTCCTTAATACCTCCCAACTATTGGTTGTTGGAGATAATATAGAACATCACAAGAAAAAAAATTATCCTTTTGAGTGATGTCGAATATTACTTCAACTTCTCGCCAACCTTCTGGACATTTCAGTTCTCCTGCTGTTTTAAAAACATTGGGGATGCGATGAATCGTACTTGGTCTCTTTTTCTTCCCGGCCGCTACTCACCATTCTCGTCTGCTTTGAAAAGACATCATTTAAGGCTCAACTCGAGACTTCGACTTTTGTTGAAGACTGGTTGATCTTGAATTATCATGTCAATCTCCTTTATAGTTGGAGACTCAATGATTTCTGGTAGAACCACCCTGGCAAAGTCCTCAAAGATTCTTGGGACTCAATAAATTCCTTTCTCAAGAATACTTCGGAATGATGGGTATTCGAGAGAGCATAGGATATCTTGTATGTGATCGAGTAGGATCTGTTTTCTTCTTTCATCAAATCGTCTCTTTTGAAATCTTGATGAAGAGTTAGGACTCTGTTGAAATCTCGATCTCCCAAATTGTATGCAATTCTATGATAGACATTAAATGTCAATTTTCCTGCATACAAATTTCCTGTAACAGCTCCAAGGCATGAATCCTTGAGATGTGAGATTCGTTTGTCAAAAATAGCAAGATTGAGTGGCGAATCTATTCCTTCCTTGAATGTTGCCTTAATAATGACTCTTATGGCTCCGATGTGAATCCATGAGAGTGTATTTGCAACTTCTCTTTTAACTCTGCTTTTGATCTCCTGTATTTCTCTAATCGGGACCAACTGCATCTCGATCATGTTACCGGTAAATTCCATCAGAATAGCAAATTCTCCGGTTGTTACCCTGTGAATAATTTGGTATTTTCTGTTACGAAACATAATCTTATCCAACGTCTTCTCCATAGCTCCGATAGTAAAACCATCGTATATCTGGAGCTTTGGATCTTCCTTCATAATTCTCATAAGAGTCTTATGAGAAACTGTAGTATGAGAGAGGAATCCTGACATATCCTCCCTAACCGTCTGTTAAAGAATTTCTTCTTCACTCTGATTCTGAACTAGATTCACTTCCATCATCAAAATAGATATATTCTTCATAGATGCTTTCATCTGAGGGTATATCCTCAAATTGATACACCTGTATTAAATCTTGATAGTAGGCATCTTCTTCAATTTCTGGTGTAGCCTCGAACTGTCTGACTCATCGTCTTTGATTGTTTGGGCAATCTGTTGAGATATGCCCCCTTGCTCCGCATGTCCAACAATTACAATCTTTGAAACTTTCATTGGCCCTGGTGTGAGCTCGTCTGAAAGTTCTCCTTCTTGGAGTTCTACTGGTACTTGCTTGATTAGAACTTGATGAAGAGGCTCTATTCCTGCTTGGTGCCGGTCTTTGCCCTGATTTGTAGCTTCGGGCTTTTTGTTTTGACCAGAACCTTCTAGGTCTCCATGAAGACCTACTTCTTTTGTTGTTGCTTCCTTGGCGGTATGGATGGCTTCGCTCCTTCTTCTTTCTATGCCGCCTTGGTTGACCTCCCACAATTGTTGGGATCTCATTATCCACGCAACATAGATGAACTGCTTTGTTAATTCCTCTTAATCTCTTGTAATTCATGTATAGAGCTGCTTGGTAACACCATTCAGATAACTTGGCCTTTAGGAAAGACATTTTTCTAGCCACAATTTCTCCTTCCGCTACATCCTTGTATTCCCTGATAAGCATTTCTCTCCAGGGACTCGGAATCTTGGCAAAGAATAGCTGTGCAACTTTCTTTTCTTCAATCTTGGATTTCCACCGGTATTCGGTGAACAACTTGATATATTCGTCAATATGACAGATATCATGTAACTCAAGGCTATAGATGGCTTATTTATATTTCTTTCTTTTTTTCATCCTCTAATCCTTCGAAATAACCCGTGCCGATGAACTAGATTTTGAATAGTTTTGTCATACCATCGACAATTCCTTTAAGTGATTCTCCTGATGTGACCGAACCTTTTGTACTAAAGATCGGTCATATCCGAGCAATCTTCATCGATCCTTCAAGACTCATTTCAAGGAGTAAAATGAATGAATCCTTTGTAAGATCGGGGTTCTTCTTTGAAATTCTCATAGTTGAAGCCCATTCATCAATGAGAACTTCTCTATTTTCAAAATCGGGATGTCCAGATTTAACATCAACCTATATGGATGTATTGGGTCGAGGTGCGATCTTCCATAAGGCGTTTGATAAACATTCGGCCTTCCAAAGAGGTTGTCGAGTTCCATGCAAAGAGGTTTCGACCTCCTATCCCCGAAAGTGGATCACTTAGGCCGTGAAATCTCCAAAGATGTGGCATCCTCTCGCCCCCGAGCTCCATGATTCGAACCCCACTTTCTTCGACGTTAGGATTAAGCGGTGGTGGTGGTGGAATCGGTTTTCTGTTGGATCATAGGTGACCAATGTTCCATCTCCTGTATTCATCTTTAAATCTACAATTCCTAATCCTGTGAAGGATTCTGCAAGGTCATGTATAAAAATTACGAAAAATTTATAAATGATATTCCTACTTTATACCAAAAGTGAGTCTGTACTATCAATTATATATATATATATCACACATATTGTAAAAATTATATAATCATTGACTATAATTAATTAATTAATTAATATTATAAATATCATTATTATTATTGTTATTATTATTATTACTACTATGATTACTATAATTCTATACATCATTTCTATTCACATATATTATTCTTTGTTTCAATACTGGACATTACTTTTTTGTATACTATAATATTAATCAAATTTTAAATACTAATTGACTATTCAAATTTTCCTAAATTGTTCAATAATAGTTAAAATAGACGAATCTATATATATATAATAGCAGAAGTCCGAAACAATAATTTTCCCGCTCTTTTTACTTTTTATATTAGGAAACAATTGTAAACATTATTAATAGTAATTATTATAAATGCTTAGATTAGGAAAATATTATAAGAAAATCGTTGTAATTATGTAAATTAGGAAAATATTATAAGAAAAGATCGTAAATGGTATTCCTATTTTATATGTATATAAATTAGGAAAATATTATAAATGGTATTCCTATTTTATATGTGTAAAAATTAGGAAAATTTTATAAATGATATTCCTATTTTCTACCAAAAGTGAGTCTATACTATCAATTCTATCTACATATAATATATGTATTTTATCAAAATTATAAATAGTATTTGACTATAACTAATATCAGTATCTTTATACGTTAGTTCTGTTCAGATATATTACAATGATTATATATGTTGATTCTATATATCATATCGTAACCAAATATATTATTATTTGTTCCAATGGTGTCGTTACTTTTTTTATACAGTATAATATTAATTAATCAAATTTTAAATAATAATAACTATTCAAACTTTCCTAAATTGTTTAATAATATATATATAATAGCAAAAGACCAAAATAAAAAATTCTCGCTCTTTTTACTTCTTATTAGGAAAACATTGTAAATAGTATTCCCACATTATATATGTATATAAATTATGAAAATATTATAAATTATATTAAATTAGGAAAATATTATAAATGTTATTCCTATTTTATTTTATATATGTATAAAAATTAGGAGTCCGAAATAAAACATTATTCGCTTTTTTATTTCTTATATTCGATAATATTTTAATTTAGAAAAATATTCTAAATGGTATTACTAGCTCATATGTATATAAAATAGGAAAATATCATATATGGTATTCCTATTTTATATGTATAAAAATTACGAAAAATTTATAAATGATATTCCTACTTTATACCAAAAGTGAGTCTGTACTATCAATTATATATATATATATATATATATTACACATATTGTAAAAATTATATAATCATTGACTATAATTAATTAATTAATTAATATTATAAATATCATTATTATTATTATTATTACTACTACTACTACTATTATTATTATTACTACTACTACTACAATTACTATAATTCTATACATCATTTCTATTCATATATATTATTCTTTGTTTCAATGGTGGACATTACTTTTTTGTATACTATAATATTAATCAAATTTTAAATACTAATTGACTATTCAAATTTTCCTAAATTGTTCAATAATAGTTAAAATAGATGAATTATGTTTGGCAGCATATTTATAGGAATATTTTATGTATCCTTTAGAATTGAAGTATCTTTTGACATTGAATAAACAATTGACTTTGTGTTCAGAGATTTTTGTTTGGCAGCTTATTATCTATGCTAAATATTCTTATATTTATACTACTTAAATTGCTTTAGAGAGACATTTCGATATTGTTGATCCTAAATTCGAAGCATAACCACCAATATAGCTTCATCTTCACGTTCCCCATATTACCGTATTCATCAAATGTCCCGCCAACATCGACAATATTGAACTTAGATTATGCACTAAACAAGAGTTTTTATATAAACTATATTGTAGATATGTACATATATTACTTGGTGAGTTTAATAAAAAAAATATTTGTTTCATTTTTGATTATTCCTGACAGTTTTGTTGTATTTTTTTTAAGTTGTGTTTTGAATTATGATTTGTTTATTTTTATTATTCCTGATACTAATTCTTTGATTATGTGAAACTAATTGCAAATTAAATATGTCGATCACTTCCAGGATTTTTTCTTTTTGTGTCGAATAATCTATAGAAATACCGATTTTTACGTATTTTTTTTAGTACGGCTTTTTACGTAATTTAGTTAGTGATGGCAAACAAAATTCTTTTAGAATTGAAAAATAGTTAAATAAATACTTAGTGATAAATTTGATGCTTACCGTGTCAGATGCCCACGAGGATGCTAATTTAAATTAAATACCGGCTTGGTGATTAGTTTTATAATTTTGATTTTTCCAATTATTTTTGTAAGGATTTATTGGAATAACTTATTGTATTATTCCATTAGAATTTATTACAAAGCTTAACTAAAAATGTTGTCGTGTTATTATCTATTCAAATTGTAATTACATTAATTTTTTTATGTTAGCGTCTTTCATCCAAATCCGCACGTCATTTTAATGATTTTACACCATTAAATTGTAATTTGCATAATGTGAACAGACTCATTTGAACTGTCAAAATGATCAACCCCTATGGCACGTTTTTTTTTACGAATGGATGGAGCAAATTTCTCCATGATAATACGATTCCAGATGGTGAAGTGTTGGTTTTCTTTTATCGTGCCTTCCACATTTTTTATGTGTCAATATTTTCCGATGATGATGCATGTAAGAGAATCGATGTGTACCCTACTATAAATAAATTTTATTTTTCTTTACTTTATATGAGTATTTTCTTATTAAAATAAAGTAATACCAGCTCATGTTAGTAGATAGTTTTAATATAAACTAATAAAATAAAATAATAATACACGTGAATAATAAAAGAAAAATGATTCATGTGAATAATAATAAAATAATAATACACGTGCAACGCACGTGAGGGATTACTAGTTGTCAATAATGCGCCACAATTGTTTTGCTAAACGAGCCCAATTGAACTAAGGGAGTGTTTGCAAAAACTTCTGCTTTTAGAAGAAGTGATTTATTATAGTAGAAGTAGAATTAGTTGAGAATTAGAAGTTGATAGTGTTTGAAAATAGAATTAAAAGTTGAGAATGAGAAGTTGAGAGTGTTTGGTGAAAAAGTAGTAAAAATACTTATTTATTTGTAAAATTCAAACTAGAAACATAAGCAGAATCTAAAGCACATCTCTCACTGCTTTTAGATTCTGATTAAATGAAGAAGAATTAGAAGCAGAAATTGGTATATGCAAAACATTAAAAACTGTTTTTTTAGCAAAAAACTGAAAAACACTTATTTTTAGTGTTTGCAAACACTCCCTAAGTCTAGCTATATCTCTGAATACATGCCTCCAATATTTTTCGGGCATCTCAAATATTATTCCTCTCATCTAATGGATTTATTCTTCTATTATCATTACAACCAGTGTTGTAAAAATCGTCCTAGGCGACCGCTTAGGCGCCCCTAGGCCGATCCGATTTTTCCAAAATCGGCAAAAAAATCGGTCTGGGGCAAAAATCGGCCTAGGCGCCCGCCCGCCTAGGCGACCAAAAAATCGGGAAACAATCGGTCTAGGCGGTCTAGTCGGAATAAATCGGCCAAAAATCGGCAAAAATCAGCCAAAATACAAAAAAATGAAAAAAAGAAGAGAAAAACTTGGTGTTTCTAGGCCGCCCACCTAGGCGCCCGGCTGCCGCCCGACTGGCGCCTAACAATTTCTGCAACCTTGATTGCAACCCCACTAAAACCTCGTGACACAAGCTTGAAGTTATTTACACAATGAAATAGTAATTTAAAGATGCTCATGTTGTACTTAGTTGTGGCTGGGCAACGACCCTAATTTATATTATTAAAAATGTGCTGTTTTAAGATAGACAATTGATCAATAAAAATATAAGGTAGATAATAAATACTTTTAACAACTAATGACTGTATATAAATCAATCTAGTAGATAAATATTAAAATAGATAAATAATATAACTTAAAAAGTATTTAAATTGTAGAGTTTGAGATTTCAATTTTATCATTTGAACAAGATTTCATATATCAAATAATATATCACCACTTTATAATGGGATAATTACAAAAATACCCATGAGGTTTGGGCTAATTATATAAAAACCCATAAAATTTTGAAAATTACAAAAAAATCCTTGATGTTTGATTCCGTCTTACATTTCCCCTTTCATATGCAAAAATCATATCAAAAATCCCCTGATATTTATAAAAATACTACAATTACCTTCTTAAATTTAACACATAATTAAACACAATGTGTTTTTTTTCTGTGATTTTGAAACATCTCTGTTTTTTTTGTGATTAGCCCAAACCCAAGGGTGTTTTTGTAATTATCCCTTTTATATTTGTCATTCATCAAATTTTAAAACTTGCGAATGATCTTGATTTGATAATTAAAAAATATAATAAAACATTATGAAATTATAAACAACTTTTGAGCTCATTTTATGTTTTATATCAATTATAATAAAGAAAAACTCAAACAAAATAAGGAAAAAAAAAAAAACCAATTGTGGTGTTGACATCTATTCCATTTTCACAATTTCACCCCATCAATTCAAAACTCAGAAATTCAACAAAATACCAAAAAAGAAAAATCTTTCAGGCCAATGATAAACCCCCAGTCCAAAATTTCACCCCAAACCCCCAAAAACTCTCACACACTTTTAGGTTTTTTTTCAGCTCATCCTCAACTCAACTCTTGTACTCGTCTTCCACATCCCCTAACACACGCAGTCTAGCTTATATTTTGTTCCGAAAAATTTCCATTTATTTGGTGGGTTTTATCAGCATACAGAAAAACTAGTCAGCTGAACAGTTAAATTCTAGAAAACCTGCAAAAATGGCTTCTTCGTCGGCGAACTTGTGGGTTTTGCTAGGGCTTGGGATTGCGGGGATATTGATTATGACGAAGAAGCTCAAGCGGGTTGTGAAGGCTGATTTCGGAGCTTTTATCGAGCGTTTGCAGCTATTGCCGCCGCCGCAGCCTGCCCCTCCCAAAGCACCTCACCCTCTTACTGGCCTATCTTTTGCGGTCTCTGACGTGTAAGCATCTTTAGTTCCATTTGCCGTGGTACAATTTAATAATTTGGTTTGCGAAAGTTGAATTATTTGGTGTACGTATAATTTAGGTAATACTGGAGTGATTTCATTGAGGATGGTGTTTGTATTTTGTTTGTATTTCTTGTGTTTGAATGGTGTTGCTTTGTTCATTTGGTTCTAATTTTGGTAATTGAGAATTGAATGAACATGATTTTTTTTTTGTTTTCTTCGCAGTGTTGGATTTTTTTGTTTGGTTACACCATTTTGTTACGTTAGTTTAGTTAATATGGATTATGAATAAGTTCATTGAAGAGGATTGCATATGTAATTTTGACTTTGAGTGTTACTTGTGCTTCTATTTTGAGAAGGAAAAGGAGTATATATTTTTCTTGCAGAACATTGGATGGGAGTGTTGGTGTTACAAGTAAACGATGTTTGAATCATTACATTTGTTAAATCGAAGGCTGCTTTTAACCTATGTATTTTTTGGATGCTCCCATAATTTCAGCTCCATAGTTATAATTTGAATCTTGATTGACAGATTTAATATCGAAGGATTTGTAACTGGGTTTGGAAATCCAGACTGGTCCAGGACTCATGAGGCTGCTACTCGTACATGTCCTGTCGTTGCAGCCCTCGTTGATGGAGGTGCCACATGTGTTGGAAAAACTGTTGTGGATGACATGGCATTAAGGTAGTTACTCACGCTTGCTCTACCTAATAACTTTTCGGATTCCTAAAATATGACTACGATATTTTTCTTCTTCTTTTTTTTTTTTTTTGAATAAATACTCTTCTCATCTTCTTAATACAGTGTTAGTGGAGAAAGCAAACATTATGATACACCGACTAATCCTGCCTCACCTGCAAGAATACCAGGAGGAGCCTCTAGCGGTGCTGCTGTAGCTGTTGCTGCTAAACTTGTTGATTTTTCTTTGGGTGAGCTTCTGCTGATTTCCGTTGAAAAAGTCTCTTTCTTGCCTAACCCTGTCAGTTTATGACACACATCAACTGGTCGCAATTTTACGAAGTATTTGAATCAAATATTGCATGTAAATGAAATGCTCTGGCATATTGACAACATCTATCTTCTTCTAAGCCTCTGCGTGCCTGTTCGGAGAAATTAGTGCAGGAGAAATGTCTTGTTAATATTGAGATGATTATTCTTAGAAGATTACTGGTGTGTCTTCACTGCCTATTAATACAACTTGACTAATTAGGGTGACCTTTACATACTAGGTTCCTATAATCTACAAATTTCTTATGTATTTTGGTTTGGAGGGAGGGATAACGTAATGGCTTTAAAATATTTGAATGTTGATGTTATAAGCATTAACAAACTTGGTTTTCTCAAACTTGTTGCAGAAATTTTTTCATTATGGCGATTGTCAAATTTGTCCCCATAGACTTCATTTAGATCTTTGGACTGGCCTGGACTTATTATTTAATCTAGTCTGGTCCAAAGACCTAAAAGAACAGTGTTTACAAGCTGAAAATATAAACTATGCTGGACATTTGATACGATAGAATGACATATTTGCAAATATGGATGCAAATATGGCATGGACTATTGCGGGCATTTGACACAAACAGTAGATGCATAGGCCAAAACGAATGTTCTTATATTGGGAATTTAGTTGGGTACCAACTTGCACAACCCATCTTTTTAAGCGCATTTAAGTATAGTGAAAAGTCCTCACTGATCAACCAAACAATTTTTCTTCTCTTCAGCACCTTTGAAAAATGCAATTCTCTTGGTTGAGGGCATAACTGATAAATGTTTCGCCAATAACTCGTCAACACTAGCATTACAAAAGAAAAAAGACCAAATTCAAATTATACAAATGACCATAAACGAAAAGAAACACTAAAATTAAAAAACAAGTTTACTGTCCACCGTGTCGGATAAGTCGTCTTTTGAAGAAGATCGTGAATGTCTTGTAGGATCACAGTTTGGTAGCCGTTAAGTAACTCACTTGTAATCTCCATATGAATGAATTGTTAGAGTTTTGGTTTAGCATCAATGAAGCACACCTTCCAAAACTTGAGGATATTGTCGCAGTATGGCAGTGTCAAAGTTTTGATCTGCTAATTGTTCAAGCAATGCATTATGTCGCAGCAATTTCTTTTATTGTGGTAAATCACTGTTTCTGTATAACCCTTTATGACTCTTATGAGTACATGTAATTAAATCTTAGAGACTACTCTTGTGGTACTTTGACACTGTTTTCTTATTTTCTATCTTGTATGGATGTTTCTATAAAAAAGGCGTGCATGTTTAACTTGTTGCATATGACAGGCATAGATACAGACGGTGGTGTACGAGTGCCGGCTGGATATTGTGGTACACTTGGATTTCGGCCTTCTCATGGGACAGTCTCCCTGTCTGGGGTAACTCCTGTTTCCGGAAGTCTCGACACAGTAGGTATGTATATCTATACTATATCCAGATGTCCACCATAGAGATTTTAGATATTTGAAGTTTATACACTCTTCACGCATAATCTTGGTAGTGGATGTTCTCCCTTTTTAGAATAATGTCAGCATCAATTTGGAATGGTATCAAAATTTTTGCATTCTGCATGTGGTGGTCTATTTTCGTAGAACTGTACTTAGCATTCTTCTATATCCCATTAACTTAGTCTACTGCTTGTAAGGGATGAAGTTTGAGAAATCTCTGCTGCTGGAGAATCATTAGCATTATTTGCAGGGTGTCTTCCATCATGAAATTAGTCGAGCATTAGAAATGCTATAGACACAATAAAAGTTGCTTGGGAGTTAGGATATTTATTGCTATTGCCTCTTACAATTTGATGCATGAACGCCCACAAACAGCAGTACCATGTGTCACATTTATGACAAGGGTTTTCTTTCTGTGTATCTCTACCACTTCTGAAGATCAGATCACTATACGATATAGTATACAGATATGTTCTTTATGTAAGTGTAGTCGATTTTATACCCCTCATATTGCTATTGTAAATGCACTAGTTGATTTTTGAAAAAAAGATTGTATCATGAGGACATTATTGCTTTCTTACATTGAAGAGCTTAATTTCTTTGGATTCACAATATGAATTGTGATGTTTATATTGTTTATGTGGTAAAATGTTTAAGACTCCATGAAAGACATCATATGTAGCTTTCTCTAGGTATTAAGTTTTTTTCTCATGTAGGTGTAGAGGTTTAGAACTTTACGAAAGACATTGTCTAGGCATCCAGTTTAGGCATCTAGTCTATCAAAATTATTTCTCCCATATTGGTACTTAGAAGATTTGTGAATTGCAGGATGGTTTGCAAAGGATCCAAGTGTACTTTGTCGTGTTGGTCATGTGCTGTTGCAGGTTCCATATGCTGCACAACGCAATCCGAGGAATATTGTGATAGCAGATGACTGTTTCCAGTCATCAAAATTTCCTGCAGACCGCATCACTCAGGTGGTGATAAAATCCATCGAGAAACTATATGGAAGTATGTTCTTTCACTCTTACCATGTAAAATTATTTGTTTGAATTCTTTCAGTAATTAGTTTTTGTTTGTTATCCTGGATTGCTTATTAGGCTCACCTTTCAGGACAAGTCTTGAGGCATGAAAATCTTAGTGATTATATAAAATTGAAGGTTCCAAGCTTAAGTACAATCAATATCAAGCAACTAAATGGTGAGGAGAAATATTCTCCAGTTAGGTTGCTAACAAATGTCATGCAGCTACTTAAGAGGTGAGGTTCTAGTAGCTCTAAGGAAATAGTTACCTTAATGTTAATGTGATTCAGTTTTTATTCTGGAAAATGGTATATTCATACAATTTGCAGGTGTTTTAAATCTTTTTTATATTTTCAAATGCATGCCCTTCCAATTAAATTGCTCTTAGCTCTTGGTATTGATTCTACAACATCATCTGGGAATACTTAGGGTCGTCGAAATCTGTTATCTAATTTGTTACCGGAATTTGATTAGCCAGGTTTTTCCATCTTGTTTTCAACTTTAACTGTATATATGCATACAGTGTGTTTTGACACCAACTGACACGTTGCTCTATTCGGAGATTCTGTTTGCAAAACATCTTAGTGCATTGTGGTGCCTTTGGTCATATAATTAGCTGGTGGGGGCCAGTGCTAGACATACTAGTGCTAATTTAGCAACCTGAGCATGGTGCACCACTCCAAGCTGCAATGAATGTGTTAAATCATGTTTGTTTGATACCTGAGACAGTCCACCCAAAATTGCTGCTTACAATGTGGTCCCATAGTGCTAGGTGTTGGAATGGTGGTGCGCAAGATGAAGTTAATATTTGATTGCTGCATTCCCCGAATTTCTGTGTGACTGTGTTAGTGCCAAAGAGAGTGGAGATGAGAGGTAACAGAGAAAACTGAAAAAGAGGTGAAGAGTAGTTTTTTTTTATGAAGGGAGCTCATGATAAGAGTGAGACCAGAAAGAGGAAAGAAAGGTGGTCAGTTTAGGGAACCATAACATAAGAATTGGGTCTCATTATACAGGCAGTTTCGGTTTTCTTTTTCTCCATCCTTCTGTTTTTGTTAGGTCAAAATTGGACAAAAGACAAAATTGCATGTTCGAAGGCAATCTAGATTGCAGTGCAAGGGGTGGGACTCCCATGCTCTTGGTATTTCCACCTCATTTTTTCATCAATGCTTTACGGAACTACCGAACTAAGTAATGGTGTCTTTGTGCTTTTCAATTTTATTACCTAAAGGATGGAGTTACTATGTTTCTCTTGGTTATTACTATGTTTCTGATATCTTAGCCTCACGACATAGTGAAGTTAATGACGCGAGGTCTGCCTGTTGGTTTACATGTACATTTGATACTACTGGAGTCTGGACAAACAAGTAATCATCCTTTCCTGGATCCTGAATGAAGTAATTCTTTGCTGTTTTCTTGAAGGCACGAGTTCAGACAAACTCATAATGAATGGATCAACTCTGTAAAGCCTACTTTGGATCCTGCTATCTCAGCGCAAATATCTGAAGAGTTAGATTTGACTGATGCAGACATTGAAAAGTACCACACAATCAGGAGTGAGTTGCGTTCAGCAATAAATGCCCTTTTAAAGGTATTGATTTATAGTGTTCCCAGTTTGACATAGTATATTTTTGGTGGTTTATCTGTTAATATTTTTAATACCAACTTGTTTATGACAAAATACATGCTTTTATCCATTTTCCATTCTTTCTGTTTGCTTGAGGCTATTAGTAGCCACTGAAAGTGCTCTATCTACCTTTTCCATCGTCTCGTGTAATTTCCAGTAACCAAAGGCAATAGTCACACAGCACTTGCAGTGACAATCTTTTTCTTCCCAAATTAAATGGGAAAACTCTTGGTTTGCACTTTTATGGTACTATGGAAATGAATGTTCTTGTATTTTCCTGATTACAGATCACTTTTTATTAAACCATTTCAAACTGTATGGGCAGCATTTTTCTCTCTCAGTGATCTAGCTCACTGCTTCACCTTCTGTGTCTGTGTGGTAATTTTGATTTTGTGCAAGTCCTTTTGCATTTAGTAAGAAGATGATGTTCTTGAGAGCTTTGACAAGTGCTTCTTCTACTTGTAAAACCTTAAGATTCATGAATTTCTAAAGCAGGTGGATCTGATTATTTTCTCAGTTAATACTTAATAGTCAATAACAGTGATGTTGCTATAATCTTAGAATTTCAATTGAGGTTGGCATTTTCCACAAGGTGTGCTTGGGTTTGTCACCATCTGTTATTAGATTTAGTTTCATGTGCTGTTATCATTTATATGATATCTAGTTCACATTGCTTTAAATTTTCAAAATGATCCATATTTATTGAGCCACTTATCATGAATCTTGCTCCTTATCATGGTAATGCGGTAATGTCACGTAAGTGTGCTGCTATGGTAACAACCCAGGGGGTTGGTGGTGGGAGGCAAACAGCTCTGCAGTCTTTGTGGCAGAGATCCTATCTCTAGCCAAATTAAATTTACGGATATTTGGCCTCATTTTACTTTATCACATCTTTGGTTGATGCCTCTTTATTACTTACGCTTGTTGCCTTTGTCTAAACAGGATGATGGAATATTAGTACTTCCTACTTCTTCTGATCCTCCTGCAAAACTTGGTGCCAAGGAGATTTTTTCAGAGGAATACCTTATTCGAACATCTAGTCTTTCAAGTTTAGCTAGTATGTCAGGCTGCTGCCAGGTTAATGTCCCCCCTCTCATCCCACACACATGCCAGTGAAACATTGCATGACATCTGTTTCCACTCAAATTCTATTTCTCATTGTAGGTTGCACTACCGGTCGGAGTCCATGAAAAGTGCCCAGTTTCTTTGTCGCTCTTGGCCAGGCATGGAGGTGATAGATTTCTGCTGGACACGCTGCAGACTGTATATGCATCTTTTCAGGAACAGGCTGATACAGCTGCAAAGCCTAAATCATCTAGTAAAGCTGTGACACAGGAAGCATCAGCAGAGATGGCCAAAGAAAAGGTAAAATCCTGAATAAACATGTTTGTTTGGTGCTACATGATTGCCTTAATCATTCATGAATTTTGAGTAAGTTCTTCCCTGTAACCCTGCCTTCATATATTTGGTGCATTTTAAAATTAGCAAGTTTGTGACGTTCTCTAGGCAATTTCACTTTTTTGTGAGTTGATGGATTCCTATCCAAGCGTTCCAAAATTTTCCTAAGATTGTCATTTTTGCATTTATCTTCTGTAGATCTTTAGGACAATAAATTACAGTAGTTGACTGGCATGTCCGTGTCGCTAAATGAGCATTAGCTAGTATAGCTTAATCTTCCATGTGCCCATAATTAAACGGGCAGGTGAATTCCATATTAGAATTTAGGGGGAATATCCCACTAATTCAGATAATGGTCTCTTTAATGGGTACCTTTCTGGATGAAACAGGGTGATTATCATTTCTAAGAGTAACGAAATAATGTGTTGCGATTTTGTTTTTCCCGTGCATGTTGTGTTACTGTTACATCCACACCATGCTTGACCCAGTACTTGTGATTCTCTTACATGTTGGCCTGTTCAAGTTTCATTAACTTGTCATCCATATTGTGCTTTCTTTGGATTGAGACTTTTCTTTAGTCTTCTCCCTGTGCTGTCTTTAGGTTGGTGAAGAAATTAAAGTAGAGACTGTCTTTTGTATCTGGGTTCTGTTCTTCCAAAGTGATTTCAACATTCTATTAACTATCGCATTTTAGGGTAATCAAGCATTCAAAGAAAAGCAATGGCAGCGGGCTATCGGATTTTATACAGAAGCCATCAAACTCAACAGTAGCAATGCAACATATTACAGTAACAGGGCTGCAGCTTATTTGGAGATGGGAAGGTAGTTGAACTTATAAGGCTTCTAGGTTTGAAGATTTTATATATTTTTCTTATTCATTCTTGCTTACCAGTTTCATCCAAGCTGAAGCGGATTGTACTCAAGCCGTTGATCTCGATAAGAAGGTTCTCTCTCTCTCTCTCTCTCTCTCTCTCTCTCTCTCTCTCTCTCTGTCTGTCTCTGTCTCTCCGCCTTTTTCCGAAAATAAGGAAGTGGCGTGCCCCCCCCCCCCCTTTCCCCTTCCTCCTCCCAAAAAAAAGGGGTTTGTCTTGGGAAATGTTTGTGACAATTTATCACGGTCTCAGTTTTCTTGTTACCATGCTAATATGACTTATGTCATTTCATATGAAGCGTTAGTAATTTTACTTTCCAAACTCTTTTAAGTTAAAGATGTATCTTTTGTGTTGGTGTCGTAATATTTTATGGTTTCATTTCCTTCTTTTGTTTGCTGCCTAGGTATTATTTTTCTTCTTAGTGTAGATTATGCATGTCCTCAGATTCTGTTGTTAAGCTGGCTGTTAAACAGTAAAAATAAATATCCTTTCTGAGGATTTACTTGTTTCATTTTTTTGTTTGTTTCCTCCATGCTTCCAAAGTAACATTTATGCAAGGAATGATTAACCTGAAGTTTGGTCCAAATTATACACCCAAGCTTTATGAAATTACATCCACCACCCCAACATTTAACGGTCACTAGAACATGAAAAAGATTTTCAACACACTAGCAACCCTGGATGATTATCCAAATAAAAAGGACCTCCCTGAAGTTTGTTAAATGACAATATCTTCCTTGAATCTTTTCGCTTTACACTTAGATATCACGCGGTTTATCGTAGAAAAATCATGTTAATATCTTACAATTACAGACACTTTCAACCACGCACATGCCAAATATCCAAATCAAAATTCCAGTTGGTTACTATGCTTGCATCTACTCCTAGATTTGAACTATTGTCTCGTCGTCCTTCCAACATATGCCTACTTTCTTGCAAATATCATATAGAATGGTGCCGTGTGGGTAACTGGTCTTGACCATTGTTTCAATAATGCTTGTCTGAATTTGAATGCTCTTTCCAAAATTACCTGCCCCTTGATTGCTACAGAAATTTGTATTGTTTTCTGGATAGCAGAATTACATGAGACCTCAATATTTTCTTGACATGCTTGCAGAATGTAAAGGCCTATTTGAGGAGAGGAACAGCGCGGGAAATGTTGGGTTACTATAAAGAAGCGATGGAAGGTGAGTCCATTTCCATTGCTTGTTTTGTATATGTTTTTTAAAACAATTCTGGGATATTGAGAAATGTAAGGCGAGGTTTCGTCAATCAGAAATTTAATATGTAGGAAATATCACGAAGAAGGTTTTTGGTCAGTCCTGAACAATAAAAAATAGGGGTAATTACAAAAACTACCCCTGAGGTTTGGAGTGATTACAAAAGAACCTAGAGAAGTTTCAAAATTATGAAAAAAAAAACTGAGGTCTGATTCTGCCGTGGTGGGACAACTGTAATATTTTTACAAATGTAGTGTCTGAAATTTTTTTGCTTATGAAGGGGGTGCAGTGTATACAAATTCAAATCTCAAGGGGCTTGTAATTTTTAAAAACCCCTGGGTTTTTTAGTAATTACCCCAAACCTTAGGGATATGTTTTGTAATTATCCCAAAAAATTATGTGACTGGGTTAAGTGGTTAACTGTTGTTTCTTGTTAGAGGAATTCTCTAGCTTCTCATTACGAGTTGGTCTAAAGACAGCACGACGTAGTGAGACTTGTATTTTTTCAGTGTGGAGTGACTTAATCATATTTCTATAGTGTTATTTTGTTCAATTTTTACTCAAACTCTGTTTTATCTTGCAGATTTCCGTTATGCACTAGTTCTCGAGCCAAATAATAAAAGAGCAGCTCAGTCTTTGGACAGGCTGAAGAAGTTGTTTGCGTAGTTAGCCGAACAGAGGAATCATTCAGGAATACATCATGTTGCCAAAACGTTGTTTTACATAAACTGCGCATCAGTTCTTCCATGGAGCCAGTATCATCTAATGCAAATTCCAATCACCAATGTGCGTTTGGAAAGCGAAGCCCTCGATGGCAGTCTCCCTTTTTGTCAAGCAAGCAAAGGAGACCTGATGAGAAATACATGGTCATAGAACACGTTAAGTAGCCGTAGTTTATACTTTATTTGTTTAGCATAGTGCGATTTTTGTCTCTCAGCTATAAGTTCTAAACCAGATCATTTGATTTTGTTGGTGTCCACTTTGTCCATAAAATTGTTTGTTGAAGTTTTGTTGGTGCTTTAGCTAACGATAAATACGCATTCATGTTGGCTTAACATGGGGAAGTCAATTTTGGGATCTCTGTTTGATCATTGGTATGAATTTTGGATGTTAGGTGAACATAATCTCTGTTCTGGGTTCTATTTTTTCCGAGTGCAGATTCTTTAAGCAAAACCAATTTAATTTGGCGCTTTTTAAGATTTTGGTTTGGTGGTTGCAAAATATTGTCACTTTTTTCGGATCAGATTTCTTGTTCCAATTTCCATTCGACTCTGTTGGATAATTGATAGGTGTACCTACATTTAGAAATCAACAACGCATGTTTATATGATAAACACGTGCTAATCATTCAATAGAGTGGAATATAAGGTGGATTATACAAATTGGAATTTGATATCTATTCTTCATCTAGTAAGAGAAACAAAAAAAATGTTAGTGACTTTTTGATGTTTTGTTTGGTGGTTATATTTTTAAAATAGATAATGCTAAAGTCTTGAAAATTAGTTAGTTGACTAAACTTATTAATTTTTTTATAATTTAATAGTTACGTTATGAACAGAATTATTAATGCATTTAAATATTAAAAGTTTCTTCGTATCAAATTGAATTTGTTGAGTAAGAGTTTTTTCTAAAAATTATAAGACTTTTCCCAAATTGCAGTAGAACGAGAATAATATTGCCAATTTACAGCGAAAATTATCCTCAATCCGTAATTTTTTCGAATTATAGGACTATTTTATCAAAATCAATTTGGATTGGACCATTTTTGTGATCCCCAATAGATAGGGGACTAATTTGCAATTTTCCCTCTATCTTCTGCTCTATTACGGTTTCCCTCCAATGGAAGAGTCAAATAATGGAGGCGGAGCCATGGGAAGCTTTAGATCTAGACGATTCTGACATCCCACATCTCCTCCGCCCTTGCAAGCGCCGCCGTTCCGCCTCCCCCACCACCACCGCTGCCTCTGCTGCAAACCCTATTTCTCAATCTCCCTCCTTCCAATCCCTAGAAGAACACAGCCCCCAACAACTTCAACGGCAATCACCGCCTTGCACCTCTCGACGCTGCACTATTCCTGGACCCGCTGGATCAGTTCAATCTGCGATGCTTCTTAAAGATATCGACCGTCAGAATCAGAGCTTTTCCAACCATCAAGTGGACACTGGCGAGGATTTTAACAGTAACCATCAGAGTGACGGCGTAATTTCTACCCAAGACTATATAAGGCGGGCAATGGAAGATACTGCGGAGTTCGATGATGATTTCACTCGCCAACCATGGATTTCTGCTCTCCAATTTCTCGGTAATGTGAATTCATGCTCATGAATTTTATTGATTTATTTAGTTCTTTTGGTGCTTTCTCAGGATTTGTGTCAAACGGTGGGTTAACTCTGAGGCGCCGTTTTAAGTAAAACTTGTGGGCTGTTTAATGTATTGTATTTGTGTATTTGTATATTTGTGTGTCTTTGCATACATGTAAATATGTAATGTTTGTTTGTCTGTTTAATATGTCTGCTTTCTTTGGTGTAATGGTTAATAATATAAACTGTGTTTCTCTTTTGTAGGTGCCGAAGATGGTGTGGTTAAAAGTACGCCAATCAGCTCTATTAAGAAATGCCTGAATGGTGACAAGGTTGTTCAGGTATTAAATAAGATTATTAAACAGAGAACATGCACGCCCACACAAAATTGAACTTGTTTCTAGTTGATAAATACTTAAATTTAGATATGCATGTAATTGGCATGCATATGATGCATTCAATTTCCCCTTCTGTTTGTGTGTGTTATATATGTTTATATGTTTTTTTTTTTTTTTTTTGGGGGGGTGGGGAATAGAGAGAGTATGTGTATGATAAATAAAGTGTAAATGATCAGCTCACCAGCCATTGCTTTGTTGAGGTAGAAATTGGAATACAGTGATTCAGACCCAAATAAAGGGGAGCCATATTGATGCAGCAATTGAGAATATAAGTTACAGAAAGATGCACTGGCATGTAATTAAAAGAATTTAATTGGTAGAATGACGAAGTAGTAGGGCAAAACATTTTGTTGGTTAGAGTTTTCTTGTTCACACTTTGAAAATTTAAAACATGGTTAGTTGCTTAAAATATAGGGGATGTCTTTTGTATGCTTGAATTTAGAAACCCTTTATTTGATCCATTACATGTTTGACTTTCTGGTGTTAGGTTGTGGCTGTTATCAAGTCATGCACACTTAATGGTCTTGGGGGTATGATAGTGTCGTTGAAGGTATAAAGTATGGCTATAAATGGTAACATTATATTACCGAGGAGTTTATGTTACTGATTTGATAATCCTCAAAATTAGGACCCCACAGGTACAGTTGGTGCCAGTGTACATCAGAAGGTCCTCTCGCATAGTGAGTTTGGAAAGAACTTAACTATTGGTTCAGTTCTAATACTTCGGGAGGTATACTCCAATTCCAGTTTCTCGTTTCTTGACAGTATTGAATAATGCCATTTTCTGGTTATTTCTCAGCAGATCATGCTTTGCCTTAGTGTAGTTTTTCGCTTTCAGTGACTTGACGGAAATTTGTGTTTCAGGTTGCTGTTTTTGCTCCTGTAAGGTCACCAGCACACTATCTCAATATAACACTGAGGAATTTGGTGAAGGTGCCATGATTTTTCCCATGCTTCTTTCATGTTAGATGGTCAATGTGATGAATCATATAACCAAGAGGCATCTTTGTTCAAATGATATATATATATATATATATATATATAGGGATAATTAAAAACACACCCCTGAGGTTTAGCCTAATTACAAAAAACTCCAGTTATCCTTCAAAATACAAATATCCCTTATAGTGTTACAAACATCCCTTGAAGTTTGTATTTACCTAACAAATACCCCTCTTGAGGGATGATTTGTAAGAGAAGGTATTTGTGGTCTCTATTTCAAGTTATTGAGTGCCGTATGGAAAATTGATCGTAATAAAAATAAACTGAAAACAACCAAAAAACTGAGACGTGCGAAGATGAGAAAGAAGAACTTAATATGATTGGATTGTTAATAGTTCTTTAGTTGTGATCATCACTCTTCATACTCAAGATGGATTGTCAGAGCTGGTTAATAGTAACAGATATAAGGACCCAACATTTGGTTTGGAAATCTTAGACTATATAAGACTTAAAATCTTCTTGATGCATCATTATGTGCTCACTTTTTATGCAATGGTGGTATTTTGGTAGTTGCATAAGATGAAACAAATTTATGTTGCTCATTTTTATCAGGTAGAAATGTAGGTCCAATATTTGTGTAGTAGCTCATCAACAAAAGTTGCCGTTAGATTCTGCTTGCATTACTTATCTTCATCTACTAATTTTACAACTTCATCTACTAAATTTTACAGTTAAGAAGAATATTTATAAAGGTAATGTACTACTTAGCAAACTTTAATAATAGGTTATGCATCTGCTTGGAAGAAGATTGATAGCATTGCCCATTAGGAATGACGTTGTGACATTAGTAATGGAAGGTATTCAATTAAATTCATGGATTTGGCTCCTCTCAACTGTCTGCTTCTTTTTGATGACAAGTGTTGGATAATCAGATTGCAGGAGTAGGCAAAGGAGAAATTTGAAGGATCCTTGAACTGATTTATGTTAGTCATGGATTCCAGTTTTCCGCTGCGAATTTCTCTGTTAATTTACATTGCAAGTACATTGTTCTTCATATCTTGTGAATTGATTTGAATGATGGAGGGCACAGCACGCACTAAGTACTCGAGTTAATTCTGGATATGTGCATTGTATGTTAAGGATTGGCATGATCGTAGTCATTAATGTATTAGTCTATGAAATATGATTCTGCAACTAACAGCAACTATTTACACATTTATGCCACTCTATGGTGCAAAATTTGTATGCATGCAGCATAAAAATATGCCCGAGTGAATATTTCAACTAATACATGTTTAAGTGAAATATCCACTTGATGTCTGCACCTGGATGCACTGTATAGCCACCAATATAAGGTTTGCTATACCTACGTGTTTCTGTGCCTAGAAAAGCGATTTCATTTTTTTCTTGATTTACAGTACCGACCCTAAGTGTGAGTTCAGATAATTTTTACAAATATTGATAGCAATACACATCAATTAAACAGATATCTACTCAAAGTACATTCGTAAAAAAATTGCATAAAGAGAGATGTCACGTCTTTAGAGCTATTAATCCAGCAGCCCGTACAGCGAGCTTGTATTTTCTCATGGTATTTTCACTCATCTTCATTAATTGTGACTAGCACCTTTGGAGAGTGCTGTGCTTGGTTGCAACAAACTTGTGCAATTGTTCGAGAGTTTTCTTGTGCTTGTTGGATACATGATCTTGCATATTATAACAGTATCACACCCTCTTACCACTCTTAAGGTTATGTTTTTTCGATATTTAGATGCTTCTAACCTCTCTGTCTCACAGCTTCCATGAATTGTATCTGCAGGTATTCTGCCAAAACGGTGCCTCTACTTCAAAACCGAATAACTCTGCATGTCCCATCCAGTATGCTGATCCTGGTATTGGTACGTGAGAGATACTTTGTTTTTTCTTTCTTTTTTTCATTTAAACACATTTACCTGGAACTTAAAACATTCAGCTGACTTTTCACTACTGGACATTTATGTGCAAACTAAAGATTATTCTCAATGGCGACAAGTCTTTGCTCGAAGACTGACATCTATCTAATTCTTTTTACGCTCAATGCATCTCCAGAAAATTGTAGCAAAGCCAAAACAATGGAAAAGATGTCCACTATGCAAAATGTGACGACGAAAGACATTGAGACGACGCAACACGTGAGAAAGACCGAGAATTCACAAAATCGTAGTGTAATCCAGAGGCAGAATCTTCAAAGTCAAGCTCAGAGAGGGCTTATAGATTTAAGCCAAGATGCCTGCAATGAAATGCCTCAACACATAAACAGAAGTATGATTACTGGTGATCACCAAGAGTTTGTGAAAGGCAGTGACAATTTAGAAGGCAGCCTCGATGACACTAACAATATGAACAAATCCGTTACGCGAAATAGTAGTCAAGAAAATCAAGGAACCAATGCAGTTCAGATTCAAAGGCAGCCTCTGAAATCGAAAGCGTCTCTGCCAGAGTGGACAGATGATCAGTTGGATGAACTTTTTGCTGGTGATGAGGATGATGGCTATTAATTCTGATAAGGTTTCCTCAGGTCTTAGAAATTGACTATACGAATACTGGAACTAAATGTACATACTGCCTTTTTCACCTCGGTCCTAAAATGACCATTTTCTAGATTGTACAAATTTCTGCAGCTCTCGTTGTGAAGATATACTGTAAGGAAAGAAGAATTATGGTTTCAGGTATTATCTTGATGAACTTGTTTTCTTGATAACCTTTGCTTTTAGTTTAGATATGAATTGAACCTTGATCCACATGTTTGATTAGATTAGAGCTCTGTTGCAACTTAGAAGTCCTATGAAAAGGAAAGAATAATTTAGTTACATTACTCTTGCTAGAAATCTCTATGACATACCATTAATAGTGTATCATTTGACATGGTTACAGTATCTCAAGAATATAGCACCCAAGATATTTTTCTAAGCCTCTTATGAAAAAAGGAAGGAATAATTTAGTTACAATTAAGGAACACAATCATACTGAAAATATAGAATTTCCTGATGATAACTACGGAAGCCAAATAATGTTGACTACTAGGCTATTACATGTGGCTATTTTTGCCAAATCCTACATCTTATATCATCAAATGCATTTCCTAAATGAGGACAAAGGTTGGTTTTAGATAGTGTTTCACGGAACAAAAGTACACACCAGAAATGCTTAGTTGTAATTTTGGTCCAGTAATTGCTTGGCCTAGCAAAACTGGCCATTTAATTTGGGGACTTGGCGAAACTGGTACACCAATTAATAGTTTTCGCATAAACAAAAACTCATATGAGATGGTTTCACGGATTAATTTCGTGAGACGGATCCTAGAATGACCCCTATTAGCTAACTTATTTAAATTTGGATCTAACTTGTTTTGATTTATAGAATGAGTTGGATCCATCTCATTAATATAAATCCGTGAGACGGTCTCATATGAGACTTTGCATTTCGCATATTGATGACAAATTTGGTTGGAAAATCGAGGCTCCATTGGAATACCTAGTTACTTGCACCCTCAAAATTGGGGATTTCCAACTTTCCAGCATCTTTCATCCCTGTTGGCAAAGCAATGCTGACTGCTGTGTCGCTGCTTGCGTGGAACAAAAGTATGCTCATGTGGCTGATGACATGGATCACTTATCCACATGGCAAAAGATGTAGTAATATTTTTTCTTCTTTGAATTTTGAATATTCGTACTTATTTCCACTTTTATCTCAGGCTTTTTCTATAACCGGAATATAACGTTTAATTGGATCAATTTTGTGTTTAAGTTGTAAAAGTTTTAACGTTTAATTGGATCAATTTTGTGTTTAAGTTGTAAAAGTTTTTGTTATTAGGGTGATTGATCTAAGTTGATGAGTGCATGTTTTCCATTTTATGTTATCTTCATTGTACTAAAAAAAGAAAAATAACATTCAATCACGACGAAGTTGGAATATACAAGGATAAAAAATATTCCGAAATTTGGTCTAATTACAAAACTTCCAGTTATCTATCTACCTACTACTAAAAATGCGAATGCTTCTGCTAAAAATCATTGGACTAAAATGTCCCTTGACTTTTAAAATTTCAAAGCATTTTGGTCATTTATTTACCTAATTAAGTGGATTAAATTAATGATATCTACAGTTTTTGAACGGTTACAATTCTTCAAAATTTACAGAATCAGTAGAATATCCCTATTGTTTCCTTCTTCTTTATCTTTACAAAACAAGTGCTCCAATACAAGCGTGAAGAACACAATTTATGCTCAGGATTTTCAACTCTAAATGCAACAACCATAGGCTTGGAATTTGGTTAAACCTTAATTCAATCTCAATAATTTGTATATTCAATCCACAAATGAGTTTATTGTTTTTTATTGCGTGTATCGTTCAATGCATAGTATAAATCTATCTGAATGACTTCTTTTCTTATAAATACGCACATTCGTCCTGCAAAAGCAATTAAAGTTATTAAGCTTTTAGTTACAACCTTAGATTTTGATTTGTTTTTTCCCTCAAAGGTCCAAAAAGGGAAACAGAAAGGGTCCAGTTGTGAGGAATTAAATTGAGAAAGTATGTGATTTAATTAATGTGAGATGAACTACTCATGTAGTTGATAACTGAAAAAAAGCTTAATTACATCTTGATATAATGCAGAAGCAAATGGGTATTATATTGGAAGTTAAAGAATATTATGAATGCAAGTGAGTTTATGCTCTTTGGAACTTTTGTTTAATCATATGTTATTGTTATCAGCGATATAAGTGGAAAGTGATTCTAAATTTTACTATATTCAGTCACCTTTCGAAATAAGTGTAAGTGATAAATCTGTTGTGGAGCTTCAGCAGATACCAATTCTTAGGCATTTAGATTTAAAAAAAAAAATTATAAGGCAGACTCAATCCTTAGTGGCATTATTTTGGTTCATGGATCTCTTCAAAGAAAACTAAACGGATAAAAAAGATGTAAGAAACATTCCTAGCTTAATATTCTACTAAAAATTCAAATTAAAAAAGATGCATAATTTAGAAGCAGTAGTACTTAGAAGTGAAATTCAATATTTATATATAAATTGGACTTCAAACCCACATTATTACAGAAAAAATATTTTGAAAGTCTCTATATAAGTTTCAGGAAGTGTATTTTGGTACAAGTTTTTTGACCATGTCGATCTCCATTGAAGATTTGGCAATAACTGGTGCAGATTACAAGAAATGTAGTCTTAAGTTTGCTATTCTGACTATTTGCTGAATTAGTACTGCTAGGATTAAAATCTTATTATTATCATTCCCTGATGAACATTCTCTCGCCCTATGTCTCAATTTAGCGAGCAGACACGAGCAACATGCTCACTAGAACTACGTTCTTTAACAAAGATAGAAACACTTTGTTGAGAATATATGAAGGTAGTTTCACTATTACTCGCTGAAACCATTTTGTATGGTACCAAAATTATTTGATATATAGATGTACATATGTAATGTAAGAGAGGTAAAAAAATAAATTTGAGGCTACAATATTTGACACGCTATATTTAAATCTCAAATATACAAATTTCTGCACAATTGCACTTTCTCACTCGAATAATCTTAATCATCTTTACTCTTTTTTTGAGATTGCTCACATATCCTTTGTTTGGCTCTGTTTTTTATCCCTTTTGGGATGCTCTCTTTGATCCCACTTGGGATAATCTCAAATGAGATAACATAAGCTTATTTATAGGCTTAATCAACTGATCACGTTAATTAATACATCAATGTTAGGTGATGATCATATTTTATTAACCACCACATTTTTTTTTCGATAATGTTTTGTTTGACTTGCATTCTCCGATGTGGTGTGGTGTACCATTTTCCTCCTCATTAACTTGGACCATGTTGTATCAATTAATTTGGGCTGCTGGAGGTTTGAATTGCAAATTACAGTTTAACATTAATATTGTATGTAAATGCTGACCACTCACGGAATGCATCAATTTTTTTAATGGAGAAATCACTATATAATTAGATCCACTTAGTCCATAAAAGTTGTTACATGGTTTTGATATAATTAAAAAACACACGGCATTTGTCTATTTAATCTGATATAGTTTATATGTTATATACCTTTTGATATGTTATATGTATTTTAATTATTTTAATTCTCTAAAAGCATATTTTTTTATAGTTGTTTATCCTACTTCATGACATGTAGATTATTTCAATTAAAAAATTTATGGCCACAAACAAATTTATTTTGCTAATGCCCATACACAATTGATATTTCATTTATGATCTTCAAATTATAGTTTTACTTATTGCTTTTTCTTTTTTGCTCTTGCTCATTTGGTTCTTTTGATTTTCTCTAATGTTGATAGGTTGATATTTTTCAATGTCTAACCAGCACATGTTTCTGACAAAGTAAGATCTCCAATAGAGTTCCCTAGCAATATGAAATGTATAAATATTTTTGTAATAGATTGACTTATATTCTTGTAAACATGCCTTTTTATTAATGTCAATTTCAATTGGCATTCCTATTATTTGGTTTATTTTTAATTTTTAATTCGAAAAAAGAAAATTTACATTAACTTCTTGACTGAAAAGAATGCACCAATTGTACTCTCAAATAGAATGATCTAATGGCTCATGTAAAACAATATGAATTTTCATGTAAAAAGATATGGATCACGTGCGTTAAATCTTACTAGTCTTTCAAAATTACAATATACCCTTGAGTTTTGCATGTATTTAACAAATATCCTCTCTCGAGTAAGGGTGGCAAATTGTTTATGTCGGCCACATTATTGGGTCGGCACGAACACGGCACGACACAATACGCCCAAACACGAACACGACACGATAAGCTAAACGGGCCTAAAATTTAAGCCCAAACACGACACGTTAAAAACACGGCACGACACGATAAGCACAATAAGCAAAATTGTCAAATTTATTTAGTAAAGCCTGTTTGGCCCGTTAATCCCATTAACAAATAAAATTTATGATTTTTTTATTTTCTTTTATATTTGATATTTAAAACATATATTCTAATAAATTATCAATAAAAATAGTCAATTACTAGTAAATTACCCATATAAATAATTAATTACCACTAATTAAAAAATGTGTGTCTTATCGTGCCAGCTCGATATAAACCCGATTTTTATCATGCCAGCCCGATAACGGCCCGAACTCGATAAGCGTTAGCCCAAACCCTATAATTTTATGCCGTGTTCATGTCGTTCAATTGTGCCGTGCCTCAAATTGCCACCTCTACTCTCGAGGTCGCTTGAAGGTGCAAGTTTGTAAATTAACAACAAATGTTAGGGCTATTTACAATTTTAAAAAATAATTGGATTTTTTGTAAGTAAAATAAACTTCAAGGAGTACTTTTAAAAAAAGTATAAACTTCAAGGATCGCTTTTATAATTAACCCAATGTATATTCATAACTGGTCAATAGAGACAACCCGTCTATTTCGCCCCCAACAACCTCCTATTTATTTCTCCTATTTCCTCACAAACAATGCTCTGTTCACACCATTAACACAACACCTGGTTTACCTTAATTTTCACATTCACCTTCATTAACTTTCTCATTTATGGATGATTTCTCTTCTTATTAAAAGGTATGGACACTCTTCATCTATCTCCTTTCTCTTTTTCCATTTCTCTAGAGGATACCTTCCCAAGAATTGGTTATACATAACTTTCATGTAATAAAAACCATGTTTTTTTGTATTTCATTATGATTGTTGACTTTTTTTTTTTTTTTTGGTGTTGTAAATTGCAATCCCACAAATTTCCTTGAACCCAAATCAAATTAGATCCATTTTTTTGTTATAATTGTTTTTGAAAACAGATCAGATACTCTGTTTTGGATTGGTTGAATTTATCGTCCTTTATAACTCATTTATCAGTTATTGTTATAATAGTAATGATAATTTCCTTTTTCTTGCAGAGAGGATCAAAAAGGATTTTGATTTTGGGATAAGGGTATTGAAGAAGAATACCTTCAAAAAATAAATAAAGGGTGACTAATTAGTAAGGTTGCTCGGTATTTATTTTTTTGTAAAGGTAGGGATAGAGTGAGAAAGCTTAATAAAAAAAAAACTGAAAATGGGGTCTCCAACAATGGCTAGTGCTGGCCATTCTGAAAGTCCCACAAAATCTCTGATGGATAATTTGTTGGGACTGCTCAGAATTAGGGTGAAAAGAGGTATTAACCTTGCTGTTCGTGATGTTCGCAGCAGTGATCCCTATGTTGTTGTTCGGATGGGCAAACAGGTTTTTTTCATTCATACTTATTCTTTATGGGCATATTTTGGCAAATTGGTGTATTTTTCTTGTGCTTTCTCATATGGTTTTCTTTTTTTTTTTTTTTGCCTTTTTGACCTTTTTGTTGGGAGGATCTTGATTGTTGTGAAGTTGGGGAAATTGAATTTTGTTTCTCTTGGAAGTTTTTTTTTTTTTTTATTATTATTTTCAATTTTCTCTCTTACCTTCCTTCTCTTCTTGGACTCACTATGTTGGACCTCTAGCCGCTACTCGGATTGACGATCGTTGTCACAAACCAACATGAGTCTTTTCTAAGCGTAACTTTGTCTCACTTCACGCCACGCGCGGAAAACTTCCTAAGGGGTCACCCATCCCATGTCTACTCAGGCGCCAAGACGCTTAACCTCGTAGTTTACATGTAATGGGGCAGGAAAAGAAGATGATCTGTTGGTATAGGTAGTCAAATCATATCCTTTAAGCTATCCTTTAACTATGCAATCCAGCTCACGAGTTCGAATCGCGGGCCGCGCCGCGCCTCTTTTAAAGCCCATTGCAGGGCGGGATCTTGGACCAAATCCCAACAATCCCCTCCCAAAGACCGCCAAGATCTCAAAACTCAGTCTTGGCAACCTCCTCCCTTTCGCCAAACTTCCTCCGATTCTAACGCCAACTTGATTCAGCGTCGCGTCACACGCAAGCCTCTCGATTCGGCCACCCAAAGAACCTACACCTTCGGTTCGATCTGTTTACCCGATTCGCCACCCGGCAACTTACCCCGATTCCTGTCCACCCAAAGAACCTACACCTTCTGGGCCTTGATTCTATTTTACCGATTAGGACATCCGCAACCTACCCTTCGATTCCTGGTCCACCCAAAGAACCTACACCTTCTCGTCCGTTTTACCTCGATTCTGCCACTGGCAATCTACCCTTCGCGGTCCGTTTACCTCACTGCGCCCGGCCAAAGATCTCGGTTCCACCGCTCCCGGCAACCTCCACTGCAGCGTGCTTCCAAGGGAATTCGAACTCGTGACCGCTTTGATACGGTTGTTGGACCTCTGGGCGCTACTCGGATTGACGATCGTCCCCAAAACCAACATGAGTCTTTTTCTAGCGCGCTTTGTCCTCACTCACGCACGCACCCGGAAAACTTCCCAGGGGGTCACCCATCCCATGTCTACTCTACAGGCCAAGACGCTTAACCGCCGGAGTTTCATGTAATGGGCACGAGGAAAAGAAGATGATCTGTTGGTATAGGTAGTCCAAATCATATCCTTTAAGCTATCCTTTAACTATGCAATCCAGCGCTCACGAGTTCGAATCGCGGGCGCGCCTCGCGCCTCTTTTAAAGCCCATTGCAGGCAGGATGTTGGACCAAATCCCAACACACTACAAGAAAATTCCAGTTTACTTGACAGAAGCAACAGATTATCGATATTTTTTCAATTACCGATAGATTTTCTGTAGGTATTTACCAACAATTTTAGATTCTGCAGGTAATTGTAAAATTTACCTACAATGAGTTTACCTATACTTTACAATTTTCTTAATACTTACCTCTGATTTTTCGTAGGTAACTCGCTTTTTTCTCTTAGTGTCTGTTTTTATAATTTAGATCACATATTCCTCCACCTAAGGAGAGCCTCAATCCGAAACTTAAGATCCCTGCCGTAATATGTTTTAAAAATTCTTAAACATAAAAAAAAAAATAAAAAATCAAGGATTCTGATCATGGTTGTCATTTCATTGAGAGCTTTATTGGCGGTGATGGAGAGAAAGAAGGCATGTCCAATTAGTGAAGCAAGAGCATATATAATGATGACATATGATGTTATGACTTATAAGAAATTTAGAAGTTGGCAAGAAATAAAAGAAAGAAAGAAGAACATCGACATTTTAGGTTAAATTAATACTACATATAATATGGCATGTGGTACTTGATATCTACAAACATTACAATAGTTTAATTACACACTAAGTTACTTCCACTCTCAAGTGTTTTGAGATTTTGATGCTCTCTTGCTCTAGCACCCTCGTTATGTTCTAAGTTCGTGACATTGTTTTTTATGTTATGAAACTGATCAGAAGTACTTTCTTTGAATGTTTTTCCATTTTCAGTTCATATAAGTGCATTTTGATATATCTATCTTTACGATGCAGAGGCTGAAGACTCGTGTTATCAGAAAGGATATTAATCCTGAATGGAATGAGGACCTGACACTTTCTGTTTCAGATCCTAGTCAACCGGTTTTTCTGGTGAGAATATAACGAAAATATTTATGATAGCAGGTTCTATGTTTGTCATTGTTTGGATGTCATCAATGAAAATAAAGTCAAGCTAAATTGAATCATTAGTTATATACTGATGTATTATCGGGTTGTGTTATGTTTCTTTTTCCTTATTTTTGATTGATGCTTTTCTTCTTCTATCTACTGGATATGCAATGGGAATCTATTTTGGCTTTATATTATTTGTGGGGCAATTTTTTGTTTAGTATTTCGACTGTTCAGAATATTAAGACTAATTAATGCCGTTTAATCAATGTCCTTGTCATTCTGCCACCATGAATGTAGTTTGTGTTTTCCTGTAAGTGGGTGAGTCAAGATTTGGAATTTTCCGGCCTTTCCTAATGGAAATTTTCTTAATAGTCTAATAGCAAAAGTGGAAAGCATAAATCGCGCAAAGTCTATAGAGGAAGCACTTTTACATCCCTTAAGTTTGCTTTCAATTTTTTCAGGTTAACAATATAGTCCAATTGAAGTAAACACAAATTGATTGATTTTTCTGACTTTCTCAAAGATTTGTAAAAAGATAAAAAATGACTTCAAATGAGGTAGTAGTATTTTCCAAGTGGTTCTAAAAATGTTTTATTACTCATATACTTCCTAAAATATATGAAGAAAGACCATGTGTTCGAAACGTATTGGACACACCATTGGCTGTTTTGGACAACGCCATTGAAAGTGTCAGAATTGTTTCAGTTTTGTTTAATTTATATACACGCGAAGCAGTATGTCAAATGCTGTCAATAGTGGTGTCTTGTTCGACAGTCGATTTTTTAAGGTTTGTGGTTTGGCCTATCATGTACCGAACTACTGCATAGGTGAGACATGGATGAGATTTGAATGCAGACAATAATAAAAAGTTGGCAAAAATCTATAAATAACACCACTAATGGTGAAAAAAAAACATGCGTCGTGTATTTGATCTTTCCGATGCTGTAATATTGCTCTATGTTGTGCTTTTCGTTGGACTTTAGAAACTGTATTGCTTTTTATATACTTATTCTGCGTGTATAATATTTCCAGACTGTGTATGACCACGACACGTTCAGCATGGACGACAAGATGGGAGATGCAGATTTTGATATTAGACCATTCATAGAGGGCTTAAAGATGCATTTAGAGGGCCTTCCAAATGGCACAATAATTACGAAAATACTACCGGGAAGGTCCAATTGCCTGGCTGAAGAGAGTTCCGTTGTCTGGAAAGACGGCAAGGTAACGCAGGACATGTGCTTGAGACTTAAAAACGTCGAATGTGGCGAAGTCGAACTTCAGCTCCAGTGGATTGATCTTCCTGGTTCCAAAGGCTTGTAGACAATATTGTCATTCGAGTTGTATATTGTTGTTAGGGATAATTACATAAAAACCCCTGAGGTTCGCGCTAATTACAAAAAAAATCCAGATACCTTAAAGTTTGATTATGCTTACATCTTCCCCCTTCAAAAGCAAAATACATTTACATCCTTAAATTTAAGACATAATCAAACTTCAGGGGGCTTTTTATAATTTTGAAACATCTTTGGATTTTTTTTGTAATTAGCACAAAGCTTGGGGGCGTTTTTGTGATTATCCCTTGTTGTTATCCTGGATACTTTTATCTTTGTCTGCAAAATGCAGTTTGGTTTTTGTGTTGTGAAGGGTTTCTTCTGTAGGCCAAGTTTATTATAGTAGAGAATACTCTGGATTATGTTTTTTGCTGAAAGGACGGCAAAACAACGTTAAATTAAACGGTTGAGATTTCCTGTTCATATTTGTGTTTATTGAAATTTTTAATGTTTGTTTTCTGTATTTTTTAGTATTGAATATAGTTTATGTAAAAGTTACTAATTTGGATAGGGTAGGAGTAATTATTCCATAATTTCCATTACAGAAGATATAGAGATTGCCAACTTTGTAATATCCAAATGTAAATGTAGTACAAATTAATTTCAAAATTATTTTTCTTATTTATTTTTCATAATTTAATACCGTCTGTGTCTAGACAGCGATTTTCAAATACGCTAATTGATTTTTTTTTCAAAAAAAGTATATATAATATATAGTTTTAGTATTGCATATTTAAGTAGAAGTTTGTGCATTTATTCCATTGTAAAAAAATTTCTAGTGAATTATAGAATAAAAAGCTTTGTAATTTCAAATTACTAAAATTAAATGTAATAAAATGTAAATTGTGTTATTGGTCATTTTCAAATTTAGGTCCAAAGCTGCAATTATTCAAAGGGCTGAAGCAGTCCAATATTTTATTGAAGGGCACTATTTGTAAATTGTACCCCAATTTTTTATAAATATATCCCCTCATAATGTTAACAAAAATGTCATGACTTAAACTGATTATGATACATTTACTAACAAAACAACATTCTAAATATATCCATTAAATTTCTAAATATACCCTCATTTCTTTTTTAAACTTATATCTTCTTCCTTACACCCACTCACATTATTCTTCTTTCTCTATAAAATCTCCAAGAAGAAAATCTCCAAACCCTAATTTTTCAACACTCACATTGCTGCAAATATAGTCATAATGAATTCATCGATACCAATAATATAAGAATCTTATTATTATACTGCTTGAAGTGTCATATTTTTCATATTTGTCATGTTTTTCATTATTTTTCCAATTATAAATTTCTGCAGCATCGCGCACACAAAAATTTCGACTTCACGAGCGTGCCTCTTTTAATACATAGCACAATCGTGCCTTATTTTAAAATGTGACACGATTGTGCCTTAAGTTTAAAGTGTGGCATGCTCATACCTTACTTTAAATTGTGGCATGACAATAGACCTATTTTTCACCAAAAAAAAAAAAAAAAAACTGAGGCATGATCATGCAACTTTAAATAAGACACGATCGTGCCGTTATTTTAGAAGCACGGTCGTGCCACCTATTTAAAAAAGCCATTGTGCCATGTCGAGCACCAAAAGGAAAATGCACAAATCTGAATCAAAACACAGACTTTTCAACAGTCATTCGAACACAACTCATAAAATATTTAATCTAACAAAAATAGCATATTTTTGGACTAAATTGTACTATAAAATTACACGTCACTGAAAAATAAAAAAATGCCTCTTCAACCCTATGTGATGGTTCAAAAGCTACCTTTAAAACCGTAGGCAAGTGCACCTATCGTTTTATAGTAAAGCTAAGCGAGTATCGAGTGTCATTCCCACGAGGACTATGATTACTAGTAATTACCGTCTTTTTATTATCTAGCCTACAAATTCGTCAAATAGTTTGTTGCAAAATAAAATAAAACAAAATCAAATAAAAGTGGAAGAGGCAACTAAGAACACGAAAGATATCGGATACACTCGGATTGGAAGATGTTGGATATAAATGTGCTTGAATGTGAATCCCTCTAACGTCTTTGTGATTTTACCAAAATAAATACAACCATAACCCTTAAGTTTTAACCATCCCTTAACATATTTTCATGCTTCATGGACCGTAGGCATTCCTAAATTAAGTTAAACCCTTTCTCAAGGCGAAAAACTCCTAACCTCAAGTTGATTAATCAAATCTCTTTCTAGTTAAAACCCCAAGATTGCATTAACGATTTGTGAATTCCCATATTAGGTTTGACCCTAATCAGGAAGATTTATGTCGTCCCTATATCTAGGATTGCATGCAACTCCTTTCACTTATGTTGGTTCTATTTCACCATGAATCTCTCGATTTCCGGTGAAAAATAAACTTCAAATCAATATTGCGCATATATCAATTCGAATAAACAAGCATAACATAAGTGACTCACATAAAAACATAAGAAAATATATTAAAACATTCAAACCAATGATCACAAATAAGTTCTAGGGTTCATCACATTCAACACTAGCGATTTAACTCATGATGGATTTGAGAATGAAAACAACAATTAAACAAGAAGTTTCTTTCGAAATCAACATGAATACTTGAAGTTAAAACTTCCAAAACCAACATAAGACTCCCCTGTTGGAAGTATGATGATGAAGTGGTGGAGTTCATCTTCTTCTCCGAGCGATCTTCAATCTTTGTGCCTTAGCGCCTCTCCATGGTGATCCAAGCCTTCTAACTCTCTTCCTCACTACAATATGTGTTTCTCCTCTCCAAAATATGAACTTTCATTCCTAAAATCTGATTTCCTTGTATATCAATGAATGAATATTACATGAATGATTTTCCAACTCAAACTCTTGGCTTTTATAAGCACCATCTTGTGAAATACCATATTAACAAATGCCCCATCTCCATGCTTGTTAGTTGAATCATTGTGTGCACATTCATGGTTGAGTTGGTTGAATCATTGTATACACATGATGATTGAGGGAATATGGGGACATGTTGCAGCAAAATTGGGTGTTAAAGGTGTATAAAAGTGGTCAAAAGGCTTGGTAGGTGAGTTTTCCATAATTTTCGCATGGAAAAGTTGCAAAAAGGGGTCCCGGACACGCCAGTGTGAGCAAAGACGCGGCCAAGCCGTCTTTGCACAAAAAAATCGAAAATGGGCGACATGGCGTGTTGTACAACACGGCCAGGCCGTGTTCGGGCTGTTTTCGCAAAAATTCGATTTTTAGCTCCCGAGGAACACGGCCGTGTTGCACGACACCCGCCCGTGTTGGACCAAAAAGGCCCCGAAATGACGCGTTTTGCTTGGAATATCGAGCGTTTTTGCATCCTTAAACTCTCCGGCATGTTTTGACATGAATCCATGGTCCGAAATTCACCAAAATTAGCCCCGAATGGTCAACCTACACCAATAAAAGCACCCCACAGTAGTATAAACAATGTACAATCAAAAACTAATGAAACTAACAACAAAATAACTCAATTTCTACTCAAATACACACATAAAACATGCATAAAAATACACTTATCAAACCACCTCCAACTTTGAACTTTGCTTGTCCTCAAGCAAAACATAAAACAAAATGAGGGATTCAATACATCACAATACACAATGAATATATTTTTCTCAACACTTTGAATATAAGTAGTCAAATTCGTAGCCTTCTCAACACAAATTAGCCATTAAGTAAAAACATAATTTTGCAAAGCGATCGATTGTCAAGAAAGACCGTAATATCGAGTAGGCATTATCCGACTTGAAATCATCACTCCTGAGATCGATAGTTATGAATAACTTCAATTCAAGAACACCATGAAAATATAAGAATTCAATAGATCATTGTAGTTAGCCTACTAGTCATATAACCAAGCTTCTTAAACTTTATTGGAATGAGAAGTCAAGGAGTATTCATTCTCCACTTTTTTTTTTTTTTTTTTTTTGGGACCTCCGAGGCATGCTTCCACCAGGTTTATATTTTGAATTTTGTTCAAACACTCCTAGGGTGGTTTCCCATACTCATATTAGTGTCGCCGTTTACGTAAAAGACAAACATGGGGCTCATGAATGCTCCTAGTTACTAAGCAACAACAAATAGAGGAGTATAACCTCGATTGGTCCGTTTTTTTCTTCATTTTTTTTTTCATTTTTTTTTACAAGCTTGGTTTAACAACTAGTTAACCACTACTAAATCATGAGTTCTCGGACTTTCATAGCGCTAAGAATCGTCACATATGTCTTAACAAATCAAGTATTGTAGTGTTAGAAGTCTCGCCTAAATTCAACCCACATCCATGTCAATCTATTCAAGACAATCAATTGCTTTGCATTTAAAAATACAAATTATAAAGCTAATTTATGCGTAATTGGGCCAAGTTATTGACTAACAAATATTCAATTTGTTTCCTTGAAAAAAATCATATCTTCCATAAAAAAAAAAATTCAAAATAAATAGCAAACACACAAGCATTCCAAAGAAAAATTCTAACAAGCATGCAATCACATCCACTCACTTTAAGATTCACATTGTCCTCAATGTGAAAGAAAGAGATGAACATACAAACAAAAACACACAAAACGACAAACTAAAAAGAAAAGAAGAAAAAAAGAAAAGAAACAACTCATCATGAGAGTGAAATCGATTTGGAGAGATCATTGTGTTGTTCAATCTAGGGTCTTCTTGGGCATATGCACACCTAATAAGAATTTGCAACAAAAACTCGAATACCATGAAAGCTCAAATTTTCTCAAGTAAGATAGAGGTGATACCAACACCCACCAAAATATCCAATTATTGACTCTTGACTCCCTAACAACTTATGACTCAAAAAAAATAGAAAACAATGAACTATCGGGTTGCCTCCCGATCAGCGCTTTCTTTATAGTCGTATAGCTGGACTACATCACCTTATTGTGGAAGTTTGTCGCACGAATTGGTCACAATATTACCAAGTAAAGTTTCTTGATCCGCGACGAGTTTCACCTTCTGCCCAAACAAGGAAAAAAAAAATTAAAGAAAAAAAATGACTAGATTAATAAAAATAAGGTGTTCCTAATATCACAATCCCCGGCAACGGCGCCAAAAACTTGATGGCTCAAAAGCTACCTTTAAAACCGTAGGCAAGTGCACCTATCGTTTTATAGTAAAGCTAAGCGAGTATCGAGTGTCATTCCCACGAGGACTATGATTACTAGTAATTACCGTCTTTTTATTATCTAGCCTACAAATTCGTCAAATAGTTTATTGCAAAATAAAATAAAACAAAATCAAATAAAAGTGGAAGAGGCAACTAAGAACACGAAAGATATCGATACACTCGGATTGGAAGATGTTGGATATAAATGTGCTTGAATGTGAATCCTCTAGAACGTCTTTGTGATTTTACCAAAATAAATACAACCATAACCCTTAAGTTTTAACCATCCCTTAACATATTTTCATGCTTCATGGACCGTAGGCATTCTAAATTAAGTTAAACCCTTTCTCAAGGCGAAAAACTCCTAACCTCAAGTTGATTAATCAAATCTCTTTCTAGTTAAAACCCCAAGATTGCATTAACGATTTGTGAATTCCCATATTAGGTTTGACCCTAATCCAGGAAGATTTATGTCGTCCCTATATCTAGGATTGCATGCAACTCCTTTCACTTATGTTGGTTCTATTTCACCATGAATCTCTCGATTTCCGGTGAAAAATAAACTTCAAATCAATATTGCATATACCAATTCGAATAAACAAGCATAACATAAGTGACTCGCATAAAAACATAAGAAAATATATTAAAACATTCAAACCAATGATCACAAATAAGTTCTAGGGTTCATCACATTCAACACTAGCGATTTAACTCATGATGGATTTGAGAATGAAAACAACAATTAAACAAGAAGTTTTTTCGAAATCAACATGAATACTTGAAGTTAAAACTTCCAAAACCAACATAAGACTCTCTGTTGGAAGTATGATGATGAAGTGGTGGAGTTCATCTTCTTCTCCGAGCGATCTTCAATCCTTGTGCCTTAGCGCCTCTCCATGGTGATCCAAGCCTTCTAACTCTCTTCCTCACTACAATATGTGTTTTCCTCTCCAAAATATGAACTTTCATTCCTAAAATCTGATTTCCTTGTATATCAATGAATGAATATTACATGAATGATTTTCCAACTCAAACTCTTGGCTTTTATAAGCACCATCTTGTGAAATACCATATTAACAAATGCCCCATCTCCATGCTTGTTAGTTGAATCATTGTGTGCACATTCATGGTTGAGTTGGTTGAATCATTGTATACACATGATGATTGAGGGAATATGGGGACATGTTGCGGCAAAATTGGGTGTTAAAGGTGTATAAAAGTGGTCAAAAGGCTTGGTAGGTGAGTTTTCCATAATTTTCGCATGGAAAAGTTGCAAAAGGGTCCTGACACGCCGTGTCGGCAAAGACGGCCGTCTTTGCCGCACAAAAAATCGAAAATGGGCACGACATGGCCGTGTTGTACAACACGGCCAGGCCGTGTTGTATGACACGGCCGTGTTGTCTGACACGGCCAGGCCGTGTTCGGTGTTTTCCAAAAAAATCGATTTTTAGCTCCGGAGGAACACGGCCGTGTTACTCGACACCCCCTGCCGTGTTGGACCAAAAAGGCCCGAAATGACGCGTTTTGCTTGGAATATCGAGCGTTTTTGCATCCTTAAACTCTCCCGGCATGTTTTGACATGAATCCATGGTCGAAATTCACCAAAATTAGCCCCGAATGGTCAACCTACACCAATAAAAGCACCCACATGATAGTATAAACAATGTACAATCAAAAACTAATGAAACTAACAACAAAATAACTCAATTTCTACTCAAATACACACATAAAACATGCATAAAAATACACTTATCACTATGTTAAAAGTAGGGGTGTTAATTTCGGTCCCGACACGTAAACCGACACGAATGTAACACGAAATTAATGGGTATGAGTTCATGTTTCGTGGGTCCGGGTCAAAATCAGCTCACCTGTCGCCTGTCTAGGGTCCTCTTTCAACCTATGGTGGTCGATGTAATCATTTAGGTAGCCTCTATGAATCGGTCGTTCAAAAAATTTAGGCAGTGTTTGTCTATGAAAGAATTTTCATTTCTTCAACTTTTCGGATAAAGTTTTGTTGCATGAAAATGTGATTGCTTGTAAAAAAATTCAAAAAAATGTAATAATCATTTATTCTTACTTTTCAAATCATTAATCACGTCTATTTATATTGTAATCAAAAAATAAATCACATTAAATATCATTATTATACGTAGGGAGAATTTTATAATAGGGTCCAAATTTAAGAAAATCTATCACTATAAGACCTAAAATTTCAACCTTCTCAAATCAAGACTCAATTTTTATTTTTTTCTCAAATTGGGCCATCCCTCAAATTTTGGGTTCTCACTTCAAGATCCAAAATTTCAACATTCTCAAATCAAGACTCAATTTTTTTTTTTTTGTCAAATAGGGCCCTCCCCTAAATTTTGGGTTCTCACTCTAGTTTTTAGAATTTAACAAAAAAGAAATATTAGTATAATCTATCACGTCAGTCACAAAAAAATATTTTCTTCCTCTTTTCGATTTTTTCGCTCATTCTTTTTTTCATACTTTATAATAATTGTCAATTTTGTTTAACATGCAAATACCCAGATCTGTACATCTAAATGTATGAAGCTAACAAAATGAAAAAATAGTAATTAAAATATTTGTTGGTTACTAAAAAAAAGATATCCAAATTATGAATGAAAAAGTAGTAAAATATTTTTCAGTTACTAAAAAAAATAAGATACGCAAATTATGATTGAATATTAAAATTTAAAACAAGTATCGATTAGAAAAATAAGGATGAGCAAAAAAATGAAAGAGAAAGAAAAATATTTTTTGTGGCTGGCGTGATAGATTACATTAATATTTCTCATTTTATTAAATTTTAAAACCTAAAGTGAGAACCGAAAATTTTGGGGGAGGGCTCAATTTGAGAAAAAAATAAAAATCGGGTCTCGATTTGAAATGATTAAATTTTTGGGTCTTGAAGCGAGAACACAAAATTTGAGAGAGGATCTAATTTGAGAGAAAAATAAAAATTGGATCTTGATTTGAGAAGGTTGGAATTTTGGGTCTTGAAGTGATATATATTCTTAAATTTGGACCCTATTATAAAATTCTCCCATTATACATCATCATATATCATGTTTATTCTATCTTTATTTTTCAAATTACCAATAAACACAAATCACATTGTTTTTTTTTTTTTTTTTTTTTTGAGGGAAAAATCACATTGTTATCATAATAACCAATAATTGAACTTTTAACTGTCACTCAGTCACTGTGTGCGTATCAAGTCGTGATCACTAATTTCCACTTTTCACAGAGAGAAGACGACCTAGAGAGAGAGAGAGGTGAAATGGCGGATGCAGCAGTGGAATTCCTGCTGGAAAACCTGAAGCAGCTTCTGCTTCACCATGCTCACCTGATTAAGGACGCGAAGAACCAGGTGGAGAAGCTGCAGAACGATCTCCGCTTCTTCAAAGCTTTTCTCAAGGACACCACCACCAAGAAGCGGAAAAAGGATGAGACCCTGCAAGTGCTCGTCCGTCAGATATGCGACGTCGTTTACGATGCGGAAGACGTAATCGACGCATTCGTTACCCAGGCAGCGGAAATCAAGTCCAAGGGATACTTCTTCAGAGCTTTTATGACGCCGCCGAGGCTCCTCAACATAGCCGAACGAGTCGAGACGGTCTGCCGCAAGATCAGTGATATCTACGGCGGCAAGGACAAAATGGACTTCGCCGGCCTTGGCATTGGAGATGGAGAGCCTGATAAACCTGAGGTAACTGTTTTTTGTTTATTCCTTTTCTCGTCGCTCATGTGATCTATCCTTATTTTGCCAAGCTGTTGAATTTGGGTGTCTTGAAATTGGAATTGATGATCTCTCTTATCTCTTCTAATCATTCTGTATTTCATCCCATTTCATTGCAAGTATTTAAAAAGATTAGAATTAGGGATTTGAAGTCGATGGGTATATATTTTTTGGGTAAGATGAAATTGACTTTTTATTAAATCAGATTGGGAAGAAATACTCTCTGTTTTTCCTCTCTTCTTGTGCTGTTTCTGTTTTTTCTTTTACCCTTCTCGCACTTTTCATTTGATCATGGGCTTTGTCTCCCCCCTTCTTTCCTTTTTCTCCATTAACTTCTTGTTGGGTTTCTTATTTCATGCGTGTTTCGTTCTTGGTGAAAAGGAGAAAGTAAGTTCAAGCTAAAATTTTGGATTTGCTGAGAGTGATTTTAATAATTTTGATCAAGAACTGTCAAAAATTATTGAAGCCAAACTTTAATTGGCTTAGCAAAGTAATAGTAAAAAATCTCTTAACCAACTGTAAAACAAGAAGAAAATTATAAAAATAAAACGGGAAAAAAAAGTGGACATAATATAACACGCCAAGAGGACTAGAGGAGTGCTCCTGGTGGAGCATCGAATAGACCATTCAAGCATACACTAACCCTGTCCTGAAACTTTTTCGACCAGGTTCCCGTGGTGAGACAAGAGAATCTGGTAGGTTTTGAAGATGACGCGGAAAAAATAATAGGATATCTCAATGAAGAAACTGAGCAGCTTGATGTCATCTCCATCATTGGTATGCCTGGCCTTGGCAAGACAACGCTGGCAGGAAAGATTTACCGCAATCCAACAATTCAGTACGAGTTCCAAACCCGTGCTTGGGTTTTTGTTTCTCAAGAGTTCACAGTTAAGGATGTCTTTATTTCCATTCTGAAACAGACAAATAAAGAGCTCTTCGCAAATACCAAACGAGTTGTGGAGGATAAAGACACCAAAAGTGCTGGTGTAGATACCAAAAGTGTTGCGGAGTTAGCCCAAGAAATTGCTACTAGTCTTCAGGGAAAAAAATTCTTGATTGTCATGGATGATGTGTGGACAGCTGACGATTGGGATAAACTCCAAATTGCCTTGCCAAAGAGCAGTAAGATGGGTAAAGTCTTGATCACCAGTCGTCAAGTGGAAGTGGCTTGGTTTGCTAATCGCGACAGACCACCCCACAACTTGCGTTTCTTGACTCAAGAAGAGAGTTGGTTGCTTCTCCGGTGGGAGGTTTTCCGTAAGCCAGAGTGTCCTTCTGAGTTAGAGGTTCTCGGAAAACAAATTGCAAACAATTGTAAGGGAGTGGCTCTTGCAATAGTGGTAATAGGAGGCATTCTTGCCAGAAAGTCATCTTCGTCAGATGAAATGAGTGCAAGGAGAAATGCATGGAGAAAAGTGTCCGAACGTGTCACTACATATCTTATTTATGAGGACCCACAAAGACTCGTGGAAAAACTTATATCATTGAGTTACCAAAAATTGCCTTATCACTTGAGAGAGTGCTTTCTGTATTTGGGGATGTTCCCGGAAGACTATGAGATCCCGGTGTGGAAATTGATAACAAAGGCATGCTACCAGCCTGGAGGAAACTGCGGAAGACTATTTGGATGAACTTATAAATAGGAACTTAGTTAGAATTGACAAGAGAACGAGTGATGGTAAAGTTAAAACGTGTCGCGTTCATGACATGATACATGATTTCTGCAAAACTGAAGGTGGAAGTGAAAGGGAGAATTTCTTTCAAGAAATAAACAAGTCTAGTGACGGAGGCTTTCAACCACCGGTTTCTTGCATAGATAAGTATCGTCGTGTTTCTATTCATTCTGAAGTCGTGGAATTCCTCTCATCCAAACCTTCTGGCCCTCGTATCCGCTCATTCGTTTGTATCAACAAGGACGAAGTCAATTTGTGGGATGTAGGCTATTCAACCATTCCTAACGACGAGGATGAATTCAACTTGCCGAATGAAAACATTTCAGCCATTCCTGTAGCTTTCAAACTGGTTAGAGTATTAGATGCCCAGTCCATCAAATTTAGTAAATTTCCCCGGGACTTGTACAAGTTGATTCATTTGAGGTTCATTGCCCTGTCCATACATTCACGTACCAGAAAATCAAATATTCTACCTTCATACTTCTCCAAACTTTGGAACGTACAAACTCTTATAGTTCATACGGTACGCCATGCCCTAGATGTTGAAGCAAATATCTTGAGTATGGTTCAATTAAGGCATTTCAAGACAAACGCATCCACTACTTTGCGCAAACCAGGTAAAAACAGTAAAGAAGGCAGAAAGCTTCAAACACTAGGTATAATATCACCGGAAAGTTGCGGGGGAGAAGTTTTCGATAGAGCTTGCAATTTGAAGAAACTTGGGATTTGTGGGAAACTGGCCTTGCTTCTGGATGGAAAGGATGTATCATTTGATAGTTTAGCGAAATTGGGTAATCTTGAAAAGTTGAAGCTAATAAATTTTCCATATCCTCATCTAGCTTCAGAAGCGAAATTGGGTTGCCTTCCTCCAGCCTATAAATTCCCGGCGAAACTGAGAAGCCTAACGTTATCTTATACTTACCTCGACTGGAGTCATATGTCTATCCTGGGATCACTGGAGACCCTCGAAGTGCTCAAGCTAAAAAATTATGCATTCGTGGGGGATTGCTGGGTGGTAGCTGATGTAGGTTTTCGCTGTCTTGAATTCTTGCACATTGGACGCACAAATTTAGCTCTTTGGGTAGCTTCAAGCCATCACTTCTCTAAACTTAGACGCCTTGAGCTGCGCAACTGTGAGAAACTTAAAGAAATTCCGATTGGGTTAGCCGATATACCGTGCCTCCAACTGTTGGACTTGTACTATACTAAACAAGCAGCTGTCTCGGCCAGGAAAATTCTCGAGGCGAAAAATAAGCAGGAGGAAAAGGCATTCAAGCTCTCCATTTTGCCTCCTGAAGATGAATGAATGATTTACCTTTGATTCTGATTGGAGAGTAATTAAGGTATGCAACACTTTCTAATAATCATTCCTTAATTGGGCTTCGTTTTGGTTGCATTTAATTTCTCCCGCTCTAGACCCTCTTTTTCTACCTTTGTGTTATTCCAAGCTGTATATAAGATGTTTGTTCCTTGATCACTATTGTATATATGAATGAATCTCTGTGTTGTTACATGCTTTTTTGAATTGATGTTTAATTAAGGGATAATTACAAAAACACCCCTAAGGTTTGGGCTAATTACAAAATAACCCAGAATTCTTTGAAAATTACAAAAAAAAACCTTGAGGTTTGATTCCGTCTTACATTTTTCCCGGTGATTTTCGGAAATATTTCAAAAAAACCCCTGACATTTGCTAAAATATTACAGTTACCCTCTTAAATTTAAGACAAAACGAAACTTGAATGGGTTTTTTTGTAATTTTGAAACATGTCTGGGTTTTTTTGTAATTAACCCAAACCCCAGGGGTGTTTTTGTAATTATCCCTTTAATTAATAGTGCTAGAGCTATGAGATGAGAATGCCACAATTACTGGAATGTGTATCATTTTACGTAAAAGCAAGTAGGAATCGATACTTCTTCCTCTTATATTAGAGAGTGAAACTTAATAAATTAGTTTGGTTAATTTAGTGTTGAACTCAATAGGTTCCTAAGTTTTTGTATGAAACAGAAAACATCTAGATTAACTATAGTTTCATGTCGAATATATAAGTTCAAAAATGAAAATATTTTTTTTTGTTATGTGATTTTTGTTCCATTAAAGAGACTTGAAATATTAGTAGGTTTGAGAATTGAAGGCAATAAAATGTAATATAAATCTGAAAATATGTTTTAACTTGATTGCCGTACAAAATCCAAAATACACTCCATCAAAAATGTGATATTTGTTATCCCTTCTTCATGCCTTGAAATATTTCTTTATTGTTTGTATGGTCCCATCTAAGGATCCATGTGGGTGTTTGGTCTCTCCAAGTGTGGGATACTTCTGGTTGTGCATCTCCAATGGGGTATGTGGAGTTTGTGCTTTGATGATTGCTATGGATAGCGGGTAGCAACCTTTTATGGGATTTACTCTTGGAGAATGTCATGGATGGCGTGTAGCAACCTGTTACAGGGTTTATCTTCTTCCCATGATGTGAGGCCCATAATGAATGGAGGCCAACCAAGTAGGGAAGAGCGGCGAAGCGCGCACCTGTCCCCGGACTCGCGTTCGACGCGCTGCTGCCAACCGGCGGCACGACTCGTGTGAGGAGGGAAGACGATGGAAATTATGAGTTCGTTTCAGCCTTTTTCGTCCACTTTGGAAAGGGCTTGTATGGATGTATTTCCAAGTCCAATTTTCAGTTTTTAGTGTTGGAAAATGAATTTTCAAACATTATTGATTTTCGTGTGAGAATTGGGAATATATTTGGTTTGTTGTCTGAATTTTTGTTTGAAAATGAAAATATGTTTGGTTATAGTTTTCCAAATGTATTTTGACATAAGTTTGCGTGATTGTAGTGTATTTATCTAAATTTGCGTAATTAGGATGAAAAATTGTTTGGTTGTGTCTTCAAAAGAATATTTTCCATAAGAAAGTGAAAACTGAAAATGACCTCATTTCTACTGAATTTTTTTTAAACAAACATAAACTCATTTTCCGGAATAGTTGGAAAGTGAAAAAATGGTTTTGGAAACACAACCATACAAGGCCTTTGTAATTTGTACTATATGGAGATTTAGTCGTCCAAGTAGCCACCTTTAAATTTTGGTTCAAATATATTTCATAAATTTGGACATTTGGCTCGATTTTTGGTGCAATTGTATAATTTCAAAGCGTAATTGCTAACTAGAATCGATGAGTGCTAATGTGTATAAGAATTTTAGAGATTTTGTTAAATTGGCGACCTAAAACTGTCACATAAAATTTGGGAATTTTAATTTTTTGGTGGCAGTTTATGCGCCGATTCACGAGAATCCCCAATTTTTTTGACATGTTTATACCTGACCAGACATAGTCATCAATTTGATTTTCGATAAAATCAAACAATTTCAATCAAAATAAGGTTGAATGTCCAAATTCAAAAGATATTGAACTAAAATTTAAAAGGGATTATTTAGAAGACTTAATATTAAAATAGTGGTGCAGAACCAAATAATTAATTTTCCATTGTATCCCATGGATCCTACATTTAATTGATAATAGACATATAATTTTGGGAAAAAGACATAAATACCCCATTTTGCATACTCAATCTCTGCACAATGTCCATTTCCGTGATTTTGGACAAAAATACCCATTTAGTTGAATTTGGACAAAAATACCCATTTTTTCATTGAATTTTGACAAAAATACCCATTTTCCATTGATTTTTGCGTTGGTTTCTTTTTTTTGTTTTTTGTTGTTTCAAACATGTTTGTTGTTTCTTTGTTGTTTTCATACATGTTTCATTTATGTTTCTTATATGTTCACTTAGCCAATTTTTCATTGAATTCCACGGTTGCATAGAGAAAATCTCGGTTGTGGTATGCCATAATGGACAATGGGAGAAAATAGAAAGTATACCAACTTTGAAATAATAAGAATCGATTCCAATGGATCGCACATTTAGCACCCTAAACGAAATCTTGGAACAACAAATTCAATTTGAGAGAAAAATTTGAGCTTACTAGTCCATCATCACTACGAGAAATGGACACGACTCATTGTCGGACCAAAAATACTTTGTATTGACTTCCAACATCGTAGAATTATTGAATGCATCAACTGTAGGGGAAAGACTTACTAGTAACAACTTTGCTAGAGTACGTGAAATCTTTAGTTCAAGATTAGACATGCGCGAGACATCGAAATGAAGCAAAGATCAACATTTCAAGGATGACAAAAAAAAAATCTTTGAAGAGTATATGGGGAAAAACTACACTATTTCTCTAAATTTAAAAGCAATTTACTACAAACTTTTATCACATGATCCCCTGTTTCACAATTGTTTCTTACATGTTTCATTTATGTTTCTTACATGTTTCAACTGATTACATCATCATTAAAATTTACATAACAACAATTCTCTAAAATCATTAGGAAGTTTAGATAGAAACTCAATGTCATTGTCATTGTCATCGTCATCGTCATCACCATTTTGCAGCTTCACCTTAGCATGATTGTGAAGTAGCTGACGTTCATAGCCTTCCCACCAATAAAGTGATTGGCATAACAAGCAACAAAAAATCCCACATTCACTACAAAAGAAATAAAAAAAGATACACAATCAGATACATAACACAACAAATAAAAAACAATAAAAAAGAACAAATAAATGGAAATACAGAAACATAAACGAAACAACTTCGAAACAACATCGAAACAAACGAAAAACTTTAAATCACAAAATAATAAAAGAACACAGAAAATTGGGTTTACCCTCTGAGTATTCGCTCGACATTTCATCAAACAGTTGCATGTTAAAAACAGGGTAAACATGTCGGATCTTACCGTTTTGAAAGATTTCATCATCCGAAATCGGGGAAGGTAATTCCGAATCTCTCGTCGTCACGAAAGCGAACTCAAATTCTTCGTCCTCACGGACATCTTCTTCTTCTTCTTCGATTCGTCCGGCGGCTGTGTTTTCTTCCCTCTCGAAGTAAAACTCGTCGTAAAACTCCTCAAAACCGAATTCCTCAATGACTCGCGCCGTGATTTCGGCGAGTTTAGGGTTGGAATAGCTGTTAAAGCTCGGAGAGAGCGAGATTACAAAACTTGCCTGCATCGTTTCCAGCCACAACCAACCCAAATTCTCTCCAGAATCAGTTGTTTAATCAATTAATTTCTGAAAAAATGAAAACAAAATTGTAGAAAATTGTAAATGTTTGAAAATGGTGTTGTGTGTGTGTGTTGGTTGAGAAGGCCGAAAGTGTGAAGATTAAGTGAAGGGGATTTATATATATAGCTGTGAATGGTTGTGAATAATGAGAAAGAAGAGAGAAAATAGAAAAGTAAAGGGGTGGGTATATTTTGGAAGTTTAGGACCGGATGTGGTAAATTAGTGATAGAGTGATATTTTTGTTTTTTTTTTAAAAATCAGGGCATTTTGTGGTATTTCCTCTATAATTTTCGTACAGATTAATCTTTAAACTTTTGCCAAAATACTTACGAATGATTAGCAACTGGGCTTGGGCTCATTATGGTTCAAATTAGGCCGACGAATGTATGCCATACGGGTATATACCAATGACCCAAATGATGTTTACACAAAAATCATAAAAAGTAGTCCTAAAATCCTAGTGCCTTTCTTTTCTTAACCATTTATTTTATCAATTTTCGGAAGAGAAAAATGAAATCATTTTAGAAAACCCAAGTGAAACAGAAATCAAGAAAAGGGCTTAGCCAATGGATAAGGAACAAAAGATGACTTCCCTCAAAGTAATCAAAAATCGCATGCCTTTTATACTCTTTGAAACCATAAACCCTTTTCATAATCTCCAATTTTCATGGCAATTTGTGCAATTCAAACATTATGTTGGCGTTTACTACCCCAAGAAGGTTTGTACATTTGACACGCCATTCTTTGTCCCACTTGATTTCTCATTTTTCTTAATATGTGTTTAGTAGGAATTTTATTTTAAGTTAGCACTTAGCATATAATAATTTATCATAAAAGGTTTAAACAAGTATATCGAATATCTAATTAGTAATTAATAAGTATTATGTATTATGAAATAAGATACTTATGTTCATCAAAGTATTTTGATAGATATTATATCGGGTAAAATATATACAATTTTTATTGATTATTTCACAATAAATATAATTGGTGATGCCTTGGGAATAATTAAGAATATAATCTTCTTTTTCTAGTATAAATCTTGGGAGAGAAAGAAGGTGAGAATCGAACTCAGGTGCGTGTCTGAGTTTTACGAATACCGTATCACTAGACTACTATATACCAAACAATTTTCTTAGAATGATCTTCCTTTTAAATTTGAATCATTCAATTCAATGCTTGTTTGTTTGTGGGTTTTGCTTTTTTTCTTTTTTTCATTTTGTTTTTCCTTTTTGATCACATCTAGAAAAATCTTTTATCTTACAATATCACTATATCTTTCAAGATAATCTTGCACCAATGTGCTAGGTGTGCTACTTTGTAGCCGCCAATGAGGATTTTTCCCATGTAATTTATTGGTACTTGGGGTTGGGGGATTTTATAATATCGATACTAAGGGGTTTATCGGAAAATAAGCCATGGACGTATTTGACCATCTTTTATTAATCAAGAAAATAATTTGGATTCTCTTATGCATGTAGTAGTTTTTTTTTTTTGTTTAATATATTCACACATTTAAGCATGCTGATCAAATTAATGTAGGGTCTTTTTGTTTGCATTTTAGTGTTAAAAATAATTTCATTGGACTCAGAGGCGGAACTAAAGAGGGGCAAGTGGGGGCCACTGCCCCCCAAAAATTTTCAAAAATTAATTTTTCTATTTATGTGTTATTTTAAAAAATTTCAAAAATTTTCAAAAATTAACTTTGCTGTCTTAGTGATCAGCGTGCTAGACCTCCCACATTGGGTTGGTTTTCTAGTCTTATGTCTTGATAGCTATATTTGCTGTCAAATGGTTAGGCTTTGTAATTGGATCTTTTTGTTGGTGTGATATTGGTGGAATGAAGTTATTACCGTTTCGTTAAAAAAAAAATATACCTATACTTATGAAAAATTACATTTGCCCCCCCCCCCAAATTTTGAAAAAAAAAGCATATATAAGTCTTCAAAATAGATTTCGTCCCTCCAAATCCCGAATCCTGCGTCCGCCACTGATTGGACTTTCGTATAAAAGAAAAAACGCATTTAGATTGGTTATATAAAAATGTTGACTATTGGTATAAGAATTTAAATATATTTAATCTGTATTTTTTTAACCCGGGAAGACAGTAATTTTTGAAAAATATAATTAATTATGATATATTCATAGGAAAACTTTATTTGATAATAAAATTTTAATGTAGAATTAGTTAAAAAGCGTATAATGTTATTCTTTGCGTCAATGAATCAAATTATATTGAGAGGAATTTAATTGATGTATGCCATTTTATTCTGTTTGTGTCACGTTAATATTATACAGATGGAAAAGAAAAAATATATTTCATTTATTCTTAAATGAAACAAACGGCCCAAATCTTCGCTTTTGATGCAGATGCACATGGAATTCATACTTAGCAAGTTCAGATTTTCAAAATTTCAATTGGGCTTGGGTTCCATGTGGCATCTTACACTGGGCGCATTAGGCCCATCCGTACAATGAGAATTATAATAATTAATGTGAAAGCAACTATATTTGAAAAACATTATATGCAACTATATAGCACATTTTAAATTAACCTTCAAATAACTATTATCGTATTAAATAGATTGTTAGACCTGAAGATCCATTTGAAAAAGTGCTCTCAAAGAAGCTGTATATGGAATTTTTTTGCCAATTCAAGATTATAATGAGACATATGTTACATATTTCTGAATTTATTCAAGTTATGACTCGTTTATAAAAAGAACTTGCTTTAAAACGAAACAAAACCACCTTATTCAGATTAATGATAAATTAAAAAAATCCGATCGATGACTTTCAGATGTTTTAAGGTTTGATCAATATAGGACATACATGGATATCATTTAGAAGTGTCGAAATTGAATGTATTAAGTATGCAATTTGATATTTTTGAACTGGAGGAAGTGGTTCAACCAACTCCAGCAATGTGTTAACAAATAAATATGGACTGTAGATATTTTAGATGTATATACAAATGTACATCATCCAATAAAGTGGAGCTTAGCATAAAATGTTAGAAAATCTGATTTTGAAATAGCGGGGTGTAGAGACCTATAATGAAACGTTCAAAGTCATAATGCAAAAACTTGGGACAATATATTGCATTGTTGTGCATATATGGGGTATAATATCAACTTTTCAAATATCCCATGTATGACCTAGAATTTTTATTTAGGGATAATTACAAAAATATCCATGAATTTTAGGCTAATTACAAAAAAAAAACATAAATTACGAAAAAAAAAAGTAAAACTTTAGGTTTGATGAATCTTATATTTTCCTCTTTCATATGCTAAAAATATTTCAAAAGTTCCCGTTACATTTATCAAAATATTACAATTACTCTAAAATTAAGATAATCAAACCTGAAGGTATTTTTTTTTAATTTTTAAAGTCTCTTGGTGTTTTCTTGTAATTAGCCCAACCCTTAGGGGGATTTGTGCAATTATCCCTATTTAGTATTGCACTATGGGAGTATTTGTAAAAATTTATGTCTTTAGAAGAAATGATTTATTGTAGCAGAAGCTAAAGACAATTGAGAATCAAAAGTTGATAATGTTAACAAATAAAATCTAAAATTAGAATTTATTAATTGAAACTGTTTGGTGATTAAATAAACTGTAAAAGTGCTTCTTTGTTTGTAAAACTCAAGCTAAAAGTGGAATAAAAATCTAAATTAACATTCTATTTGTTTTTAGATTCTGATTAAATCAACCAGTAACGAGCATTTGCAAACACTAATTTTTTTAAAAACCAGAAGTTGAGAATCACTTTTTGCAAGTGACTGCAAACAATCTATGTGAACTGTGTGAAGCTCAAATTTCACTTAAGTAACCAGCAACTTCCTAACTTAGCAATTGTGGATTAGTTCAATTTGAACTCATTGAATTCAGGCAGTGTCATGGTTTTACACTTTTACTTGAAAATTATTCATATATACATAATGTGCATGTCTATTATGCAATACAAGATATAATAAAAATTCAAAATATATCCAAACTGCTAGCTGAATTGTCAATGTTGTATACTTAGTTCTCTTCTTGTTGTGAATTCCAAATCCAATTATATATACTTTTCATCAAAATGATAGCAAATATATTTAAACCTTGAGAATAAATTATACTGTCACCTTAAAAAAACATAGATGTCAAGGTCAGGAGAAAGTTTCGCAAGAAATGAAAACAATCACTTATTGAGATAGTAAAATAATGTAGTTTACTTGGCAAATCCAATTATATATACATATAAAAAATGTTGATACAAAGAACCTAAGAAGTTTAATTAATCCTCGTGACCACTTTACACTTTCCACTTCTCAAACTCTTTTTGAACCACAAATTCGCACGCACGCACTTAATCTAATTTTTTTAAATTTTCAATACTTATTAGTTTACTAGTGTTTAAAGCATAGACTGACCTTTCACACTCATTGAGCACCGCATATCCTTTATATACCTGAAAAAACAATGCACTTTACTTGGTAATAAGTTTTAATTTATACAAGGGATAATTACAAAAACCATCCCTCATATTTGGATTAATTACAAAGAAACCCACAAATCTTTGAATATTATAAAAGATCCTTTGAGTTTGATTTTGTATTGCACCTACCGTCATAAGTAAAAGTATTTCAAGCACTCCCTTATATTTGTAAAAATAGTACAATACCCGTAAATTTAACTCAACTAAAGTAGGGATATCAATGGGTCGGGTTTGGGTCAAGTCCGCCTGGACCCGAGGCCTGACCCGTTGGAAAAATGCAATACACATACCCATACCCGTCCCGCCTCATCCAGACCCATACCCGCCCCGACCCATACCCGTGTCTTGCGGGTAAGACCCATTAGACCCGCCAACTTCATATGTTTGGCCAAATTTTTACGATTTTTACTCAAAATAGTGCATTCAAAATTTATGTTATTTATATAATTTTGTAAATATTATATGAATTATGAAATAAACACCAATATATATAAATCAAGAGTTTTTGAACAAGAATAATATAATATATTCATTCTATATAAAATAAAAAAAAAATATATGGGTCTAAAACTCAATACCCATTACCCGCCTCATACCCATTTACTGGACCCATACCCGCTCCAAATGAAATGGGTCTGGTTGGGTCCGGTACCCGGACCCATTACCATCCCTTAACTAAAGTAAGAGAAAGAGATCAAAATTCAGACAGACAGAATGAGAGAGAATATAATAATAGTCCATACAAACACAACCATAGCCCATCAACAGCCCACGAGCCAAAAAAGCGAATCCAAGAAGAAATCTTAAAGGCGCAAAAAAAAGAATGGAAGAGCCTTAAAAAGCTTTTCTCCAAAACACACACACACACACCACCTCCAACCAAAATTTCCTTTCCCCAAACTTTTCAGAACCCACACACACACACACACATTCAAGTCCAAACACAGCTCAAAACAAACAGGAAAAAACCAATACAAAGAAAAATATAATTACAAACCCCACCCCACCCTCACTCTGCTTTGGGGACTGCAAGTGCGAGCTTGCTTTGCAATTCTCAAAGCTGCAATCTGCACACCTCTGTACCACCCCAAAATTTAAAAAAAAAAAATTTTTTTTATATTATTCTCCCCTTTTCTGAAATACTACTAAGTAACCCATACCCCATAAACCAAAACACATGCTCCTCCCCTGCTTTCTCAACACCACCATCCTTCATTTCCTCCAAAAACTCAATCTTTCATCATCTTCCTAATTTTCTTGATCTGGGCTTCCCCCAAACCACAAAAAGATGATAACTTTATCCGATTTCTACCATGTCATGACCGCAGTAGTCCCACTCTACGTCGCCATGGTACTAGCCTACGGTTCCGTAAAATGGTGGAAAATCTTCACACCAGACCAATGTTCAGGCATAAACCGCTTCGTCGCGCTATTCGCAGTCCCGCTTTTATCTTTCCACTTCATAGCCAGCAACAACCCTTACACCATGAACCTACGCTTCATCGCAGCGGATACCCTCCAAAAACTAATCGTCCTCGCCGTTCTAGCCATATGGGCTAATTTCAGCAAAAGGGGAGGGCTAGAATGGACAATTACTCTGTTCTCACTATCTACCCTCCCAAACACCCTCGTTATGGGTATCCCGTTGCTAAAAGGGATGTACGGGGAATTTTCCGGTGGGCTGATGGTGCAGATTGTTGTCCTGCAGTGTATCATCTGGTACACTCTGATGCTGTTCATGTTCGAATACAGGGGAGCGAAGCTTTTGATCTCCGAGCAGTTTCCGGATACGGCTGGCTCAATAGTCTCGATCCACGTGGACTCTGATGTGATGTCGTTGGACGGTCGGCATCCGCTGGAGACCGAGGCGGAGATTAAAGAAGATGGGAAACTTCATGTGACCGTGAGGAAATCGAATGCTTCGAGATCGGATATTTTCTCGAGGAGGTCTATGGGGTTTTCATCCACTACGCCGCGCCCATCGAATCTGACCAATGCGGAGATTTACTCGTTGCAGTCTTCTAGAAACCCTACGCCTAGAGGGTCTAGTTTTAATCACACTGATTTTTTCTCCATGATGGGGGGTGGTGGGGGTGGGGGTAGGAATTCTAATTTTGGTGCAAATGACGTTTATGGCCTTTCGGCTTCAAGAGGGCCGACTCCTAGGCCTTCGAATTTTGAGGAGGAAAGTGGAAATAATGCTAGTAAACCAAGATTCTACCATGGTGGGAATAATAATGTTAATAATAGTAATTATCCAGCACCAAATCCTGGGATGTTTTCACCTACGGGCGGGTCTAAAGCGAATGGAGCTAAGAAGCCAATGAATGGGCAGCACAAGAATGAGGAAGGTGGTGGTAAAGATCTTCATATGTTTGTTTGGAGCTCAAGTGCTTCTCCTGTTTCTGATGTTTTTGGTGGTGGACATGATTATGGCGCATTGGACCAGCAGCATGCTAGTGGCGGTAAAGAAGTTAGAGTTGCTGTTTCTCCCACTAAAGGTACAATCTTTTTCCCATTTTTTCTTTTTTTTTTCAAATTATTTTTGATTTTCCTAGAAAAAGTACTAGCTTTTTCCATTTTTCTTTATATTTTTATTTTTTTAATAAAAATATTTTGATTTTCCTAGCAAAGGTACAATCTTTTTACACTTTTTCTTTTATATTTTCATTTTTTTTCCAAATTATTTTGAATATCATAGCAAAGATACAATCTTTATTCATTTTTTATTTCATGGTTTCACCCTTTTTTTGTTACTTGTTTTGATATTCATAGCAAAGGTACAATCTTTATTCATTTATTCCTTTATGTTTTCACCCTTTTTGTTTTGTTAGTTTTGATTTAATTTCGGAATTTCCTAACAAATGTACAATCTTTATCCATGTACAATCTTTAGTGGAGGGACAAAGGGACAATAATCAAGAGGATTACTTAGTGAGAGATGAGTTCAGCTTTGGAAATAGAGGAGGTGATAGAGAGAATGAAGGTGAGAAAGTGGATGAGAACAAAATCAAAGTGATGCCACCTGCAAGTGTAATGACAAGGCTTATTTTGATCATGGTTTGGAGGAAATTAATCAGAAATCCCAACACTTATTCAAGCTTAATTGGCCTAACATGGTCTCTAGTTTCATTCAGGTAACAAAAAAATTAACATTATTAATTCCATTAATTATCTATCTTGTGGGCTCCATATATTTCATTGCATCCGATGAATGAAAGTGTATAAGATGATGGTACATGTCTTTTTATTTATTTTTAAATTAAATTAATAAGTGCTATATTTGTCACTTTTTAGGTGGAATGTTGAAATGCCTGCCATAATAGCAAAGTCCATATCCATACTATCAGATGCAGGGCTTGGCATGGCCATGTTCAGTCTTGGTGAGTAATCATGAACATAATAATCTTCATTATTTAATTTCTCTTTAATGTCAAATTACACTTAATTAATTAAAGATTTGTCTGAAAAGAGAAAATAAAGCAAAGCATGCCAAAAGCAAAGTTGTGCCCTCATGATAACATGTCTGCCTCTTTATTATTGCCAACTTTTCTCCTGTCAAAATGCATGCCATGTTTTTCTCAGTGTACTATGACAGTAATACACACAGTGAATCACCTTGAATAACACACAGTGTGTGTTGGTGATCATTACTTTTTTTTTGTGATAATTACTGTTTTAAAAATCCCTTTCTAGTCCCGATTAGTCCCGCCTATGTGTTAGGTTTCCTTTGTCCGCTTACAGTTTTTTTTCCGATTAGGCCCCGCATAACTCCGTCCAGGTCCCGTCTAACCCTGCCTATGCTCCAGGTTGCCGTTTAACTAGCTCCTAGCGCTTTTTAGAATACTATTGATGATCACTGTTCTAAGAATACTATTGATGATCACTGTTCTAAGAATCCTCGTCTAGCCCCGATTAGTCTCCGCCTAGACACCGGGCTTCTCTTGTCCACCTAGGTTTTTCTTCTCGATTAGGCTCCGCTTAACCCCGTCTAGTTTTCTCCTGGACGCTAGGCCTCAAATTGCTGCCCTACTAGCTTAATGCTTTTTAGAACACAGGTGATGATGATTGATTTATTAATGAATTTGCAGGTCTGTTTATGGCATTGCAACCGAGGATAATAGCATGTGGGAATTCTGTGGCAACTTTTGCAATGGCTGTGAGATTCCTTACAGGACCAGCTGTCATGGCTGCTGCTTCCATTGCTGTTGGCCTTCGTGGTGTTCTTTTGCGCATTGCTATTGTTCAGGTCATTATTATTTTATTATTGTTATTTTATTTATATCTTTGTTTTAATTAACAATATTATCATGGTATATAGTTGGAATTTTGAAAACATTTAATTTGCTACTAGATAATGTATACATTAATCAATACTGCCTTCTTTAATGAAGCCCTAAAGATTTTCAATTTCATTTCATACCAATGTCAATGTATTATATTTTAATCCTAAAAATATTTCAAACACAGAATCATATCAAACCTCGAGGGATTTTTTATTTTTTACAAAATCTCGGGTTTTTTGTAATTAGTACAAACTTCAGATGTAGTTTTTGTAAGGGGAAAATTATCAAGATTGTGACAGGGGATTTCTTGTTTTTTCATGATTTTTAATGTTTTATTTAAATAATAATGTTTCTTGGATTTTGGTCACTCCAATGTATATTCTTAAAAATTTATGGTCCCCCATATTAGAATATCGAAGTGAACTTTTTCCAAAGAATCTCACTAAAATACTCCCAACACATGACCACCAACACGTGAATCTAACTCTTTTTGGATTATAAAAAACAGTGATGGAATAGCCCATACAATAAAAAAAGAATTATTTTTATTTTTTTATTAGTTCTGAGAAAAGGGATGTTTCAATAAAAGGGATGTTTCAATAAGTTCAAGTGCAACAGGACAATGTGACAGTCAAGGAAAATCTAAAGAGAAAACATAAGTATATGAAACATAACATGTTACATGTTACATTCAAATACTAACACATATTTTTTTCCTGTTTTACCCTTTGTTGTTTTTGTATTGGCAAACAAATTTGCAGGCTGCTCTACCTCAAGGAATTGTACCCTTTGTTTTTGCCAAGGAGTATAATGTGTATCCTGATATTCTCAGCACCGCGTAAGTATAATCGTATTTCGCAATATGTATATTGTTTTTCTATTCGTATAACGATTTCTACTTCTCTTTTATATAGGGTCATATTCGGGATGCTAATCGCGTTGCCAATAACGCTCATCTACTACATTTTGTTGGGGCTATGAACTTGGGAATGTCCATTCCATCCTAAAGTCGGACAAATTATGAAAAAGCTCGTCGCAAAGTTAGCATATTTTAACACGGGGATTTCCTTGAGATCCAAAACAAGAGAGAAAATTAGTGCATCCGTCTTATTTGTGTTTTCTAGTAAAAAGATGTAAAATTATGTTTTGTAGTTGATTTTCAGGGGGGCAAAAAAGGAAGGGAAAAAAAAGCAAGTGTTCTAGTTATTTTGTGATATTCTCTTGTATTTGTTTCAAGAATTAATGGTTACACTAAGGAATAGAAGTTCAAAAAGTGATGAAATGGTCTATGTGATATAATGTCCTTTCATTTTATGCAAATATTCTTATCCTTCCAGAAAAGAAAAAAAAAAAGTTTTAGCTGAGGTTTCAAATTGTTAGAATATGGAATCTTTGGGTTGAAACTTTCGTACAATAACATGTCAAAGTTCCCTATTTTTAAGTTTTAAGTAGTACATTCTATGCTAGGATTTATTTACCAGTCATTGCTCAGGTACTTGTAGGCAATGCCATGTGACAATTTCAAACCCATTAATGTTTTTGTTGTTTATATATATATATATATATATATATATATATAAGATTCTACGACAGAAAATTTGTCTCAGTTTATTGTGAATTTTTTTAGAAAATATAATATGTATTCACTCTTAATTTTTCAATTATCAATTTTATTTAATCATATTTCACTTAAAAAATATTACATCAATTGTTATTAATATTATACTTTGATCTGATCAACAAAAATAAATATCGCATTGGTCTTATATGAGTTCAAACGGTCAACCATGTGCTCAACTAGGTGATATCGTCGAGCTTCTCACTCAAATTCTACACATTGTGTTACTTTTTATGATCATTTCACAATTAAGTTTTATGGACTTGGTGGTTTGGGAAGTAGAACCAATTTAATTTCACCGATGCAAGTAATACTCCAAATTTGTTGCTAAAAATAGTGATTGTAGTACATGTTTTAACCACGAAACATATATACTTATATACACCTAGATGAAATTCTAGTCTTTGTGATCATGCAATATATACCTAGATGAAATTCTAGGCTTTGTGATCATGTAAATATTAAATGTGACAGTAAAAGATACTTATTTCAAAAGTCCTACTGAGCTTTTACTTTTGTAACTTTGAACCACTAACTATCGTGATGTGATCAATTCACGAGTAATTTTAGAGTAACGTAAACGTTAAACCATCTAATCCATGAGGTAAAACCATAGATATTGAAACATGATTTCTTCTCAACAGTTTGAAGATTTTATGATCAAAATTAGTTATATCTCTTTATTTCAGGACCAGTCTACTATGTTAAGATTGTTGAGCTCGACTTGGCGGTTAGTTGGCTATAAGGCACTGATATGGGTGTGATACAATATGGGTACGGGGATACGTCATGTTTTATAATTTTAAAAATACCTGTATATGTACAATTAAAAAAAAACAATGTTTCATTCGTAAAATTTAATTTTCATAAATACTAAACTAACTCACATAGGCACATATAAAACATGTTGAAAATATTGTTTTATATTTTTTATATGTGGATTAATTGTAAGAATTTATATGGATGTGATTTTTTTTCTTTTCAAATTGGAATGATTATGCAGGTTCTTTTTGGATACTATAGATATGTATTGATGGAGTATTCATGTAGTGTCGGATAAAGCAACATATCCAGTACATATCTTGCATGGGTATGTCATTCTCACATAAGTGTCAGTATTTCCTAGGTAGTTGGTATGTTTTACCATCCAATCTCATTCTTTTCTTAAAAAAATAATGAATTTGCAATCACTATTCTTTGGGTGCACATTTGGTAAATTTTCAGGTTGACGCAGTAGCCTACAAGCTATGTCAACCACACTAGACAAGTCATGAGATACTCTTTTACATTTTTATGCAGAAAAATACCATAAAGTAAATACATTTTCATTTCCAAACTTAATTCTAAAATTAACGTTCAAAAAAAATTAATTCATAAATATTTTTAATTCTTTAACGAAAATTTATATGTTATATGTGTAATCCTAAAAGTATTGAAAACATGAAAAATCAAACGAACTCATGATAATTTTTTTGATAACTTTCCCCATAGCCAATCATTGTTCTGAAGACACAACTGGAGATATGGCTGCACGCCTGCACTGCACCATCACCTTACACCAAATAGCCTTTCAAAGACCTCGTTGAATATTCCAAAACAGATTGACATGATGAAGTGCTAAAAATTAGGGGCGTCAAATAGTTTAATCGTGTCGTGTTTTGAGTTAACGTGATACTGATACAATACGATAAGTTCAAATACTAACACGACATGATAAGATATTGCACTTATACGAACACGGAAATTTTTTTGTGTTGATATGATACGACACGATTTGACACGGTAAGTCGAAAATGAGCGATATGATATTACACATTAACACATTATACGACATGATATAATATTACACGATAATACATAATACAAACTACAATCTTTCTAATATAAGCATACATACAAAGTATATATATTAACTGGACAATATTGTATCATTACCAGATACGTATTTGAAAGCATATCGTGTCACTAACATATTAACAGATTGTCAACAGGATAATTACGTTCCATCTGTTAATTTTGTCATGTTTATTGTGTTGACACAAACACAACACGAACACGATAAGACTAAACACTAAGTCACTGCTAACCCATTATTTTTGTATTGTTTTCTTGTTGTGCTATCATTTCGTGTCAGAATTGCTACCCCTACTAAAAATCATGCAAATTTCAGATATTTCATTGACCTATCACCTAGAGGTGCATTTATTCTTTTTTTTTTTTCTTTTGGTGGGGGTGGGGTGGGTGAGGTGATCCATGCAATATGCTTCAGCCAGTGATATTTCTTGTTTGCATAATGTTACACACGAGGGCGGAGCCAGATCAATTTCAATGGGGGGAGGGCTGAAGAGAAAAAAAATAGTACATCGATTATATTTATAAAAATAACTATTTAATTCTACACCTAAATTCTAACACAAATTCAATTCGGGAAAATAATTTTTTCAATCCTATAACTTAGACAATTTGAAGATTTAGACCTCTAAGTAGTCACATTTAAATTACAGTCCAATATATTTAAAAATTTGGACATTTAGTCTTATTTTGACTGAAATTATATAATTTTATAGTAATGGCTAATTAGGACCGTTAGATGCTAACATGTCTAATAAACTTTTGGATTTTGGCGATTTGACGCAAAAATTGACACACCAAATCACCAAAAATTAACACAAAAAATGTAGGAATTTTAATGTTTTGGTAGCAAATTTTTGCGCCAAATCCCCAAAGTCCCCAATTTTTTTGACATGTTTGCACTTAATCTGCCATAGCTAGCAATTTCCGATAAAATTATACAATTTTCGTCGAAATATGACTAAATATTCAAGTTTTTAAAAGATATCAAACTAGAAATTTAAATGTGATTATTTAAAAACTAAATCTCAAAATTGTCCAAGTTATAAAACTAAAGAAATTATTTTTCAATTTAATTCTACAACTAAATTACACCACAAATTTAGTTCTACAACTAAATTGCACCAGAATTTTTTTGGGGAGTAATTGATAATATATATATATATATATATATAGGTATTGGATCATATGTGGCAAGCCCTTTAATATGTGGAAGTGTGGGCAGATCTAGACCATTAACATGTTTGATCCAAAGGCTTGATTTTTTTCCTTTTTTTTAAAAAAAAAAATCGAAATCAGCCCATTTAAGGGCAAAATAGGCAAAGTACAAACATTATGTAACGTCTTATATGGTAACTGCACACATTTCCTATTTTTTTGGGATTCAATCACCAAAAATTCCACCCGCTTATTTGCCCGGTTTTTTTCTCACAATATTCTCAAAGATTTCGTCCCCCCCAACAAACCCCACTATCACACGTCTTCAATTAGTTCATCTCTCCCAAAATTCCTTCTCACAAACCGCCGGTCACACCATTTTTTCTCTGAAAAAATCATCCGAAGGACTCATCGTCACGTGTCGGGCGCAATTGTGTTGGGCATAAAACCTCCAAAAAGCACGGCAATCTACATCAAGGTATGTCCTGCTTCCATTTTTGCGTGACTAGTTGTATTTCACATTTTTTTTTAGTTTTTAGTTATATCAATTGAAGAGGTTTATTTATGGGTTTTCTTTAGTTTTTGTGTGACCTAGTTGTGCTTTTGGTATATACATAATCAATTTGTTGTGCATATTTTGTCACAATGTCTGCGGTTTGTATTTTTTTCATTCATATTTTGGTGTTTTTTGTTAAATTTGGTATATAAGTACACATGGTATTGTGTTATTGCACTAGTACACATTAAGTTTACATTTGGTTTTCATAAATCAATTTTGTTGTGCATATTTTGCACAATGACGAAGTTTTGTGTTTTTTCATTCATATTTTGGTGTTTTGTTTGTTAATTTTGGCATATAAGTACACAGGGTATTGTGTTTTTGTGCCCCGATATTCTATTCATCTTCGTATTATATACGTCATGTGATGTGTTATTTAAGTTTTGTAAATTACGAGGTTAGATGGCAAGAGGAAATAGGAAGAGACTGTCTCCCGATCCGAACGAGGTCCGAGTGACGTTAACCCGAGGAGAAAGAGCGCAAAATCGTGCTCAAAGATTCGTTGCCCAAACCGAGGACGGATCCGTCCCAATGTTATATCGGGCGCATTGGTTTGGCTCAATAATTATCGACAAAAGCAGTTATTGAAATGGGATTCGGGAGCCTGCTGGGGATAAACATGAAGAACTTCCGGGGAGATATATTAGTTGATGTTTTAACGAATCGTGTGTATGCATAATTATTAAGCAGTTTGTGTTCAAGTACTATAATTACTTTTTATTCGGAACTCAATGTAACAATGTACTTTCAATGTCACACTTATCATGAAATGTCAAACCAATGTATACCAAAACAAGAGTTTATTATATTATAATATAATTATGTGTACACCATAATTTACTGCTTATAAACCACCAAAGTATTCATATATATACACCACAATATGCCACAAAATTTACTATATTTTTTGATTTTTAGTTGAAGCACTACAATTATTTTTACTATTTGGAAGTCATCATAATCCTTTGAAAAATTGTGTATCATCAACAAATAGCGATTACAACATAAAAGTGTTTAGGTTACGAGGGGTATTTTTTTATTTAAAGTCAAATGGACTAAAAACGGTGTAAAACTAGAATATAAATGGTATTGATTATAATATAAATAACATTCAATTACAATATAAATGACATTCATTTAATATAAGTCAAATCGATAATGAGTTTTTGGACTCTACGAAATTTGAAATCTTTGGGAAAAGTGTAGTTGTATTATGTAGGTTGTTACGGACATGTTTCATTTGTTGTGAGATGCAATTTTGCCACACGTTCCACACTTCCTCTTTAGTTTTTGCTTTGCATTGATTGCCTATAAAACTCCACACCCTTGTCCCAACTCGCAAATTGCATGCCCACGCGGTATTTTATCTTGTTTAACCCAGGTATCCAATATTTGGTGTTGCTTAGGGTAATATTACCAGGCGCTCTAGTATTTCGACGTGCTGGAACGTTTCATCACTTGTATCTGCAAAGTATATGCACACCGAATAAGAGAAACATATACACAAAAAAAAAATTCAAAATGCACAATAGTTTCAATATTTGCGTACATTTTCATAAATAAAAAATCTTATAATTTACACTGAATGTTTATACTAATCACACCAATATTGAAGCATATGTATACGAAAATAAGATGTTTTTACACTACTACTAATTATTCGAACACCATTGTTTGTTCTCATTCTAAATCACCAAAGTCTTCGTATATATAGACCATAATATGTTGCAAATACACAAGTTTGCCGATTGTTGTACACAACTATATATGTTAATGTATAGCTTCAAATAAACATTCAAACACATATCACATTTTAAATTAACACAAAAACATAAATATCTATACACCAAACATTGTTATACATGCATATATTTTGCAATATGTGTATACAACGATTTCACATAAAAGATTCATCATCACCCCAGCCATCCCACAACATATACTGCATGCTTACATGTACACAATATTAAATATATGTGTACACCAATCTTATATCTAATGTGTACATCTCTGTACATTTCTTTACACTAACATAACCATCAATTATGATTCCATATTTCTAAATAAAACATCTACAGGATGAATAAGGATATTGCGCGATTTTTCGAAACATAAACACACATACCAGGAAAAAAAGAGTCTGAAACCAAGCTTTCATCAGGCTTGTCCGCCATCACTTCATCATGTTGTGATTCATCGAACTCGTCGGCCATTTTCGAAAGGTTTTTGTACTCTTTTTTTTTTCGACTGTAGGTTTTCTTTTATGTGTTTTTTGGGACGTCAAAATTGGTCTGGTTGCTGAATTTTGGATGGAGGAAGAATGAAGAAGATGATAGAGAACGCATGTTTCTGTTCCTAAATTAACGTTTAGTTTGTTTTGGCAAGATTGCAATCAAGAGGATCCCTTGAATTTAGGTTCTTAATTATGGTATTAATTTAGGCGTTTTTTGTAGATTACTGAAATACCCTTTTGGTATTAAAATTAATTATAAAATGGTGTTTTGAAGGGCTAATCTAAGCCATTGATTTTTTAGGATGTAGGGATGAGATGCTCACACCGCCTGGTGGTAAGAGGCCGCATACATGAGATCTCATCCCTATATATATATATATATATATATATATATATATATATAATCTAAGGTGTAGTTGAAAAGCTTGGGGGCTAAAGCCCCTCCACCATTGCATGAGGGAACGCCCCTGGTTACACATTGGTTTCTTGTCATTCATATAGATTGCCTGCATGAAAAGACTAAGCATATTCATTCTGGAAGACGTACAAGATGCCAATCCAATCTCCATCAAGCTATGATGTTCTCGCCTTATTTTTTTGAATATATTAAAGGGTTTTATTGGAAGATATGTCCCACACTCCCATGCTCCTGTTAGGGTCATTTTTCTTTCTTTTCTTTCTTTTTTTATTTTTTTTGGCTGTAAAGAGGTGATCAAATCTTAAATCTCTATATCGCAATCTTGATTCTAATATCTACCATAAATGCATGTTTGATAGAATTTGTTAGCCATTTTTCATTGATTTCAAATTGAAGTTTCTTTTCTTTTTTCTTATTGACAAATTTCAATTTGAAGCTTTGAATGATGTAAAAAGTTGTGTAATATTTAATGACAACACGCTGGTGGAAAGTAAATAGAATATCAAGGTCTTTTATATGTACTAAAAAAAGTAGATTGTTTACATGATTCAAATATAACTGTTTAATACATTACACGCACGAGGCCACACTCAAAAAGAAAATCAACCAACTAATTAGAAATAATTTTACAAATACAATATATAAAATTATAAGAATTTAAAAAGACTCCTTATTCAAATCAAAACCGCCATTTAATTTTACAAGTCCCTAAAAAATATTCAAAGATTATGGGTTCACGTACGCATATGTAACATTAATCTTTAAGTTCTTGATAATTCAATATAAATGTTACTTAATTGAATTTAATCAAATTGGAATTTCGATTTTCAAATTCGAGTACATGATTAATCCAAAAATCAAAATTTGTTGAAAAATCAGGCAAGGTTCATATTCGGAACCCAATTCTCAAATCTGAAACCTGTAACTTTGGATCTGAACCCGTATTTTTAATAAAGTTCTAAATTTGTTTTACATAAGGATCGTGTAATTATACCAAAGACAATACAAAAACTAAAAACAAACCCTTGACTTTAAACACTGGAACCACCCGAAATCAAAAGCATATTAATTGTTCTTTTATGTTTAAATACACCATAAGACATTAAAAAAATTAAAGTAACAATGCAAACATTGAAATGAGACTGAAATGTGAAATTGACCATCATCAATGCTATAATAGTGATGATAAGTCTCACATTTTTTTCTACTGCAACAATTATATAATAATATCATATGAAACTAAATGTCGTTTATATATCAACCAATTATAATATTTTTATTTGCATATGTATAATGATTAAAGTATACAATATAAATTATATCAAAAGTTCAAATTTACACGAATTCAAAATGATATATGATTCACATTGGATTTACTCGAAAAAATCCTCTAATTCGTGACCAGGGCCGTTCCTATGTTTTATAGAGTCCGGTGCGAAAAAACATTGGGGGCCTTTTGTACTTATATAAATAAAAATTAAAAATATATAATTAATCATTGTTACAAAAAAATAATTTCATTGATCGAAACATAAAATAATGAAACATTATATATTTCAATTTCAACGTATTCAATTTCATAAAAATATACAAAAGAGACATTTAATGCCCCTCTTTGAATCTCGATGCATTATCCACTAGTCTTCTTTTCTCATGTTTTTCATGTCTAAATAGATATTTTCAAGTAGGAGACATTTGTAATTTTCTATTGATGAAAAAACACAATTTAATGTAAAATATTAAATACAAGTCCTCCATTGCATATGTTCTACTTTACCGATATTTTTTTTTAATAAAATAGAATAGACATTGAGAAGATAATGAAACTCTAAGATAGACATTGAAAAGATAATGAAACCCACAAAATATAATAGACATCGATACAATTAATACTAATGGAAAAATAGAAGAACTTAAGATAAAGAATTTGAAAGTTAAAAAATATATTTGCTTGAGATTAATTTGATTAATATTTTTTTGAAGATGAAGCCTATGTATATGTCCATGCTTTTTTCCTTTTTCCTGTTTTTTCCTTTCTTTCTTGTCTATGTTTTTTTTGTGCCTCAAGGCTCATTCTTTATCTGCTGTTTTGTTTTGGAATTGAGTTGGGCCACAATTTGAGGTAAAAAAAAAAAGGAAAAAATTTTGCTGAGGTTGAGAGTCGAAATCATGACTTCAATGCGCATGAAAAGAGAGCAAACCACCAGGCCGCGGAGCATTATTGTTGTATTGTGTAGTCTTTATTGTACATAGTTGTTTTCTAAAACATTCAATTTTTTTAAAAAAGAATCCCGGGGGTGGGGGCCCTCGACCGCCCCTGGGACGGCTCTGTTCGTGACTCGACTTAAAATATTCATATACAAAATTCGAATCGATCTGAAATTCAAAATTCCTATTTTGAAATTAAAATTCAAAGTCGAATACAAATTGAGTCGAACAAGGTTCAATAACACATAGGGCCCAACAAGCAAGACTCAGTTGGAAAAATAGAACAATAAGATAAAGGGTTATTGTGACACATAGAAAATTGAACATGTAATATTAAATGGACTTGCACATATTTTTCACTCGTGCGGGTCCAAAAAGGACATTCTTATACCAACATCAAATGCTTCCACACTAGGTGACGCTAACAGTAAATAGTAATATGTTCTGATCACAAATGTCCAAAACAAAAATTTAATAAGATACAACATTAGCTCCAAAACATGATGTCTTTTCATTTATTGCCCTTCACTTATTTTTTTGACCTAAAATTTTTTACAGTCCTTTATTTTTTCGTCTATATTGTACTGGATATAAAGAATAAAGGCAGAAGAATATGACATTTTTTATATATTTGTTAAGTTTAAAAGATTGATTTATTAAAAAATATAAGTTTATTTGAAAATGATAAAACCCGTATGAAAGGAAAGTGACTAATTTTATGCGTATGAAAATAGAGATTTTTATACAATGAGCATTTCTGACACCAAATATGTACTTTAACATTAACATTCTCATTAAATGAATTATCCTTTAAATGTACTCTTATCTTATGTTAGGAACTTGTGTCTATAGTAAGTGTTTTAAATTAAATAATTACAATTATCACATTAACATAATGTTTATTTAGTTATCAATGGGATATTACTTTTACTATTTAATGTGTAAATATGAATGAATGTAATTAGTAAGATTTTTCCCTCCATGCCCACTACAAAAAAAAATTAATTTACCTACAAAAATAATATGTAGATATAAGTATAAAGATAATTATAAAATATATGTGAAATCATAGTAAGTAAAACCGTCGGAAGTTGAATAGTGGTCCAGTGGTCATGACCATCTAGCCTTGACTAGACTCTAGAGGTCTGAGTTCGATTCTCATCCCCTCTTCCCTTTCAGTATATGCACTAAAAAATTGTAGGAAAATAAATTTACTAACAAATTCCAAAACTGTTGGTAAAATATATACAATATTTTTATCGATAAACTTCAAAATTGTTAATGATACTGTCGGTAAATTTTAAAACCGTCGTTAATTTGTTGGTAATGGTCTGTATAGTTTTGAGAAAAAAATAATATTTTTTATTTTTTTTGGTATTATGTAGTAAATTGTAGAATTTGATAACAAAATTATATCTTTCGTTAATATATGTAGATAAATTGGATTTTTTTTTGTACTGCCCCTTCAACTTGGGAATTAAAATATGCTAACAGTTCGGCACGCACTCGTATGCAACAACCCAACAAATAAAATCCTTACTTCAAGAGCAAATATAATTCTTTATTTGAAAAGAAAATCAAATTTAGGGTTTAAATATACAAAAAATGAAAGATAATGTAAAATAAATAAATTCCCGTTAATCCGAGGAGGAGTGAAATAAGTGGGTGGGGGTGGGGTGAAAAAAAAGTGAATAGAGACAGAATGTGAAAGAAAAAACAGAGAAAACGTCACACTCTTGTCCTTATAAAATAGATGCAAACGTTGGGAGAGAGAAGGAAGGATTTGCAATTTGTATGATGAGTGTTCCCCACTAACTTTTGTTGGGTCGGCCATTTTTAAGACATTCATTAGTGGCTCTTTCTCGTCTCACTCCATCTTTGCCTCCCCTTTGCCTCCACACACACTACCCACCATTTTTTTGAAAGTATATGATATTTAGGGATAATTACAAAAGGCCCCCTAAAGTATGGGTTAATTACAAAGAAACCCATATATGTTCCAAAATTTAAAAAAGACCCATCAAATTTGATTCTCTCGTAAATTCAAATGGATGGTTGTAATATTTATAGAAATATCATGGGGGTGTTTAAAATGTCTTTTTAATTATTGGTTGCTCTCAATATACTCCTCTTCCGCGAAATCTTCCGGTCGAACTCCGCTATGAAACCTACGCAAAGGGGGGCTGGAGGGGTACTCCGGCGTACCCTCTCCGATGTTTAAGTCAGAAACTTGGGAAGAGAAGTAAGAGGCGAAAAATATAATGTGAAAATAAAAAGGGAAAAAGAAATTTTACCTCCCAAACTAAGCTCTTCATTACACATTACCATCCAAACTTTGAAATGTTACACTTTGCCATCCCAACTTTGTAAAATTTTACACTTTACCTAAAAATTATTGATTTACCCCTATGGACATTAAAGGTTGTTGTAGTTTGATCTCCAAACATTAAAGATTGTTGTACTTTTTACTACTTAAGCTATAAATTTTATGGTATTTTCTTGATATACTCCCAAGGTCTTGCGATCCTCGAAAATGGTATCGAGCTGCAGGTTTATTAAGAACTTTTAGTTAAATTTATTATATTTATGTAATTAATAATTGGTGAGGAGAAATTACTCCGAGATTATGGATCCGAACCGATGTCCGAGATGTACCCTTACGGGACATATCGTCAAATCGACGATGTATGCACAAGAACACCTTGACCAGGTTTCATATGGGAATACCAATATGAAGAAAAAAAATAAAGCAAGAGCCGAGCTTGGGAAACCTTAAGACAATGTAAAAAGCGGCGAGAATATTATAGCGAGTTCTTGATGCTTAACTGCACCTATATGTTCACTTGATGAACCTTCAAGAAACGGTTCATGAAAATTCCCATCGAACAATGATTCATGATGGTGTACCTGAGTGGAACGAGATACTTCCAGATAAATCTAAGATTTAGAAGATCTTAGAGAAATCCGAAAGACGATGAATTATGGCAACCGCCATATTCATCTACCGACAAGTTCATCGGATCCGAACCAGGATGGAGCGATGGTGAAATATCAAAAGGAAACTCTTGAACTCCTTCATGATATTGAAACGAGTCAAGAACACGGAGGACAGCCAAGTTCATCAGAGGAAGGAAACGTATTGATTTTGGGACAGCGACTTATTTACACAAAAGGGAACCCAACCGAAGTCATACGAAAAATGACGGATGGGGAGAAGCTCATTGCTCTAATCAAAGGAAAATCCATCAAAAATTAAAAATCCATCAAAAATCTTAAAGATCTACATGACCTGGCAGAAACCTTCGCAGGATTAGGTATTGTAGATTTAAAGATGAACGCAGGTGAGGAATCAACTTTGGTTACCTATGACCCACAAGGTAGACCAATTCCACCACCATCGCCACTAGTAAATCCTAACGTCGAATAAAGTACATGTTCGCATCATGGAACTCAGGACGAGAGGATGCCACATGCTGGGGATTTCACGACAGGAAGTGATCCACTTTCAGGGACAGGAGGTCGAAACCTCTTCGGGAAACTGCATAACCTACCTAGGGAAGGTGAGTGTTTATCGGACGCCTTATGGAAGATCGCACTCGACCCAATACATCCGTATGGGTTGATGTTAAACTGGACATCCCATTTTAAAAGCAGAAGTTCTCATTGATGAATGGGCTTCACTATGAGAATTTCAGCAGAACCCTCGATCTTACAAAGGATTCATTCATTTTACTCCTTGAAATGAGTCTTGAAGGATCGGTGAAGATTGCCTGGGATATGACCGATGCCGATCGAAAAGTTCGGTCACATCAAGGGAATCACTTAAAGGAATTGTCGATGGTATGGCAAAACTATTCAAAATCCAATTCATCGGCACAAGTTATTTCGAGGGATTAGAGGATGAAAAAAGAAAGAAATATAAACAAGCCCTCTATAGCCTTGAGTTCTTGGATATTTGTCATATTGACGAATATATCAAGTTGTTCACCGAATACGGTGGAAATCCAAGATTGAGGAGAAAAAAGCGGCACAACTATTCTTTGCCAGGATTCCGAGTCCCCGGAGAGAAATGCTTACCAGGGGAATACAAGGGTGGAGTCAAGTAGAAAGCGTGGCGGAAAAATGTCTTTCCTAAAGGCAAGTTATCCGAATGGTGCTTATCAAGCGACTCTGCACGGAATTACAAGAGATTAAGAGGAATTAACAAAGCAGTTCCTCTATGTTGTGTGGATAATGATATCCCAACAGTTGTGGGAGGTCAACCAAGGCGGCACAAAAAGAAGAAGGAGAGAAGTCATCCATACCGCCGAGGAAGCAGCAACAAAAGAAGTAGGTCTTCATGGAGACCTAGAAGGTTTTGGTCAAAACAAAAAGCCCGAAGCTACAAAATGGGACAAAGACCAGCACCAAGCAGGAGTAGAGCCTTATCATCGTGTTCTAATCAAGCAAGTACCAACAGAAATCCAGGAAGAAGAACTTTCAGGCATGCTCACACCAGAGCAAATGAAAGTTTCAAAGACTGTAATTGCTGGACATGCGGAGCAAGAGGACATATCTCTCGATTGTCCGGAAAATCGAAACGAGGAGTCAGACAGTTCGAGGCTACACCGGAAATCGAAGAAGCTGTCTATTATCAAGATCTTATACAAGTGTATCAATTTGAGGATATTCCCTCAGATGAAAGCATTTATGAAGAAGAAATCTATTCTGACGATGGAAGTGACTCCATCTCAGAATCGGAGTGAAGAAGAAATTCTTCAATGTGACGAGTTAGAGAGGATATGTCAGGATTCCTCTCTCACACGACAGTTTCTCATAAGACTCTTATGAGAATCATGAAGGAAGATCCAAAGCTTCAAGTCTATGATGGATTTACGATCGGAGCTATGGAAAAAGCATTGGATAAAATTGGGTTTTGTAATAGAAAACACCAAATTATCCACAGGGTAACAACCGGAGAATTTGCTATTCGATGGAGTTTCTGGTAACTGATCGAGATGCAGTTGGTCCCTATTAGAGAAATACAAGAGATCAAAAGCAAAGTTAAAAGAGAAGTTGCAAACACACACTCTCATGGATTCATATCGGAGCCATAAGAGTAATTATTAAAGCAACATTCAAGGAAGGAATTGATTCGCCTCTCAATCTTGCTATCTTTGACAAACGAATCTCGCATCTCAATGATTCATGCCTTGGAGCGGTTACATGAAATTTGTATGCAGGAAAATTAGCATTTAATGTCTATCCTAGAATTGCATACAATATGGGAGATCGAGACTTGATGAGAGTCCTAACCTTCATCAAGATTTCAAAAGAGTCGATTTGATGAAAGAAGGAAAAAAGCCTTACTCGATCACATACAAGATTTCCTATGCTCTCTCGAATACCCATCATTCAAGTATTCTTGAGAAAGGAATTTATTGAAGTCCCAAGAATCTTTGAGGACTTTGCCAGGGTGGTGTTACGAGAAATCATTGAATCTCCAACTATTAAGGAGATTGATATGATAATTCAAGATCAACCAGTCTTCAACAAAGTCGGAGTCTCGAGTTGAGCACAGAAGGATGTCTTTCCGGCAAGAACGAGAATGGTGAGTAGCGGCCGTTGGGAAGAAAGGAGACCAAGAAATCTGATTGCGCATCCCCGATGTTTTTAAAACAAGCAGAGAGAGCTGAAATGTCCGTAAGGATGGCGAGAGAGGTTGAAGTAATATTCGACATCACGCAAAAGGATAACATTTTTCCTTGTGATGTTCTATATTATCTCCAACAACCAATCGTTGGAAGGTATCAAGGAAGCCTGAAGATAGGAGAAATTGAGCTTACTATCACGGGAGAGTCTGCAGGAAAGATCCCAGAACAATTAATCTTTGGGAATTGAATTTCTTGAGGAGCATAAGCCTTGGGAAAGATTACAAGATGGAATGGAGTTCAGTGGCTAATAAAAATACAGAATCAGATGACCACTAGTCCATTCTCCATATACATTTCTATTGGAATGTTATATCTCGAATACAGGCCGAGTATTTTGCCGCCTATATTGATTCAGGTGTCGGAATATGTACTGCAAAGCCGGATGTTTTTCCTAAAGAAATTGGAGAAGATTTACCAGCTATTGTAGGAAGAGATTTCTCTAAAAGAATTCTTATCCTTAACAGGGGAATTAAACAAGCGAAATAATGATCGGAGGCGGGCGTGCCCATGGTACAAAGTAAAGACGCCACCAATCTATTTCCATGATACAAGTGCAGATATTTTGCTAGGAAATAATTTCCTACAAACATTCAAGCGATTCACACAAGAGAACGAGACGAGAAGACTTATTTTCACAACCTTATGTGATCATAAGATTATTGTCCAGATCAAGGAAGCATTTTCTGAGAAAAATGTCTATTCATTTTCGCAGCAAGCGTGGTGATGAAGCCAAACTTCGCAATCCAAAAATGGCGGATCGAAGGAAATTTGGTGAAGCTTTATTATCCTATAGACAATTTGGTTCCATCCAAAATGATCAGAAGATATAGGATAATAACTTGTATTCATTCAGAAAGTACAAGGAGAAGAACGAGTCACCAGGAAGCCATTGCGAGAATTATGGATGAGTCTAATGGAGAATCCACAGAGTGATGTAACCATAGAGGACCAAATATCACTCGAGGATATCAAGAAGAAGATCCAAAGGAATTACAATGAAGATCATTTGGCTTGGTGGGATAAAAATGAGCTTAAAGCTTCCTTAAAGGTTAAACTTGGAAAAGAGTACGAGTTCGTAAGATTCAAACCAATCCTTATGAACCAGGAAGATCGTGAGGATATGCAAAAGATACTTAAGGAACATCTTGACCTTAAGTTAATTTCACCAGAGTTTCTCCCATACGTGATCCCAGGATTCTTAGTCGTAAAACCATGGAGAAATCCAAAGATGAAAGCCAAGACTTGGTATTAATTACAAAGGGATTAATAACATTTTGGAATTCGACGGATACTATATCCCAAGCAGAGAACATCTGGTTAACTGTATCAAAGGTGCCAAGATATTCTCAAAGTTCGATTGCAAGTCTGGATTTTACCAAATTAAGATGGATGAAGAAAGCAAGAAGTTCACAGCTTTCTCTACACCACAAGGACACTATATTTGGAATGTGATGCCTATGGGATTGGCCAATGCACCCCAGATATACCAAAGAAAGATGGATAATCTATTCAAAGATTATTTCAGTTTCATGTTCGTATACATCGATGATATTCTTATCGCCTCAAAGAACATGAAGGAGCATCTCAAGCATTTGGAAATATTCTCAGATGTTTGTCACAAGGAAGGATTAGTGCTTTCAGAAAAGAAGGCAGTGATTGCAACAAGACATATTGAATTCCTAGGAATTGAGATCGCGAACGGAATAATCCTACAAAGTCATATTGTAGAAAAGATACGAGAATTTCCGAGATACATTGAAAGACAAAGAGCGACTTGAGTTTTCTTAGAGTTGTCAATTTTTTTGGAATGTTCATAAACATTCTAGCACATTACAGGAAGGTGTTTAGCCCATTGCTTAAAAAGGATTCAGTATTCAAATGGGAGAATGAACATCAAGAAGGAATCAAGCAACTTAAGGAAGTTTGCAAAAATCTTCCGAAACTTGCAATTCCACACGATGAAGATGAACTGGTTCCTTATACATATGCCAGTGATTATTGGTGGGCAGCGGTACTTACAAAAGCTACAACAAATGGAGAAGTGCCATGCAGATACTGCAGTGGTTTATTCACACCCAATGAATCGACTCGGTGGCATATCAACGAGAAAGAATTCTTTGCAGTTAGAAAGGCTTTTAAAAATTGGCCTTTATTTTTACTGGCTAAAAAGTTTATCTTAAAGATTGATAATTCAAGTGTTAAAGCTTTTCTGAAAAACAAAATTGAATCAAAACCAGAAAAAGTTAGAATACTTAGATGGCGGTGAATGCCAATATTATGATTATGATATTGTCATTATAAAATCTCATGAAAATATTCTTGCAGATTTTCTAACAAGAGATGGAGGGAATTGAAGTCGATTCCATCCTCATCGCATCAAGACATCTTGGAGACGTTTGGAAATGCTACTCCGAGAATTTGATACCCTGGTCATCAATCTTTGATTTGGCCGAGAAATTACAAAGGAATGATCGGGACAAAGTAATTGATCGTATACGAGCATGTGTCCGGTCTCACTCTCAGTTGAGAACGACATTTCAAGGGCCACTCCTCCGGGCCGCTAATAAGCAAACGAAGCGTTTAGAGCGCAGGGCTCCCCAACTGAGAGAGGATTCCAGACCTCTAGCACAAGTCCTAAGTCACGAAATGTTGGCCCAAGGAAAAAGCGATACTCCGGAGTTAAATCCTCGAGTTATCACATCAACCCAAAGACGTCGGGGTAAAGGGCGAAGAGATCAATCTTAGGCCTATGATGGGCACTTCTAAGGTTGATACTAACGAGATTACGCTTTCTTCTTCTTGGGGAATACTAGGCAAATTGGGAGAAAGTAATTACCAGGCATGGGATATCTCCGGAAAAACAAAAATTGATGTTTTGGAAAATATCCAAGGGTTTGGATGCTACCAAATTCGGCCCTCAAGAAGTGAAGAGGTGGTACGAGTTTGGGGCTTTGGCCTCGATCTATACTACTTCACCAGGATTAGGAAATCACAAAATTACGAAGTGGATCCGGAAGGAAACGCATTTCACAGTCTTTGGTCCAACAATGACAACCTAAGACGAGGGGATACATTGGAGTCAGTATTTCATAAGTGCATTGAGACAGAGTCGTCGGAAAAGGTGGACATGAAGCCTTCCATTACATTAGGCTTCAAGACGGATGAAAGAGCGCCCGGAAATATTAAGGAGGCAAGTTCGGAAAAGTACAATTGGCCATGACCTTCACTAAAGATCGATCACTACAAGAAGGGCATGGGGATTGTGGGTGTCTCTCACAAAGATGGAAAAAGTCAAGTTTCCGTTCAAGTTCTACCGAGAATTCGGTGAACGGGTCATTCTCATTGAATACCATGACGGGGAAAAACTATAGGCGTTCGCAGAAGATGCATTCGAAAAAGAAAAGAAATCTTCTATGGGAAAATAAGTTATCGGGAGTAAGTCGATCGGAGAAGACCCGGGCGACGGAGAAGAAAAGCCGCGAAGTATCCAAAGTTTGGGGACCACCAAAAAAGTAGATTCCCCAACAAAGCTAGTGGAGACATGTGACTCCCAGGGCAGAGGTAACAACCCACTCAACAAAAAGAGAGAAAGTGGGTCCATAAAAGATGCCGTCCAAAGTATTACAAGACAAAGGGACGAGTCGGCCAGGATTTGAAAGTTTGTATAAAGAACTTTGGATACAGGACAAGTGTTGGGATTATGGGGTCCCAGCCGATCACCCTTAGGATTTCTTCATTGCATCGGATTTGTGGTCGCCCAACTTGCCGAGGATCCATATGGATTCTTGCGAAGCCCTCATGTCCGTCCACCACTTAGTGTGGGGCTCTATTTTGCCGTTGTGAACTGTAGGGGGTGCCCTACGGGAATCAACTCAGGTTGACAGTTAAAAAGAGAGCTTAAATGATTAGATATGTACTACTCATACCAACAAGGTGCATCTTCTTTTACGGTGTCCATTACATTAGAAACTACGAGGTTAAGCGTGCTTGACCTGGAGTAGACATGGGATGGGTGACCCCACGGGAAGTTTTTGAGTGCGTGAGTGAGGACAAAACGCGCTAGAAAAGACTCGTGTTGGTTTGTGGGGGACGATCGTCAAATCCGAGAAGCACTTTCGATCCTAACAATCGGTATCAAAGCCAAACTCTTTGGCAAGCTCGTTTCACATCGCGAGTGAAGAGAAACGATCGACGACTACTGAACGAAGCTCATCTATCCAAGACCTCCACCACCAAGCCACCACTATTTGATTCCAAGAATTTTAATTTTTGGAAAGAAAGAATGGAATGCTATCTACAAGGTTGCGGGTTCGACATTTGGAACACCGTCATTAATGGAGAATCCATTCCGACGAAAGATACACCATACACCTCAAAAGGCTTCAAAAAGCTCAATGATGAAGAAAAAAAAATCATCTCCTTAAACGGAATAAACTCGGCACATGAAGTATGGAAAAAATTAGAAGCCATCTATGGAGTATTTGCAAATGAAAGGAGCAACTCAAAAGCATCTACTTCACAAATGGATACAACATCAAATTCAACAACATGGTATAAGCCTTCTACAACCTCCCATGATGAACAAGTTGAACAATGCCTCATGGGCATCGAAGAAGAAAACGAGGTAAGTTCTAAACCATCTACTTCTTATGACAATGAATTGCAAAATGAATATAGTGACTTGCAAAATGATTATGATGAGCTACAAGATGAATTCCAAAACTTACTTGTTAAATACAAAAATTTGAAAAAGGAATTCATTGTTTTAAAGAATGATAAGGATAGTTTATTTACTTCCTATGAATCACTATCATGTACTCACACCACCACTCTTGACAAGGTTAGAAACCTTGAGAAAGAAAATAGTACTCTTGTTGAGGATATAAATTGCTTGAAAAATGATTTATCTAAATCCAACTCGAAAGTACCGATAAGATGACCAATATTGTTGATTGTTGTGATAATTCGAAACTAGAACTTGATCATAAGCCTAAGGGTGTCAATCACATGAAAAGGAATCAAGTCTCTAAGACGTTGGTCATTATGCTCCTAGAATTATTACATGCTTTTATTGCGGTAAAAAGGGTCATACGGTAAATACTTGTCGGGCTAGAAATAGCTCAATTATTGTTGGAGACCTAAAAGTCTCAAGACTAATCCCAAAGGACCCAAACACATAAGGGTACCACAAAACAATGTCATATTAGGTACAGGCGAAATAATGATCGAAGAAAATTTATACCGCCAAGAAGACATCAAATGACCATTTCATTTGATCAAAGAAGGAGAAACTATTTTCGACAAAGCCAATTTCAAGAAGAGGGTATAATCAAAAATGGGAAGAACACAATCCTTGAAATGGCAAAGACATCATCAACAAGATGATTTTCAAAAAGAAGAGACTTTCAACAATGGGAAAGCAACAAACCTTGGAAATGGAGCAATCAAAGAAGTCATCATCAACAAAGTGACTTCTCAAGGGGAAGATATCATCAACAATGGGAACGACACAACCCATGGAAATGGCGTAATTGGTAACCCGTATCTCCCTATTTAAATATGCATTTTATTTTGTTATTATGCATGCTTTTATTTGTGTCTTAATTGCAAAATGAGTTTTCAAATATTTATTTTTTAATTAAGGTCTTCAATATATACTTGTGCTTTTAAAATATTTTTTTTAAAAAAAAAGACCTTATATGATGTTTTTAAAACTCTTGTGCATTTTTGTAGACTAAAGTGTGTTATCATCTTTTATGGATTTTTATGGCATGAGCTTACTTGTGATATCTCTTAGCCTACACTTTTATCATTATGATTTGTGCTAGATATGTTTTAAGAATTGTGTAGGATTTACATATTTTCACAAATGGCCATTTACGTCATTATTTGTCAAGAAAGACATAAATTATCGAGGTACGTTTACTTGTGTTATTCTTACTCTTATAGACTCGATATATGTATTGTCATGTGCCTATGTGCTTGTTTTTCATAGTATTTCATACAAGTGCCATTAAGAGGATTTTTAGATTTTTTGAAAGGCACTATTCGATATTTGATTGCACATATTTGCCGTATCAACTCTTGTTCAAATACTTCTTTTAAATAAGGTCTCAACTATATGCTTTCGGATTTTCAAATTTCAAAAGAGACCTTTTGTAGCTTTCTTGAGCTTATTTGAACTTGCATGATTTATTAGACTCTTGATGATCTTCTAAATGCATAGTATGTGTTTATTGCTTCATGGTCTATATATATAGTGTCTATTTCTACTATGCTCTTATGCAAGATATTTTTGTGATTGATGATTGAGGCATGTTTTTACACTTGGGCTATTTTTCTCTTGCTTATATAAGCGATGCCGTTAATGAGTTTGTTAAAGTTGTGTTGATGAGAAATGAAGTACTCCAAATATTGTTACCTCAAAATATTTGGATGTAAATGTTCTATTATGAACACCTTAGATCAATTGGATGCCCTATGATGATAGTGATGAAAAAAAAAAAAAAAAAGGGTATTCCGGAACAAACTCGATGACCAAGGCAACATTGGTTGAACTAAGGCGAGGTTAGTAGCTCGAAGGTATTTTCAAGAAGAAGGTAATTGATTTTGATGTAACATTTGCACTCATAGCACATTTAGTAGCTATTTGCATTTTACTTGCCAATTCTTGTTTTAAGAAAATTTCTAGCTTTACCAAATGGATGTTAAATCCAATTTTCTCAATGGTTTTATTCAAGAAGAAGTCTATGTAAAACAACCTCAGGGGTTTAAAATTTTTTAGGCCAAATGATTGTTTTAAGGCCTTGTATGGTTTAAAACAAGTACCCCGTGTATGGTATAATAGACTTAGCTATTTTTGCTAAATGATTTTACAAGAGGTAAAGTTGATACTACTCTCTTTGTTTGTGAAAAAGGGCAAGATTGTTTAAACTTGTGCATATTTATGAGAATATTTTTAGTGCTACTAATGAATATTTGTGCTAGATATTTTTCTAAATTGATACTAAGTGAACTCGAGATGAGAATGATGGGGGAGCTCAATTTCTCGCTTGGACTTCAAATCATTCAATGCCAAGTAGATGGTTACATTTCAAAATAACTCTTGAAGGAGTTAGGCATTGAAGAAGGAAGAATCATCTCAACCTCTATGGCTACCAATGAAGAGATTGACAAAGGTTGAGAAAGGCATGTCGGTTGACAAACAAAATTGAGGTATGTCTTCTTGTATTATTCCTATAGAATCGACATTCCATATACCTTATGTCTATATGCTCTATTTCAAAAACTATCCCAACGAATCTCATTAAAGTGCCGTTAAAAGAAATTTTCAAATATTTGAAAGGCACTTCTTCTTATGACTTGTTGTATCCAAAGTTTTAAAATGTTCTTATTTTTCGGGATAACAAGTCCGGTCAAAATTATTCAAACTATGGTTCGTCATAATCGAACTAAACATATTGAGATTCGATATAATTGTTAAGGGATTGCATGTTTTAATAAAAACTTGAGATGTGTTTAATTCCGTCTCAAGGATAACTCGCGGATTTTTTTTAATCGCTCACCGCCGAGTATTTTACCTCATTTCGAGCTTGATTATGACATAATGTATATTGAATGAGGTCTACGTTTGCATTTTGCACGTTTTTAAAACTTAGGGGCGAAAAATTGGATTTTTGGTTGAAAATTCGGATTTTGGAAATTTTTCAAACGGTGGGCTGAAATGGTTGAGGGCAACCGGGTCGCCCTCAACCTCGACCGGTCGCCCTCAACCTCGGACCGGTGGCCGCCTAAGCAAAATCTTGGATTAAAATGGTTCTGTCTTCAGCATTCGCAAGTTTAACTTCTTTTGGCCATTTTTCGTCCCCTTTGCAAATTTCACACACAATTCACTTCAAATGAGTTTTGATGCATGAATTATATATTTTGGGGATTATCTAGCTCGACTATCATCATCATTGCTCGTCTTTACCGATTGAATGGTAAGAATTTCACTATCTTTAGCTCAATTGGGTTGAACCCTCGAGTTTGTGGCTTATATGTATTTTTCTTGATATGATTCATATATGTTTGTGATGAGCTTATTGATTGTTGATGAATGATATTCGTTAAATTGTATTTGGTGATGAAAAACTTGGCTTGATTTCATTTACAAGGGCTATATATAACTTTTTCTATTTTTGACGCCCCAAGTGTTCGATAAAACGTTTCAATGAAAAATTCATCACCCACATGATTCTCTCGATTTCAAAAGTCTTATACATTTATAGAGATCATGTTTTGCTTATCAAATGAGTTTTCATAAACCTCTACAAGTCGTATGATTCGACTTTTCCCTTCTATTTGGCTTATAAGCTTCAATGTTCAAATAGCTCGATACATCGGTTTAGTTGCACACTTTGATATGAATATATGATGTATTTATCGTGCTAACATTCTTTTTATGATTCCAAGGGGAGAAACAGGTGGAGAAACAGGTTATAAGCTCTTTAGCTCAAAGAAGCTAAGATAAGCTCAAACGAAAAAAAGAAGTTATAAGCTATGGCTTCCTAAAGCCATAAGTTTGTGTATGATTCTTGGTCCATTGGTTGTAGTATGGACTTATATATGTTTCTAATGATGTCTCTTTTGACAGGGGAGCTTTTAAGTTCAAACGAAAAAGAGTTTATAAGCTATGGCTTCCTAAAGCCATAAGTTGTGTATGATTCTTGGTCCATTGGTTGTAGTATGGACTTATATATGTTTCTAATGATGTCTCTTTGACAGGGGGAGCTTTTAAGTTATTGATACTTAAGCTCAATATCGAAAAGCTAATATTTTAGCTTATGTTTAAGTTGCTTCTATATAACTCTTGTTGTGCTTGTTGATAGGGGGAGCATGTGCTATATGTGTTTGAATATCTCTACTCCCATCCTTGTGTTTTTATTGCATGGAATGTTGTCGCTCACAACGGATAGTTCTCTTTAAGGTAAAAATGTTTTGTTTTCAAAATCGACCTCGGTAAAATTGTTTTGGTTTGTAATCATCAAAAAGGGGGAGATTGTTTGATAAATGATTTTATCATGATTTTGATGATTTTGTTTTTATACCAAAACAATGTTTTTAAAAATATTGTCCTAATACTCCCGATCGGTCTAAAATATTTTTACTATTTTTTGGAGTATTTCTTGAAGTTTATTTTCGATATAAAATTGGATAACACTTTTGTTTTGAGGTCAACCAGGAGTCGCCATATAGGGCAACCCGCACGAAAGTTGAGAAAACAGAAAACTTCATGTTTGCGAGAAAATGGTCGAGTGGCAACCGTCGCCCTATAGGCAACAGCGGTGCCGTCGGCCGACCGGTCGACCCTTGGGCGGCCGTGCACTGAGCAAAAATTGAAGCGAGCGTTTTCTTTCTTCCAAACCCATGAGGGGACGGTTGAGTCATAGGTCGACCGGCCGAGGTAGACGTCGGCCGGCCGGCCGCCTGTGTAAATGTTGATACATTTTTTAAAAATTCATTTGCGGCGACGGCCGCCCTAATGTTTTGACAAAAATTCTAACCGTTGTGCGTGATGACTTTTCCCTAAATTGTGGGATTGATTTCTATGACTATAATCTTGATTTTAATTGCAATTTTTGTAGATATCGATTCAAGAGGAGCTATCAAGTATCAATCATCTCCTATAAATAGAGGAAGATTTGAAGCACAACTACATGAGAGAAAACTACAACACAACAAGATACACTCAAGAATACACTTGTGCTTACATTGTCATATTTCTTGTTGTAATTTGCCTAACTATTCACTTTCACATTCTTGAGGTCTAGGCTATTCTTGATTACACTTGCACTCTATTGTATTATCAATTATCGAGTTGTAATCTTGAATTTGGGTAATCATTCAACACAAGATATCCTTGTGAGTGTTCTTGTGGTAAGAACACACTTGGGTGATCTAGGTGATAGGTGTAAGAAGATTGTGGTAATCTTCTTGGTGAGGTGTTGAAGAGTGTGGTGCTCTTGGGTGAAGATTGTGGTAATCTTCACAAGGTGCCGTTGGAGATTGTGGTAATCTTAGTGAGATTGTGGTAATCTCAAAGGTGGTGTTGAAGAAGAGTGTGGTGCTCTTCAAGGTGTTGTAAGTTGAATTTGTATTAATTTTGGTAATTAATAAAATTCTTTTTCTTTTGAAATCCATCCCGGATATACTGGGGTGGTAGAGGATTAGGCCCTAGGTGGGTTGAACCTCTATAAATCGAAGCGTGTTGTTTACATTCCGCACCTTTATTATTGTCTTGAGCATTTGATTCGAAAAAGAGGGCGAAATCGAGAAGATGGATATAATCTATTCACCCCCTCCTCTAGATTATCGTAGCGCTTGGACTTACAACCGGTATCGAGCGAGGTTGCAAGTTCAAATCCACCCGGTCTTGTGCGGGGAGATTGTTGGGATTATGGGGTCTAGCGATCACCCTTAGGATTTGGCGCATCTTTGCATCGGAGTGTGGTCGCCCAACTTGCCGGGATCCATATGGATTCTTGCGAAGCCCCTCATGTCCGTCCACCACTTAGTGTGGGGCTCTGTCTTTGCCGTTGTGAAGCGTAGGGGTGCCCTACGGGAATCAACCTTAGGTTAGACGAGTTAAAAAGTAGAGCTTAAATGATTAGATATGTACTACTCATATACCAACAAGGTCATCTTTCTTTTCGGTGTCCATTACATAGAAACTACGAGGTTAAGCGTGCTTGACCTGGAGTAGACATGGGATGGGTGACCCGCAGGAAGTTTTTCGAGTGCGGCGTGAGTGAGGACAAAGCGCGCTAGAAAAAGACTCGTGTTGGTTTGTGGGGACGATCGTCAAATCCGATGTAAGCACTTTCGATCCTAACAACAAGATGTGGCCAATCCATGTGAAGAAATGGAAAGGCCAACTAATTCTTTGCAAGTGGAAGCAAGCAATAATTCAAGAGTTTGATGTAAGCGGTGACGTCTTACATTCCAACAAGAATCGAAGTCCGAAATTGAAATTCGAACTTACATCTATTTAAACCAGAGTTTGAAGGAGGCCGAGGACATCGAACATTTCCCTTAGTCTTGAATAATAAACTTTCTTTGTAAACATAAGTTGTGAGTTTAGAATTTCTAGAGTGTTTTAGAGTTTTAGTTTTTAATGTACAAGAGTGTGATAGCCTTTGAGAGAGGCTAAAAGGGTTTTCTCCCAAAAGGAGATTCGATGTAATAAATTTTTCTTTAAGTTCTTAATAAAATAAAGGCTTTTTGTTCAACATGTGTTCATAGTGTACTATTGATATATCCCTTTGAAGAATTACTTATACGCCTGGGTAGAAACGAACCAAAGGCTTAAGCGATTCTGAATGAGTCGGATAACTTGCGAGATCATCTTCCCGAGGTGAGGTTGAGCAGTGAGAGAGGCTGTTTGTCAAACGATCCGGGGCGATAATTTTCCGATTGGTGGTGTTGCGAGCCATCTCACCCGGTGTTGTTTCGGTCAAAAAAGGTATGAATTTTAAGGGATGTATTAATTTTACGGAAGCATGTTGGGCCTCATATGGTCGTAATGGACTATTTTCATTTTCAATCTAAAGACCCAATTTGAACAAGGATTTATACTTGAAATGAAATTATTGAAGAAGTATGTCCTGTTAAGTTTATAGGCGATACCTTACATGATCTATTTAAAACCTCCAAATGGAGACTGGATCTATGTAGATGTAACAATGCCACAAACAAAACAGGTTTCATAAAAATGATGTTTTTTCATTTCTCAAAAATCCGGATAACAAATTGTTTATGGAGTTGAATGTTCTGTTTAATGAAGAATGCAATAAATTTATAATTATGTAGTAATATGCTACAAATTGATGCTTAGAAGGATAACTACAACATTTTTTAAAAAGAATAAAATTTTGGGGTAAAATGGTCCATATATGGTGAAGTGTAAAAACTTTCATAGTTTAGGAGGCAAAGTGTCACAAACTAAAGATTAGATGGTGAAATGTAAATATAAGCAAAGTTTGGAGGGTAAAAAATATTTTTCTCAAATAAAAATGTGATTAGGTCAAGAATGAATCTGGACTTGGGTTTTTATACCTTGGCTCGGATTAAGATTTTCGTAAAATCCGGGATTCTGTTACTATTTGGTAACAGAATTATGATTAGGATATGATCGGATCTTCCAAAACCCTAATTTGTCTTTTAGAGGTTTATGCCCCGAGCTGACCTGTAACACCTTAGATCAGCATACTAATGTCCATTAACCCTTAAAACATCTTAAAGGCACATCCTCGAGAACCCTTACTCACGGAGCGAGCTATAGCCAACCCGACCCAAAGGCGAGTGACATAATCAAACCAAAGCCTCGATAGGTCGGCTTATTGAATAGATCTCAATAGATCGATTAAATACATGGATCCAAAGCAGATCCCCAATACCTCAGGACTTAGCGAGTTAACCCCTCACTCAAAACTTGGCAGATCAACCTAATGTTTAAGGCTTAGCAGATCGGCTCCTTGCATGGGGCTTAACAGGTCAGCCCAATAGGCAAACCTTAAGAGATCGGCCCACTACATTTGGCTTAACAAGTCGGCCCAATAAGTGACCTTAAGAGGTCGGCCTAGTACTTATTTAACCCTTATCAATTATGAAGAAAAATATAAGATGGAATCAAACTTTAAGAGATTTTGTGTAATTTTCAAAGATATATGGACTTTTGATACATTAAAGATAATAGGGCATATATTGTATATAAAACATGTATATGTATATTTGATGTGGTAGAGAGTGTGGGTAATTATAAATAATTAAATATAATATAAAGGGATACATTAAATAGAATATATGAGATGGCCTTGTTTGGGAGTGTCAATAGAATTACTAAGATTGATTGGATAAAGTAGAATTATATTGTACATATGAATTGTCTAATTTATTTCAAATGAAGGTTTGGGTTGTAGGATTTGAAAATGTTTTGAGTAGGATTTCAATCTTTTATTTGGAATTAATGTTAAATAATATTAATGCAAATATTAATGTTAAAAAGGTAGAATTGCATTATATAATTAGGTGTAATAGTTTTTTCTTTTTTTTTGGGGGGGGTGTGGGGGGGGTGTGGGGTGGGGGTGGGGGTGGGGGGGATTATTGATTGGGATATTTATATTTTAATAGTTGTATGTAATTCTTTGTTTGGAAAATATGATAATGTGGGTTAATTTTTAAGAAATGGACAAATTACCCCATGTCATTACATTCAGAATTGTGAAAAAAAAACCTTGGGGCATATTTGATATTTGCCATCTGAGAAAAACTTCTGATTATATATCACCTTGCGGGCCAAAGCTTTTCAATTGCATGTTGGATACAATCTTGGGCCCAAATTCGGTGCAACTGGGTTATGGCGTGACAATTGATAACACAGAATGAAAGGCTGTCATACATGGCCTGGAAATGTATTTTCTTATTTATTTCAATTTGGGCCAAATAACCAGATTAGCTTACTCTGGGACTTGGGTCGTCCACTAATAATTTAATGGACCTTAAATGGCTTAAATCAAGTGGAACTAAATGTTTGCCAAGCCTGATTCTCGATCCATCATAAAACCAAAGAGGCCCATGATGTGTATTCCACTAGTAAACGGGGCTTTCGTATTATTCTTAGATAATAAGTTGCTTCTATTATTGACGAAACGTTTTGAGGAATGTGATTAGAGATAAAGAGTCGAGTCGGAATTGAAACGTAACATTTGAAAATATCGACACATTGCATTTTAGATGTTGTGATAGTAGTTAAAATATTTTTATATGTGATTCACAATCTTAGGCAATCATCCCCAATTATATAAATACTCTACAAATCATTACACAATATATTCTTGGAATTTTAAATAGGGATAATTACAAAAAGTACCCCTGAGGTTTGACCTAATTACAAAAAAACTCAGCTAACTTTAAAACTTACAAAAAATACCCATGAGGTTTGATTTAGTGTTAAAATTAAGGGGTAATCTGCAATGATTTTACAAATATGAAGGGGGATTTTGAAATATTTGTAAATCAATGTAGATTACCCCTTAATTTTAACACTAAATCAAACATCATGGGTACTTTTTGTAAGTTTTAAAGTTAGTTGAGTTTTTTTGTAATTAGGTTAAACCTCAGGGGTACTTTTCGTAATTATCCCTTTTAAATATTGGAGAAGAAGACTACAAATGCAAGAGAATATATGCAGATGTGTTAAGTGAATAAGAATATATTTTTCTGTTTCAAAACAGAATATATTTGACTTATAAAGCTTACAAATAATCTGTTACATTATTTAAAAAATCGTATACCCCACTAATTATAAGAAAAAGTTATTGACAAGACTTCGCTTATTGAGATATCACACATTAACTACAATAAAACAACATTGACAAGACATTAATGCATTCAAAAATGATTCGGGAATTAACAAGCACTAGGATTTTGCACAATGAGAGTGAATGATCCAATTTTTCGTTCAATGAAAAGAAATAATGATCAATTCTATCAACAAAAAAAAGGAAAAAGAAACAATAATATATTGAGTTATATTTTAAAAATAAAAAGTATAAGAAATAAATAAATGAATGAAGCAGTGAAGAACCTTATATCTTTCTTAATGCAATAAATGAAAAGAATTGGTGTGTATTCAGCCAATATAATAAGGTCCCTGTCAAATCATAGCACCATTCAAGCAATGCTTGTAAAATAGTTATTATAAACAAAATATTGTCTTGGATCCATCAAACTCTTTTTTCTCTCACCCTTGCATCCATTTGAAAGGCCAATTCTTGTTTCAAAAGGTCCCAATAGTAATGATGGTTTGGCTACACTTATTAATAATTGGCTCTTATGTTTCTATAGAGTATTATTTAATAAGCGCTTGTACAGATGCTTAAATCAGAAATTCATAACGTGTAAATAATCAATAATTAAGTATTCAGTATTAAGTCTATCTTCAACCACAATTCTATTTTAGTGCACAATTTGCACTAAAATAGTGCAATTTCTACACCAAACTTAAAACACATCTCCCACCATTTTACTTCAAATTTTGCACTAACCTAAATATTCCTTATTATTTCAGTACAAAAAAATTGTTTTATTAAAAATCAATTATGTATGAACATAGTATTATAAAATAAATTTAGTTAATTCAAAATGTACTTTATTATTATATTTAATATATACTTTATTAAATAATTTGCTTTAAATATAAATTAATTAACAGCAAGATTTAAGTAGATAACTAAAATGTGGCATTCGGGTAGATTAAATTAAAAAGTCTAATTACTAATACAAACATAAGAGACAACTAAATTACAATGTGATGGTTATTTAGTTCTCCTAATTGGTATATTCCTCCCATAAATAAAATAAAATAACTTACTACAAATATTAATTCTACTAATTCATAATTTATATTAAAATAAAATAATTTTATAAAAATTATTTACACAAATTAACTATGGAATCATAATAATAAATCAAATCTTATTTCATTATTTAATACACAAAATATAATTAATTAATTTAAAACAACTAGCAAAAAAAAAAAGAGGATAGCGTTAACAACAACTTACGCAAAGACTTGTTCACAATCCTATTTTAACGCATGTGATGGCACATGGTTGGAGGGAAATATTACTCCAAATTGGAGTTGGCGTGGGCTTTAAGCGGCCGTTGGAGATGGCACTTTAAATATCGGATGTATCATATAAAGAATAGAGGTGATAAAATCGGCCGCCCATGAGCCAGACGCTCGGCCGATCCGAGGTTTGGTCAATTTGGTTAATGAAATTTTAGGCCCAAAAAAAAGTCGGGCCTATTTGGTTCGACTTAGAATGGCCGACGGTCGGGCTAGTCCCTTTTTTGGGTCGGCCCAATTTTAACACCTGATTTCATGTATGTCTTTGGTGGGCCAAGCATTTTCGCGGCCCTTAAAACCCGACCAAAATCGGTGGCCGATCCGGCCGAACTTTTGAAAAAGCCCGACGGACTCGGTTCACTGGCGACCTGACCCATTATCACAATAAAGAAGACACCAATCATATATTTGTTAAAAAGATTCTCTATGGTGGTTATTTTTTTAAGTACAATTCTTGCATGGGGATAGGTCGAAGAGGTGATGGGAATCGAAATTCATGCCTCTTGTCTAAGCTTAGATTTTTAATCGGTGATTACTTTTAGAATGGTGAATTATAATAGAATTATGGAAAGATTATACCACCTTAATCTTCTATGTCCAGAATATCAAATCAAAAGTGATGCAAGTGAATCAAGTAGAATCGAACATAATATTGTTCAAGCTAATTTGAATTTTTATCGAACTTCAAAATTTGTGTATGAATTTGGTTTGATTATTAATCAAGTAGAGCTTGGAGGAGTTTCAGTCCATCTTAAACACGAATCAGCTGGAATAGCTAGATATTTATACACATATTTTATTATTTTTCACTAATCGAGTCGAGCTCCTGGCGAGCTTTACATTTTACCAAATGAACAAATGTATTCAAGATTATGTCAACAAACCGAACTCAAACAAGCTTAATACACGATCATGGGTCTACGAGATGCACATGGTATAACACTCCCCTGTAGAAAGTCCACCGTAGAGCTGTATCCAGTCCGATCCTATGGGCTCAACTTCTTACCTAAAACAAGGATCCAAAGATACATCTCTACTTAGCAGATTATGTGAGATTGAGATGCCGTGAACGGAATGTGTTGTGCTTGATACCATTGTTCTAGAAAGTTCTGAGCGCTAGTCGGGTGGCATGCTGGGACTTAACGTCTAAGTGGAGTTTGGACAGGGTTACTGGGTTAGACGGGACCTGAGAAGGGTTAGACGGGTCAAACCAAGGAAGAAAATGAATATTTTAGAAGATTATACTTCAGGAAGATAATTTCCACCCACCATCCTGTTTGTCGCCTCTCTGTTGAGATATGTCACTTGTGAGTTGTCCCACATGGATTGATTAAGGGAAGAGAGTCCACTTTATAAGCCAAGTGAGCTACTCCTCCTATCACCAATTGGTTTTAGGATGGAACCTCACTTGGTGGGTTTGGGCTCTTCCCATATAGTACGCTTCATGTGTGGGACCGTACCAAGTCCCCCGAATTTAACATGGTATCAGAGCAGGCCCATTGCTCGGCCCAAGGTGGGCCGTATCACATGATGTGATTGAGCATGGTGAATCCTGTTATGATGATTAATGAATCATGTTTATGAGTTGCTTTATTCCTTTTACGTTTTCTTTCTCACGTTTTCTACACTTGTTAGTTACACACGTTTTTATCTTTACCTTCTAGTTTTCCTTTCCCGCCTTCTATATAAACCCCTGGACTGTCATTTGTAATTTCTGAGTTTTTCAATATAATATGAAATAAAAGTTGTTCTTCATTTCTAGCTACAATAATGGTGAAAGTAATAGATTTCTACATGGTATCAAGAGCTTAAGGTTGCAATCCTGAGCTAATTTCTCTATGGCGCTGTGAGACGCAACACTCTGCGGCGGTTACGAATACAGGTGTTGCGCTCGAATCTGAATATGATGATGATCCACTCAAGCTCTACAGTTTCGATCACCCAGGCCTTTCACTGGTCACTAGTCAACTTCAAGGTAACAACTATCTCTCCTGGCGTAGATCTATGCTAATTGCACTAGGAGCTAAAACTAAGCTCGGTTTTATTAACGGAAAAATGGAAATACCGAAAGAAGGTTCACCTAAATACAATCAGTGGCGTAAGGTTGATTGTATGGTAATCTCCTGGATATTGAATTCAATTTCGAAGGATTTAGTTGATGCGTTTATATATTGTGATTCCGCGAAGGATTTATGGGATGATATTGCTAAAAGGTTTGGTGATTGTAATGGACCTTTGATTTATCAATTGGAGCGTGATATTGTTAATATGAACCATGGAACTATGTCTGTAGTTGAGTATTTTACGAAGTTGAAACGCCTTTGGGACGAGCTAGCTTGTATTATGCCTTTGTCTGCGTGTGAGAGTGAAACACGTAAATTGATTGATGAAAGAGACATGAACAGAAAGCTTATGCAATTTCTCATGGGATTACATGAGAGTTATGATCAGGTGCGAAACCAATTGTTGTTAATAGATCTATTGCCTAATGTTGACAAAGCATATTCTTTGGCCTTGAGAGTTGAAAAACAATGTAATGTTCAATTGATGTATCCTGGTAATTCTAAGAGTGCAGTAATGAGCACTAGAGTTAACAATTTTGGGAGATGAACCTCTGGCAGAAGTGGATTTACAGGAAATTGGAGTGGTGGACGAGGAAGAAGCGGTGAGTGGAATACAGGGAGAGACAGAGGTAGTCCTAGGAGAACAAAAGAAGAGAAAGCGAAACTTGTTTGTGAACATTGCTCGGTGGCTGGACATGAAAAGGCAGAGTGTTTTAAGTTACACGGGTATCCTGATTGGTTCAAGCAGCTTAAGGAAGAAATGGTTAGAATGATGGCAAATTCGGTGCATAGTGAGGTCATTGAAACAGGGAATCATGATCAACACAAAGAGATACCGCAATTGGATATTACAGCTCTTGTCCAGCAGGAGATATCTAAGGCACTTGCCGGCAAATTTCACCAAGGAGGTGGTGGTAATGAGCATCCAATGAACTTCGCACACTTCACTGATTTTGCAGGTACCATCTTGCCGTCCTCTAGTCAATATGCACTTGCAATACTTGAGAATTTGAAACCGGATTCCTGGATACTTGACACTGGAGCTAGTAGGCATATGTGTGCATCACCTAAACTCATGTCCAATTTGATTCCTGTCTCCTCACATGTATCAGTTTGTTTTCCAGATGGATCCACAAAAGTTGTTACACACTCTGCTCAAGTGTGTTTAAATTCTACCTTGACATTGCATGATGTTCTTCTGGTTTCGAGTTTTAAATATAATCTTCTCTCGATTTCTCAGTTGACACAAAATTCTAACGTCAAATGCCTGTTTTTCCCATCCTATTGCTTGATACAGGACCTACGGACTGAAGAAGTTACGGCTGTGGGTGAAGCTGTTGGAAGTCTCTATATTTTCCAAGATCCTTTATCTACTTCTGTTATTCCTTCCCTGAATGTTAAATCTACTGATTCTTGTAATTCTACTTTCATTTTATGGCATAGAAGGCTCGGACATGCCTCATTTCCTGTTCTGAAACATTTAGAATTTGTCAAGGAATTATCTGCTGATTCTTCTCATGTTCTTGATAGTTGTGAAATTTGCCATAAATCCAAGCAACATAGATTGCCTTTTGTGTCAAGTCAAATACATTCTTCCAGAAGTTTTGAATTAATGCACATTGATGTTTGGGGTCCCTATAATCACTTCTCACTTACTGGCACACCATTTTTCCTCACCATAGTTGATGATTTTAGTAGAGCTACCTGGGTTTACCTCATGTCACATAAAACACAAGTTCCCGCACTTCTCCTCCAATTCCTCAAACTGATAAATACTCAATTTCATGCATGTGTTAAGTCCTTTCGATCCGATAATGGGACAGAATTTACAAGCAAAGAATGCCAAAATCTATTTCATTCTCATGGGATCACACATCAAAAAACTTGTGTCTACACGCCCCAACAAAATGGCGTTGTAGAGCGCAAGCATAGACATTTGCTTAAAGTGGCTCGGGCTCTCATGTTCCAATCTAGCTTACCCTCTCATTTTTGGCCTTTCTCTGTTTTACATGCTGCTTATTTGATAAATAGGCTGCCCAGTGCTCTTCTCCACTGGAAAACGCCTTTTGAGCTTTTACATAATACGCCTCCTGTTTATTCCAATTTGCGACCCTTTGGATGTCTGTCTTATGATGCGAATACCCATCCTCATAAATCCAAATTTGCTGCTCGAGCCTACAAGTGTGTTTTTTTGGGGTACATAACAGGTCAAAAGGGGTATAGGTTGTATGACTTGGATAATAAGGCCTTACTTACTTCCAGGGATGTGGTTTTTTTCGAGAATTCCTTTCTTTTTGCCTCCATACCTGACACTCCTACAGTCACTCATTTACCTCTTATATACCCTACCACACCATATACATCTTCTTTCCCCATGACTTCTGATACAGTTCCCAGACCTGCTTCTCCTCCACTCCGTAGGAGTTCCCGCATATCTAAACCACCTGCCTGGCTCTCCGACTTCATCACCAATTCGTCGCGACTCTACACCCATGGCCTCTCTTCTCACGTTAATGGTCCCGATTCGGGTGATTTATCCATTGTTTCTACTTCTCTTACTCCTCTTCTACTCTTAGTCTTGCATACTGTTTTGCTTTTCTAGCAAATTTGTCACATATCCAGGAACCTAGTTCATTTTCTCAAGCTTGCAAGTCGGTGGTTGGTCGATGCAATGCAACGGGAGTTGGTAGCTTTAGAACAAAATAATACTTGGATATTGACTTCCTTACCTCCGGGAAAAAGGGCGATTGGTTGTAAATGGGTATACAAGGTAAAAATGAAGCTCGATGGGATTGTTGAGCATCTACAAAGCTAGACACGTCGCTGGGGGTTTCACAAGAACATGGTGTTGATTATTTGGATAGTTTCTCGCCCGTTCTTGAACTTATTCTGAGTCGATTGGTGATAAGCGTTGGCACTATCAAGGGTTGGCCCTTATTTCAACTTGATGTCAACAACGCGTTTTTACGGTTATCTTGATGAGGACATATATATGGTGCCTGCCTCGGATGGGTATTCAAGGCTAAGCCAGGTGAAGTGTGTCATTCAAGCGTAGCCTTTGTGGATTGAAACAAGCGTCGCGTCAATGGAACGCAGAATTTTGTCTTAAGCTACAGCGATTCGGTTTTACTCAATCCGCCCATGATCATTGCTTATTTCTTCTGGGACGGATGTTGGTTTTTGGTTCTCTTGGTCTCACGTTGATGATGTCATTATTTACGCACGAATTTATGCGATTGATGCCTTGAAACGATACCTTGATGATCTCTTTACTATCGAGGATTTGGGTTATGCTCGGTATTTCTTGGGTATGGAAATTGCTCGTAATTCTGATGGGACCGTCTTGAACCAACGCAAATATATTTTGGACATTCTTCATGATACTTGTATGTTGGATTGTAAGGCTGCTCTCACACCTCTGCCACCAGGTCTGAAATTACGTGGGAAGGAAGGAGATCCTCTTGCGGATCCCGAACGTTTTCATCGTTTGATTGGTCGGCTTTTATATCTGAATCTTACACGTCCCGATGTCACTTATGCTGTTCAACAGCTCAGTCAATTTGTCAACTCCCCTCATTCTTCACATTGGGATGCTGCAATGCATATTCTCCGTTATATCAAAGGCTCCCCCTCCGTCGGTCTATTTTATTCTGCACACAACTCCCTGCATTTAGAGGCTTATTGTGATGCCGACTGGGCATCTTGTGCTGACTCTCGCAAGTCTCTTACTGGTTTCTGTATTTTCCTTGGTTCTTGTCTGGTTTCATGGAAGACAAAGAAACAGATGACTGTGTCCCGCTCTTCCGCCGAGGCCGAGTATAGGGCCTTGGGCTCAAGTGTGTGTGAGCTTCAATGGTTGTCCTACCTGTGCCATGACCTTGGTATTTCTCTTCCTACACCGGTCACTCTTTGGTGTGATAACCAAGCCGCCATCCACATCGTCTAGAATCCCGTTTTTCACGAGCGTACGAAGCACCTTGAGATCGATTGGCACTTGGTTCTTAATCTGCAAGTCTGGTTTTCTTCACCTTGGTCATGTTTCTTCTCGTCTTGGTGGTGATTTTTTCACCAAGTCCCTGGGGTCGTACTCCTTTCGCACTTCTCTGTTCCAAGTTGGGCTTGTTTGATCTTCACAACCCAACTTGAGGGGGGATGTTAGGATATAGCTTTTAGAGTTGCTTTATTCCTTTTACGTTTTCTTTCTCACGTTTTCTACACTTGTTAGTTACACACGTTTTTATCTTTACCTTCTAGTTTTCCTTTCCGCCTTCTATATAAACCCCGGATTTGTCATTTGTAATTTCGAGTTTTCAATCTAATATGAAATAAAAGTTGTTCTTCATTTCTAGCTACAATAATGGTGAAAGTAATAGATTTCTACATGGTATCGGAAGCGGGCCCATTCTTTCGGCCGAGTGGTGCCGTATCACATGATGTGATTGGCGTAGTGAATCCTATTATGATGATTAATGAATTGTGAAGGACTCACAAATGAGGGCGTGTTGAGATATGTCACTTGTGAGTTGTCGCATGGATTGATTAAGGGAAGAGAGTCCACTTTATAAACCAAGTGAGCTATTTCTCTCCTATCACCAATTGGTTTTAGGATGGGCCTCACTTGGTGGATTTCTCTTCTTCCCCATATGGAAAGTCTGACGCTTACGTGTGTAGAAACAGAGTTCCAAATCCCCAGAATTTAACACTCTCCAAGTTCCCAGCATCCCCAATCCCCATCCATAACAACACTCTCTTCGTCATATAGATTCGCCCACCACCAACAAATACACAATTTTCTATTTCTGAGCTCTGTGATTTTTTTTTAAACTATATTTCCCCTATAGGCTATAAGTATTCCTCCATCCATAAGCCATAATCCCCATCAAATGCAGCAAAAGGGGAAATCCTGCAACCGAAGATCCAGGTCATTTTCGAGATCCCGCATTGCCGTGGAGGGTTGTTAGTTTTAATTTAGTTTACCCTCTTTCTATCACTCGCAGCAGCTCACATAACATAACCCCCCTACATTTCTGCTGCTGCTTGTCGTAATCCTCTCGCCATGGCTGGCAATGGCATTCAAGGTTCACTAAATTAAATTTTTTTTTTGGATTATAATACTTTTGGTGAATGAAATTGAGTTGTATCGTTTCTGGTTAAGAAAAGTAAGTGACATTTGTTTTGTCTGTGATTTGAAATGTACAGACCAAGAGCGTGAGGTTCAAAAGATTTACTGGATTGAGCAGTCTGTTGAAAAAGAATCTGATCTTGACATAGAAGAGATGATTGAGGTAATCTTTTTTAAAGAATTCAAACTTCCATTAGTGTTCTTTTCTTTATATTGCACATGACAAGCTTATTATCTTTGATGCTGCAGTTGTTTTAGTTCATATTTATTTTATTTACTATTTTTGCTTATCCAGGTTCATACGACATTTTTGTGGTTAAAACTACAAGTGCTTCTTTTTGTTCCCTTTTTTAAAAAGATTTTGATTTGGGTTAATTCGAATAAACAGATCATTTTTTTATACTTAATGTTTGCATAATTATGTGTTTATTCTATATGTATATAGCTTAAAGTTGACTGGGTGTTACCTTTTTTTGACCAGCGTAAAGGTTGATCTCTTGAGTATTTGAGTATCATAATTCTATTCCGAGTTTGCTATTAAGCTTGATGATGACATAAGTAGCATCAAGTATCATTGGTTTAGTTATGCTTTGCATATTTTGGTTTCCCTTGTCTTTTAGCATTAAATGTCATTTTCATTGCATCTTGTGAACGTGTATAAATTGGAGTAATGGCCTCTTGGCCCAATAATTGATGATTCTGCATGCTATAGTTCCATTAATTTTCTGACTAGATTTTGTTAGAAATCAATGTTGATGTCAAAAATTATGGTTTTGAAATGATGTTTAATTATCTCAATTGATTGTGAGTGTTGCAATGTGTAAGGGTATATTCATGCCCTGTAGCTAGGGGCATGATTTGGTCAATTTTACTCCAAAGCGGTGCTTTTCTGTTCATATTTAATTGCATGAGGTTTCACTCTGAAAGATATGTGCGACAAGGATATTAAATTTTAGGTTCACAAAGTTTTGATTTTTTAATATTTTGGCTTTGGGCTTTCTTATGCCACTTCAAACTGAAAATAGAAAGAAATACATAGAAAAGAAAGAATCACAGGAAACCAAAATGTTTTCATAAATGGGAATATTTTTATTTTGTTTCTTTTATCTTTTTTTATAATTAGCAATTGTAGTAAATGACTGCCCACCCATTCTGGTTTTTGGATCTAACAATGCCAGATTTCACCTGAGCTTAGTCTTGGTAGCATTAATTCATCTTTTTAGTGCGAATTAGATAATTATATAATTACAATTGTTTATACTGCAGTTCAGCAGGAACTGGCTGTCCGATAATTATGTCACCTCAAACTAATACTGCATATTTCCTGCTTCAGACTTAAATTTATATCATTATGGTGTCTATCTTACATATCACTGCCTGGATAATTGTCATCTGATGAAATGCGAAGAACTGCTCCATCTTGCAATTTATCTTACTTGTAGCTGCACCTTTTAATGTTCTAGTCGCGGTTATTATATCTGGACTTCCTATTAAATGCCCGTGTTTAGTTCTACGTATTTCCTAATTAGTTTTATTGCTTAAACTAGTTTTCTTTTAAATTATGCAGCTTAATGTTTTTTAGTTCTACATGCCAAAATGTTTATCTTTGTCTTTAATCTTTTCTTATTGGAAATGCTCTCATTTCTGAGTCAATAAGTCGAGTATCATGCATTTTCTATGATTTAATCTGCACAGGTGTTGTCTCTGCTCCCACCATATGAAGGCAAGATGGTTCTAGAACTGGGAGCGGTATTGGCCGTTTCACTGGTCAATTAGCTAAAAAGGCTGGTGAAGTTATAGCTTTAGACTTCATTGAAAGCGTTATAAAGAAGGTTCATAATCTGAACCTTTATCTTCTGGGGTTTACTTAAATAAATTATCTGGCAGTTTTATGAATCTAAAGTCTATGTCCCTTTTTTTTTTTTTTTTTTTTTTATCCTTTCCCACCCCCTCAGAATGAAGCCCTCAACGCTCATCATCAAAATGTCAAATTTATGTGTGCTGATGTGACATCCCCAGACTTGAACTTTTCTGAAGGATCACTAGACATGATATTTTCGAACGGGCTATTGATGTATCTCTCTGACAAAGAGGTAAAATTTCTGTTCTCCATTTCTTTGTCTCCAACCGCTTTTCTATTTGTTGTATTGAATTGTCATGTTGATTATTATAAAGTGAATTACTGTTCTCTTCTAGTTTTCTTTTGAAGCTATTTGTTACCATATGATGATGACAAATTTTTTTTTCCCTTTTTTTCCATTGTGTGGCAGGTTGAGAATCTTGCAGAGAGAATGGTCAAATGGTTAAAAGTTGGTGGCTACATATTTTTCAGAGAATCATGTTTCTATCAGCTGGGTGACCACAAAGGAAAGAATAACCCTACGCATTACCGTGAACCAAGATTTTATACCAAGGTCTAGCCTTTATATGTGCCGCTTGTTTAACTTCCATATTATTGTTGTCTGCAAATGATAGAGCTGAATAATAGGAAGAAATTCTTGTTATGCATGTTTTTGTATGGTGAAAGTTCATCATGAAATTAATGAATTTTCTAGGCAACTAAAAATGTGGGAAAATAACAAATTCGATCTTTTCCTGTCTTACACGATGAAGAGATCAGCCATATGTATCATTGTTTTTGGTACATGTGGTAGATAGTTGGACTATATATAGTTCACTGTCAAACATGCTACTAATATGCACAACAAAATAACTGTCGATTCTGAGTGGAGGGAATGTATTTATAAGTTTCACCTTAAATTGTAACAGGGAACTAATATGTGATATCATTTTGGAAACGTTTGTAAGCTTCACCTTAAATTCTAATAAGTAACTAATATGTGCTCAATTCTGATACTAATTTTGGACTTTTACCCAAGTTGATTGTTATTCCTCAATTTGAACTTGCAGGTGTTTAAAGAATGTCATATGTATGATAATTCTGGAAATTCATTCGAACTTGCTCTTATTGGTTTCAAGTACATTGGAGCTTCTGCAAGAAACGAAAAAAATCAAAATCAGGTAATGTACTAGTTATTTTATTCAATGTGTTTTTCCTGTCAGATGTTGTCAATGTTAACGCAGTTATAAAGATGATTCTTGGAGCGCATTTGTAGTGCTATTGGATGCTAAATCTCTACCTAATGTTGATTGCGTTCCACGTAATAACCTTAGTTGGAAGCAAAGTTCAAGCTGTGGGTGGTTGTAGAAAAGTTTTGCAAAATTTTCCCTCAAAAAGTTTTTTGACTCCAACATGCAGTTGCTTATGAAAATTTTCAGTAACTACATTGTTCACTCATTTTCACTTTTCTTATCATCAATCACATCAAATTGTTAATTTACTGAAAGAACATCACTATCAACTATCATCATAACACATAAATACACAATTTTTTGATAAGAACATAAATACACAGTTCACTCTCTTATTTTACAAATCACCAGTCACGTCCCAATTATTATTTTACTAAAAAAGCATTACATCGGCTATCGTCATCACATTTCAATTTTATATCAATCATACTCTCAAAATTTATTCTCATTTTCCGAAACATTTTTTAGACTATTCTCCAAAAATAGAAATTAGCGAAACGAAAGGTCAACCAATAATTGCTCCCACCTACCTTACGTGCAAACAAAACCTGTCCTAACTAAGTCCACAGAGCATCGGCTATTATGCCACCTGTATAATGTATTTTTCCTATAAATGTTGTAGATTTGCTGGATTTGGCAAAAGGTTAGCTCAAATGATGACAGGGGATTCCAGAAGTTCTTGGATACTGTCCAATATAAAAGTAGTGGCATATTGCGTTATGAGCGTGTTTTTGGGCAGGGATTTGTGAGCACTGGAGGAATAGGTATGTTTTCATCACTGTATTCCATTTACTGAATAAAAAAAATTCCTTTGCTTGTTATTCATATTGGTATGAATCTAAGAATGTCCACCAATATAACATGAATGTGACATTGTGAAATGCCATTAGTCCTAGTAACATAGAAATGTGGTACATGAACTTCAACCGAATTGTGTGCTAAACTTTATGCCCTACTGTGGAGAATGAGTAGCTTTTGCCGATCTTTTTTATAGGCTGTTCTACTGTACCCATTGCATGACCGTGCTTTTTATGAGCATTTAAAAATGTCTCGTAGCAAATCTTGGATCCTGTTATTATATTCAAATGAAATCGCCCCGTTACCTGCCTGGTCAAATTGTCCTGCATCGATGCTTATTGTCTTTCATGAATGAGAATCTTTTCACATTCTTATCTTCTGTTTCTGAGCAGATACGACTAGAGAATTTGTAGCTAAACTGGACCTTCAGCCCAGCCAAAAAGTCCTAGATGTGGGGTGTGGCATTGGGGGAGGTGATTTCTACATGGCTGAAAAGTATGATGTTCATGTTGTTGGCATTGACCTCTCGATCAATATGATCTCTTTTGCTCTTGAGCGTGCAATTGGTCTCAAGTGTGCTGTTGAATTTGAGGTTGCTGACTGTACCAAGAAAGAATATCCTGATGGCACATTCGATGTGATCTATAGTCGCGACACAATTCTTCACATTCAAGTAATTTTCTAACTTAAAAATCCTACAGGCTAGTTTGTTATGTAATAACTATAAGATTTCATGTCTAAACTTTATAGACCCTTCTATTTGTCTTTGTTTCCCCTCTTATGTCAATTGGTTCTTTCACCCTTTTATCGCTTTAAACTGAATTTTGTAATATCTTTTTATAGCTTTCCATTTGAATTGATGTCTTACCATTATTACTTAGAAGGGCATCGTCTCACACTATTCCATTGTTCTTTTACATCTTCTAATATGCACATTATGGTGTTATTTTCAGGACAAACCTGCACTATTCAGATCGTTCCACAAATGGCTAAAGCCAGGAGGCAAAGTCCTCATTAGTGATTACTGCAGAAAAGCTGGAACCCCGTCTGCTGAATTCTCAGAGTATATTAAGCAAAGGGGATATGATCTGCATGACGTAGAGGCTTATGGCCAGGTATTTCTTGATTATACCGGTGTCACATTTATATATCTGTCCTTTCTGAGGTATTTTCATGTCTTATATGTGCTTATATTTACAGATGCTTCGTGATGCTGGCTTTGATGAGGTCATTGCTGAGGATCGAACTGATCAGGTACTTTGTTGGCCTAGTTCCGCCTTATCGGTTTCCATGTATTTATAATGACTAATGAGGGCATAGCTAATAACGTGGCTTCTTGATTTCCAGTTCATAAATGTTCTTGAGAGGGAATTGGATGCAGTAGAGAAGGATAAAGAAACATTTATAAGGGACTTCTCTGAAGTACGGGTTTATTCGTATATTCTGCAATTGCCATTTCTCGACGTTTTTCTTTATTCTACTCATGACTGAATGTCTCTATTGCCTTTTCATTTGCAGGAAGACTATAATGACATAGTTGGAGGTTGGAAAGCTAAGCTCATAAGGAGTTCATCGGGCGAGCAGAGATGGGGTTTGTTTATTGCCAAGAAAAACTGAGATCTTGCAAGTTTACCATGGTTTGTTCTAGCGGCTCCTCTACGTGTGTTTTAAGTTCGAAATATGTTCTGCACAATAAAAATCGGTTGTCAGCGCCAAGGAAATGGCATTTCTATCATTTCATCATGTACAATCCATGAGGATAAGATCTCTGATGTGTTTGTATCTTGATGTGAAAAGCTTTTTATCTATCCATGTGATGACACTGGATTTAGATGTTTGTTTGGTTTGCCATAGATGGACTTTTTTTACTTGGTCTGAGCATATAATAAACTAACTAGGGATAATTACAAAAACTGCCTCTACTTACAAAAAGACTCTCTTTCACAATTACAAATATTTCCTTAAAAGTGTTACAAACATCCATCGAGGTTTGTATTTGCCTAACATATACACCCTTCTTGAGAGTGCAATCTGTAAAAGAGGAACAAATGTTAAGTGGGTATTTGTAATTTTAAAACATAACTGTTTCTTTTTGTAATTAGGCTAAATTTAAGGGGTATTTTTTGTTATTAACCTTACTAATAATAACTAATTAAAAGCAACTAAGGGCGCGATGGATATGTTTTCATTTTGAAAATTTTCATTTTGCTAAAGAATAGTGGTGAAAAAAATTGGAAGAAAAAGATGAATTTTGAGAGTGTGATTGGATATGAGATGAAAAAGTAATGATGAAAGTGATTTGATTTAAAATTAGTAAAAAATAATGATTGGATATGATTGGTAGTTAGAAATGTGCGAGTGAGTAAATAGTAAAATTTGTGGGAAATATGTAATAATGATTAGTGAAAAAATGTGTAGATGTGATTGATAAGAGGAAAAATGAGAAAAAGTAACAATGAGAATTGTATATTTTTCTGAAAATTTTCTAACATGTTTGGTCAAAAAAAAAAATCTCAAGCGGAATGGAATGAAATCTCCTGTTAATGTGTGTGTATGAGAGAGAGAGATAGAGTATTTTTTTTTTTTTTGAGGGAAGAGAGAGAGAGAGTCTCAATGTGCGTACACTACATTATGGGCCAACTCTTTCAATTACACCAGATTCTGTTAACATCTCTTCTTACATAAGTATCTTACGTAGGTTTGTGAGCCAATTTGGTGACTAGTTGATGCAGACGGAAGTGTAACAAGAACAATAATGACACAAATACTACCGTTGATTCGCAAGAATACCGAAAGTATTGAATAAAGCAATATAACTCAATAGAACATGTATTGCAAAGAGAATAGTCTCAAACTTAATAATATTCAACCCCCCTAAAAATAATAAACTAGCAAGTATTTATAGGATTAAATAAAACTCCTAACTCGACTAGAAAACATTAAAGATAAACTAAAATAGAAGAATCCTAAATAAATAAATCACTTCCTAATATATAAGATATTGTAAAATCCTAAAAGATAATAAAATATGATATCGTATATTTATCAATATCTCCATCATTCTCTACGGGGTCGAAACGATTCGTCCTCGAATCGGAAGGGAGATTTTCAATAGAAGAATTGTCAAACCATGGAGGGGCGCGAGGAGGACGAGATGGAAAAACAAGGGGAATATCAAAAGGTATTTGATTTGGATCATAAACAAAAAGATCCGGGTTGAACTTTAGAAAACCATCTGCACTTGGCCAAATCAATTGCATAATGCGAGTGCATCCTTCGGACCAATTCTCAGCAAATTCTGAATTTTTCGGACTGTCTCTCATCTCGGCAAATCCATTCGATCGAACTAAATAAACTTTAGGATCCATAAATACGTACTCATCCGAGTCAACTCCACACGAAAGGCCTGATTTTTGTGGTAGTGGTGAGAAAGAAGCATCCATTTGCTTGAAATATATCCATTTACTTTCTGAACTCCCACCATCTCCAAACTTTGTGTTCGGTAATTGAGGGACAAACTCACAATTTGACAATAGGATTGTTAGCATCCTCTTCTTAATTGGGAGCCTCTGAAAATTACCAAAACCATCACCAACGTTGTCATCCTCATTGCCATATGCATAATTACTTATTCTCTGAATATCAATCCCCCCATCATCATCATCATAGTCATCATCATCGATATCTTCTTTGTTATCATATTCTTTATCAAAAATAGGTGGCCCATTATAACCACCAATCTCCTTGTCATAGTTTAGAGGTTCTTCGTAGTCAACATCCGTTATAGTGTCGGCCATTTTTTCATCGAAAATTGGGGGTCCATCATAACCACCATTCTCCTCGTTTGATGAAATATGTGGGTCCGGATAAAAATTGAAACCACATCCATCGCAATAGTTCGACCATCGCTCTGTTGCCTACCTCGCGTGCTCGATCTCGGTCGATCGTGAAGCGGCGATGGCGTCGAAAAAATCTGTTCTTGGATGCGGGCGTGATTATCCGTTGTGTCAACAAGTCGATCTGTTGACGGATGCGTGCGATGTCGTTTATGCGTTGTGGATCCCCCAGACAACATGGTTCGGAGTAGCGTAGGCGGTCTCGAATACCAAGCGATGCGGACGGAGCGTAACAAGAACAACAATGACACAAATACTACAGTTGATTCGCAAGAATCTAGGAAGTATTGAATAAAGCAATATAATTCTCAAAAGAACATGTATTGCAAAGAGAATAATCTCAAACTTAATAATATTCAACCTCCCTAAAAATAATAAACTAGCAAGTATTTATAGGATTAAATAAAACTCCTAACTCGACTAGAAAACATTAAAGATAAACTAAAATAGAAGAATCCTAAATAAATAAATCACTTCCTAAAATATAAGATATAGTAAAATTCTAAAAGATAATAAAATATGATATCGTATATTTATCAATATCTCCATCACTGATGTATAAGCTTTGGCCCTTGGGTAAACTGTAATTGTTAGCTTTGAATAAGCACTTTGTATTTAAAGCCATCGTCTGTGGTGCTATCAACGTAGGCGAGTGACACTCTAACGGCAAGGGAGATGTTTGAATGGTAATACTATGACGATTGTGATACAATTCGCATGCCTTTTTGTGTGAGGATTCATATAAAGCTATCAAAATGAGTACGGCCTAATTGCCCAATTGGCTTGGTAAAAAGATCGGGATATGCTTCATTTTTTAAGGCTCGAAATGAACCGGGCCTATTTGGCATAGGTCATTTGGGCCGAAACACTGGCCCGCATTGGTTGGCCCGACATTTTTCTGTGTATTTCCATGACTGGATTGGGCTGGACTCAAAAAATAGTAGTTTAATCACTATTTGGCACGGTTTAAGTTTGATACGATTGGCTTACATATTTTAAGTGAATAAAAATTTCACACGAACTAGTTGATGCCTAAATATTTTGATAGTCCAAATTCATGTATTTAAAATGGGACTGGTTCATAGTGCATGTTTGGTGTAAATGAATTTTAATGTCCATCCAATATAAGCATAGTAAATAAAATTTAAAAGTCATAAATTAGCACTTCTCCTCAATTTAAAAAATATTTTTTTTTCTCAAAAGAAAGCGTACGTGCGGTAACGTGCCATATGCTTTTTTGGAACTCGTATTTTCATTCTCAAAATTACCAACAATCTATTACGACATCAAAATAACCATATATCCCACTTACAAAACAGACACAGTTGACAATGTCACCATTAAAATACAACAAAACATTAACAGTGCCTACGGTTAAAAAAAAAAGGTTCACAGCATTTATATTATATTATTACCACTACCAATATGCTTTCTCTCAAAATAATTTTACTGAATGCTTTCAAAAATAAACCTAACAAGCCCTAGGATTTTGCAAAACGAAAAGTTGAAAAGAGCCAATTTCTCATTCACTGAATAGAAACAAAGGGGTTACATATAAAAAAAAATAAAAAATAAAAAATAAAAAACCAATTTGGGAAAAAAAACGCCTAATTTTTCAATGCAATAATTGAATAGAAATGGACGGTGTATTCAGCCAATATAAGGTCTCTGTCAAATCACTACACAGTCTACACCATTCGACAAATGTATTGTAAAATAGTCATAAACAAATATTGTCTTGGATCCATCAAACCCTCTTTTCTCTCACCCTTGCATTCATTGGAGGCCAATTCTTGGTTTCGAAAGGTCCCAATACTGAAAAAATAACTATGCTTTTAGATTTAAATGATGTAAACAAATATTGTCTTGGATCCATCAAACCCTCTTTTCTCTCACCCTTGCATTCATTGGAGGCCAATTCTTGGTTTCGAAAGGTCCCAATACTGAAAAAATAACTATGCTTTTAGATTTAAATGATGTTTGGCTAGACATCATATAATGATTGTATGCTCTTATTTTTGATGAAGTTTTTTAAAGTACTAATATAAAATGATAGGATGAAGAAATGTATAAGATATTATTAAAGATAATTTTATAATTAATATAATTATATATTAAAATTGTAAAAATAAGTTATGATCACCAATATTCTTGTTATTTGATAAGCTTATAAACCGCTCTACTAAAAGATTTAGACATTATAAATTTTCAAGTAATTTATAAGATGTTGTAAAGAATATATAAGCTCGCTTAGATAACAAATGAATAGAGAATGACAAATGAAGTGATCTCCTTGATGATTTTTATTTTTTTAATTAGTTGGGAGGAGTGATTAGAGTAGAGTGATACATCTGAAAGAAACTAAATGACTCAGGTTTGAACCATAATCAACTATTTTGCAAATAATCAACGATACCACTAGAGTTACAAATTCGTATGATTAATTTATTAATTTAACAAGTGCTATTTCATTGTTCGATATAATAGAGCAAAATTAACTTATGTTGTTATGTGGCAAAATCACTCTGAGGAACTAAAATATCGGTTATTAATTACTATTTTTTGATGGATTTTAGACTTTTAGGGAGAAAATATTGACAGTGTGTAGTTTCTTGAATTTTTTTTTAAAGAGAAAATAGAAGTGTTTTCCTTTATTAAATGTAGTCGATCCCTTGAAATTTATTATACATTTACTTTTCATTTTCCTCACCAAAATCCAAAATTCAAATGTACAGCAAGTCAAAATAAAAGCGTAAAATGAAATTACTGAACGTCACATTTTCTGTATAGGCAAAACACATATCAATTTGATTGTCATGAATATATATTCATTAAAGCCAAATACCTCTATGGGTGCAATAAAACGCATTATGAAGCAATGAATAGAATTGTTGAATAATTATATGGGACCAATATAAAAATATCCTTTTTTAGTTGAATATTTAAATAGATAATATATCTCAAGATTCGAACCATATCTTTTATAAGGACAACCACTAATTATAATAATGTCCACATTCAATAAAATAAAATTAATAAATATAAATATTCAAATTTCTGGAGGCATTGGCAGCCAGAATCTTATAATTACAAACTTTATAGACACAAGAACTTAGGCTTAATTGCAAAATGAGTACACTAACTATATCCCAGTAGCAAAGAAGGACTTTAAGTTTGCGGGCTTTCAGTTTAGGACAATAACTTTAAAATTTTAGCGAATTGAGCCCGAAGTGCCCAATTCGGGTTAATTACCACGTGGACCTCTATTTTGAGCCCAAAATGCCCAAATTTAGTTTAATTGTATCACGTAAAATAAATTTACAAATTTACAAATGTATCTAAAAAGTTTAAAAGCAATTTACAATTAACAAGTTGAGTCTAAATATATGAAAATAAATTTCATAATTATTTTAAGTATACAATTAATAATTAAAATATAAATATAAAAAAATAAATATAGAAATATGAAAAATAAAATTATAAAACAATATTTAATACGCCAAAAAATAACTCAATGAAGTTTGAAAATGTGAAACAAGATTTTAAAAATTATTTAATATATACAAAAATTACCGAATAAATTATGAAATTATTTGAATAAATCCAAATAAATATTATTTATTAAATCTAAAATTTGTTTAAAAATATAACTATTAATTAAAATAATTTAACATTACAAATTAAAATTTTAAAATACTTAAATGAATCTTAAAATTATAACTGAACCCAAAAATTTATTTTAGTCACATATAAAAAATATAATATTTTTTATTTCTTTAAGTATTTTTCAAATATTAGTTTAAATTTGAAATTACTTTAAATAATGTTTACATTGTTAAACAAATTTTAGATTTACTAAATAATGTTTAGATTGTATATTGATAGTTCTTGTGTTTATTCAAATAATTTCAAGATTTATTTGGTATTTTTTAGATATATTAAATAAAATTTTAAATCTTATTTTGATTTTTCGATTTCATTTAGTTATTTTGAGATTTATTAAATAATTTTTTAAATTTTATTTTTATTTCCATATTTATTTTGATATATTTTTATTTTATTGTTAATTTGTAAATTCTTAAACTAATTATCACATTTATTTTTATATATTTTGACTCTGCTTATTAATTTTCAGATTTTTAAATTGGTTTTAAGATTTTAAGGTTTTTTTGTTTATTTTTAAAATAATTTTAGACTTATTGTACATGACATAAGCAATGAACCTAAAGTTGGGCAATTTAGGCTCAAAATTGAGATCAATATGGCAATTAGCCCGAATTGGACAATTCGGGCTCAATTTGTCCTCAATTTGCCAAAATTTTAAAGTCGTTGTCCTAAATTGAAAGCCCGTAAACTTAGTGTCTTTCTTTGCCATTGAGGTATAGTTAGTGTCCTTATTTTGCAATTAAGCCCAAGCCTATTTACCTAAGTTCTATTTGAAAATTTAGTAGTAGGATACCTAATACCCGATAAAAGAATATTATTTCTCTTACAAAATGTGATCAACTTGAGATATTTTTGTCCAAGAAAAGACTGATAACAAGAATAAGTAAAATATAACTATTTAAAAATTAGAAACAATAAACAATTTCAATAAATAAATGACAAAGGTGCCGCACAATAAAGAATGAATCCAAGAAAAAAAAAACGAAAGCAACATAAACATAATGGGAATCATAAAGAATCTATTATTATATTTAGCCATAAATTTCGGGCTATTGTGATAAAAAGGACAAAACTCAATAATTCAGAGCCAATCCCATGTGGTCATTTTTGATTCCGTAGTCCCCACCTCATTAATATGAATATTCATATTAAACAAAATGTTTTATAAAATTATATAATTTTTGAGGTCTCATAATCGAAGATCAAATTGAAGTCAGACAAGATGAATAGATATGTATACATGTCCTTTTTATTAATGTGAGCATTTTCATGTCATCCATAGATGCAGTCGTAATTAGAGGGTGTTTGGCTGAGCTTATAAGATTTTAAAAACAACTTATAAGATGTTTAAGAGCTTATAAGCTCTTAAAATGTGTGTGATAATTTTTTTCCAAAAGAGCTTATAAGCTCCTAAAAAAGGACCTCCAACCCAACTTTTTTTAAAACCTCCCCCACCAGCCTCTCTCTCTCTAATAAAACTCTCTCGGGAGCCTAAAACCCTAATACACGCCGCCCCTCCTCTCCCCTCCACCTAAAACCTCCCCACCTGACCTCTTGTCGGCGATGGTTGGGACGGACGGCGACGTCTAGTCATTTGGTCAAGCCATTTTTCAGCTCCTTGATGTCTCTTATTTTAGATTCGGATGGTCCTTATTTTTATGTTGGATCCAGGGTGTTGGGAGGACCTCGTGGAGCGGCGTGGCGGTCAGCCATGGCTTAGTGGCGGATTCGGTGGTGGCGCGATGGCGGAGATCGAGAGGGGAGGTTTTTTTTTTTCCTTTCTTGTTTTTGGTTTTGATGTTCCTTTTGTTGTTTTTCAGTTGTAAGGGGTGATGGCGGTTTGGAGGTGGTTCTTGGCTTGGATGGGTGGTGGTGTAGATTTGAGGGAGGGAGGGGCCGATTTCATGCCTTTTGGTTTCTTCCTCTCTCTGTTGGTGTTTTTACATTGTCCCCAGTAGGTGGCTTTTTGTCCCAATAAGTGGCTTTTTCTTATTTTCCGTTCATATTTTGTCCCATTTGTGGATTTGCTCAGAAGACTCATATGTGCTTTTACCCGATGATATCACGCGAGAAAACGAGATCAAGTTCTTTGGTGCGTGTTTTGTCGGCCCGATGCGCGAAGTTATGAATCTATGGATTATTTAGATCATTAGGTTTAAAATTTGTTTTTTTAGATCTTTCTAGATCTGTGATCTGTAGACTTGCAATTGTTTCACATTTGATGTTGTAATCAGTTGTAAATTTCTTCTGTTAAATGAATGATATTCATTTTGACTCAAAAAAAAAAAAAAGAGCTTATAAGCTCCTTATTTTAAACATTCAAAAGACAAAAATATACTTAATAATTTTATAAGATATAAAAAACAACTTATAAGCTCAACTATATTATTTTATCCAAACGCTCTGACAGCTTATTTTTAAATAAGTTTAGACAAACACCCTCTTAGTTGGTTGCTCATGTTTAAATTTAATTATTAATTATTTACTTTTTTTATAGAAGTATTATTTCTCTTAAAATAAAATTTCATTTTTTAAAATCGATGGGTCATGCATTTGTGATATTTTTTTTTTCCTTTTTTGAGGAAAATTTGTGATAATTTTTCAGTCAATAATTTTAATGATCATTATAACCAAAAATAGATCGTTTATGAGTCAATATAAAGCTAAAAGTAGGTTATTTTTAAATGGTATGGAGATTATTTTATCTCAATGCCCCTATAGGCTATAATCATTGGGTTTGTTGGGTTAGCGGGACCACGAAACATTAGCACGAACCGTGTCAAGGTCCATTCTATACCTAAATAATTAATTTTAATCTTATCGGAAATTTGATTTTCCTTTTTTTTTCTTCATATAGATTTTTTTCTTGAAAATTCTATAAAGTATGGTTATTATTATTTGATACACGAGTATAAGCTTACATTTCTTTTTTAAACATTTTAATTCTTATTTTTTTTCTAAACCTAATGAGCTCGATTGGGTTCATTCTCGAACTCATTTTTATATTTCTATTAGTTGTGTTTTTATGTAGATTAAATTTAAATAAATTTGAATATGAGATGAGTTGGTGCATGAAAAGATGTAAAATATTAGTAAGTTCAAAAATAAATCTTGAAAAATAATTATAAGTGGTATTTCTCGTGAAAATAAGTAAAGTAATTGTATTATGATAATATTAGCTCTTAATTATTATTATTTAGATATAAATATTATTTTCTCAATTCTTATCTCAAATTCAGTCTTGAATCAAATGAACCCAAAAATATGGGATGGATTTTTTTTTTTTTAAATTTTGTAAGATGAGAATATTTTTGTTGTATAATTGGTCGATTCTATCACGAATACAGTGTTGTGAGTGGTTGAGGCTAATGCCTAATCAGTGGTCTTCTGCTAGTTATTTAAAACATGCATGTCCAAAATATAATTAAAATAATGGTCACAAAATTAATTGGAAAATTTCTTAATTGTTGACATTATTTGTATTTGTTATTTGCAAAATATCAAAAAATTAAGTCTTTTAACATATAAAATTATATACGAACGAAATGATATTTCAATGAATAAATTTTTAAACAAAACGATAGATCACTTAAGTTTGATTATAACGGGCATATTTAATAGTATACTAATATTAATAAGTAAAAATTATATTTAAATCAAATTAGAGTCATTTCACATACATTACGTTTATGTAACCCTCCAAAATTATTTCAATTATGTATCTTTTAACAAAAACTTGAATCCTTTGTAAATACACTAAAACTATGAGTTGTTAATTTTCAAATTCATATAAAAGATTCATATTTAACATTTTAAAATTGATGAATTTTGTTCATATATGTTGTGTAACAGTATTTCTCCATTTGTTTGCAGATTTTAATTGTTCCATATTTAACAAATTGGAAACATTTTTGACATATATATATACATATATATTTTTTGATAGAATAATTCTAATTTTAAAAACACTTTTCTGATGAAACAGAAAAAATAAAAACAAGACTGAGTCACTGAAGAATCAGAAATCTATATAAGGGGAATATCAATAAAATAAGGTTGAAAGTTGAAACTAAAACAATAAGAAACTATGGATATTGATTAAAAAAAACCATAAATTTTGTGAGATTCAGAGAATCTATAAGACGACAAAACTGAATAATTCAGACCAATGGCATGTGGGTTGTGACAAAACCATAGTCCCCACTAAACGATTACTAGGTCACGTGTGTCCTTTTATACACGCGGCATGTCCCATGTACACGTACGTATAGGTATTATTTATTTTGTCCATAATACCTAAGTGACAATATAAGAATTATTAAAATCATATATTAAATAAAGTATATATTAAATAAATTTATATATCAAAATCATCACTATACCTGTCACAAATTGTCTACGGTAATAACTTTATACATATTGTTGTGGGGTAAAATTATAATTCCCCTTTTTCATATTTAAATACATTACTTTTATTATTATTGGGCTTACATGAATTAATATGCAAATCGGTCCATAAAAAAAGCCATAACATGCCCATATAGCCTTAATACGCCCTCTTAGCCTTAACAAGCTCACCTAACCTTAATAGACTCATATCCTAGGTATAAATAGTTTTCTCCGTAATTAATCTTTTATTAAGTACATTTTTACTGCTCTGGATTATTCTCCTACTATCTGATGAGGTTGTAAAAGAATCGAATATTCACAGTATTCGATTTGAATTCGACTAGTATTTGAATATTCGTATTCGTATTCGTTTATTATTCGAATTGAAAAATTTATTCGTATTCGATTCGACCAATATATTCGAATATATTCGATTCGATTCAAATATTCGTATTCAAATTTTTTTTAATTATTTTTTATATATTTTTCTTTAAATTGTGACTAATTTATAATATAAATTAAAATCTGAATAATAAAAAACTTATCAAATAAGTACTAGTTGGTAATAAAATTAACATAGGAATTATGAAATATATATACATATATATAATATCAATACTAATATATATATATATATATGTATTTATTAGTAATATATATAAATATATATTATTCGAATTCAAATATTCGAATCGAATATTGTGTTATTTGAATTCGAATTCGAAAATAATACAAATCGAAAAATATATTCTTATTCGAATTCGAATCGCGAATCGAATAAAGAATATTTGATTCTTTTACATCCCTTCTCTCTGCTGACTTAAGCATCAGAGAGGCTTCCCGGGACACCATCAGGACCCTTCTAACCCTGTTTGTGTATTGCAGGTCAATTCCATACACGTGGATTAAACTTCGAACCAGAGTCGAATCTTGACTTGGAGGAGGCTGACCGATTTTTGCAGCATCATTTTGGCGTTGTCTATGAGAAGCGGCCAAGACACTTATATGCAAACCAGGTCCCAGGCGATGGAAGTCAACTTAGGACCACCATATCTGGAGCTTTGGATGACAATTGCCCTCCCCGAGGATTGGAAGATAATTGGCCCCCGGGGGCCAAAAGATAATTGCCCCCCCGAAGGCCAAAACATGATCGCTCTCCTCGAAGGCCGAATACCATCAATCCCCCGCGAGTCGGAGAACAACTTGTTCCTTCTTCGAAGGAAGAAATATGCATGACTCGGAAGTCATACAAGCTTTACAGGAAAAAACAACCTCATTTTGGCCTCGAGCTACGTAGGACTGCCATGTCCCAAACCTTAGAAAATCGAAGTGTCCAGTTCTGGAGGATAGACTTCCACGAAGATTTGAGCAAGACCCCCCTCGCTTAGGGGGAGCACCTCCCAAGAGAAGAGACACATAGAACACCCTTGAGAGAAGAGATATATGGAACACCTCCCAGAGAGGAGAGACACATGGAGCACCACGAGAGGAGAGACACATGACAAGGGATGAACAAGCTCTCATGGAAGAAGCTTTCCAAAATGCTTTGAGGCAGCAAGCTGCAACATAAAGCTCCACAAATAACGACCCCCTAACATAGCTGAAGATGAAGATACAGACCCGATCTCAAACGCATGGAACCGGATCCCAAGCTGCAGGCCACGAAGCCAGAGATCGACAAGAGGAATGGCCATCTGAAAGATGAGGGGCCAGCCCTCCTCTTCTTAGAGGAGTGTCGCCCCACCGCAAGCCAGAGGGACGCCGTCTCCTCCTCCTGGGGAGCTCCGTCCGCTGAAGAAATTCGCTTGATGCGAGAAGCCCTACAAGCCCTGCTCGAAGAAGCTTTCCGAGCTGCTCTGAGGAATTAGGCCACGACAGAAGCCGCATGGAGACCTCCACTAAGCTTCGCCAAACGTTGAAGACCCCAACTTTAGGGAAGAAGATAAAAGAAATGAAGGACTTGGAGAAAATCAAAGAGACCAGCACGTTCCTTTGGAAGATAAGCTGAGAATGGAGTCCTACACTCCCAAATCCACACTTACATGCCCGCAGATGAGTCCCAGGTGGTAAACATTAGCCAAGTCAACTCGCGGGCCACCGCCCTAGGAAGGAAGTCCTCTGGCCCCTGCCATCCTGGCCTAGCCATTGCCATTGGGCATAAAGACCTCCAACCTTCCGGAATTGGTCCCCCGAGGAGCACTTAGACAAATTCTATGCGAAGCGGATCTATACGACATGACATATGTTTTCTACTGTAAAGTGTCCGGACAAATCTGATCAAACGCGCATTAACTTAGTTTGATCGACACCGATTGGATCAATCATTTTGGGATGGCAAAGCTCACCACGCTTTTATATGACAATTCTCCATCAACAGGAAATATCATGAGACTATTGTTCATCTTTTTCAAATAAAACAAAAGAAAGAAGATTTACTGCAAGACTTCATAAGGTGATTCGTATAAGTCGTCGACTCCAAAATCGGGAACACTGAGTAAGAAGATAGATCGCTGAGAAGGGTTTAGGACAATCTTCTCATTCCAGAGCGGCACCATTCAACAACTCGAGGATCTCAAGGTAACCCCCTTGCCCGGCTTAAGGAGGCACCACCCTTACTCAAAGCTCGTCCTCCTAAAGGGCTTCACACATTGAATAAGTCCGCTGGACCTGGGAAGTTCCCTGACTCAATGAAGTTACCCGAAACACTCTAAGACATCATACCGCTCTCGGAGCCGCCTGAAGACATCCCCGAGCCCTGCTAGCTACCAAAGACCCCTCAAAGGGCTCCCTACCGTGGCAAGCCGTAGCAGTCGCTGCATGAAGAGTGATCATCACTCAACTGTAATGGAATAGAGGAACAACGAACTAGAGGACGACTAGACTCTAGAAAAACCATCACACTTGTGAAAAAAAAAGGCATTGAAGCCCATCAAGGACATTCACAAACTCCCCTTGACACTTAGGTTGAGGAGTCAAGAGTCATCCAGATTAGCCAAGCTATATATGGAGCAAGTAACCCGATTAGAAGAGCAGAACTCCCTATGAGAACTGATGACAAACCATCCTCTATTGAAGGAAGCTCCGCAAAATCTCTATCCATTGTAGAAGTACATCCCAACACTAAAGGAGAAATAAATGCTCAACTCCTTGGAGAAGAAGAAGACTCCAAAGATGGAGAAAGCTCAACCATGAAGGAATTAGCCCAAGAACCCATTTGCGAGAACGATAAGCAGCCAAGCACCATTTCTCCTTGTACTCGCGCAAGAACGCAATTGCCAACACCCAATTATGTCATTGAGTGTTTTTACTTAGCGTCCTCTTTAGAAAAGGGACTTCCACAGATTTCCTTTGATCTCTCAAGTTTCTACTCAAAAGAAATGGATACAGGCCCTGAGCACATTCATGAGAGTCATGCACAACCTAGAGCCCCAAGCCTCCAAAAGTGGAAACACAATTCATTCAACTATATTGGTGAAACTACTCCCTAGAGATATCAAGACTTTACATCTCCCGAAAAACAATGAAGAAAGAGATCCCCAATAGTTCTGTTCAGTTTTTATAGCAAGTAGTTCAATTTTCAATTTTCTTCGGTACCGTTTGCTCACCCCTAGTCCCACCCCATCGAGTCCATATCTATGTTGTATAATTCTATTCCACTTCATCTTTCACAATTTTTCTTGATGCATATGTTCTATACATAAGCAATTATGACATCATATTATTTGATTATTGACATGTAATTATGTTTATAGAAAAAAAAAAAGTGGAACTAATCTGAGTAATCTAATCCCCACCACCCACCCACGGGGGCCATCACCTACTCTCTGTTTCACTGTTGGCCCCTTCTCTCGCCTCCCCACATCCCCCATTACCCCTCTATAAACAACACTCTCTTCTTCATACAAAGCTCGCCCACCACCAAAACAAATACATCTTTTTCCTTTTATGGAAAATCTCTGATTTTTCCTACTATTTCCCCCTATAAATACCTCTCCATCCACAGGCCATAAGCCGCAGCAAATGCAGCAAAAGGGGAAATCCTGTAACCGAAGATCCAGGACATTTTCAAGATCCCGCATTGCCGTCGAGGGTTGTTGAGTTTTATTTAATCTCCTTTTTTTTTCTCTCAAATCCGATCCCTCTGAGCAGCCCACATAACTGAATAACCTACCCAGCTGCTTGTCGTTGTCTTCTCACCATGGCTGGCATTCAAGGTTCGCTATAATTTAAGTTTTTTTTTTTTGAATTTTAATGTGTTTTTGGTAAATGGAATTAATTTGGAGTGTTAAGAAAAGAAATAAACGGGATATGTTTTTGTTTGTGATTTGACTGTGCAGAGCAAGAGCGTGAGGTTCAAAAGAGTTACTGGGTTGAGCATTCTGTTGACCTGACTTTGGAGGCCATGATGCTTGATTCCAAAGCATCTGATCTTGACAAAGAAGAGAGGCCTGAGGTATATTTTTTTAAAAGATTCAAGCTTATATTAGTGTTTGATTCTTTAAATGCAGATGGTAATTTTATATTCTTAGATGCTGGTGTACATGCGATTTTTATGTTGTTAATAAACTTGAATGTAAGCGTTTTATGATAATAGATGGGATCTTTTTAAATTTTTCTTCCTGTTTGCTTTTTGTTTTGAGATTTTGATGTGGGTTATTTCAAATAAGCAGATCTTTTTGGCCATTTTAGTTTTTCTTTTATATTTGCATGCTAATCTTTTTTTTTCCTTGTCTCCTTTTTAGCTTAAAGTTCTATGTGGGTCTTATGTTTTTCTACCACACGCCTAAAGATTGAATCTTTTGAAGTATCTTTATTCTATTTTGAGTAGATTTAAGGCTTTAGGTAAAGATACTAGTTTTGGACAAATATCATTGGTTTAGTTTTGGTTTCCTTTGTTTTTTAGCATTAATTGTCATTTTCATTGCATAATTGTGATATGAGGTAGATGTTAGAAACCCCAGTGCAGTGACTTTGTGATGTGATACTTATGGTGTGAAATGATGTTTAATTATCTTTTTTCCCCAGCTAAAATTTGGTCTATAGTACTTGTTTAAGATCTTATGTTACAACAACAACAACAAACAAAAACAAACAAATGATGCTAATTCTGAAAGCTACTTGCAATCTGGATCCGGAAATTTCAATTGATTGCAATGTGCAAGGGTATATTTAACCTCATAAGCTTTCAATCTTGAAGATATATGCTACGAGGATATTAAATTTTAGGTTCAAATGTCTATAATTTTGTTGGTTCAAAAATTTTAATTTGGGGCTTTCTTATTCCTACTTCAAAATGAAACTAGAAAGAAATATATTGAAAAGAAAGAAAAACGTTTTTTCTATATTGTTTAGAATTTTGTGGCAAGTAAACCAAACATTTCTCATAAATAGATGATTTTATTTATTTATATATTATTGTTTTTTTGGTAAGCTAGCAATTTTAATAGAAGACTATGTCCACCAGTCTGGTGTTTGGATACTGCCTGATCTCACCCGTGCTTGGTCGTGTAGCATCAGTTCATCTTTGTAGCGCGACTTTGAAAAATATGGGTTGTATAATCGATGGCTATCTCTAGTGCCATGCTTTTTCCTAAATTCATACCAGGAAATATAAACTTGGTTTTATTACTTTGCTAGTTTTGCTAGTTTTCTTTTAAGTTATGCCTCTTATGTGACACAATGTTAATCTTTTGTTTTTGATCTTTTCATCTCTTATTGAAAATGGTCGCATATTGAGTCAATAAGTCGACTTAATGCATTTTCTATAATCATGGACACGCTATATATACTGAGTTTCTTTCTAATGAAAATGCATAGGTGTTGTCTCTTCTCCCTCCATATGAAGGAAAGTCAGTTCTGGAACTGGGAGCTGGTATTGGCCGTTTCACCGGTGAAATAGCTAAAAAGGCTGGCGAAGTTATAGCTTTAGACTTCATTGAAAGCGTAATCAAGAAGGTTCATACTCTTAACATTTATCTTCTGTGGTTTAATTTAAATAAGTTGTCTGACAGTTTAATGAATATAAAGCCGTAATCCTTTTTTTTTTTGTTTGGTTTAGAATGAAGCCCTCAACGCACATCATAAAAATGTCAAATTTATGTGTGCTGATGTGACATCCCCAGACTTGAACTTTCCTGAAGGATCACTAGACGTGATATTTTCGAACTGGCTGTTGATGTATCTCTCGGACAATGAGGTAAATCTCCTAATATCCATTTCTTTGTCACCAACTGTTTTTGTATATGTTGTATTAAATTGTCATGTTGATTATTATTGTGCGAGTTCATGTTCTCTTCTAATTTTCTTTTCAAGCTATTTGCCATAGTTGTGAAAGACGCGCCTGATTCAAGGCCCCACGGCTTTTCAAGATCGAGGCGGGCGATGTTGGCGGGGGGCGTGTCAGTATCAGTGACATACCTCTTAAAATGTTTTAAAAATATTTTTAAGGCTGTGAAAATGACTTTTACTAATTTTTTTGGGTGGGGGACATTGGAGACAAATTATTAGTTAGGGTTTTGGTTGAAACAAAACAAAAGGGGGCGAGGTTTTTATTGAAAATCTTCAATTACTCTCTTATCTCTCAACATCTTCCAACCAAACATGAAGGACAACCAACCCATCTAAATCCGCCCCCGCCACCGAGCCACCCCGCACTAATATGCTTGTTTTGATAAACTTTTGTGTGTTTTGATTTGTGATTTGGTACTTAACTTGGTCACATGAAGTGCGTTTTAATCAAATTGTCATTTTTAGTATTATTTATGTGTTTATTTGGATCATGTTTGCGAGGCACGCCTCGAGGTGCTACCATGGCCGTTGCGCCTCAGTGCCCTTAACAACTAGGCTATTTGCTACCATAGGATGACCAATTCTCACTGGTTCATTGTGTGGCAGGTTGAGAAACTTGCAGAGAGAATGGTCAAATGGTTAAAAGTTGGCGGCTACATATTTTCAGAGAATCATGTTTTCATCAGTCGGGAGACCACAAGCGAAAGAATAACCCTACTCATTACCGCGAACCAAGATTTTATACCAAGGTCCTAGCCCTATATGTACCCCTTGTTTTCACCTTAACTTGTAATTGGTAACTAATATGTGCTCAATTCTGATATTAATTTTCGATTTGAATTTTCAGGTGTTTAAAGAATGTCATATGCATGATAAATCTGGAAATTCGTTCGAACTTGCTCTTATTGGTTGCAAGTGCATTGGAGCTTACGTGAGAAACAAAAAGAATCAGAATCAGGTAATATACATACATATGATCTTATTCGATATGTTTTTCATGTCAGATATCGTCCCGAGTCCCCTAGTGCAGAAAATATGAGAAGCAATCAAATGTTATAGCAATTATGAAAATATATTTATCCTATTTGTGTTGTGCAGATTTGCTGGATTTGGCAAAAGGTTAGCTCAGATGACGACAGAGGTTTCCAGAAGTTCTTGGATAATGTCCAATACAAATGTAGTGGCATATTACGCTATGAGCGTGTTTTTGGACAGGGATTTGTGAGCACTGGAGGGTTAGGTGTGTTTTCGTGACTGCAATATATTGATTCCATGATTTTAGCATTTACTGAACAGTGAATGAAAGTATTCTGTTGCTTGTTATTCCAATTGTATAATCTAAGAATATCCACCAATATAACTTTAAGGGATAATTACCCTTGAGGTTTAGCCTAATTACAAGAAAACCCAGTTATCTTTCAAAATTGCAAATACCACATTGACATTTGTTTCTGTTTTACAAATTGCACCATCAAGAGGGGGTATTGTTAGATAAAGATACAAGGGATAATTCGGGCTAGTTACAAAACAATCCAGAGGTTTTTGGAAATTGCAAAAACCCCTTTGAGGATTGATTCCGCCTTATGTTTTTCCTTTATAAGCAAAAAACATTTCAAAACACCTCCTAAACATTTATAATTTTTTTACAGTTACCCCTTTAAATTTAAGACGGAATCAAATCCATTTTTTTTGTAATTATCCCCCTAAATACAAATCTCAATGGGGTACTTTTTGTTTAAGGAGGTATTTGTAATTTTGAAAGATAATTGGAGTTTTTCTTGGGAAAATAGCCATTTTTACCCTTTTTGAGATAGGAAAACACTTTTTTACCCAACTTTCATAAAAACCACTTTTCTACCCATTTTTTCAATGAAAGGTCATAAATGCCCTTATTCTCTCTCTCTCTCTCTCTCGGTTTAAAAATATAATTTTTCTTTCCTCTTTTCTTCTTTTTTCCGAAGATAACAATCTTCTCTTTTTTTTTTCCTTTCATGTTTTTGATTTTTGAAGATTCAAGACACGATTGGAAATAAGTTTAAGTCACTTGAACCAAATTAATGTATTTCTTGCTTCAAATATTTATGTATAATGCGGGAATTCGATTATTTTCGAGAAGAGAAAAAAAACTGGAATGTTCAACATGGTACGATCGTGCTACATGTGAGCACGATCGTGCCACCATAAACGTGAGCACGATCGTGCCACCATATGGGGCGGCACATTATGGGGCACGATCGTACCACCATAAAGGTGAGCACGATCGTGCAGCCCTATAGGGGCAACACGATAGTGCTACTTTAGTAAGGGTATTTTTGTCTTTGTGGGTAAAAAAGATGTTTTTTTTATAAAAATTGGTAGAAAAGTTGTTTTGCTATCCAAATAGTGTAAAAAAAAACCCACCCTTTTTCTTAATTTGGGTAAACCTCATGGGTAGTTTTTGTAATTATCCCTAACTTTAAGGCAACATTGTGAATTCCATTAGTCCATGTCAAATTGTCCTGAACTGATGGTTGTTGTCCTTGACGAATGAGAATCTTTTCAAAGACTTAATTTTCTGATTATGAACAGATACAACGAAAGAATTTGTAGCTAAACTGGACCTTCAGCCTGGCCAGAAAGTCCTAGACGTGGGGTGTGGCATTGGAGGAGGTGATTTCTACATGGCTGACAAATATGATGTTCATGTCGTTGCCATTGACCTCTCGATCAATATGATCTCTTTTGCTCTTGAGCGTGCAATTGGCCTCAAGACTGCTGTTGAATTTGAGGTTGCCGATTGTACCAAGAAAGAATATCCTGATGGCACATTTGACGTGATCTATAGTCGTGACACAATTCTTCACATTCAAGTAAGTTTCTAACTTAAAAATCCTACAAGCTAGTTTGTTATGTATAAGTATAAGATTTCAGGTCTAAACTTTGGACCCTTTTTTTTTTTTTATCTTTATATTATTCCCGTAATATGTTTATTTGTAGAAATTTTAATGAGGGGGTCACTGGGGGTGTCAATTTCAATCTTTTGAACTGGCTTTATCTAGCTCTAAGTTTTTCCTTGGTAGCTAATATCTTAATAAATTGTTAACTTATTGGGTTAGTTACGAAAATCACCACAGTTATCTTTCAAAAATACAAAAAAAAAAACAATTATCTTTCAAAATTACATATAAACCCTTGACAAATGTTTCTCTCCTAAATTACAGCCTCATGAGTATTTGTAAGGTAAATACAAATTCAAGTGGGTGTTTGTGACACTTTAAGGGGTATTTGTATTTTGTAATTTTCAAAGATAACTTCGTTCTTTTGCATTTTCTAATATGCAAATTGTGGTGTTATTTTCAGGACAAACCTGCTTTATTCAGATCGTTCTACAAGTGGCTAAAGCCAGGAGGCAAAGTCCTCATTAGTGATTACTGCAGAAAAGCTGGAACCCCATCTGCTGAATTCTCAGAGTATATTAAGCAAAGGGGATATGATCTGCATGACGTAGAGGCTTATGGCAAGGTATTTCTTGATTATACCGGTGTCACATTTATATTTCTGTCCTTTTAAGGTATTTTCATGTCTTATATCAGTATATGTGCTTACATTTACAGATGCTTCGCGATGCTGGCTTTGATGAGGTTATTGCCGAGGATCGAACTGATCAGGTACGTGCCGACTGGTTCTGTTTTTATCACTTTACGTGTATTTGTAAGTGATAATTACAAGAAAGCCCCTGAGGTTTGGTCTAATTACAAAAAAGTCCTGATATTTTGAAAATTGCAAAAAACCCCTTGAGGTTTGATTCTGTTTTACATTTTCCCACTTCGTTAGCAAAAAAAACATTTTAAAAATTCACCTTGCATTTATAGAAATATTACAATTACCTCGATATTTTGTAATTTTGAAACATCTCTAAATTTTTTAGTAATTAGACCAAACCTTGGTTTTTTTTTTTTTTTTTTTTTTGTAATTATCCCTGTTTATAATGAGGGCTTAGCTAATAACGTGGCGTCTTGATTTGCAGTTCATAAAAGTTCTTGAGAAGGAATTGGATGCTGTAGAGAAGGATAAGGAAACATTTATAAACGACTTCTCTGAAGTAAGGCTTTATCCATCCATTCTGCAATTGCCATTTTTCACCGAATTTCTTTAATTCTGCTCATGATCGAATGTCTCTTATTGTCGGTTTTCCCTGTTTGCAGGACGACTATAATGAAATAGTCGGAGGTTGGAAAGCTAAGCTGATACGGAGTTCATCTGGCGAGCAGAGGTGGGGTTTGTTTATTGCCAAGAAAAAGTGAGATCTTGCGAGTTTACGGTGTCTGCCCCCTACTAGTAGCTCCTCAATGTGTGTGTGTTTTAAGTTAATAATAGGATTTTTCTTCAACAATAAATTCGCTTGTCGATGGATGACCAAGGAAATGGCATTTCTGTCATTCTATGTACAATCCATGAGGATAAGTTCTGTTGTGTTTGTATCTTGATGTGAGAAGCTTGTTTATATATCCATGTTATGATATTGGATTTAGATGCTTGTTTGGTTTGGCCATATAGATGGAACATCTTTTTTCTTTTATACTTAAGTTTTGACATGGATGAAGGGCTTTTTTTTTTTTTTTTTTTTTTTTTTGTACTTGGAATAGGCACTCAAAATGCATGAATATGAACCAGTAAATCACCAGTAAAGTCTAATCTGGCATTAATATACTAACATTTACAAGCAACTCTATTTGCATTCAACATTTTGTATGTGTGCATTTGAGAGATAGAGAAGGTAAGGAGGGTGCACTTTATGCTCATTTTTGGATCTCTTTTTTTCGTAGTGTTTCATATAGTGTTTCAGTACATGATATGAATGTCACGAGTATAATAGTGTCATCGCCTTATACACATGTCATTCACAATATTTATTGAAACTTCAAATGAAATACGATCAGAATAGAAGATACATGAACATGATGAATTTGATAAAATTAAAATGTCCTTTTGGAAGAGGGTTGCATGAGTCTATATAATGTTGTAGATAGCTATTTGTATTTTTTAGTTTAATGATGTTGGCTTATGTATATGAAATGGTTTATGTTATTAATGTTGCTAGAACTGGCAAAATCTAGCTTGCAACGTGGGCCGGCTTGAGGTTTGAGTTGGACCATAATTTTCTATGTCCAAAAAATCCAGGCCTATTTGGCCCGGCCCAACAACTTTTGTGTACAAAGTGCACACATGGGTTGGGACTTGGGCCATTCATTTCTGCGACCTGACCAAAATCGGGTCGGCCCTACCCCGACTAGATTTCTCAAAAGCTCAATGGACTCGCCCGACCCATTGCCAACTCTAATTGTTGCTGTAATTTTTAGCGTCGATTGATTAGGGAAAATGTAACTCGTAGTTTGATTACGTGCTTGTTTATGACAATTATGGAACACATTACCTAACGTCCATCTGGCATGCAAATGAGATCCTCCACTCGAAATGATGTTTCATTACCTATTCCAATATCACATTTACACGCCAAATATATGAAACGACTTTTTCAATACACAAACATGATGGTTTTATTATTATTATTGAAATATGAGATGAAACACTATATGAAATAGAAGATACGAACCAGCAGTTTTCGACCAGCTGATCAGACTTTCACCTGCAATCATTTTGAAATTTTCAAATTTTTGGACTACATTAGTTAGTTTATTTTCTTCGATTTGATCAGATCCTTTTGACAAATAAGGTTTTCTAACTATATACATGTAGCTGTTGGCAAAGTAAGGTTTTTTAACTATATACATGTATGTATACAAGAGCTTCAAAGTCTCTAGGAACTTGGGTTGGCTATGATTCTATATATGTATGTAGGGGAGGATAAATATATTTACAACTATTTCAGCAATGAGGGGTTTGTTACTTGTTCAATATATCCATCACATTAGATCTAACCATCACAGGAGAAGCTGACAGTGTCTTTTGATGAAGCTTCTTGTTATCCGATACCATTGATGCTTCTTTCTCCGTCTTACTCTCGCTATCGTCTCTCAATTCATCGGCCGAAGCTCCAAACATCTGCACGGTTAGGCTTCCACCTGGAAAACATGTTTAGTCAGATTCAAAATATCGAAATCTGAGGAAACATGTAAAAGTTGAGAGTATATATACCTAATATGAGAGCAGCCCCAATCCATCCTGCAAGTCCCCATCTTTCGCCTAGGAGAAACCATGCAAAACCGGCACCCCACACTGGCTCCAACCCGTAGATTACTGCCGTTTCTGTTGCTGAGACGTCGCGCATGGCAGCAATCTGCACAAAATTATATGTACAATGGATGATAAACAAGGTTCATTCCAGAACTTCATTGTGAACTCATTTTTATACCTCTCCCCATAAGCACAATCCGGTCGAGAAAACACCGGTATAAAGTGCTGGTATCCATGGAAATTCAACTATCCAATCCCACGTCCAACGTATTCCATCAAAATTTGCTCCCGTTACGCACCATATTGTCGATACAACAGCAACAACAACAACCTACAGCTTATGATCAATTAGCATTGTTTTCATTATTCATGACAAGTTTGTTTGGGACATATAGAAATTAGGGATAATTACAAAAACTACCCCTGAGGTTTGGGGTAATTACAAAAAAACCCAAAAAAAGTTTCAAAATAACAAAAACTACCCCTGATGTTTGGTTATGTCTTGATTTTAAGGGATTAACTGTACTATTTCTATAAATGTAAGGGGGGCTTTTGAAAAAAAAAATCTTATGAAGGGAAAAAGTTAAGATGGAATTAAACCTTAAGGGGCTTTTTTTCTAAGTTTGAAACTTATTTGGGCTTTTTTGTAATTACCCTAAACCTTAGGGGTAGTTTTTGTAATTATCCCTAAAAATTAAAACAAACCTCATATCCAAGAAGGGCCAACAAGTTCTCTTTTCTTGTTGTCCTTGAGATATGCTCTGTCCGGAGCGTATGAATGCCGAAGAATATCGCACTTATAAAGTTGAAAAGATCCCCAATCTGAATATAAAAGTGTATTAGAAGTACTCCAAATTCAGAGAGTACGTGTTTGGCTTGGTTGAACTTATAAGCTCTTCAAAACATATTCGGTGAGTTTGTTATTAACTCCTACAAAATGTAAGGGGAAGTGGTTCTTCTTACATTCGGAGGTGATCCACTGCATTCGAGCATAGAAATCCCAAGAACAGACATCAGAATCCCGAACCAGGTCCGGGCAGGTACAAGTTCTCCTAACATGCTTTCCAACACTGGAATTACAATAACCTGTCAATTGTATATGCAACCTTATTATGCGTTAGTTAACAACATTTCTGTCTGGAACAAAATTGCATTTGTTCGACTGGTAAATAACTATAAACATTATGCATCATAAATGATCTTATTGACTTACTGTAAACAACGAAATAAACGAAGCACGACCAGCGTCAGATGTTAGCAGCCCGAGTGCCTCACTTATATAGCCTAAACTAACCCATAATCCCAACTCTAATCCAGAATTGCGCGTCTGAATATCGTTCCTCGCCTGGAAGATAAAAGGTAAAAACGGAACGGTGGACACAGCAAATCGGACAGCAGAGAAGTATGCTGGATCAGTGAAAGCTTCAACCTCTTTAATAACAGCAATGTTACTTGCTGCAACATAATATGCAACCAAACACTTAACTAGTTATATGATCACCCTAAATTTATCAAAAAGGGATTGAAAATTAAAACATGTATTCAACCTTTTAGCAAAAAATAAAAGACATACCATAGATGAAGGTGATGACATTAAGCAAGATTATACTCTTGAATTTCTTTCTGTTTATGGAACAAGGCTTCTTAGCCATGATTGAAACATCACTTCTGTTTTCGGAAACTATGTTCGATCCTTGACGATTTTTCCCATTTCTCAAAGATCTTTCTGTCAAAGTATTTCTTGATACCGCTACGGAAATATTTATATTACTAGTAGTAGAAGCAGAAGCAGAAGCAGAAAATTCAGACGACGACGATGAAAATATGGTGAGATGAGTTGTTTTTTTATGGCTACAAGAATTGAAGTAGCATTTAAATGTTGCCACTAGAGAATAATCTCTAGGCATTTTCAAACTGGATAAATAAGTCATCTTTAATACCTCTTACTCAATTCTATGCAGTTCAAATTTATACCAACAATTTATGCTAATTGATATTATGCTCTGCTAATAATTGTGCACATGGAAATTGGTGTATTTTTTTTTTTTTCAAGTTATTACTACAACCTTATAAAATAGGCTTAGAAAAGACAAGGGGTTCTTCCTGATATTTCTTCTGGATGAGGTTTCACATGGGATGTGGACCATTTTCAATGGATTGTGATTCAACTTGTTTTTTTTTCACAGACAACACGACAATATACAATGTGAAGCATGCTTGAGAAAATAAAAACATTAGCTTAACACCTGAAAACCGACCACACTGTGTACATATTTCTGCCTGGAAATGTATTTCATGAAGCTAATACTCAAAAGCCTTGTTCTAAAAATCCCCGCGTAGCCATGATTAGTTCTTGCCTGGGCGCTAGACTCCCTTGTCCGCCTACATTATTCTTCTGATTAGGTCCCGCTTAACCTTGCCTAGGCTCCACCTCATATTTTATCAGAATCTAGAAGCCGGGTGAGACTGATTTATATTTCAGATTCTGCGTCTAGATTCATTTTGAAATATTTCAACAAACACTCTCTATTAACATAATCAAGCACTTTTAGCTTCTGATTCTCGACTATTGATAATTTCAAAAACACCCCCAAGGTTTAGGCTAATTACAAAAAAAACCCAAAGATGATTCAAAATTACAAAAAACTCCTTGAGGTTTGATTCCATTTTACATTTTCTTCCTTCATAAACAACGAACATCTCAAAAACCTCATGATATTTCTAGAAATATTACAGATTAACCCTTTTAAAATTAAGACATAATCAAATTTGAGGGGCTTTTGTAATTTTGAAACATCTCTGGGTTTTCCTATAATTAGCCCAAACCTCGGGGGTTCTTTTGTAATTATCCCTACAATAAATCAGTGTTTTTAAAAGCAGAAGTTCTAGCAAACACAACCTTACACAAGAAGGAAAATACTAACAAGGTTAAACCTCAATCTAAATCAACATTTTAACTATTCTCAAAAAAAAAAAAAAAAAATCAACATTTTCACAATTTCATCCTAAAGAGAGGATTAGAAAATGAATCCTCTATTTGAACATGATCAGTTTAACATCGGTTTGAATTGCAAAAAACACATTACATGAAAGAATTAGATTGTGTAAAAGAAAAAAAAAAAAAGAAACTCTTACAGATCTTGAGGGTCCTGAAACAAATATCATACAGAGCTTCATTGTGTCTGGATACTGTTCTATAATCTTTGAAGTCAACAGAGTTCCCATTCCAGATCCTGTTGTGTTGGAAAGAATTAATTTCAGTAAACATACTGCTCAAATGAATGCTATTTCTGTTGGAAATATAATAGATATTTTCGGGTGAATGGGAAATTGTTGCCAAAAGGTGTGATTGTTCATTTGAAATTATTCGGATTGAATAGGTTTATCCGAATAGCTGTGTTGTTTCGTTGGAAACCAATGGATGTGTCTTCGAATAAATGGACATGTCTGTTCGAACAGTTGTGTTGTTTCACCTGTGACTTTTGATAATCTATATATATGATTTTTCATGAGCATTTTGCATACATTCATAAGCATATTTTCTGTCAAAATTTTTGGATAAAAAAGAGAGAGTACAAAATATTCGAAGTTCATCGTCTCTTGTTATATGGAGTGCTACTACAACAAGAGTAGAGAGTTGTATCTTGGGAGATGTTTGCTATTCGATCGTGACAATGTAGCCAGACAATTCGTCTTAAAGACATAAAATCGAACTCTAGCCTCGGTCTAAAATTTATGCATTTTCTGCAATTGCATTTTTCTGAATTTCAAGTAAGTTTTCTATCAATTTCAGAATATAATATCGCACATGATATATCCCTAACAAGTTCACCTACTTAAAAAGGGTAAATGACAAAAACTACATCTGTGATATATGTTAATCACAGAATTACAAATATGTAACACCTTCAGATATTGCAAGCATCCCTGGAGAGGTTTGTTTTTACTTTAAAAAAAAAAAACCTTTAATGGGTGTAATTTGTAGAATAAAAACAAGGGATAATTAAACAAAAGAAAAAGAAAATTCCTGAGGTTCAGGCTAATTACAAAAAAATCCAAAAATTGAAAATTATATAAAAAATCCCTTAAGGTTTGAATGTGTCTTAGTTTTCCATCTTCATAAACAAAATATTTCAAAAACCCGTTCATAGTTATAGATGTATTACAATTACCACTTAGATAGAGGCAATATGAGGGGACTTATGTAATTTTAAAATATTTTCAGTTTTTTTTGTAAATAGCCCAAATCTCCGGGAATTTTTGTAATTATAACATCCACTATTTAAATGTTGTAACAGTACTTTACCATTTAGATACGTTAGTTGGTGTTATAACACTCAAAATTGATCTTATCTATGTAGTGTATTACACTGGTGTAATGTATAAACATCACATGTATCAGTTACCAAAGTTGAACCAATTTGGTAAAAATGTCAACTTTCTGTCGTTAACACAAATCATCCATTAACTCATGAAAAGACCATTCATGGTTTATGTGCAGATGGGGCACTTGTTCTGAACGTGTACTTGATCTAATTTATGTAATTTTATTACATTTGTTTGTCCAACATGAAACATTTTTATTCTTGTGTTAAAGTTGGCCGTGGCCCAATAATTAAGCCTTTATCAATTGGGCTAATTCATGTACTTGGAATTGGAATCCTTTTATTGTCTGAGTCAACATGTTTTACATTTTAAAAGGGGTGACAATTTAAGACACTATACGATTGACGATTTGTTAACACGGCATACGAAATTATAGGATCTGTGTTGGGGCTTATCAGGCTTGGGCTGTCACGATAAAAATGGGGCTAATATTGGGCTGACACGATAAACACGATAAGATACGATAATTTTTTTAATTATAGGTAATTGATTATGCATATAGGTAATTAACTATTTGTATTTGACTATTTTTATTAATAATTTATTAGAATATATGTTTTAAGTATCAAATATAAAGAATATAAAAAATATAAATTTTGTTTGTTAACGGGCCAAATGAACTTACCTAAATAAATTTGACAATTTTATTTATCGTGCTTGTGGTGTTGTGCCGTGTTTTTCGTGTTTTTAGCGTGACGTGTTTGAGCTTAAATTTCAGGTCCATTAAGCTTATTGTGTTGTGTTCATGTTTGGATTTATCGTTTCATGTTGTTATCGTGCTGGCCCGATAACAACCCGAGACAAACGTTTGCCTCCCCTACAACTGATTGATCATCTGAAAAGTTGTGTCGGCGAAAATCATTTTTTTTTCTATATAGTTATTATTATATTTTAATTTACTTTTTCTTGGCAAACATTGACAGTTGACAGAACTTAGTACTGTTTTTACTTCAAAGCATTAATTTGCACCTTGAATTGTATTTCATTCGGTCATAACAAATATAGGTCGTCAAGTTGTCAATTTTTTTTTTAATTAATGTTGGTTCTTGCAATTTGCTTTAAGATTATTTTTACCATTTATAGCACATGTATTACGCCAAGAAGTAAAAGATATTGCTGATCATACCAAAAAAGGTAATTATGTTTGGATCTTGAATTTTTATGAGGAGAATATAAAAGAAAGAAAAAAACATCAAATAATAGAGTAAAAAGTACTACAATCTGCCGCGAAAAAAAATAATAGTTGTGCCATGTTTGAACTTTAATTATAGAGTAAAGAACACAAGAGGTGGCAAATGGGTTTGGTCGGGTCGGCTGCCAGGGACGGACACAGAAACTGTAACATGGAGAGCGAAATTGAAAATATTTGAGAAATAGATGGCGAAATTAAAAATATTAGTGGGACAAATAAATTTTATATATAAATATACAATATATAGAGATATGTACTACATAACAAAAAAATTGAGGTGATGGGGGAGGCGATGGCCCCTTCCAACCTCCCTCTCGGTCCGTCCCTAGGTCAACCCGAAATTCCTCCATCCTCTATATTTGGTGTTCAGTCCAATCACTTTTAAAATATGGTTCAATTTGAATTAGGCCAATGGGTCAATTGGGGCGAGCCATCCTATAGGGCGGCGGGTATCTCAATACCTAGACCCGCCCCGTCCCCTCCATGGGGCGGGGCAGGGCGACCCACCACGGGTTGCGGGACGGGACGGGTCGCCCCATGTTGATTTTTTAAAATTTTTCAATACTTTTATCTTATATTTTATATTATTAATAATTTTTCAAATTATTTTTTGTATTATAAATACATATTATTTATAAAATTTATCATAATATATGTTATATATAATATTAAATACATAAAACTATATTATTTTATATAATATACATGTAAAACATATATTAAATATATTAAAAAAACTAAAAAAATAGCACGGGTGCAGGGCGGAACGGGTACCCCATGGAGCGAAAGTGATATCCGGACCCGCCCCACCCCGCCTGGGGTTACGAGGCGGAGCGGCCCAAACGGGGCGGGGCAGAGCATGTACCCGTCGAGGCGGGTCATTTTGCCATCCCTACCAAGATGGTTTTGTCAGCTCTAATGAACACTAAATTAAGTTTTTTTTTTTCTTTTTCATTTTAAATAACAATATTTTGTGCTTTATTATTATTTATTCTTTTTGCAGTCTTTTCTTTTTCACATTAATTTTTTGACTGAAACGTAGGTATGCCTAGCATTTGCTAGGCAGACCTGTGTAGCCTACAAAACGCTACTTAAGCACTGCTGCAATTACAGGCACATTGAATAAGACACAACTACACTAAACTCAAGAAATCACACACACATAATTATATATATATTCCATTTGTGTACATACAAATTTTGTATTTTCCAAGAAAATCATTTCATAATAATGGGCATACATACATACACACATATATATTTCCCTATACACACACATACCAACATGTGTGTGTGTGTGAGAGAGATGGGATGGAGATATGGACAGAGAGTGACTAAAAGGGTGAAATAAGAATGGATTCAGAGAAGATTCCAAAAGGGACGACACAGTAATTGTGATAGCACGTAATTGTGTTTATTTCGTTTGCATCATATCGTATATGTGAAGGTAAAAAAGGACAAACAACAATATGGGCATGAAAAAACAAACTACTACGTATGTAATATGTTGACTGGACAATAGGGGATTGTTATGTCAAAATTAGATATGCATCCACCCCAAAATAACCCCTTTGTTACCCTTGGGAATTGGGATTGTATACATTTTTTTAAAGAGATTTGAATCTCTATAGAGTCAAGCATGGTGTTAGAAATCTTTATTTTTGGGAAAGGATATAGAAATAAATTTTGAATTTGAAAAAATACGTTATCGATCAAGGAAAATTATGTTCATGTAGCTGACATTGATATTGCCTACGCACATGTTCAATTAGATCAGATGGATAACTCATTATTGTTAGGTCGTAATCTTGGAATATTTTTCATATCAACGTGAAGAGTATCTTGGCTTGTTAATACTTTTTATTGACTTGAAGTTGAACAATTATACGTGCATTAACTTGTAAGGATGATTATGTGATAATTGATGGAACTCTTTTATAGAAACGTTCCATTATCTAAGAATATGCAAGTGTATATTTAATATATATATTCTGAAACTAATATAGCATAAAAAAACAACTACATGAACGACACAATATTATAATAAATTACTAAAAGTCTACCCTAATAATTTGTCTAATAATTAATGATCCAACAAAGAAACTAAACAAATATAAAAAAAACAACAAACCTCGCAAAAAAAATTAATATATATACACTTTGATAACATAACTCTAAATATAATTTATTCTCTTTTAATTTAAATCTCATGACAATAACGTAAAAAGGTTATCTTTAATATAAACTTGATGGCGGATGAGTTGAACCCACAACTCCTTGTTCAATCTCACCCACGGCCCACATGTTGATGCAATTATTTTTCACAAATGAATTGAAGGCTTTAATTGTCTCTTCATAAGCGCTTGGAAGGCTCATTATATCGTCTCCAATGATCAATTTGGTTTTAGTAGTTTAATTGTTCCTTTTTTTTTTTTCTCTTTATTAAAGTTATAATATGAAATTAGAAAAATACCTTTAATTTTTTTCAAAAAAAATTGGGGCCCCGCCAATAAACCCCTTTGGACTGGGGAACATATTCCTGTTCTATTTTCTTTTCACTCCTATTCCATTATATTTGATGACGGACATGTGTTAATAAATAGATATGAGCTGTTTGATTTTTAGATGTAAACAATAAACATGTACACATATCAATCATCCAATGAGATAGAAGGAACAGGAAATCTAATTCCCTTGGATAGGCCCCCACCAACATGCATTATTTGCTCTATTGTAAAATTAATAAAAGCAGGTGATTAATCACGCGCAGCGTTAGGCTCCTCTTGTTCGCCTACGATTTTTTTTCCGATTAGGTCCGCCTAATCCTGCCCAGGTCCCACCTAATCTCGCCTAGGCGCTAGGCCCCAGCCTGCCACCTAGCGAGCGCCTGCCACTTATTACAACATTGATTATTTGTGTGCACGACAAATCAAATGGCTTGTGTTTACACATATATACATCTCTTTGCTCGTGTATATATTGTTGTTATTTTCATTTCATAATATGATAAATTAGGTTAAAGAATAGAAAGTAAAAAAAATATAAAAATTAATTCCACTTATAATTTATTAAAATAAATATTAAATAATTAGTTTTTTTGTATGAGTAACTGAAAAGGTGATGAAATACATGTATATATCACACATACAGTTTAATTATTATTTTTTGACTGAAATGATAAGTGTGAAATTTTATAAAGTTGGAATTACAAAGTGCAATAGTTTTAATATGTGTTGCGCATGTGACAGAATCTCGATGAAATGTTGTGCCTATGGGAGGTTACACAGATGGCGATAAGTCAATGTTTTAAAATCTGGACTATAATTGGTTATTGGGTCACTGGTTCAATCGAGTAAATAATTCTTAATAAATTGGTGGTCGCCCCCATATATATACATGCACACATCTACATGATAAATACAAGTACAAATATAAAAAACTAACAAATGGCAATAAAAATAAAACCTAAACTAATACATTATAATATCCATATATATACATATTTTCCTATAAATTATAATTAAAACAAGAAAAGTTTATTAACAAAAAAAAGTTTGAACCAGGTTAAATTAATGGGTCATTAGTTTTGTCGGATTTAACTGGGCGACAATGATTCTTCGGCCACCTAATTTCAATATACAACTAGATCGGACGTGTGATCATATCTCCATTAAACCAATCCAATTGGCTGGTCCGATCCATATCTCACAACATTGGGTAAAGATTAAAATCATGTACTTTTTTCTTTGAAAAAAGTTTGATCCCGTCATTGTAGGTACTCGATCTCAAGCCTCGTCATTTTGGTCACTCGGCTAACTCAATGTGTAAAAACGGTTTATCTATTGCGTATAAACCTACATTAGGCCAAGACCATAACATATATCCTTCTTCATCCATCGATACAATGTGTGAGAGTATTAATATGTAGTAGTGATATTATATACTAAAATTATGTCAAATCTTTATCTAGAAGAATTTTCTAGAGAGAGAGAGAGAGAGATGGTGTTAGGAGAGAGACAAAGCAAAGGGGAGAGATTAGAGGGGCAGTTTGGATTGAGAATAAGTGTGAAAGGCACGAGACAAAGGCAGAGAAGAACAATAAATGAGGTTGTAAGAAGGTGATGAGGCTTATGATAACCCTCATCATCGTCACGTCCCTCTCTCTTCACGTCTACCAATAACTCCCCCCCTTCACCCCCCACCCCCACCCCTCCCAGAATTCCACGCTCTTCTCGCCCCCCCCACCCCCCACCCCCACACCCCCTGCTTTTTTCTAATTTCTTCTTGGTTTCTCTAATATCAAAACTGTAAAAAAGTGTAGAATACCTGTGATTTGTGACTGCCACTGCCCCCCTATCACCCCTCCTCCTTCATTTGGCATCATCATAATATATCCCCAGTCAACCTTCACTTTTGTTTCAATTTCAACCTACACAATCCCCCTTTCCTTTCTTTCTTTCCCCCTTTCTCATATTCCAATTTTTGCCTACCTATTTCTTCACCCTTATTTTTGCACTACTCTACCTATTTTACCTTCAAGATCCACTTTTTATCACATTTTATTCATAACCCTTTTCTCCCCTTCATAGATTATTAAGGGGTTTTTACAAAAGTGAGGCCTTTATGCAATTTTAACATTTATTGATCATAACCCTAATTAGTGTTTGGCCAAGGCAAGATATATCAGAGGAATGATGTGGATGATGGGATACAATGATGCCGGAGATTTCAATACCAATATTCAAGATCCATTTACCGGCCGAAAACTCCGGCCACTCATGCCGAGACCCGCCACCGCAGCCGGAGGCGGCACAACAAACCCTCCTTGTTTAAATCACCATTTTGGCAAGTACATCATTTTTTCTTTATGTAAACATTTCATGGACTCTTTGATTTTTATTATGCATGAATCAAGAATCTTTTTTTTTTCTTCTTTTTTTTTTTCAATCTCAACAGCAATGGTGGAACAGAACAAGAGAGAACTAAACACACAACAAGTAGTAGTGAGTTCACGCTGGAACCCAACTCCAGAACAGCTTCAAACCCTCGAGGAATTATACCGGAGGGGTACCCGAACACCATCGGCCGAACAAATCCAGCAAATCACATCCCAGCTCCGGCGATACGGCAAGATTGAGGGCAAAAACGTCTTTTATTGGTTCCAGAATCACAAGGCCAGAGAGCGGCAGAAACGCCGTCGTCAGCTCGAAACCCTCTCCGACGAACAACAACAACCCAGTAACAACAACAACAATAATAACAATAATAATCGGGCCGAAAACGGCGAGAAGCGAGAACCCTCAGGTAATTAATTATTTTAAAAAAACCCTGATATGAAAGTTAAAAAAGATGTGATCTTTTGCAATCCCATTTTGTTTGGTAGCTGGTATAAAGTTGTGGTGATGGTTGGTTTTGGCAATGGGCTGGCATTTGTTTCTATTCAGATTTGTAAAGCTGTAATCTTTATTTGTTTTTGTGTGTGTTTGTGTGTGTACAGGGGCAAATAGGACAGTATTTGAAGTTGAACAGACTAAGAACTGGGCAATATCTCCTACAAACTCTAGTACAATTGCAGAGGTTCAGTTTTTATTTTTTATTTTTTTGCTTTCACCTTTAATTTTGTCTTTCTTACTTAATTTCTTCCAAAATTTATATATAATATCTTACTGCTTTTTATTTGAAAGCACTAATAAGCTCATTATTAGCACATGATTATTATGTATTAGATTATCTGATTAGAAAACAAGAACATATGTATATCTTCAGGTGGGGGTGGGGGTGGGGGTAGGAGTGGGGTTTAAGAAGAAGAAGCAACAAAAGCTTAGTTTGTTGGGAAATGAAAAGGGTCCAAAAGCTGCATACTTTCCTTTCTGTCTTGCTGCTATTGTTATGAAACATTGCTAGCTAGGGTTTTGGGGGGATGTGCTTTATTCATTACATTCTGGAAACTGGAAAAAAAAACTGATATGGGGCACTTACAATATTCTATCAACTATAAAGTTAAAAAAGATCATATTAGTTTCACCTTATTTCATCTTCTTGTACCTTTTTTTGAGTAGTTTAGCTAGGTATTTTTTTTAAAAAAACAATGAGGGTAGTTAAAGAGAGAAACCCGAACATGACTAACATGAACTTGACACGAAGTAACAAATTGTCTTAAAACATAAAATCTTGAATATAATTTAATTTAATTTGTTTTATATATTTCGAACATAACCCAAAACTGACCCAAAACTAAACACGAACACGACGCGGTGATCTGATAATGAAGATAAGATTTAAAGATATCTTATTATCTCTTAGGATTAGTTTTAACAGATTATTTTATTATCTTTTAAAAAAATTCAATAGTTATGAGTTTTATTGTTGTATGAGTTTAATTTTATAAATATTTGATTTATTATTATTTTTAGGATGATTAAATTGATATTAAAATTTTGAGATTATTCTCTTCTCCAAAACTTATTTACGTTCTTAACGTATTTAAAGATTACTTTGTGTGTTTTATTTGTTCTTGTTACGCTTTCCCTTGCATCACCTGAATTACCACCCTAGATGTACTAATTTCAATTTTACATTTTACAAATATTTATCCTAAAATCACAAAAACCCTCATGGAATTACACCTTAGCTAGGTCAAAATGTAGGGGGGGTCTATATCAAAATTAAGTCTTTTTCATTTTTTTTAATTTGACTAGTAAAATTAATTATCATACTTTTTGCATGCATTTAATAATAATCAGAAAACAACACAAGGGGCAACCAAAGGTGCAGACGCAGAATGTAAAACAGACGGATGGGTACAGTTCGACGATGCTACTGCAGAAATATTACAACAACAGCAGAGGAGGAATGCCACGTGGCAGATGATGAATTTGTCTTGTTCTCCATCTCCCACCAACCTAATAATTAACTCATCTAATAATTCTGTCACTTCCACTTCTATTCCATCATCATCAACAGTAGTCACAACATTAATGGAAACAAATAGGACTCATGATTTTATCAACATATTTTCCGAGCCCTACAATATTAATTCTCAAGACCATTCCGGGGCCCACCGCGGTGGGCCCCGCGGCGGTGGTGGTGATGAGGTGGCGGAAACACTCCAATTGTTTCCTCTGGAGAGGCGCCGTGGCGACGAGGAATGTGCGGAGGAGGAGGAAGAGGAGGAGGAGGAGGAATCGGGTGCGGACATGAGCACGGCTAATGGTGTTGCTACTAGTACTTTTCAATTTTTCGAGTTTCTTCCATTAAAGAATTGAAAAGAGTATTTGATCTTAATTTTTATGAATTGGCTATGAATGTAAGGAGATGATATATGTGATCTTGTTGAGAATTTGGGAATGAAAGGGGGAAAAAAAAGTTTACCTTAAAATGCATTTGTACTATGATTTGGCAAATCAATGAATTGCTTAGGAATATGGGAAATTAGGCATGGTCTATGTTGACTGGAGTAGACCTCTATGGTTTAATTCTGAGAAGTAGTGTTACTATTAGAAAGTCCAAATTTAGAATTAGATGTGAGGGTTTGACATTAATTGAAGTGCAAAGTTCTCTGAAATCAGAAATCAGAAATCTTGACATAGAATATGATCAGTGTTTGTTTTAATTTGTGAAGAGATTGTTTTTAGATATTTGTTAGGGATACTTACAAAAACACCCCTGAGATTTGGGTTAACTACAAAAAAAACCTCAAGTTTGATTATGTTCTAAATTTAAGGGAATAATTGTAGTATTTTTATAAATGTCAGGGGGGTTTTGAAATGTTTTTTTCTTATGATGAGGTTCCTCTTTAAGAAAGTCCCAGAGAGGGCTTAGTTGATCCATGATTTATGTTTCATCTTTCGTTTCCTTTTCGTTTGTTTCGAGAAATCTATCGATCAATTCCGATTCTTTCTTTTTCTCTTGATTCTTTTCCGATCGAAGTGCGAAAATATAAGACAATCAAACCTCAATGGAGGTTTTTGTAATTTTCAAAAATCTTTGGTTTTTTTTTTTTTTTGTAATTAGCCCGAACCTCAATGGTGTTTTTGTAATTATCCTTATTTGTTATGTGAGAGTTTCAAAATGTATCTAATTTATTATTTGCATTAGATGTATTATCTTTCATTCTCGATTTTTTTAATATAAAAAAGAAATAAAAATACATCCCCAAAATAATTTTCGAGTCTACTATAATATTTTATGTCGTTTCATATAAAGAAATCAATATATGTACTTTCACTTAGGAATTAACTTAATTGCAGTCAATATTCAAACATAAATGATTTGAATATATTTTTATTTTAACATAAAAATGTAATAAAAAGTTTTATCATGAAAATGTCTTTGAAGATTTTTTTAATAAGTTTGGAGTATTGGTTGGAGGGCAAGAGATAAATGATTAAATTCCAAAGAAACTGAAAGATACAGAGTTCGAACCTGGTCAATACCGAAAATGTGTTTGAAGATAAAACCATAGACTTTATATGTTTCATCTATATTGCATTCATTAATAGGAAGAAATTCTCCCATTTCCATATTCGTAATGCTATTAGTGAAAGATTTCTTTTACGTATATTGTATTTATGCACTACAAAAAAACTTTCAGCTACCGATATTTTTACAGCAGCCTACAAAATACGATAGAATAAGAAATGAATTAGAACATAGGATCAAAATATAAAAAAACATTGCTTTGGAATATGTGGTAAGTATCATTTTCTGAAATTTATGAATTGACATTTCTGCCAAGCAACTCAATTTGCCTATTAGAAATTTGGATGTTTTTGCTATATATGGAACATGCATTGGAACTTGTATCAGATAGAAATATAATATTTATTTTTCCCCTATATGAAAAGATTAATCTATTAAAACGTGACAGTGCACGCAATTTCAATTCCAGTTAAAGTTTCCGCAATTTGTACGAAGAATCAAAGTTAGGAACGTAAATGAAGCGGATAAACGTTTATTTGAATTTTTATTGAACTTTAAAAATTATGTTTAAAATTAATTTAATCGAGTTAAGCATAAATAAGTTTTAATCGAATCAAATATAAGTCGAGTTTGAATAGTTTAATATTTGTATATATATTTAATTTTTTTACTAATCAAGTCTGAGTGAATAAAATTTCACATTGTCTCAAACATAAAAGAAAAATATGTTTAAGATTGGGAGCTTCAAAAGGCCTTTTAATGATTGATTCTGAAAAGAGTATCAAATAATTTGATTTATTTTTTTAGCGTTTAACCAAAATTATCAATTGAATATATTTACAGGACTGAATTTGGAAAAAGCGAGAGGGTAACTGATTCCAAATGAATAGTGTAAGGGAGTTAAATGAATTTTATCCGAATTTGTACAAACTTATGAGCTCACCTAACTTTATCTTTTTATTCTTTTCTTTTGGATGATTTTCTAACAACTCTATTTTCACTTAGTAATAAAATAAATTTTTTGATTTTATTAAAATATTAAATGGTTTACCTCTAGTAGTTTAAGCTTTTGAATAGAATGGTTATTCAATATGGTATCAACCCAAATCAAATCAAATCGTCATGAGTTCAAATGTCACTACCACCTTAGAAAATTATGCACATATTAGACTTCATAAAAATTAGGTTTACATAAATCTAAATTCTTTTATTTCTCTCAAAACCCCAAGCACCTTTGCTCCTTCATCTTCTTCCTCCTTTTCTTTCTTCATTCTCCTAGGATGGGGAAAGTAATTTTCAGTAATTTAATTCTTTTAAGTTATATATATTTGCCCCCAATATGCCACTTTTTTTTCTAGTTAATAAATTTGTCCCATTGTGGAATTTTGTTCATAAGATCAGACGAGTCATTACCCAACGATACATGACAAAAACGAGATAACATTTGGTACGTGTTTTGTCCAGCGCCTCAATTACGGAATTTTGATTCTACGGATCAGTTAGATCATGTAGGGCTTACGTTAGGGGGCATATTAGAATATATTATTCAAAACATTTATATCCATTCCATTATAATTTTAAATTTATTTTAGTAAAACTGATTGAGAGAGATAGATGTTCATGTAAAGCCATACAAAATAACAATAGGCAGGCTTGGGACAGACAATGAAGGAATCATATTTAAAAGGGAAGGACCACAGTGAATTCAGTGAAACAATTGGGCATTAATCAGTCAAGCATAGTACAAGGACCTTCAGGGATTTTATCTAATTTAGATTTTTTTTTACTTTTTATTTATTTATTATATTATTATTATTATTTTGACTGAATGGGAAAAAGATTATAGCTATTATTTTCACTTTGACTATATAGGAAAAAAGAAAAAAAAAGCTGTTCTTTTTAACTTTGTCTGATTGTTATAGTCATATTTCATATTCACCATAGGTGTAAAAAAAATTACCAAACAAAATAGTACAAACCCGTTTTAATTGCAGGTCTGAACATGTATGTGTCTTTTGTTATTTCATGTTGGAATTCTGTGGAGTACTGGTTGCTGCTTTATTGACGTGATACAGTTATAACTGTTAATTTACACAGAACAACTATTTTTTTATGAAAACTTAATTGAAAAAAATTATATTTGTTTTCTTTTTAAAGTTTAAGAATTACTAATCATGAGCTTGTAGCTCAAGTAGTATCGTTCACTGTTCTAAAGGTATTGACCGGGGTTTGAACTCGGTATCTTCCAGTTTATGTGAAATTTATCACATCCCCTTGAACCAGTACTCCCAACTTATTAAAAAAAAAAATAATAAATAAATACAAATATTTAAAAAAAAAATTAAGAATTACTACCCATCATGGCGGCCTAGTGGTATCACCTCCCACTTAGTTGGGGGAGGTCAAGGGTTCGATTCTGTGTGCGCGTTTGGGCATGTAAAAAAAATTACTGAATATGCAAAAACATTACAAACATCTTCTTAAATTTGTAAAAATATTGCATTTATCCTCTTATATTAATACAAAATCAAATCTCAAAGGGAATTTTGTAATTTCAAACATCTCTGGATTTTTTTTTTTTTTTGTAATTAAACCAAACTTGGGGATAGTTCTTATAATTATCCCTAATTGTTATAGTGTCAACTTATTTTATTAAATTTTAAGAGCGCTGTTATTTAGGCAGTTGAAGTCATTTTCACTTAATTCACATAATTAGTGATGCATGCTTATGCTTTTTCATTATTGCCACTTACGAGCTTGTAGTATTTTCTATTATCTAATTGTAGCGATATGTTTCTTTGCCATGAATCTTTTAGGCTCCATTTGAATAGGTGGATTTGGAAACATATAAAATCATTCCCTCAAATTCTTCCCTCAAATCCAAACTCATCAATCCAAATATTGGAGCCTTAGTGTAAGTAATCAAATTATAATATGGAAGTTCAAATTAATGTTCAATCTTAAACCTCTTGTTTAATTGTGAGAGAAGCACAAGAATTAGTAAAGTAATCTCTCCTTCCTATTTAACAAATTTTTGAGTAGTTTTGGAAGATTTTTCAGAGAATAAAAGAAATAACAAATACTTTAAATTCTTACTAACATTGTTGTTTCCAGGGTCGTGACAGCCTGAAGGCCATCGAGGCGTCTGCTTACGGCCTCAAAATTGGGATGAGATCTCACGTTCTACTTTTTCATGTTTCACTCTATTCCATGTAATGAACGAATGACACATGTACAATTGTGACATTATTTTGTACACGTGTCATTCATCTCATTCAATATTGGAATAGGAAGTGGAACATACATGAACGTGGAACAGGAAATCTCAATTGCTCAAAATTAGTAAAGGCCCCTAAGTTAGTTTTATGTATAATTAACAATGTATTGTGTGTGTGTGTATATATATTCATCATTCATGATTGAAAGTACACGAAATTAATGTTTGATGGGAAAATAGAAAGTTTTTTCTTCTTTTACTTCAATAGAAAAATTAAACTATATCATAAAATTTTATTCTTTTCCAAAATGCATGCATTGCTTATACACTACAACAAAAATGGTAATACACAACACAATAACGACAACGGTTGTATGCTAAATTGTTGTAGTTAATAAAATAGACTACAGTTTGCAGGAAACCTGTAGTCTTTGAGCGGACTTTTTCCGAAACTACAACGGTTATTGAGCAACCGTTGTGTATAAGCGGTTTTGTTTGAAAACTACAACGGTTATTACAACGGTTTCCGAAAATCGTTGTCTTTATTGTAAAACAACAACGGTTTTGACAACGGTTATATGAACCATTGTAAATCAGCTGATTTTGTCTAAAACAACAACGGTTTACCAAAACACTTGTAAATATGCGTCTTTTTATAAACGACAACGTTTCAATGAAACCGTAGTATATTAGCATGTTTTCTAATTTACAATGGGTGTTATAGTGGTTTTAAAAATCATTTTTCTTTTTTTTTTTAAATTTTTTGAAAAATGAAAATAATGGCAAATATGAATGATAGAGAATAACGAATTAAAGGTTGGGGCACCTCTTTAAATTCTTCATTTTTTTTTTTTGACTTTGCAAAAATCAAAGGGAACAATATTTGTTCGATAAAAGGCCGGCGAAAAATCAAAGGAGAAAAAAATATTAATTGTTATATTAAAGGGAAAAAAATCAAAGGAAAAATTGTTAGATGAAAAGGGAGAATTTTAAATTAGTGACTTATGATTCCGCTGGAATCGATACGATGACCTCTAGCAATGGCCAATGAGAATGATACCCAAGCCGTTACGCCAACTTACAAATTTATTACCGAGTTCAAGCTTTATTTTTATATAACCATAGTCGTCCCTAGGACGGTCAAGGCGGCGACGGCGCACAGGACCCCTCCGGCGAGGGCCCCCACCCCCGGGATCTTTTTTTTTTAAATTTTAAAATTATTCATAATAAATCGGGCCAAATAGTCTCGAGCTCTTTTCGGGCTACAAAATAGTGGGTGTGGATCTTAGTGTTGTATGTCATTATGATGCAGTGGAGCACGACAGGGGGTTAAATGGCAGAATATGGATAGGGATGGCAATGGGGCTGTGCGGAGCGGGACCAGCCTCGTCCCCTCCAGGGGGGGTCGCCCCGTATTGATTTTTTTTTTAAAATATTTTTATCTTATATTTTATATTATTAATATTTTTTTAATTATTATATTTTGTATTATAAATACATATTATTTGTCATTATATATGTTAAATATAATATTAAATGCATAAAAATATATTATTTTATATAATATACATGTAAAATATACATTATATATGTTTAAAAAACAAAAAACAATGCAGGGGCGGTACCCACGGGGAGGAGGAGATACCCAGACCCCCCGACCCATCACGGGTCACGGGGCGGGCGACCCAAATGGGGTGGGACAAGGCGGGTACCCGTCGGGGGGTTATTTTGGCATCCCTAAAAGAATGCGATATCTACAAATTTACATTAAATGTTTTTAATGTTATACTTATCTACAAAAAGAAAATGTTATACTTATATAAAATGCTTGGTAATGTTAAATATTTACATTAAATATTTTTATTTAATAAATATATATTTTAAAATTTTAAACAAAATTTACAAATTAGATTTTATATTTAGTTGAAAATTTTAAATTTACATAAAATTTTATAGTTAAATAAAAAATTTCTGACCTCTCCTATCATAATCCTCCTATTAGAATTATTTATTATTTATTTATTATTTATTTATCTTTTTTTTGATCGGTTATTATTTATTTATCTTATTATAACTAACCTTTTCTAAAGCAAAAATATTATTCCCTCTCTCAGCGTAAACTTCCCTCCATCTCTCACCGTGAAGCGTGAATTCCCCTCCCCGCCTCTCTCAGCGTTGATTTCCCAGAAGCCCTAGCCCCAAACCCTAGCGTCGATTTCAAAGTTGATGAAAAGGGAGAAACAATTCGGATAATTCTCTTTTAGTATTGTTAAGTGAGGGTGCCTATTGGGTACCATTCTTCTCTGACGACCTAAGCAACTGTTATAATCATGTTTACGCGAATTGTTTTTGTGTATGTTTGTGGAAATGCTATATATTTTCTTTAAAACACCCTTAATTGCTTGGATCCGTGATTATTCACGGTGTTAGGTTTTTTTGTTTTTTTTACTTTCTCTACTTCACCGTATCTTACTTGATAATGTATAATTCTTTAGGGTTCCCTTTTTTCCTCCAGTTTCCGGTGTATTCTAGGCGTGTTTTTGTGTACAAAATGAAACTTGAAGTATCTAAAGGTTGCTTTTACACTTAGCTTTAAGTTAATTTTTCAGTGCAATGTTTTGTCCTTTCTTATTCCCTGTCTATTTTGCATTTCTGTCATTATTGAACTATATATATATATATATATGTCTTGTGTGTTTTAACTTGGCTGATGTGTGTTACACACATTTACTTTCATCTTTAATCATATGGCAATGTCTGGCTACTTGTGAGTTGAATTTATTGTGGCTGAATTTTTCATTTTCTTGAGGTTTGTCATTAACCTAAGGAGATAATAGTCTTTGATTACTGTATGAATATTTGCTGAGAAATGCTGGTGGATGCTGCAAATCATGTGTTAACCTTTTGAGTTTTCTTAATTCGGGACTGAGTACATAAATTTACTCACAGATGTGTGCTCTGCTTGTCAAATCCCTCTATTTAATCCACTTTCTTATGGGGAAATCTTCAGTGGGTCTTTTGAGTGTTGACATGTTTTAGTGGAAGAAGTTTTCACATTTTCTTAATTTTCTCATATGTTTTTGGAGAATTGTTGCGTTTGGTTTCCAGTAAATTTGAGAAAAGAAAGTTTGTGATTTCCACCTACCTAAATATGTAGTACTGGCATGTTGTCATTGCTGTCCAGATATTGATGTTTGTAATTTTCTTAGAGGTTCATGTTGGTATAGTTTCTCTCAAAGTGTTGTTCCTTTCCTGTTTTTCATTTTTGCATTGAAGGACACTAACCTTGGTGTTCTCTTTCCCCCCTGCTATAGGTGTTGAACATTGAAGTGGACTAGTGGTTTTTTGACATGTCAAGGTATCATTTTCAAAACAATTAACCTTGGTGTTTTCTTTCCCTGCTATAGGTGTTGAATATTGAAGTGGACAAGTGGTTTTTTGACATGTTAAGATGTCAATTTTCAAAAACAAATTGCATGTGTATTTAATACATGCTCTTCTGTGCTTGTGTCCTCATTTTGAATTTACTATTATAAATTATATATGTACAGCTAGTCACTATATCTATTTGATTATATTAGGGCTCAAAATTACATTATTATCATGAAGTAAAAGGGGATTTGGGTTTTGGCAACAATGATTAATTTCAAAGGAAATAGTTCAAAAATGAGGGTATTATGGAGAATGTTTTAAAATCCTGTCCTTTTATCTCTCTATAGATGCACATTTAAATTTTGTACCTTTTCTACGCAATAATTATACACATTTTGAGTTCAAAAATGTTAGGCTCTAAATTAGTGGACCATCAGAGAATTGCAGTTATTGGATGCTATTACATATTCATCGACTTGCATGTCCTAAAAGGATGCATCTGAAGGCTAGAACATATTTATTTAAAGTAAATCATCTTCATTTCTTTAACAATCTATGTGTTGAAATGGGGAATCAATGTTGGATGAATTATTGAAGCAACTAAATCCCCCACTGTGGCAATGGTTCTCTGTGGCAATATTTTTTTATTTGTGGCCTTAGAGTATTTTTTTTTTTGACAGTTGATCGGTCCTGTGGCAATATTTTTTAATTTGTTGCCATAGAATGTTTTTTAACTTGTGATTTGTTACCATACTACGTGAATGCAGTTAGAATTAATGAGTCCTCTAAAGGTTGACTTTTGTTTTTTATCAACAACTAGCAGTAGTCGTAGCAATCTTCACTTTAACTGGCATTTTATATTATGAGGTAGGCAAAAAAGGTTAATATTCAATGCTAGCATTTAGTTTTTATGAAGTGAGGGTAGGAAGCTAAATAATGTTTTATAAAATATTAAGTTACAGTTTTTGGATGCCCTTTCGGGGTTCATAATCAGAAACTGTTGTATGCTTATGAAAATGATGGGTAGACCATTTTCAGTTTTTGGGAATTGATCTTTGCTGGGTAAAAATTAAAATTTTGTAATCCAATATATGATCAAATGTTTTTTAAGAGGTTTTTTGTTATTATCTATGTCCTTAATAAATTCATTCTATTTTCATTTTTTCTTGTTAGGATGTCTCAAAATAAGTTTTTTATTTCTTAAAATGAAAATTTTGTTTCCAATGGTACCATTTCATTTAAAATAATATTTTTACACTACTAACTTTTTACCACCAATTTTAAGGGAAATTGTATTTAATTATGCTATATTTCCAAAAAAAAAAATAAAATTAACGCTTTTCTAAATTATGTGCCATTCCAATGGGGGCTTTAATGTGATTTGATGTGTTGACACCATATTTTATTAGATTACATGCTCTAAATGAGACATGATTTTGTTTTATTAATTAGGTCATTTGAGACCAAAGTCGTAGTGCAAAAGAGGTATATGTAGTTCTTTTCATGCGGTGTTAGTATTCATGAACTAATTTGAAATGCCATATTAGTTGGATTGTTCAATTTTCTCTTCATTTATGCCATATGATCACTGGATTGTTCAATTTTCTCTTTATTTATGCCATGTCATTGATTCTTCAATTTCTCTTCATTTATGCCATATCGGTTATAATGTTCAATGACTTTATAGATGATCAACTATGTGTAATATTTAATTTTTTCTTCAGTTGCATATATATATTGAGAAGTTGAGAGTACTCAAAATATAGTAATGACATGTCTTTTGTTGTGGCGTGCAGTTGGTTTTTGGAAGGTGTCAGATGGAAAAGAATTTTGAAGAAGCTATGCACTTGATGTTAAGCAGATATTTGGGTTTCTCTAGTGGGAGCAATGGAATTCAAACTCTAGATTTTACTTCTTCGCTTGATGTTAATTTGCAACTCTTGATGTTTTATACATCTTGATATTATGTTGCTCTTTTTAGACATATATTAATGAATTTGAAGTATTAACTAGTTTAATTTGATGTTTTAATTTGGTTTTGTGAGTTTATAATTGTGTTTGTAAATTGTAATATAGGAAATTATGAATTAATAAATGAGGCTATGCAACAATAATCAATAGAAAACACCACGATTTGAAAACCGTTGTGAAAGATTACAAACACAACGGTTCTCAACCATTGTCTTTTTGAAAAATGAACTGTTGTAGATGCAGGTGTTGTTAAAGAAGTACCAAAATAACAACGGTTTTAACCCGTGGTCTATGTCTACAACACAACGAATTGTGCAACGGTTTCTAACTGTTATCTTTTATCATAACTACAACGGTTTGTAACAGTTGTCGATTATCGTAAATGACAACAGTTTTTACTGTTGTCGTTTATCATAAAAACAACAGTTAAAAACCATTGTGTTTTAAGACAAATACAACGGTTATTAACCGTTGTCTTTATGATACCTCTTTTACAACACCTTCATCTACAACAGTTATTATCCTTAATTGACAACGGATAAAATCCGTTGTCTATTAGCGTTTTTCTTGTAGTGATAGAATATTATTAACTATACCTGCTACTATCGAAAGATATTTTTCAAAATTGAAATTAATTATGTCTTATTTGATATCAAGTATGTTACGAGATAGATTGAATGAATTAGACATATTATCTATTGTAAATGAGATATTAGAAATGCTTGAATATAAAATTTTAAAATTGATTTTGCAACTCAAAAAACTGTAAAATTAAAAAAGTTCAATGGTATATTGAACTACGCCCTTTTAAAATTTTGCCTAAGGCCTTAAATTCCCTAGACACGATTCTGGTTGTCTCCACATTAAATAATGAAAATAGTGCCATGAACATGTATATTGTATTAATATAACATATTTCCCACAACTTAATGTAAAAAAAACAGCAAATACAAACAACTTTTTCCATCATGATAGATTAATATAATTTCCCTATTTGGAATTTTTGACAACTTAAAATCAAGGGGGATAACCTTGGCACAGAAGGGTCCAATTCCCACGTTTTAATAATTTGGACTGTCATTTCCTCTCTCAAAATCTTTTTAGAATCGAATTTTTATGCTACGCATTGGCAAACGAAATATGATCAAAAGATCACCCTGAAAAGGAGAAAAAAGCTGAGAGGGGGACATGAAATTTTTCTTTACCACAGTTAATCACGCGGAGCCCTCTTATTTCTTGTTGCTAAAACATTGACCCCTCCACATAAGGGATATTCTATGTTTGCCCCTCCGAAATTGAGTCAAATACAAATTTTATTGCTTTTGAGTTTGTTCTCTTAAGTCTTAATATTAGGGGAAAAAAAAGACAAAGAAAAGTATTATAAAGTAAGTATAAAAGTATTATTTAAAGATGAGTAAAAATTAAAATAAGTGTGAAAGATGTTAATTTTTTTAACATAAAAGCAAATATTTCATTTGAAGAACTCTAGAGTTTTTTCACGTTAGTTTGGGTGATATAATTTTTTTTAGAATATATTCAAACATTTTATCGAAATTATCCATCCTGTGGTCAACCAAAATATATGGGCATATCCTTCGCAGAATTTATTTTAATTTTTTTTAATAAAACCAATCAAAAATATTACTAGTTATATCAAAATATATAAACTAATTTAATAATCAATAGTTCTAGATGAAAAGACGAGACAAAGTAGCTTAGTGACAAACATTTTTTACACATGACATAATTGGTCATGAGTTCTATATTTTAAAAAACAAATTATTTTAAATAAAACATACATAAAAGGAACAAAAACTAGACTATTATTTAAAAAAAAACCCATACATAAAGCGGATTGAGAACCTAATATGTAATGTATCATTTAATAAAGGGATAATTACAAAACTGCCCGTGGTTCGGGACAATTACAAAAAAAAAAAATAGAGAAGTTTCAAATTAAAAAAACCCCTTAAATTTTGATTTCGTCTTGCATTTCCTCTTCATAAGATTCTTCTTTTCGAAAAGCCCCCTTTACATTTATAGATATATTATAGTTAACCCTTTAAAATTAAGGCAGAATCAAACCACATGGATAATTTTTATAATTTTAAAACCTCTCTGGGTATTTTTGTAATTTTCCCATACCTCAGGGGTAGTTTTGGTAATTATCCCTTTAATAAATTATGAAATATAACACCTCAAACTTGCAAATAAAGAAAAAAAAATGATGTGGGCCCTCTCCCCCCACAAGGAAGCAATAAAAGCAAACAAATTTTTAATAATGTATTGCATGTAGTGTAGCATGCCAGAGTGATATTCATTAATGAGGGAATGCCATTTTTCTGCTCAAGGAAAATGACAATACCTAAGGCTGCACCCCTCAGCAAATATAAACAGGCAAACTGGGTACAAATCACCAGTTTCCCTCTTCTAGTTTAAACTTGTTCTTTGATATCTCTGCAAAAAAAAATTTAAAAAAATAATACTTCTAATCTCTTCAATTTCACTCTTTCATCATGAGGTCATCATGGAACTAATAATCATAGCGTCTCTCTTTCTCTATCTATAGTTCTATACCACATTGTAAGGATCTTTTATATAGGATTTTTAATGTAAGGTAGTTTAATTTTGTTGATGTCCATAAATTTTATTAGGTTTGAATTATTTTGGTACAATCATATGTTTTGGTCTAATGTAACATCATGTGAGAGGATAAGTCACTAGCGGAGCTAGGGGGCTATGTTGTGCCCTGACCCTCGATCCCAAAAAATAATATTGTTAGAGTTTATAAGATTTTTTTTATTTTTCTATTTGATCCACCCCACTTTCGTGTATTGGATCTGCAATTGGGATAAGTGGTTCGATGACACTTTATATCAAAGAGGCACGTAAGTAGTCAAGAATTTCATCCACCTCCATTTGTACAAAATTTAATAGCAAGTTTTTGTGTGTAAATGTTTAAAATAACTTTTTAAATAATTTTACAATGATATTTAAGAAAAAAAAATATTACATGTATTGCTTTTCACTAGGAAAGTTCAGCATCTTGCTTGGTAAGAGATTATGTTTTTTAGAAATTAGAATCATGTTGATATTGCTTCTATGAGAACCTATTTCATCTGGAAAATGTTATTTAATTACCCCAATCTTTTCTTAAGTTGTTTCAATATAGGCATAGTCCCCTGGACCTCCACTTGGCTTATATTCCTAGTAGATATACTTCAAACAATATATATATATATATATATATATCACCTTTGTGACTAGCTAACAACTTGTTTCAATATTGGCAGTATATTTTGATATAAATATAGCATAGGTTTATAATTAATATAATCAATTTCATGAGAAAATAAAGTTTGCAACAAAATATTACTGGGAGAACTTGTATAATAGTAAGCATTAATTAATGAGGGGAATAATGGGACAAAAATGAGAATCTTGTAAAAAGTTAAATTCATCATTGGCGTCAATTTATGACACAACACGATAACTCGAAAGGAATCTAACACGAATTTAGCAGGTACGGCTACAACCTTGACAGGTTTGGGTCAAAATCGGGTCAAACACGGTTAACAGTTGAGATAAATAGGTCAGGTTAGGTCGACACGATTGACATGTTTAACCCATTTAATTTTATAGTGACATATTATTTTCATATTTTGTGATGTTTTAGTTAGTTATATGATTATAGACAAATTATTTCATATATTTTTAATAATTTAATGTGCTTTTTATTTGTAATTTTAGTTTTTCCCCATTTTTTATTTTTTCGTATCAACTTTAAATTATATAGAACAGAAAAAAAAAAAAAAAAAAAACTCTTGGTCACAGATTAAATTAATCTAAAAAAGAAAAAAAGAAAAGAAAGAAAATGCAAATTTAAAAAAAAAAATAGTGAATTGATATTTGGTATTCCTGCCGATTTCTCTCAAATCCCCATAATTCGAAGCCTCCATGCTATGTGTGCGTGTTGTGTTACCCGTGTCATAGATGGGTCGTGTTCATGTCGTATATCTTGACACAAATAATTAAATGGGTTATGTTCTTATAAAACCTGTAATACCGTATCAAAACACGACGTGCGAAGATGAAACACAATACGATTAATACCCCTATTCATCAACGCGCTCAAGTATATTAGTATACAGGCAGTGCACAAAATTAAAGAAAAGTAGGACTTCTTTAAACTTGGAGTTAGGGCCTTATGAAGTTGGGCCTTGGATTTTATGAACATGGCTTGGTATTGAGTTTGTACATTGAGTATAATTGCATTTATAACAGAGTTTATTTTTCTGGTAGTAAATGGGTTATGGGATTTCTGAACGTGGATTATGAAATAAAGAAATAAAAAAGAGAAGCTGAACTTTGGTGGGTTTGTGATTATGGGCTTATAACTTTTGGGGTTGGTGGTATTTGATGGGTTTGTTGGGCTTTCTTTAGTATCATTTTTATTGTTGGCATGTATAAATATTGCTTCTGTTCCAGATTTTCAGAGAGTTTATTTATAGATCTGGAATAGCCGCAGCACTAGAAGATTGAAATGCCAAGAAAAACAATTAAATGTCACAATCTAACATTGGGATGTCCCGTTCATCTATTTCAATTTATCAAAAAAGAAAAAAAAATTCGTGAGTTTATTATAAAAACTGAAGAGTTTTTCGGAAGAGTTTATCATAAAAACTGACTAATGAGATCTCTTCAGGATTTAAAGATTAACAAAAAAAGAATAGACAAAATTTATAATATTATTTGATTGATTGCATTTTTGGTTGTAATATTTTCGATAAAAATAATGAAATAAGTTGTAGACAGAGATGTTTAGTGTAATAATATGTGCATATATTATATATGTAATTTGGGTACTGGAGGAAGTCATATTCCCCTCGAACTTGAAAGTTGAAACTGCTAATCCGTTAAAAAGTATACTGAGATTTCATATTCCATTGCATTCGATGATGAAATGTCATATTCCATTGTTTTGGATACATTATAATAGCCTAATAGGAGGTGGAATAAAAAATTGGAACGCATTAACTCTGTCACTCCAAATCTTTTCAATACCAACTCCCTTAATACAACTTTCTCAAAAAAAAAAAAAAAACTCCCTTAATACAATATGTTAATCACCATTACTAACTCTAACGACAATCTTTTTTTTTTTTTTTTGACAAGAACTCTAACGACAATCTTAATACATATGAAATTCGACTCTACAAAAATTTAGAAATAAGATCCATAAACGGGAGCTACAAAAACTCCACATTTACTTTGTTTAATAGCTAGGCCTGGGCCAATTTTGGGTCAATCGGCCCAATCGTTGCTTCAAAAGCCCAATTATTTTAATTTTTTCACTATGTAATTAATTAAAGGTCAATTTTTCCCCACTTTAACTTGAATTAGATCATAATTCGGCATCGAATAAGCATCTCACAGTAAATTTATCTTATAATCTTGATCGCGTATTATTTCATTATTTTAATCTACTTACATTTTTTCCAGATCTATAAACTCATAAAACATGAAAGGGAAAAAGTAAAAGGCATATATAACTAGTTATTCGATTTTCAGCCGTTTGTAAAGAGAAAAGCTCATAGGATCCTAAAACTCTAAAAGTGATCAAACTAATCCATCTTTTCACAAAGTTTGACCAAGAGTCTTAATTAAAGTGAAAAACCTTTTCTTAAGACAATTATTAACCATTAATCTTGTATAGTTAGGCCCAAACACCCCCACCCCACCCCCAAATATATATATATATATATATATATAATATCTCTCTCTCACCTAGTCACTATTTCCGCCTTGCCCCTCCTCTTTACCATGGTCGAAGACCAAAAGTCCATGGTCTCTGGTCAGTGGTCACTAGGCCTTTCCTTTCTGATGGATGCTTCTCTTCTGCGGTATGGTTCTTCTGAGTTTGGCTTGTGGGTTTAGGGGCTTGTGAAAGTGGTGGTGGCGATTTTTGAGGTGGTTTTGGCGGGAATGGACTATGGTGTGGAATTGAGAGAGGGAGAGGCAGATTTCATGCTCTTTGATTTTTGTCTTCTCTGTAGATGGTTTTTTGTCCACATCAGGTGGTTTTTTATCCCAATAAGTGGTTTTTTTTCTTTTCAATTAATAAATTTGACAATTTTGTGAGATTTTGCTTAGAAGACTTAGATGTTTCATTACCTAACGATATGTGATGAAGTGAGACCAAGTTATTTGGTACATGTTTTGTTCAACGTCTTTCGTTGCGAAGTTCTGAATCTATGGATTAGTTTTATCTGTTTAGGTTTAAAATTTTGTTTTTGATCTGCCGAGGTCTATGATCTGTAGGTTTGCAATTATTTTACATTTAATGTTGTAATCAGTTGTAAGTTTCTTCTATTTAATAAATGAAATTTATTTTGACTCAAAAAAAACATTAATCTTGTACTCCTTCTATTCAAGATATGTGATGTTTTGGTAAATAAAAATTCTTCGAAAAGAATGACGGTTTGACATTTTCTAAGCTGGTGAAAACAAAAATTCCCAAATTATCTTTAAATATATAATTTTTTAACTTGTATTAATGTCTAAATTTATTTTGTTCCGAAACAACATGTATGATTAATTAAGTGTATATTGGTTATTTTAATATAGTTCTTTATATGTGTATTTTTTTTCTAAAACGTCACTTATTCGGGAAACAGAGTGAATATCATTAATTTGAACTTTCTTGAAGGACATTCACAGAATTCGAACCTTTGATATTTGGGTTTGATAATAAAAAGTCTTTGTCAGCAATCAATCAATCAAGATTACTAAATAATTAAGGGCATAGATTTTCCCTTCTCAATAAATAAATTCATAGATCTAAGTCTGACCATTAATCAATTAATACTCTATTAATACTAATTAATTGTTTAATATTGATGTAGTCATAGATCTGCGTGAAGCTCTGGTAAACGACAAGAATTCCTATAGAATCTCTTTGAGCTTTGTGTCTTTTTGCTTGCAAAACCACAAGTTGGTCAATATGTATTTTAGTACAAAATTCTATGATCAGTTATCGATCTAAGTATCCATTCACAATATAATAAACTTATGTAAAAATAAAAGGAATAAAAAATCGAAGTATGCATGTTATATGTTTTGTTATTTATTGATTTGACTAAATCAAAAATTTCATTTTACTTACATAATTACCGATATAAATGATTTTGCCACTAAATTTTACAATTTTCTACTCTACAGAATAAAATATCATATTTCCCCAAATTATACTAACAAAGTACCGACAGATTACCGATAGTTTTTCAATTACCGACAAATGTTCTGTAGGTATTTACCAACAATTTTGAATTCTATAGGTAAATATTTTACCTACAATGATATTTCTGTAGGTAAACTGGTTTTTTCTTATAGTGAATCCGTGCAATGGACCGTCCAACCCAAACCCGATTCACACCCATCCCAACCCAAGAAAAGAAATGTACAAACTGCGAAACTACAAAATTATATCGGGGCATTTGAAAGGATTGCAGACAGGGATGACAATGGGTAGGATACCCGCCTATTTAAGGCTATCCATACCCAAATCTTATAATATTTATACTACTCGTATCCATCCCAAACCCCATTAAAAACTACATCTATTACCCGTACCCATCCCAAATCCATTTTCCGATACCCGCGTACTACTCGTACCCGCCTAAGCCCCGTTTTATTTTATATAAAAACTTATAATTACACGAATATTTAAATAACTATTTAAATAGACACCCTACCAAAAACTAATTATTATATAAGAAAATCTTAATATGTTAAATTATTAATAAATATAATAATTAACTATTTTAATTTTGTAAGTCACTACAGGCTATCGTCATTCATCAACTAAATCAAAAGCATCACATAAATACAAATGTAACCAATACATTTTATAAAACTGCAGAATCAATACTAGTACATCATTTAGTTTATAAAACACACCATCAGACATGTAGTTTTATCAAGCGTGGCAAAATAAATAACAACTTTATATCTTCTTTATAGAAAATAAAAATTTATGTTGGGCTTTTATGAAGAAATATATAATGTCGGACGAAAAAGATAAATAGAAGTTACTAAGGGGTAAACGGGTTCGGGTAGTGGTGGGTATCTGAAGGGTAAAATCATACCCTACCCATATATAAATGGGTAGTAATTTCTCATATCATACCCGTCCTAAATCCAAAAAGGACTACCCATATCCGTCCCATTAGGATTTGGGCGGGTAAGTACCCACGTATACCCATCTCACTGCCATCCCTAATTGCAGCTGTTTCAATACCTCATATGATTCTAAGCAAAATGCCCTTTTTGTAAAGACATATATGATATATGTTTCAAGTTAAACTGTGCTTGTCTAATTTTAGCATTATTATATTGCAACCTTTGTATCAAACGAATTTCCCAATTTATGTTGGTTTGTTCATATGATGAGAATAATATTGTGGTGGGTCATTTCACTCATTTGGGGATCAATGGCATTTGAACTGAAAATCGGGAGTCCGATTCCGGTAAATAATCAATCTAATGTGCTACTTTTAATCAAAATTTATTGTTATAGGCAAGTTTAACCCTTTTAAAGCTTTGTGTCACGGACTTGTTCCCTTAACAATGAACCGTGCGGCTTTAGCGCTCTTCCGCCCCTCGCGGTTGCTAAGTCAGCCTCTCTCGAACGTGCTTGTGTGTGAAGAAGTGTAGAATGAAGGCAAAGTAAAGCTCACAAGATTGTTGGGAAAGAACACTTGTATTGATTCACTCAAACTTGCTTACAAGACTTGATGGTTTGCAAATGAAACCTTGCCCCTATTTATACTACTCCACCTCCTAAATGGACGGTGGTGATGCATTTGATCCTACGGTTGGGAGAAGTTCTCTAGAACTCTCCAAGGAATGTCCCTAGAATATTCTTACAAGATATTTACAAAGGAATTCTCTAGAATCACCCTACAATCTCTACAAAACTCTACAAGACTTGAACGTCTATGTACAAATGGGCCAAGTATTTAGGCCATTGTATGGGCTTGATTCTGGGCTAGCCTCCAAGCTCAATGCAGCAAAATTGGGCAGCCCGTTACATTCTCCCCCACCTAATCCGGCGGCGTCCTCGTCGCCTCGTACTCGCTAAGTTGTGGTCGGAACTGCCACAAGTCTTCTTCAAGTTCCCATGTTGCTTCCGACTCGGGTAGCCCTTCCATTTGATTAAGTATTGAGCACGGCGTGGAACACCTCGCCTCCGTACGATTCTCTTCATGAGCACCTCTTCCACGTCCTTGTCATACGACTTGGTCACCACAGGAGGTGCTCGTTGCGAATACCCTCGGCTTGGGTCTTCCTTGTCCACATGATATGGCTTCAACATACTAACGTGGAAGACCGGATGAATTTTCAAAGTATTAGGTAGGTCGACACGATAAGACACCTTACCTACCTTACCAGTGATTGGAAACGGCCCTTCATATCGCCTCACCAAGCCTTTGTGCATGCCTCGTAGCGCCTTGAACTGTTGCGGTAGAAGCTTGATGAAGACTTGATCGCCAATGGTGTACTCATTTGGCCGTCTCTTCTCATCAGCCCATTTCTTCATCTTCTTACGGGCCTTTTCTAAGCATGAACGGGCTAAGTCGGCATGCTCCTCCCATGACTTAGCCATCTTCGTTGCCCCCGGACTCTGCCCATCTTCTAGGCCTGTGGCCAAGGTGTGTGGAGTCAAAGGTTGTTGTCCCGTTGCAAGTTCGAACGGGCTTCGTCCCGTGGCCTCACTCCGCTGCAAGTTATAAGAGAATTGCGCCACATCAAGGAGTTTGGCCCAATCTTTCTGGTTGGCACTCACAAAGTGCCTCAGGTAGCACTCCAACAAGGCATTCACCCGTTCAGTTTGTCCGTCGGTTTGGGGGTGAAAGCTTGTTGAGAAATTCAACTCCGTGCCTAGGAGTTTGAAGAGCTCCGTCCATAGTCGCCCTGCAAAGCGAGGATCGCGATCGCGATGATATGCCGTGGTAGTCCCCAATACTTCACCACGTTCTTGAAAAAGGCCCTCGCCGCCTCCTCATTTGTGGCAATCCTTTGTACAGGGTATGAATGTCCCGTACTTGGAAAAGCGATCTACCACCACCATTATCGACCCGAACCCCTGATTTGGGCAATGCACTTATGAAATCCATGGTGATGGAGTGCCATGGACGGTCGGCGACGATGTAATGGCTCGAGCGATCCCGCCGGTTGCTTATTCTCCGTCTTGTCTTTTGGCACATAAGACAAGTCCTCACATAGAGTTCGACGCCGTCCCCTCATCTGTGCCAAAAGTATGCTTCTAAGTAACGCCGAGGTACGCTTTTGGCGGATGTCCCGCCCATTTTGTGTCGTGACATTCCTTGATGAGATCCTTCTCAAACGTCCCATCTCGGAACGTATAAACGTCGCCCTTTGGTGTAGAGTAGCCGCCCCTCTACCCAAAATTGCTTGGTCTCCCTCCTTGGCTAGCTTCATGAGCTCCTCGCCATAGGGTCATGCTCCACCTTGTCCGATGCGGTCCACGATCTCCCTTTTGTCGCGCTTTATGGCCGCAAGCTCCGCCTGCGGCTTAATGCGTCGCTACTACGTTGGCTTTCCGGGTTTGTACTCTAATGTGTAGTCGAACTCGGCCCAAGAAGTCTTGCCACGAGGCTTGCTTCGGTGATAGCTTTTTTGCGTTTGGAAGTAACTCGTGGCAACGTTGTCCGTCTTGATGGTGAAATGAGATCCCGAGGAAGGTAGTGTCACCACACCCGTAGGCAATGAATTATGGCCGTCATCTCCTTCTCTCGCACCCGCACCGTACCGCGCCGGTGTCGTTGAGCTTGCGGCTTTCGAATGCTATTGGATGTCCTCTTTGCATCAATACTCCCCAATAGCAAAGTCGGACGATCGGTATGTAATTCGAATGGCTTGCCAAAGTCGGGCGATCTTAGGACCGGTTCTGGCTTATCGCACCTTCAGGTTGTCAAACACCTCCGACATTTCTCGGACCATTCCCATGCTCTCCCCTTCGAGCGGGTCCCGTCAAGGGTGCCGCCCGTGCGAGTATCCTGTATAAAACGACGGTAATAATTAACAAGACCAAGGAAGGATCTAAGTTCAGTTACCTTGGTCGGGGCCTCCCACTCCATGATTGCCTTGATTTTAGCTCCGTCCATCTGAAGCTTCCTATGTCCGATGATGTGTCCTAAGAAGGGTACCTCCTCCTTGGCGAACGAGCACTTCTCCTTCTTGACATACAGTTAGTTTTCCCGCAATACCTGGAATATGGTGCGTAGGTGGTCGGCGTGCTCCTCCATTGAGTTGCTATATATCACGATATCATCCAAGTAGACAACCACGAACCGGTCTAGGTAGGGCTGGAAAATCTTGTTCATCAACGTGCAAAATGTTGTTGGGGCATTGGTTAGTCCGAACGGCATGACTAACCATTCATACGATCCATACCGGGTAATGCACGTTGTTTTCGGCTCGTCCCCTTCGGCTATGCGGACTTGGTAGTAGCCTTTCTGTAAGTCCATCTTGGTATACACTTTGGCACCACCAAGCCTGTCAAATAAATCAGCAATTAACGGGATGGGGTATCGATTTTTAATTGTTACCTTATTCAGCGCCCGGTAGTCCACGCACATCCTCAATGATCCATCATGCTTCTTCCTCGAATAAGACGCGCGCGCCATAAGGTGCTTTGGAAGGCCTAATTTTCTCGTCTCAAGCAACTCCGTCGGTTGCTTGTGTAGCTCCTCGAGTTCGGCGGAGCCATCCCAGTGTGCCATGGCGGGCGGCTTGGCACCGGCTCGGCTCGATCTTGTGGTCCACCTCACGCTTGGTGGAAGTTGGTTCGGCATTGGGCGGGCATGACGCCCTTGTTCTCGGCCCAAAGACCATTTGGATGAGTGGGTGAACGTCGTCCTCCTTCGTAGTGGGTTGGTCCTCCTCCTTGAGGGTGGCTAAGAATGTCGGCTCCCCCCTTTTTACCCCCTTGGTGAGTTGCATGGCCGACAAGTGCTTTGCCTCCCATTGGTGCGTAGTGGATGACTCAACGGTCGGAATCATGCAAGGTGACCCTTTCTCCAAGATGCATACAAAACTAAACGAAGGCATAGGGATAGCGGTTACCTTGCGTAAGAAGTCCATCCCGAGCACGACCTTGAAGTCATCCATTGGTGCCACCGAGAAATCCACTTGGCCCTTCCAAGTGCCTAGTTGTAGCTCTACGCCTCGAGCTATGCCGTTCAGTGGCTGGGCTTTGGCATTGACGGTCTTCAACCAACCGTCCCCATTCGTCCATCGTAGGCCTAACCTCTTGGCCTCTTCCACGGTTACAAAGTTGTGGGTGGCCCCCGTGTCTACCAACGCCTTGGTAGACTTCTCGTTGACAAGCGCCTCCACGTACATAAGCCCCTTGCTTGATGGTGTCAGCACTGGCTTGGCTTTGAGGGCATTGAGGAGTTGAAGGGATCCCATCTTGTTAGTCTCCTCCTCGGTGACACTCTCCGTCTCTTGCCTTTCGAGCATGGCGGATAACGACCCGAGCTTTGGACAGTTGCTCATGGCATGTGGCCCCTTGCACACGAAACATCCGCATTTGGGCACGAAGGCACGCTTCTTGTCTTCGTAGTCTTTGTGGGAAGACCCCCGTCGTCCTCCTGGTGGCGGCCTTCGTTGATCTCGGATGTCCCGCTTCTCTCCCCACCTTTGCCCGAATTCACCTTCTCCTTGTTCTTCAAGCATCCGAAGGTGTGTGGTTGGAACTCGGTAAGGGATTCGCAACGGCAATAGCCTCGTCGCCGATCGATCAACGCCTCGTCGATGAAGTTCTTTTCGCCCCACCCTTGTAGTCCGTCTACAAAGTAAAACAATAAGTCCTCCTCGCCATGTTGGGGATTTGAAGCATTAGGGTGGTGAACTCCTTGACGTAGTCTCGGATAGTACCCCTTGCTTCAACTCCCTTAGTCGCTTGCGGGCCGTGAGACGACGTTCTCCGGATAGAAGTGGCGCTGAGTTCCTTCTGAAATCGTCCCATGTATCAATCCGACACGTGCCCCGCTCGATGTCGGCGTCTTCCGTGCCACCACAACATAGTAGTATCTCCAGGTAGAGAGAAGCGGTCTTTACCTTCGATAGCTCGTCGGTGAGATTGAGCCCTCGGAAATCGCTCCATACGCCATAGGTAGTTCTCCACTTCTCGGCGTCTGCCCCCCGTTGAACCCTGTTGGTTTGGGGGCGATCCACCTCGACTTCTTTGTGAGACGTGCTAGCTCCCCACTAGCTTGACAGCTCTTCTGCAAAGTGCAAGTCCTCCGCATCCCCTCGATGCTTGTCGTCAAGAGCTTGGACAATATCGGCGACTCTCGCCTCTAGCCGTGCAAAACGTTCCTCCAACGTTGTATTGGCATCAAAGCACTCTTGCACCGACTCCTTGACGGTGTCTAGTTGTCCGAGCACGTGGCCCTCCAACGTCTCGACATTGTGCTCGACCCTTTCGAGTCTCTCGCCCATCTCGCTGCAGCAAGCTCCCGAGGAGAAGATTCACCACGAGCCTTGCTATGGTCACGCTTCTTCTTGTCTTGGTTGGCACGGGTTCCTCCTACGAACGTCCGTCACCCCCGACGCAATATCCTTGTTGTCACCGCCATTACGCTAACTTCACTACACTTGTGCCCGAACCGGCTCGATACCACCGTCACGGACTTGTTCCCTTAACAATGAACCGTGCGGCCTTAGCGCTCTTCCCTCGCGATTTGCTAAGTCACCTCTCTCGAACGTGTTTCAGCGTCTTTGTGTGTGAAGAAGTGTAGAATGAAGGCAAAGTAAAGCTCACAAGATTGTTGGGAAAGAACACTTGTATTGATTCACTCAAACTTGCTTACAAGACTTGATGGTTTGCAAATGAAACCTTGCCCCTATTTATACTACTCTACCTCCTAAATGGACGGTGGTGATGCATTTGATCCTACGGTTGGGAGAAGTTCTCTAGAACTCTCCAAGGAATGTCCCTAGAATATTCTTACAAGATATTTACAAAGGAATTCTCTAGAATCACCCTACAATCTCTACAAAACTCTACAAGACTCTAGAACGTTCTATGTACAAATGGGCCTAAGTATTTAGGTCATTGTGTGGGCTTGATTCTGGGCTAGCCTCCAAGCTCAATGCAGCAAAATTGGGCAGCCCGTTACATTTGGTTTTGCTACGAAAATGTAGAAAAGAAGAAAAATAAAGATAAAATGGAGGAAAATAGGAAGAGAAATAAAAAAGAGAAAAACGGAGAGAAATCCAGACACAGACGCTCCAACACTCAAGCCGACAATATCCCAAGATATACAGAAGATATTGATATGATTGGTTGTAGTGAATAATAATAATAATAATAATTGAATACCCTAAAATTGATCCCAAATACCTTTATTTATACTTGACAAATTTGTATTGTAGCAAGTTCAGATACCTAGTAAATTAGAAGATATCTCGTTATTATAAGAATGTAGGTATGCCTCAAAATCTACTTTCTGTATCCAAAAAGATTCAACGAATCTAAGATTTTCTCACAAAATAATCCCTAGTCTTCCGCATCACGGATATAGCCTCTAGGTCTTCGAAGGTCAGATTTGGCACTTACATTCCAGTTGTATCATTCCAGGAACCCATCAGGTCAATCAACTCAGACCTGTGCATATCATATCTGTCAAATGAACCGAGTTTGCCAGCCCGACATAGCTAATGTCATATCGATGTTGGATCTTGATTTTAAAAATAAATTGTTGAAAAGTTTGGATAAAATAAGATGAAAGACCTTTATAAGATGTTAATAGTGATATTTTTGTAATTAAAATGACCAAATTTAAAGAAAATTGCCAAACTAATTTCATATTTTGAAAATAGGGTGGAACCTCCCTCACATTTTCTAAAAGAATTTATAAATTCTTGACATCTTATTTGGGAAACTCGTAAGCCCGTATTTCAAAAATGATTTACCAAATATCTTAGAGACCTTATAAACTTAGCCTAACACTCTTGATTTATTGACAAGTAGCTTAACGACATTTAAAATGTCATGGGTTTATCCTCTTTATACGAACTCTTTTTTTTTCATTATTTTTTATTTGATGTTTCAAATTCAATAAATCATATAAATGTCATGTATAAGATTATTTCATTATTATACACTTAATATTTTATTTGGTGTATAATATAATTTTATTATTATTATACACATGATATTTATTTGGTACATTGAAAGATAAAATGTAGAAAATCTATTCCATCGGCCCTCCTAGGCTCCCCAATAGCTTTTTACAGAATATACTCTCTTAAAAATGAATGATATAAAAATACGTACAGCGTTTCAGTTCTGCAGGCCGATCTGTCAAGGTAAGATGTTGCATGAGCGCCACAATCTCCATTTTTCCCTGACCGTAGCGCAAACTTACAAATCTTCACCACTTTCAATTCTTAGATGCTCCTATATCATCAAATTTAACAAAAAAACTATGCAAAAATAAAAACAGTATACACAATACTCTTAACCAACAAAAAATTAAATTTTATGTAATTTAAAACCAACTCATTATGGGAATCTAATAGCCTAGCCGTAACACGCATGACCGATCCTATCAAAATTTTGCCTGACTCGAACTTTAAAACCGAACCACGTTTTTTGATAGACAACATAATATTGATTACAATGTGATTGCAATGGGAAGCCTTCAACAATGACTTTTATAAACATAAAAAAAAAATTACAAGGAAAAAGAATATGACTATTACAACTTGAAAAACAGAAGCCGAACCTAGTGGAACTCTTTCCGCAAGACAAATACGTCTCGGCTAGTACTGACGGTGCGATGTAATGTCTCCAAAGATAAAACAGCTTAACCTCTTTTGTGTGCAGTAGCACCACTGACACAAAAACACCTTTCGAATTTGAAGGTGCGAGAATTGGTTGCTGGACTCTAATGCAGAATGAAGTATTCTTGAAAGTGTTACTGGAAATGTTATGATACTTTTAACGACACCTTCAAAATATGCAGAGAGATGCATTTTTTCTATGTGTGTCAAATCAACAATGAAACCATGCTATATTATAGGCAACAAAATCCACCTGCAGGGAATTAATCATGGTAAGTTAATGGGCATTAACCTTCCTTGTAACAACTAGGTGTTACAACCATGACCACTTTCTAGGGAGTTACAACCCCATCAATGTCACTATCTGAGGAGTTACAGACTCCAACAGACACTTACGAATATGGACACCTGCAATGTTCATCGGGCGCCCAACAGTCACTTGAATTTAGGCCAAGCCCATTTTCGAGTGACAAAAGTGTAGTAGACTTGTACTGGGCCCAAAGGGTTGGGCCGGCCCAAGCCCAATACCCGGCCGGGCGGGCGGGCAAGCGCACGCGTGGCCACTTGTAATCATCCACTTATGTTATAGTATTTCCAACTAATAACATCTTCTAATTTATAAACTAGGATAAGCTTTGCTTTATAATCTATGTGGGATGAAGAAAAACCTTTCAACTCCCTTTACATAATGTCCATTCGTGTGACCAACTTCGTGTATTAATTTCTCACTCACCGAAATTCTATTGTGAGAAATAAAAAATACTACGAACATCTACTCGGAACGTAGATTAATAATATATAATTTAATTCCTCCAAAATTAAATTTTTAGTCATCGAAAATTTGGTCAAATTCGGATCAACGCTCACTTTCTCAAACCCAAATTTCCAAAACATAAAACAATAATAGAAGAAATAATGTGCAATATATAAAGCAATTTTATATATCTATTATAGTTAAAATAATATGACATTCATGTTCAAAATCCTAAAAAATAAATGTAATTGTTTGTTTGTTTGTTAGCAATTAGTAAGGTTATATGCCCCATTGAATATGGGCCTTAAATCACAAAATATTAAGAAAAATAAATCTTGCAGGCTACAGTCAAGTGAGATTCAAGCAAACATTTATCACTATGTTGCACTCATTTTTTGTTCAATATCTTATTTATATAGAATATATAAAAGGTACCAAAATTTTTGTAGTTTTCCCAGACCTAAGTTGTCTAACTCCTTCAACTAACATAAGGAGCAATTATGATAAGATGTTTGTAAAAATTCAAGCCTGTGTGCGAGTTTGATCTACCCATTTCATTTCTTGTCACGTCACCCATGTGGATGACACCCAAGTATGAGGATCCACCCTTGGATCCTCACATACACACACACTCACATGGGTGTATGAGTAATTCAAGGTGGATCAGTCACTTGGGTGGCTAAAAATTCCCCTCCATCTCATTCTAATCCTAAAATTTGTACACAAAAAAAGAAGAAAACTACTCATTCTGTATAAAAGAATTACTTTGTTCTACTTATTTTCACTTTTTTAGTTTATCTTTTAAATTACATATTCAATCAAAATACTAAAATAGGCCCCCTAAAAAACATTTGATACCAATTTTGCCCACCAAGATTTTCGAGAAAAAGAAAGTAAAGGAGAGAGAGAGAGAGAGAGAGAGAGAGAGAGAGAGAGAGAGAGAGAGAGTATATGGGAAATGGAAAGTGAGGCAGAGTGGGATTCCGTGGCCCTGGAAACATGTGAAATCCCATCACCTCCAACTTTTCCTTTTTACCTTTAATATAAGGACAACTCTACTGTGCTTTCTGACACACAGTACCCTCGATACACGAGTCCGTTGGCACATATCCCTCCATTTCTCCTCCAAATATCGTCCTACTAGTTATACGGTATAGTAATGGATTAATACACTATGGTTTCGTTTGGTTCAAACTTTGGGAGGTGCTTATTAATTCTCATCAGCTTTATTGGCCTCATTCCATGAATATAATAAGGTCCAATAATGTGTTTGATTGAATGATTGGGTTATTGGAATATAAGAATTATCTATTAATATGTTTGGTTCAAGAGAAATAGTAATAGCCCAACAAGTATTGTACTACCTTATTGCCCTTATTTTAGAATACTAATTCCAAATATAAGAATATTTAAGTAATTTCAGCTCCCAACCTAATGGGCTATATTGTTCATCCCACCTAGGGCTATGCACGGGACTTGGAGATTACTGAAACCGAACCGATATCCGGACCGAAAGATCTCCGAACCGAAAATATCCGTTGACTTTTTTACTTTCTCTGAACCGTACCGTACCGAAAATATTTATGGTACAGTTCTGGAGATTTTTCAAATACCCGTACCGAGAACCGTACCGAAACACACCGAACCGAGGACCCAATGATAGAACTGATTTTAAATATTTTATATAAATACATATACATTATTTCTATGTTGTTTTTATTTTGATATTGAATTAACTACAAACTGTTTGAAATTAAATTGAATATAAAGCATATTTCTGATATTATGAATTTTAAAAAACTTTGATATTAATAATAGACTAAATAATTTGAAATTGAAATTAGTTAAATGATTAGTAAATTGCACTTAAAAGAGAAACAAGTAATAGTATCATATTACAATAATATAAAAAAATCATATTTTAATTTTTTTACGACATCACATAAATTATAAATATAATTTTATAGATTATGTTAAGTTGTTAAGCATGAGACATTGAGATTATAAATTTATACAAGTTTTTATTTCATTCTAATTTATAGAAACTATTAGTTAATTATATATGTTCTATGTCAATAGAAAGACAATTGTCCAAATAATATACTATTATTGCATTATAGAGGTTATTAAGTTTAGAATTTTGGATTGCGTTACATATTATAGTTTTAGTTTATATTGATTTTTTTTCTTATTTTTTTCCAAATTTGTATTCTTTATTTATTGGTAATCTCCAAATCTCCATCCCCAAACCGGACCGTATCGTCCCGTCCCATTAGAACCGAATCTCCGTCTCGAACTTTTGGTACGGTTCGGGACGGAGATTTTTTTCTATGGTTCGATTCCGGAGATTTATTTTCAGAATCTCCAAACTTGGGACGGTTCTGGAGATTTCCAAATCTCCGAACCGTCCCGTACCGTGCACACCCCTAATTATTTCCACCATTAGGGTGTGATATGTAATAACTCATTGGGCATGATAACTTACCGGGCCAGAACAATTTCCAGGGCTCTCTTGGCTTGAACCAAACATCACAATAAGAATGAAATAATATAAAAGTGAGTGATATCACTCCCATTAACCCTAACTAAACGAAGCCTACATATTTTTATATGATACACTTGTATTGTGTAATTTACAATAGTTATTCACATGAAGAATTCCTCATGGATTGAGATTTCATATTTCATTTCATTGTTTATTCTTTTGCATTAGATAAATTATACATATACAAGACGGTGTTACAATTATACGGATGGAATCTTCTATTCCAGGATGGTAGTTCATCTCCTAATCCACTGCGGGTGATTGACAAGTGTATAAAAGTTATCATATTAATTTTGGAGCATAAATCAAGGCTAAATTGTGGGGTCATAATATAGTAATTTTGTACACGTGTCAATCATCTGTGCAGTGGAACAAGAGATGAAACATCATCATGGTATAAAAAATCTCACCCACAATTTATACAAATGTCTATCATCTAATATATGAAATATAGAGTGAAATTAGAAAAAATATAACAAGAGATCCCATCCCTTCCTTAGTTGTAGCATTGATAAAACCCCTGTTATCATCTTCTTGTTGTTGCATAAAGAGTTGCGTGCAAAACAACAAGGTTGTGATTAGATGTCAAAAAGAATCATAAAAGTTTATCTCAAAAAATATTTTTGACCAAAAATATGATCGCTTGTAAAAATTTCAATAAATACACTGATCATTGATATTTATTTTTTCCAATCATCAGTTACATTTATTTATTATTTTACTAAAAGTTATTACTATCAACTATTTCATCCTTCCCAACATATATAGTTTACTATTTCTTTTTTGAGATGTCTCAAACATGTAGTCCATTTTTCATATTTAATAGTATTTTTTCCATTCTTTTACTATTATAACCTTATTTAATATGTATTTTGTAATTTACACTGTTTATTAAATAGCGCAAATCAAGTAAAATCTTTACATATTTGTAATTTCTAATACTTTTTCTTAATCTGTGTGAAAAGTCCAACTGGACTATATAATTGGGACGGGGAATATCATCACAAAATACTATTCACACTCTCTTAATTTTTAAATCACCAATCACATTCAATCATTATTTTACTAAAAAGATCATCAGATCAACTATCATAACCACATTATCATCTTAAATCTGATCACACTCTAAAAAAAATTACTACTTTTCAAAACAACTTTTCACCAATATTCAATTTAAAAATAAAAATGAGTGGGATTAAAGCACATCCAATCCCAATCCAAAAAATCGAATTTGAAATAAATTGTTAGCTATTAAAGTTTGGAATTATTCGAAATGTTTGGAAATAAATTGAAACTAGTAATCTTGGTTGTATAGCAAAATCTTTCTATATAATATGCAATGTCTTAATAACATTTAAGTGTTTTACAAAAAAATAATATACTTTTTTGGAAATATTCACAGTCAATCATTCTTACAAATTATATTATTTAATAAAAGTACATATATAAAATATAAAAAAGTATATTAATATATTTTAATTTATTAAAATTAGAATAAATCACTTTATTATTAAAAAGTTATAGAATATTTTGTGACATTATTATTTATGAATAATATATACGAAAATTCTACATTGTATAAAAATATGATATTTTTTTCGAATCATTTTAAAAAATCCGAAGAATTTTATTACTGTGGTTATGGGGTACGACATACTAAATGATAAGGATATTACTATGGACTACCTTTTATAAGGATATTATATAGTTATACACCATTTTTAAATTTATAATTTGGAAAAAAAATCATTAAGTACTAGAAATTGTTGGTAATTTTGAATATATATAAACAATGAATATCATATCTCTTCTACATATATATATGTATATATTATATACATATCGAGAGGACTACACTAATAATTTATAGTACTTAATAATATATGGTAATGTCAGAAGACCCTATCATATGGCCAATGCGTGCACATTTCGTGGTTTAGCTTAGTGGTAGCGATTAGAGACTGGAGCTGTGAACTGGTTTAATATATATATATATATATATATATATATATATGTATATGTAAAAGAGATATACTAATAATATTGGATTCATCAGCACCTGCCATGCATAATTTATTGTATAATTTACCCATTGCCATGTCAATGGAAAAAGACATTCGGTGCAAACATTAATTGAAGGAATATTCTATTCTATTCATCTCAGATTTATTTATTTTAAATGTCTCCAATAACATTTTATTTCCTAAAAATATTTTTTCCCCACACTCACAATTTTCAATTAAAATAATGACTATCAATCTTAACTTAAACACTAAAAATTTAAATAATACTATAAAATATATTAAAATATTTTACCTTTTGAATTATTATCTATAGTTTTACGTGGGATGAAACTAGACATATTGTTAATTTGTTATGTATTCTTTGCTACCAAAAAGGAAAATCGAGTCACATGGTATTGCCTCACTTTTCAAATGTCCACTTGCCGTTAACATCAACTTTGGATACCGAATCTAAGTACAAACCCAATTGAATTTGATATGATGCAAATGTGAAAAAGTATGGCTCATTACTGTGTCGTACCACGTTAAAATTGTTGTTATGTAGATAAAGTATTTCTATCGTTAATTTAAAAACTGTCGGTGATTATCCGATAATTAGTCCGTATAATTTGGATAAAAATAATATTTTGATTTTATAGGTATTTATGCAGGTGTAACTTTAAAATTCAGTGATAAAATCATTTCTATCTGTAAATTGAAATTTTATTGTAGTGTAAGAAGCACAATATTAATTCTAAAAATAAAAATAAAAATAAAATCTTATATGAATTGATCGTTATCTAATATTCGAATAAACCAAAACATACCGTCCTTATATTAATTATAAGTTATTTGCATTTTATATAATTTTAATAGTTAAAGTCTGAATAGTCTTGTATGTTTAATATAATTTAATAGATAATTCTCAATGCGCTCACCTATGATCCCTCTAATAATATTTTCTTACTTTTCATTAATTTCAAAATTTAACACAGGTAGCATGTATGTTTGGATTCAATTTTGAAAAATGTAGCATCTTTTAATATTTTATTTTTTATTGTTTAGAAGCCTTATTGCGTAGAGTTTTTCTATTATTTTTTCTTTTCCAATTCCGCGTGTAATTTTAATTTTTGTTCTAAGAATTTAAATATAAACAAAATTAATCAATAAAAATCATGCTTATTTCAACCCATCCCCATGTTTTTGCGTTATTTTTTTTTATTTAAAGCAAACTAATTTAAGAGTGTAACTAATACCAATGTTGTAAGAAGCGTTCGGCGCTACTCGGACAATAGATTGGGCCTAGCCCCTAAGCGGAGCCTTGACGGGGCTTGATGGATATTTTTTTCTAACCGCAAGTCTACGGTGTCAAGTTTTAATATAGTGATATGAGTAGGGTTGTCGTATCCACAGGGAATGCGTGTATAAGTACCAAGTATAAATTACCTACGTTATATTTGACAGATCAATAATAGGTGGATGTCTCAATTTATAAATAAAAATAACTAGATATAACTAATCAAAATATAAACATCTAAATCTATGGGAGAATGAATTCTAGAGGTGTGATGAATCTAGTTATCCCTTATGTTGTCAATATGGTTTATCAATCATCAATTATCAATTTATAAGTCAAGATTTCTACAATAATCATTCCCTTTCTCAAGTGTCAATGATTTTAGATTCAATTGGGAAATCAATATCTCTATAAAAATCACCAATCAAAATCTCAATAAAAGCTATGAATCTTGATAAATGACTTCAAATTCACAAATCTCTCAATTCTATGAAATCCTAGGTTATGCTATTCCAAGGTCATGTATTCAATTACCTCTCTCAAGTGTCAAATCAAATACACCAAACATTCTAAATTATTGATCAAGTAATTTAGAAGAATAGATCCAAATAGCACAAATAAATTGATATATCTAGATTGACAAACCACAATCTCAAAACATAAGTTCAAACATAGATTACATCAATCCTCTAGAATTATAGTGTTTAGCTCATGATTGAAGAAAATGAATCCATAAGAATACAACAATACATCTTACAAAATATGGAGAAAAATAAAAAATAAGAGCAAAGAGTTGAGGGATCTTTCATTTCTAGATGATAAGAGCCTTCAATCTTCTTCTCCAAGCTTGTACCAAGATGTTTCCATTCTTCTCCCTTGTCTTCTTGTTGTTTTGTTGTCTTCCAAATGGTCCCAAGATCCTCAAATCACGCCCAAGTGTCTATATTTATAACCCCACCAAGATCCAAGAAAAAGGTAGGCAAACATAGGAAAATCGCAAGGGCTGGCTACAAGCATGTAAGCAAGCGGCGCAAAGCAATTTAAAGAAAAATCCCGCCCGGGCGCTGCGGCGCTGGGATGGCGCCGGCGCCCACCGAAAAAAAAAAATATAACGCCGCTTCGCCTTTTGCGGCCGCAGCCCGTGGGCGGCCGCTGCAGCGCCCCCGAGTTTCTCACCCACCAAATGTTGGAATTTGCTTTTGAGCCCTTCTTCAAAGTTGTAGCTCTATCTCTTAGCTTTCCATAGCCACTTGAATCATCTCAATATCAATTTTGTAGAGAGAGTTATGGCCAAAATACCAAACGCTGCCAGTGATGGAAATTTTGACGCGTTTGGACGTTTCTTCAAATCAATCTCTCTTTGTTTGTTCGTTTGTACTTCTTTTGATACACGATTCATTACTATGACTATAAACTCAATATAATTGGCTCTCAACATGTCTTGGCTACTCAAATGACTCAAAATACTCAAAAACAACACAAAACCAAGTCTTGAAGCCCAAATCAATGGTATAAAACCAAGTGAACAAATACCCCCAAACTTAGAATATTGCTTGTCCTCAAGCAATTACAACTCTAAAATGAAAAATACGAGACGAGAACAATACAAACAAACCGCAAAACTTCACAACCAAACTCATTCGTCAAATTTCGTTTCACTATCAATCAAGCGCGTATTTTCACAATGTGATCATGACGATGGAATGTTCATGCCAACCCCGTTTTCATTATCCAGATAGATTCACGCAATCAAGTGTTTTCAAGATGATCCACTTTTTGAATATAGAGATGAGATGCTTACGGACTCCATAGCTTGTCTTTCACACTAATCTCCACTAATGTAGGCTAATGTAACACAAGGATCAATAGGACTTTTAAAGCTTGTAATGTGGGCTTAGGGTAAGGTAGGAAAATATAGGAATAAGTGGCTCAAATCACCCAAACACACAATTAACACTTCGAATTATCAATAGGCACTACCATTATTTTTTTTTTTTTTTTTTTTTTTTTTTGACACCCCCAATGTTTATGAACTTTCAATCCCGTTGATTTGTTTTTTTCACATTTTTTTTCGGAACCCCCAAACTTATTCTTTTGCGTACATGGGGTTTCATCTTTTCTTTTCTCGGGCAACTTCATTCAATTAACCACATACCCTTCTCATCATCCCCTCCTCAACCTTCAATATTTTTTATATTATGTGTGTATGTACGTATGAGTGATGGGTAATTAGAATTTTCACATTTAGGCTCGGGTATTCGATTGGTTGCCAAAGAAACGGGTTTATAAGGCTCAAAGGGGGACACTAGGAAAAATATAATGCAAAGGTAGGCATTTTAGGCTCTAGCTTGTTCAAAGATGGCCTAAATCACTTCCTCATGGTTACTTCGCCAGATTTCGCCTCGACTAGTGATCGAGACAAGTTCTAAAGATCGGTGGGATCATAAAGGAACCACTCAATTGCATAGATCATCCCCAAATAAATCATCGAGTTAAGCATATAGATGGAATTAATGGAAATAAGATTAAATCACGTTCAAACACATGCTCTTTTGACCGCTCAACTCATATTCAACAAATTCACTTAGTCATGCGGTTTCACAGTTTAACAAACGCCTCGACTCAACTCTAGACTTTTTTTTTTTTTTTTTTTTTCACTCAAGACCCGACTCGATGAAAATAAAAAGCATCGCACCCCCAAACTTAAAACGACATTGTCCCAATGGAGAGGTGGGAAAAAGGACTTTCCTGGTAGCCGAGGAGCAAGGCTCATTAAGTCATGTGATACCACTACGTGTATGAGGTGTCTCGTATAAGCTCAAAATGCATCCTAGCGCACAAGCCCGTGGGCGTTGTATGCTCCGAGGTGTGGTCTTGTTCTTTCCTTCGCCTTGCCCGCCCCCCTTTTGGCTTCGCATCTTTTGCAACCTAGCAAGTAGACAAGAAAACAAAACTCGTGGAACCAAGGAACTTGGTTATGGGTGAGAAATCAAAAATCACAACACATACAAAATGCACCCAAGTAGAAAATATAGTGCCATGTCAAAAAGATAAGCATGGAGATGCAAAATAGCACTAAACAATGTGAAACTGTCATTGGGGCATTTCATCAAACACCTCATATGCATGAATTTGGGCAAAGATAGTAAATGCAATGGATAACTCAATTCAATCCCAAATTTCAACACCAAACCTAAGTTTCAAAGCATGATCAACCAATCTACAATCCATACATCAACACAATTATCCTAAAGACTTCTACAATCCAATCACACAAAAATCACAAGATGGGAAAACCATGGGGTGGGTTTTGGAAGTTGCAAACTTACCAAATAATGAGTGAATGAGATGAAGAATGTGTGTGTGGTGTTAAAGTGTTCCATTGTGACGATGGAGTGAGATATGTGGGATTTGCACAAATAAGAGGGGTGAAATGTGATGCAACTTACTACTAATAATGCAAAAACTTAGAAAAAACAAAAACAACTACTAAACTAAATAAAACTAAGAAAGCAATAAAAGGGATTTCCTCAAAAAAAAAAAAAATAAAAGGGATTGGGTTGCCTCCCAAGAAGCGCTAAGTTCTGATCTTGACCGGACTTTGTCGATTCTCAACCAGGATCCAAAAATAAGTGTTTTCGGTCATGCCACGCCTTTGTATTTTCCAATAATATAAAGCGATCCTTCATTGTATGAAAGACGTGGATGATTAAGGATCACAATATTGATGGTCTTTCTGAAATCAAATGTGTTCCTAATGATGATAAATGGTTTATCAATCATAGTAAAGATATTTCTATCTTTACTCACATTAAATATCATGAAATCAGTAGAACATGTTAATTGATCACCATTTTCAAACATTGTTCCTTCAAGTGTATGCTTCTTAAAATTTGATACATTTGTATTGAAGCTTACATCTAGAGTGCACATATTTTTGTCAATATGAGGATTTTCAATTGAGTGAGAGATAGAGATACTCCCCGAGTTAATTTGATGTGGCTCCTCCTCTTGTAAGATCGGATTGCACTCTTCAAAAGTCTCCTCCAAATTTTGAAGGACGTCCACCTTTTTCATAATGGGTAATTCATGTTCATGATTTTCAATTTCACCGGTCCTAAGAATGATGACGACTCTTCATTATTAAGTTGGTCAATCATTTGTTGGAGTAACTTTGACATAGTTTGACATGTAATCTCAATTTGTTGAATGCTTGCCTCGGTTTGTAGTAATCTATCATCACTTTTCGATTTCTTATCTTACACTCTTCGATAAACTCAAGAAGATTCTTTTCCAACTCGGACCGACGCGTTTTATCTCATCTTGTCGTCTTCTTACCTCACAATCATCCGAGAAATTGATAAAGTATTTCTTCCAAGCTGACAATTGTTCTTGTGGTGATGAAAGGTTTCATGATTTGCCATATTTTGTGTCCATACATTTTCTTGAGGTGGATAATAAGGAACAAAATGGTTCACACTTTGACTTCCAAAAATCACAAAGAAGCATCATCGGTTGGCCACATATATGCATACATTAGAATTCCATCCAACGATGTGCCTAAAAAATTACACAAAATTAAAACAAGAAAAGAAAAAAAACAAAACAAAAAAAAAATAGTCAAATTACAACTAGGCAATCAACCTTGATATCATACAAAACACATTCCCCGGCAACGGCGCCAAAAACTTGATGGATATTTTTTTCTAACCGCAAGTCTACGGTGTCAAGTTTTAATATAGTGATATGAGTAGGGTTGTCGTATCCACGGGGAATGCGTGTATAAGTACCAAGTATAAATTACCTACGTTATATTTGTGATCAATAATAGGTGGATGTCTCAATTTATAAATAAAAATAACTAGATATAACTAATCAAAATATAAACATCTAAATCTATGGGAGAATGAATTCTAGAGGTGTGATGAATCTAGTTATCCCTTATGTTGTCAATATGGTTTATCAATCATCAATTATCAATTTATAAGTCAAGATTTCTACAATAATCATTCCTTTCTCAAGTGTCAATGATTTTAGATTCAATTGGGAAATCAATATCTCTATAAAAATCACCAATCAAAATCTCAATAAAAGCTATGAATCTTGATAAATGACTTCAAAGGATTCACAAATCTCTCAATTCTATGAAATCCCAGGTTATCTTTATTCCAAGGTCATGTATTCAATTACCTCTCTCAAGTGTCAAATCAAATACACCAAACATTCTAAATTATTGATCAAGTAATTTAGAAGAATAGATCCAAATAGCACAAATAAATTGATATATCTAGATTGACAAACCACAATCTCAAAACATAAGTTCAAACATAGATTACATCAATCCTCTAGAATTATAGTGTTTAGCTCATGATTGAAGAAAATGAATCCATAAGAATACAACAATACATCTTACAAAATATGGAGAAAGAACAAAATAAGAGCAAGAGTTGAGGATCTTCTCTATTTCAGATGATAAGAGCCTTCAATCTTCTCTCCAAGCTTGTACCAAGATGTTTCCATTCTTCTCCCTTGTCTTCTTGTTGTTTTGTTGTCTTCCAAATGGTCCCAAGATCCTCAAATCACGCCCAAGTGTCTATATTTATAACCCCACCAAGATCCAAGAAAAAGGTAGGCAAACATAGGAAAATCGCGCCCGGCACAAGGCCATGCGCATGGCATTAGCGGCGCCCAAAGAATTTAAAGAAAATCCCGCCCGGGCGCTGCGGCCGGGATGGCGCTGCGGCACCCACGGAAAAAAATATAACGCTCGCTTACTGTCTTGGCGCCGCAGCTGCCAGTGGGATGGCTGCTGCAGCGCCGCCCGAGTTTCTCACCCACCAAATGTTGGAATTTGCTTTTGAGCCCTTCTTCAAAGTTGTAGCTCTATCTCTTAGCTTTCCATAGCCACTTGAATCATCTCAATATCAATTTTGTAGAGAGAGTTATGGCCAAAATACCAAACGCTGCATGGTGATGGAAATTTGAGACGCGTTTGGGACGTTTCTTCAAATCAATCTCTCTTTGTTTGTTCGTTTGTACTTCTTTTGATACACGATTCATTACTATGACTATAAACTCAATATAATTGGCTCTCAACATGTCTTGGCTACTCAAATGACTCAAAATACTCAAAAACAACACAAAACTCAAGTCTTGGAAGCCCAAATCAATGGTATAAAACCAAGTGAACAGGGCTTAATTGAAGAAAAAACATAAGTGGACAGAAAGAGCCTAACGCTTAGGCCATCTCCATTAGAGATGTTAAACGGGCTGACCCTAGCCCTATAGGACAAGTCCTAGCGGGCTTCGGGCTAAACGGTCTGACAATATTGGAACCTAACCCTAACCCTAGCGGGCTTCGGGCTAAACGGGCCACTATCGGGCTATAGTAAAACAATTAAAAATTATATATTTAAATTTAATATTTCAAACTTGATCATATATAACATTTAAGTTTAACATTTAAAGTTAATCTTAAAAAAAGTCATGCATGTTTATAATTAAATTGCATTAATAAAATTATAAATTAGATTTAGCACCATTTGGAAATATAATTTATATCCTAAATAATTTAATAAGACTATGTGACATTTTCTTATTTAGAATAAAAATAGAAAACTAAATTAAGTAATAAATAAAACAAATAAAAAAGAAGCTTTTCAAGAATTTATAGTTTGTTTAATAAAGTTAAACTTAAAGATGAGGGAGATGTGAATTTGAAAAATAAATTTACTAGTAATATATAGGAGGTAATAAAAGTAGATATAAAATATTAGAATTATATTTATTTTTTAAAAAATAAAATAGCGGGCTAACGGGCTTCGGTTTAAATGGTCCGGACAAAAAAGACCCTGATTTAAACGGGCCAAAATAATTTGGCCCTAACCCTCTTTTTCATTTCGGTTTAAACGGTCTGGGGCAACGGGCCGCGACCCTTTTAACTAGAGGTGTCAATTCCGGCCCGGCCCGGCGGGCCGACCCGAACCAGCCCGATTTTCTAATGGATTGGGCTCTATTTTTAAAAATGAAAAAGCCGGGCCTCAAAAGCCCGGCCCGACGGGCTACCCCAATAAGCCCGACTTTTTTAGTGTAATTTTCATTTTTAGGCGGGGTTGGGGTCCCCCATTTTTGCGGCCAGGGACACTATTTGGCCCGGCCCGGTCCGATTTTTTCGAAAAGCCCGGTCGGCCCGGCCCGGTCTTTTGACAGCTCTACTTTTAACATCTCTAATCTCCATCAATGACTTTATAATGGCGCCCAATGCCATTTCTCTCCCCCAGCAATGCGTCAAATGGGATGCTATTTTGTATTTGCTACAATACAACGCCAAAAAATGGCGTTGCACTGTAGAGACACCTTCTTTTTTATTTTTTATTTTTGTACAATTTGTTTTGAATTTATTTAATTTTAAATATTACTATTAATATTATTTTTCAGTTAATCTAATAAAAAATAATTCTAAAATTAATTCAATTATATATGATAATTTTAATATGTAATTTTATGAATTGTTAGTTTAATTTTGCACTAACTTCATTAAATTTAACATTTTTAGTCTGTTTTATTTCAAAAAAAAAATATTTATTAAACATTATATGAAATAAAATTAATAAAATTATTTATTTAATAATTTTATAAGTTAAAATGCAATAAAAATTGATATTAAATGAATAAAAGAAGGAATCTAATAGAATATTCTTTTTTAGTACATAAAGTAGTGCAATTGATGGAGATGAAATGAGATTTTGCACTAATATAGTGGAAATTCTGGATCAAAGTAGTACAAACTATTGTAGATGGTTTTAAGCAAAGACTAATTGGGATTAGACGGGAATTTCTGCAACAGAGATTAAAATCACACAAAGAGAATGAAACCACACATTCAATTTTAGTTTGTTGCAAAATACTAAAATTTATTTAAAATTTAAATAAAAATAAAAAACCACACCATAATTAACTGAAACTAGGTTAATTAATGCTTTTTCTCACATTTTCTTTTCTTAAATTCTATAAAAGCCCCATCCAACAAGTCCCTTAATAAAGGGTAACAAACGGCCCTTTAGCTTCACACAAATACTGCTTCATTATTCTCCAGTCCACTGAACCATCTTCTTCGTTCTTCTTCTTCTAGCTTTCTCACAGACCAGCCATGGAAATAATGCTGAGACCTTTCCTCTCTTTGCTGTTTCTCTCCATCCTTACCCTCCACATTTCAGGTACATTTCTCAAGCAAAAACATGTACTCATTTTACTTGCTAAAAAAAAACACACAAAATATAACATATTGAATCACATTCTTATGATTTTGTTCTTTTGTTTTCACCTTCTGATCCACATTACTGAAGCAAAATTAGAAGACCCTTTTTGTTTTCTCAGTTTAACTTCTTTGTAAAATCATGCTTATTTCACCCTATCCCCAAACCCCCAAAAGGGGAAAATCAGAGAATGTAAAAAGATATACATCTAGTCCAATTTTAATACAAGCATAATTCCTAAATCCCACTCACTATTTCAACAATAAAACTAATATAATCATTTTATTTCATTTTTAATTTTTTTTTGGCAGTGGAGGTCTCTGGTACAACAATGACGCTATACAACAAATGTAGCCACCCTGTTTGGCCAGGCATCCAACCGAGCTCTGGAAAGCCGGTTCTGGCCAAGGGAGGATTCAAGTTGCCGCCAAACAAGTCCTACACGCTCCAACTCCCCGCGGGGTGGTCGGGCCGCGTGTGGGGCCGCCACGGCTGCTCCTTCAACGCCGCCGGACACGGCCGCTGCGCCACCGGCGATTGCGGTGGAGCCCTTTTCTGCAACGGCATTGGTGGGTCACCTCCGGCCACGCTTGCTGAGATAACCCTTGGTAATGAGCAGGATTTCTATGACGTCAGCCTTGTGGATGGCTACAATCTCGCCATTTCTATCACACCCTTCCGCGGCTCAGGTATATGAAATGTTTTTTTTGAAAATATTTAGTGTATTCTTGATTATTTGCTCCAAATATTACATGTCTAATTCTAATTTTTACTTACTATTTTTGTGGGTTTTTTGTATACCTTACAATAGAGCAGTAAGGAAAAAACTCGGTTATAAAAATCCCCGCCATTTATTACCCCTTTACATTTTTCTTTTCGACAGCCCGTCTAACCCCACCGCGCCGACTAGCCTCCTTGCGCTTTTTACAACATTGGAAAAAACTAGAGAAAATGTGGATGTTATATTTCTACTGGAAAAATATTATTACAAATTTAATTATAGGTATTATGTTGTGATTACTCATTACATAGATCCATTTTGTGTGTCTTTGTGCTCAAATTTATTCAAAAAGTATTTGAAAGTGATTCAATGCTTTTTCTTGTCATCTAACTGCCCCTTTGCAATAAAGTTTCTGTGACAGGGTCCATGTATAAGGCACTATAAATTATTACTTTTGTTTATTATTTCAAATGCTGAGTTGTGAATTTAGCAATTTCCTGTGATCGAGAAAGCTTAATTAAAAGATCTTATAAATACATACATCTTATAAGATGTTTTTAGTGCTTTATAAGATTTTAGTTCTTATTTTAAAAATAAGTGGTTAAAGTGTTTGGATAAAATAAGATAAAGAGTTTATAGGATCTTAGAAATAACATTTTTGTAGCTAAAATGGCCAAAGTGAAAGAATATTGTTAAACTAAGATCTTACCTTGAAAATAAGGTAAGATCTTCCGCTCTTTTTTTTTTTTTTAAATAGCTTATAAGCTACTAACATTTTATTTTTGGAACTTATATCTTTTTTTAATAACTTTACCAAACACTTTTAGAGAGCTTATAAGCTTTCGAACATCTTATAATATCTTTCAAAGAGCTTTGTAAGCTTCAGCCAAACTCCCTCTGAATCCTTAATTCGTCGATCGCACATCAACTTGTGATTTCCTTAAAATTCAGCGTTTCTCTGTATTTGTAATTATCCCTAGAACTTATATACACTTAGTTTAGTATATCATAGTATCATCTTTATATTGCAGGGAAATGCAGCTATGCCGGGTGTGTTAGCGACCTAAACCTGATGTGCCCGGTCGGGCTTCAGGTTCGTTCTCACGACAAGAAGAGAGTGGTCGCGTGCAAGAGTGCGTGTTTCGCCTTCAACTCCCCCAGGTACTGCTGCACCGGGAGCTTCGGCAACCCACAATCGTGCAAGCCGACAGCATATTCTCGGATTTTCAAAGCGGCCTGCCCTAAGGCGTACTCTTATGCTTATGATGATCCCACCAGCATTGCAACTTGCACCGGCAGTAGCTATTTGCTCACTTTCTGCCCTCATCATTAGAGCCATATTTGCTTTTTCTTTTAATTAGAAATCTTATGTCTTATCTTAATTTAGCTATATTAGCTAGTATAGTGTATGAATTGCTGGAGGTGGACAATGGAATTTGGTTATTTTTCTTATGTTTGTTAATGGTTCTGTTCAATGGTTGGTCATTTCTTGTGTGGATTACTATGTTGTAGTATTTAGGGATAATTACAAAACACCCCTGGGATTTGGGTTAATTACAAACAAACCACAGGTTTCTGAAAATTACAAGAAACTCTGTGAGGTTTAATTTTGTATTACACTTTACTCTCTTCATGAGCAAAAACATTTCAAATATCCTTTTTACATTTGTATAAACATTGCAATTGCTCCCTTACATTTAATACAAAAGCAAACTTCAAGGAATTTTTTGTAATTTTCAAACATATGTGATTTCTTTTGTAATTATTTGAATCCTCAGGGGTAGGTTTGGTAATCATCCATACTTTTTACTAGTCTCTTGCTTTCGTTTACTGGGCTAAAACTTGAGCTACATTTTTATTTTTTTTGGATCCACTCTCTGGCCATGTGACCTAAGATCAAGTGTCAGGGAACTTTTAAAATCAAAAAGCTTTATTATAATATAATAATTCTTTTGGGGTTAGTTCTATATGTCCCTTTGAACTAATTCACCTATTTTGTAGTGTATATATATTTTTATAATTTAAAATAAAGAAAATAACAATGAGATATTTTAGAGCGTCTATCTAAAAAAATAAAGAAGTGTGAATGAGGTCTAAAAATAAAAATTCAGCTCAACATTTACATGTATAACAAATCTAAGTCCTTTTAAAAGCTAAAGATATATAATTACACATATTACGAAAAAACATTTTAATGAACTCTTTTGTTTCGAAAATTTTCAGATTTTTAAAAGTGTGTCATTGGATCATTTTTTATGTAGGGCTTACTATTCGACCAGCCTCGAAGGACGATAAACAAGCCCAAAAGTGTTACTTATAGAGACATGAAGGTCGAATTGAATGGTCTGGGCTCACCTACATTGTTTCAGCCCAATGAACTATTCTAGGAGACTAAATATTTATGAATGATCCAAATCCAAATGGAGTTGGGTGATCCAGTTGGTAATTCTAGAAGAGCATAGATGGCTGAAAGGAGGCGTACTATCATAATTGGGGTTTGCACTCCCTTTTCAATGCAATGGGGGTAGAGTAGGAGATCAAAATGGGGTCAAATGCCCTAACGGCATGATTGGTATGAATTAATGGAATTAGGTTGGAATGGAATGAATTTAGGAATGGAATAACATTAGGAATAGAATGATGTAGTATTACTATTCCTATGATTGGTATGTACAAGGAATGGAGAAATGAATGGATGACGATTTTTTACTTAATTTAAATATATTGATCCGTAATTATAAATGAATGATAGTAATTGAGAAAAATAATTTAAACTATCAAATTCTCTTAAATAAAATTTTATTAAATATATTATTCGTAAATTGATATAAGATTATTTTAATGCGTGCTAAATAATATATATATATATATAGATTTATATCTATGATATCAAAAATATTTGATATAATATTTTTTAGGAATCATTACAAAAACACCCCTGAGATTTGGGCTAATTACCAAAAAATCCAGAGATGTTTTAAAATTACAAAAAATTCCATCAGGTTTGATTATGTGTTAAATTTAAGGGGGTAACTATAGTACTTTTATAAATATTAGCAAGGTTTTGATTTTTTTTTTTTGCTTATGAAGGGAGAAAATGAAAGACAGAATCAAACCTCAAGGGGTTTTTTGTAATTTTAAAATATCTCTGGGTTTTTATGTAATTATCCCAAACCTCAGGGGTATTTTTGTAATTATCTCTATTTTTAATAAGAAAATATAGAAAATCAACAAAAGAATTCTATATCAAAATTTTGATTTAACTATTGAATATTGATAGAAATTGACTATGATTTATTAAAATATTAAATATAATTCATATTTAAATTATAAATATTTTTTTATTTATAACACTACTTTTCGAAAATATAGATTATATCCAATATTTTTAGTCATTTTTAGAAAGATAATTTTATTAAAAATAAAATTTGAGTCATTCTTGATGATTAGGAATAGCTAAACCCATGGGAGAGAGGAAGAATGGTCATTCCCTTACTTTTGGGAATAGGGATTCCCATGGGAATGAGTATTCCCATTACTAAAGCATACCAAACATGTGAATGGGAATGAAACAAGGAATACTCATTCCATTCATACCCCATTCCCACATACCAATCATGCCGTAAGAGTATAGTTTTCTACCACTGAAGTATAAGATTGGTCCCGAAATTTGTATTCTAATTGCATTTATCAGGACTTTTTTGTCCACATCGGCACACTGGATTTGAATCTTCTAAAAGGGTCAAATAGATATTATATCTGGTGTACATATACTAAGTGTTCATATAATCAAACATGTCTCTTATTATTTTTATTTTTTATTTATAAAATGAGACACTTATCCTTCATCTTACATGCGTCCGATCCGCCCTGACCCATCGTATTTGAGTTGCCCTGCCCCGTGACCCCAGTATGCCCACCCACCCCCTCTCGTCTTGTCTAATATTTAATATATATTTTACAGGCATAATATAATTATACGATAATATAATTCTTATTTACTTAATATTATATCTAACATATGCATTAAGAAAACAAAAGACAAGATTAAAAATCTTATAAATAGACTTGTAAATATATTACAAGTTTATAATAATTATTTTTTTGTTTCAGGTTCCTTTTTATTTCATATTTATTTGAATTATTGTGTATTTTATGATACAATAATATTTTCTTATTTTACACGGTCGATCCGCCCTAAAACCCATGACGAGACGTGTATGTATCTTCAAGTAATCGCCCCAACCATTGCCTCCCTAAACTCAAATATGTCAATTCAAGATCATTTCAATTCGAAATAAAAGCTATACCTATTCTTCCCAATCTTTGTGTATATTTACGTATAACAAATTTACTTTTATCAAATGTTTTTTTCTTGGATTGGTACCCCAATCTACAAAGTTGGTCCCCCTTATTAAAGATATAAATGCAATAATATGTTATGCGTGGTTGCGAACAAAGACGATCAGTTGCAATCATATTTGCTTCTGATTGAGGCAACAGCCAACATAGGCATGGTCATGGACCTTAAATTATCTGAAATAATTAGTTCTCCTTCACATGAAAATTTTAAAATATTTTTACTCTGCCTAAAAGTATAAAGTTGTGATGCAATAAAGCAAAATTTTATATTGTTCCTATCATGACGGATCCATAAATTTTTTAAAAAGGGATATAAAATAAATACAATAAATAGTTACAAAAAATACCCATGAAGTTCAGCCTCATTTTTTTAAATAAATAGAAATATATATAAAAAAAAGAAAAAGATCTTGATCACAAGTTGATCAGGTAGCAAATGAAAAATAATGCAAAAGTGAAAAAAATAATAAAAATAACTTAAAGACGTAATTTGAATTAAGAGTATTTATGTCTCAAAGATTTTCGAGTAATATTGTCATTTTGTTTTTCTTTTTTTGCAAGTTCTCGAGCATCATCTTGATGGTATGATGTAGCTTGTGGAATATCGGTCCAGGATCCTCGCGCTACAATTAGAGCCTTCGAGCTTTTGAGATAACACATGAGTGAATGACTAATGGAGTAATTGAGGAGTCGCCTAGTTTGATCTTTAAAACTTCCGATTTGTCTTGTCCTTCTTCATCCGCCATATCAGCCTCATTAAAAAATGCTTAAGCTATCTTTCAAAATTAAAAAACTCACTCTTGTAGTGCAATATGTAAAAGAAAAATAAATGTCAAGTGTAATTATGAAAGATAACTAAAGTTAATTATAATTAGACTAAGTCTAAGGTGTATTGAAATTTAACTTGCAAAAATTATTATATTCGATTAACTAGTTTATTGATCAGATTACTTTTATGAATTTGGAAATTGGTGAATATTTGTTACGTTAGCATTTGACGATTACGAAAATTAATAATATATAAATTTCCATTTTCAGCTTTGATAAGGGCAAAAGATTGTCTGGGCCGACCTGATGGGCCTAAGACATTGGGCCGATTTGATGATACCAAACGTTGGGCTGAAATGATGAGGCTCATAGCTTGGGACGTTAAGCATTAAATTGTGGGCCGATCTGTGGAGGCTTGCAGCGTGAGATTAGCCTAAGGCTTATCAACTTGGGTCGGCCTATTAAGGCCCGAGTTCGAATGGTGGTGGATGTTCATAAGCCGACCTCTTGGTGACCTGTTGAAGTCACTTCAGAGGAAGAGGTCAGCCCCGCATCAACACAATGGGCCGACGTGTATGAGACAGGTCGGAGAGATGTATGAGGGACTGAGTGCCTTGGAGATTTAAGGGGCGCTCCGCATCAACACAATGGGTCGACGTGTCCTGAGACAGGTCGAAGCTATGGTCTTACGGGCGTGAAATTAGGGTTTTTAAGAGATCCGATCCTAGGCCTAATGATGACTCGACACCAAATCAGAACGGAATCCCGGATTTTACGGAAACCCTAATCCGAGCTAAGGTATAAAAGGCCCAAATCCAGGTTCATTCTAACATAATCTCATTTTTGTTACATTGTTTTTTTTCTCTCTAAACTTTGTTTCCTTCTCAAGAATCGACTTAAGATCGAGAGAGGTACGCGAGAGCCCCTCCGGCCCCCTTGTGAGGTTTCGCGGTGGGTCGTGTGCGGGAAGGTGATCGGCGAGAGAGGTATTTTTGGAAGCAACCAAGTGGCGCCGTAGGTGGGAAACATTGAGCGAGAGACATGAGATTCGGGTTTTAGCTATGGAAGATGTTAGGAGAAACTTGGAAGATGATCTCAACCGACACGCCGGGAGATACAGGGCGTAGTCACGCAGAGAGGATGTTCGACCTCACACCCTCCACCCCCGGACGGCGGAGACAATGGTAGTGTGAGAGGGCGGGAACGGAGGAGGGATAGACGCTATGTCTAGGGGAGTATAGATTTGGGTCCAATATTCTTTGAACAATGGGTGGTTTTATCACGAGAGTCGTGGAACAAACGGTGGAGCGATGCTTTGCGGGAGATGCTTCCACCACCGGCTTCGCATGTGGTCCCTCCTTCGATCCCCCCTCTGCCTGTGATTCCCCCTCTGGTGGTCCCCCCTCCTGTGGTCCCTCCGGAGGTGGGAGAAAGAGGTCGTCGGCCAGCGATGGCGGAAGAAGTGCATTCATCAAGGGCGGAGCATGTGTCTGCTGAGGACCAAGACTGGTCAGAACGGATGGATGATCTCCATCGTGAGGTGCGAGATATTCGTCGGAGAGTGGCTCGAGTGCCAGGAGTGGTCATAGATTCGGGTGAGAGGGGAACTCCTTTTTCGTGACGAGGTGATGGCGGACGAGCTCCCAGCCTCATACCGGGCTATGAACTTCGAATATGATGGTACGACGGATCCGTGGGACCATCTCTCGCCGTTCGAGAACGCTACTTTGCTACACAAAGTTCACACGGACGGCGTGATGTGTAGAGTTTTTCCTACCACTTTGACGAAATCGGCTCAAAGAATGGTTTAGCTTGCTTGCCTGCTCCATTCGAAATTTTGATGACTTGACTCGGCCTTTCCTTAATCGATTCACGAGTCAGTAAGTACCAAAAAGCGCCCGACTCTGTTTAGCATCAAGCGAGAGAGGGGAAGGACTTGAGCTATATTCAGAGGTTTGGCGGCAAAGTTGGAGGTGTCACCACCCCGATCGAAATTTTGGCCAATGCCCTAGCTCAGGGCCTGAAGGATGGAGAGTTCTTCGAATCATTAGTAATAGAGCCTGCTAAGACATTTGACGAGCTGTTAGCTCGGGCGGAGAAATATATTAACCTGGAAGAGGCGAGAAAAATGAAGAGAGAGGAAGAAGAAAAGAGAAGAGATAGGAGGGAAGATCGGGAAGATAAGGGACCTCAGAAGAAGCCGAGGTCTGAGGCAATGAGAGGAAGGCCGAGGTTTGAAAAGTACACGCCTTTGGCTGTCCCTCAGGGCAAGGTGCTTATAGCCATTGAGAGGCATCCCGACCTGAGGTGGCCAAAGGCGCACGCAGAGGCACCAGTAAAGGCGAAATGTAAGGAGTTTTGTAGATTCCAAAATGAATATGGACACACAACAGATCGGTGCACACATCTGAGGGATGAGATCGAGCGGCTCATTCAAGCAGGTCACCTTAGGGAATTTGTGTACATCGACAAAAAGGAGAAAAAAGGAGAGTATAAGAGGGATAATCGTGGATATCATCAACCTCGGGGGGAGCCAGAGCGTAGGGGGGAGGAGAGGGAAGAGCTACCTCCACCTCCGCCCCCACCTCGGCGTGAGGTCATCCAGATGATTGTTGGAGGGCCAGCGGAAGGAGATTCGAGGCGAGCTCGGAAAAATTATGTGAGAGCGGCAGCACCAGATCGGGTCAAAGAACAGTTAAAGGTGGAACAGGTCGGGCAGGGGCCGAGTATCCAATTCAGACCAGAGGATTGCAAGGGTATCATGACACCTCACAGCGATGCTCTTGTGATCACAGCAACGATCTCTAATTATGATGTGCAATGGTATTTGTGGATCCGGGAGCTCTCAGCAGATATCTTTGTTCTATGATTGCTACAAGAAAGATGGACCTCCGTGTCGGCTTGGAGGCGGTGGACACGGCATTGGTCGGATCGGCTGGAGGGATGATCCAACCAATAGGTATGATTACTTTACCTGTCTCTTTGGGTAAGGAGCCTAATCGTAAAAATAGAATGATTCGATTTTTGATAGTTGATGCACCATCCTCCTATAATGTCATGTTGGGTAGCCGACACTAAATGCTTTCAAGCAAAGTGGTGTCGGTATACCATCTAAAAATGAAGTTTCTGTGGGAGAGAAAGTAGGTGAGGTCGGTGGTGATCAAGTATATGACTAGAAATTGTATGTAGAAAGTATTCGAGGAAAGCGAGAAAGGGGAGTGCTTTTGATGATGATAGAAACAGAGACAAGTTGATTAGGTTGGGCCGAGCGGTGGAGCACGTCCAACCTAATGAGGAAATGATGATGGTCGAAGTGGTGCCGGTGACCCCGATAAGGTCACCAAGGTCGGGAATGAGTTTACTGAGGAATTGAGGAGGAGCTGGTGGAATTTACGGGGGTAATATGGATGTATTTGCTTGGGGATGAGAAGACCTGGTGGGGATCGATCCGAGCATTGCTGAACATAGGCTTAATGTTAATCCGTCATATAAGCCGGTGAAACAAAAGAAAAAGAACTTCGGCCCTAAGAAAGATGCTATAATTCGGGCGGAGGTGCAAAAGTTGTTGAAAGCAGGACATATCAAAGAAATACGAGTTTCTTAATGGCTATCTAATGCGTGTTGGTTCAAAACAGAGGATGATTGGCGCGTGTGTGTGGACTTTAGGGATTTGAATCGTGCTTGCCCTAAGGATTACTACCCATTACCCCGAATTGATGTTTGGTGGATTCGACGTCGGGTGTGAACTACTTAGTATGATGGATGCGTCGCAAGGATATCATCGATCATTTGTGAAGAAGACCAAAAAAGGTGTGCTTCACCACCTCTTTTGGCACCTTCTATTATGTAGTAATGCCGTTTGGATTGAAGAATGCGGGAGCCACATACCGCAGGTTAGTGGATAAGATGTTTGGAAGAAGCTCGGCGGGAACATGGAGGTGTATGCGTGGATGATATGTTGGTCAAAAGCATAAAAGGTGTGGATCACGTCATGTGACCTAGATGAAACGTTTGACACCTCGAGGAAGTATAGGATGGTGAACCCCAAGAAGTGTGCCTTTGGGGTCGTCGGGAAAGTTTCACGGGGTACATGGTAACGGAGAAAGGAATAGAGGCCAACCCTAGGAAAAGGTCGAGCCATCGAGAGAGATGGCACCGCCTCGGGATGCCAAAGATGTGCGATGTTTAACAGTCAAGCAAGCAGTATTTGAATCGCTTTATTTCACGCCTGCGAGAGAGGAGTTTGCCCTTTTTAAGGTCTTGAGGAAAGACAAAAAGTTTGTTTGGGATGAGGAGTGCCAAAAGGCTTTCGAGGACTTGAAAAATTACTTGGCTGATCTATCATTGCTAACTAAGCCGTTGCTTGGTGAGCCCCTATACCTCTATCTTTCGGTAGGGGAGCAAGGGATTAGCACAGTCCTGATCAGGGAGGAGAGATTGGTTCATAGGCCGGTGTACTATGTCAGTAAAGTTTTGAGGAACGCCGAGCTGCGATATGCGGAGATCGAGAAAGCGAGTTTGGCCTTGGTGGATCATGCGGAGACTTGGCCGTATTTCCTTTCGCATAAGGCAATCGTTCGAACTAATCTTCCGTTGAGAAATGTGATGAGTAAACCCGAGGTAAGCGGGGAGGTTAGTGAAGTGGGCTATCGGTGAGTGAGTATGATATTGGATTCGAGAACAAATCGGCCATTAAAGCTCGAGGCTTTGGCAGATTTTGTTCAAGAATCAACTAGAGATGATAGCAGCAGAAGGAGCTTGGGTGATTTATGTGGATGGTTGAGAGGGAGTTCGGGATGTGGTCTTTGGTATTGTTTTGATCGGCCCATGAGGATCGAAAATGACTTTCTTTGTGAGGTTGGAGTTCAAGCTATCTAATAATGAGGCAGAGTATGAAGCATTCATCGAGAGGAATGCAAATGGCCATTGAGATGGGGGGAACATTAGGATGGTAGTTTACATGGACTCTCGGCTCGTCCATAAACAAGGTTATGGGAGAGTTCGAGGTGAGGGAAGAGAGGATGAAGAGGTATGTTGAAGCATATCGAGCTTTAGAAGGAGAGTGAAAGAAATCAAGATATGTCAGTCCAGAGGGAAGAAAATGGTCGGGCGGATTTTCTCGGCAAAATTGGCGATTCGGCCTTGGAGAATCAAGCTAAACAGATCACACTTTTGGTAGCAAAGGAAACAACACTGGGGTTGGAAGTCGGAGAGATTGAGGAGAAAGAGGATTGGAGGTCGGCTATATCATAGCCTACCTAAAAAAGGAGTCTTACCAACGGGTAGGCGTGAAGCGGCTCGGTGAAAATTCGAGCGACACGCTTTTTGCATTATCGGAGACAAGTTATATAAGAGAGGTTTCTCTATGCCTTTCCGAGGTGTTTGAATGGAGAAGAGAAGATGCGTATGTCTTGAGAGAGATACATGAAGGATGTTGTGGAAATCACATGGGAGCAAGGGTTTTGATGAAAAAGGTCCTTAGAGCGGGGTATTTTTGGCCTTACCGAAGGGGAAGCGAAAAGTTTGGTGAGAGCATGTGAAAAATTCAGATCCATGCACCTTTTCGTACATCGCCGCGGAGGAGCTCATGACGATGAGCTTGGCATGTCCATTTGCAAAGTGGGGAATTGATATAGTGGGTCCCTTTCTCCGGCCTCAGTCGAGGAAATTCTTGATTGTGGCAATCGATTATTTTAGCAAGTGGGTGGAGGCAAAACCTCTTGCTAAGATAAATGAGGATGCTGATGATGAAGTTTATTTGGCAAAACATAGTGTGTCGGTATGGAGTGCCTCGGGTCTTGATATCGAGATAATGGGACGTAGTTCGCAGGGGCGTAAATCCGAGCTTGGTGTGAGGAATCAAGATCAAGCAAAACTTCACTCGGTGGCCCACCCGCAGCTAATGGGCAAGTGGAAGTGACTAATAGAATTCTTGTCCAAGGATTGAAAGCTCGGCTGGAGAAGGCAGGAGGAGCGTGGGTTAGAGAGCTCGATTCGATGTTGTGGGCTTATCGAACTAATCCGAAGGAGGCCACTTTGGCGAGCTCCGTCGCCTTGGTGTATGGTATGGATCTTTGTGATACCGCAGAGATCGGGATGGAAACACATCGGGTTAATTTTGATGAAGATGTTAATGAGCTGTTGATTCGAGAGGCATTGGATACGATAAATGAGAAAAGAGAGATGACATTTTTGCAGATGGAAAAGACACGATGAAGGATCAAAGCAACTTATGACAAGAAAGTAAAGAAAAGGGTCTTTCAGGTCGGTGATTTAGTATTGAGAAGATCAGATGCTAGCAAAAACAAAGGGAAATTGGATGCGAATTGGGAAGGACCACTTCGGGTGGTGAGTATGCATCTTGGCGGGAGGTGCGTTAGTGGAAGAGATCGGAGGTCGAAAGCTCCCGAGGGCTTGGAATAGTTGCAATTTGAAGAAATATCATTCCTAGAATAGAGAAATATCTGATGTAATCAATCTACTCGTTTTGAATGAAATGATCCGTTGCCATATATTATGAGTTCGAAAAATTGAAAAGAAAAAGTGACAAGTATTTGGAGCTCAGCTCGAGCTAGTCTCCAAATACTTGGGGCCACGAGGCCATGCGAGGAGCTCGGCTCGAGCCAGCTTCCTTTGATGAAACTGACAAGTATTTGGAGCCCAGCTCGAGCTAGTCTCCAAATACTTGGGGCCACGAGGAGCACAATATGCCAATCGTTTTTGTAAAAAAAAAAACGTTTATAAGAATAATAGACAAGAGATCGAGAAAATGAAAGTGCGAAGAAATTTCATTGATCGTTCAAAATAAATACAAGTACATAGGGGAAAATTACAAAAGCAGAACTAAACTCCTAAGCAGTAGGAGGAACATTCTCGGTGTTCAGGTCGTCCAGGGAGATGGTCACATCGTCTACAAGAGCGAGATCAGGATCATCATCAGGGATCTCCTGAACTTGAGAAGGGCCTGCGGGAAGCTGAGGGGTTGGCTGATCTCCAGGAGCTTGAGAAGGACCGGCCGAGCTGGAGGCAGGGTGGAGGATAAAGGAGCAGATAATGATTCTATGAACTCCTCCACAGGAGCAAGATTGAGACGCTCCGCCTCGTCAGAAAACACGAAGCCTTTGAGGTCGGGCAAAATCTTCCTGGGACCTCGGCGATCGAAGGGCTCGGTAGTGATACCGCGTTCCCCAAGTTGAAGCTCGGCCTGGTCAAAAGCAAAGCCGTAGTACTCCATGGCGGATACATAGAGAACTTTGATAAATTCCTTGGAGCTCAGAAAGGCTTGCTTCACCCTCTCCCGAATAGCCTGAACTATTGAAGAGCCTTCGGGGGAGGTGAGGAAACTTTGCCGACCATCTTCGACGCCTCGGCTTGGTCGACGCTGACAGATCTGTGGATCCGAAGATCGCTCGGCTCGGTCTTGAGACCGGCATTATCGATCTCAGAGTTTTATTTTGGCTTCTAGAGGCCACGCAGTACCTTTGTTGACCTCCTCCTCGTCCTTGTACCGGCGGTTCTCCTCAGGAGTTTAGTCTCCGAGCCTTCGGCCGAATGACCTCCTCTTAGAATTGTTGAGCTCGGCAATATGGGAGGATCGCAAAACCGACCCAAGCTCGTGAAAAATCGTGCGGCCAGTGTGCCCGACCGAGTGGTTCAGGCAAAAGGAGGTAACCAAGATCACCGAGTTTCTCCACGGCGATTGGTCGTGGTTGAGGCGATTGCCTTGGACATATTGGATGGCAAAGGTTCCATCATTGTTCTTCAGGATGGAATTGCCTGTGAGAAAAGTTTGATTGGGCGTATGAATGGGAGTGCGGGAGAGAGAGAGAGCATCAGGAGGTGGGGTGGCCTTTGCCTTCTTGGCAGCTCCCGCGCTGGTGCCGACAGCTGACCTCTTCGGAGGAGGAGGTCGGAAAGAAGGTTGAGCTCCTGGGCCAGTGAGGTCGGCCATCACTGCGGCAACTGTGTCTGGTCGCCGAAGTGGAGGAGGCTGACCTCCAGGGCTTGGGCAGCGGCGGTCTTGGATGGAGGTTGTGAGCCAGGAGCAATGGGTTGCTCCTCGTAATCCAGATCGGCCACCATCTGTGCCATGAACATATCTGCACAAAGAGGAAAGATTAGCTAATGAGTAAGAAAAAAATAAATCAACTGCAAAAATGACAATTACCAATGTCATAAGGCAAGGGAGCCACGATGGGGCTCAGCTGAAAATAGTACAGAAGAGAGGGGGTTATAAGGCGCGAGAGGTCGTACTTGACCAAGGTGAGTTTACTTATCTGAGCTTGGAGATCGGGAGACCGATCTCTGGGGTTGTGCTTGCGTTGGAGTGGAAGGTCCAGGTCCAAGCAATAGAAACCCCAAGCTCGGGGAAGAAAAAAAAATATTTGTCCTTCCGTAATTTGTCGATAAGGTACTTGTTGGAGGAACCGAGCATCACATCCCCGGGAGGTGATGTAGAAAAGGCCCTTGGTGGTAGAGCTCTTTATTTGGAACAGGGCGAAGAATAGTTCTAGAGTGGGTTCTATATCTAAGTACTTAGTCAAAATAATGAAGCCGACTAGGATACAAAATGAGTTCGGGGCTAGTTGATTTAAGGGCACTCGGGAGAACTCGGATACCCCAGCCATGAATGGATGGATGGGAAATTGGAGACCTCCCTCTATCTGACCTGCAAAGAAGGCTAGGGCATTAGGTGGAGGTCGGTTAGGTCGGTCGGAACTGCTGGGTAGATAGAGTTTGAAAGAGGAAGGAATTTGGGATGTCCTTTTAATAGTTTGAAGATTGGGGGCCGATAAGGTGGTTTCCTTAAAATCATGAGGATATACGGGCAAGGGACCCGAGCACGGAGCTCGGATCTCTATGGTATCGGAGTCTCGACCTGAATCAGAGCTGGATTCGGTCGCATCAGGGTCCGATGGACGGACTCCGGTGAGGGAAAGTGGTGGAGGAGTAGAACCCGTCGTTATTGCCCACCGCTCTAAATCGGCGACGACCGGGTCCGATGGCGTCGAGTGAGAAGAAGAGGATGCCATATTAAAGTAAAGAAAAAACTGGAAAGGAAAGGGTTACTTACTGGATAGAAATATGAGGTTGAAGGAGGAAAGTAGTCTGGAATGTGGAACTTTCGAAGCCTACCGGAGCCTGGAGAATTTCGCCGGAGAAGAAAAGTGTTTGTTGGGAAGAAAGCTCTGAAATTTGAAATGGAGGAAAGTGGAAAATGAAGGAGGGAGATGGCTTTTATAAGGGGAGAGAGAAGACAAAGGGTTGCCTCGATTCTCGAGGAGATATTTGATGGTCTACAAGGCGTCAGGGAGCCGAAAAGACGTCCCATCAATCAAATCCGCGTGTCAGGTACTCAAAGGGCCAAAGGGCGGCAGGAATTTCAAACGCTAAGAGTCGGCGGGAATGTGAAAAGCACAAACCCTAAATACTAGGTCAGCTCGGCCTATCAACAACTATGGTTGAGGTACGAACCAACCCATAGTTGGGGGGAGGAATTGATAAGGGCAAAAGATTGTCTGGGCCAACCTGATGGGCCTAAGACATTGGGCCGACCTGACGGGCCTAAGACATTGGGCCGATTTGATGATACCAAACGTTGGGCTGAAATGATGAGGCCCATATCCTTAGGATGAGCCGTTAAACATTAAATTGTGGGCCGATCCGTGGAGGCTTGCAGCGTGAGATTGGCCTAAGGCTTATCAACTTGGGCCGGCCTATTAAGGCCCGAGTTCGAATGGTGGTGGATGTTCATAAGCCGACCTCTTGGTGACCTGTTGAAGTCACTTCAGAGGAAGAGGTCAGCTCCGCATCAACACAATGGGCCGACGTGTATGAGACAGGTCGGAGAGATGTATGAGGGACTGAGTGCCTTGGAGATTTAAGGGGCGCTCCGCATCAACACAATGGGCCGACGTGTCCTGAGACAGGTCGGAGCTATGGTCTTACGGGCGTGAAATTAGGGTTTTTAAGAGATCCGATCCTAGTCTAATGATGACTCTGACACCAAATCGTAACGGAATCCCGGATTTTACGGAAACCCTAATCCGAGCTAAGGTATAAAAAGCCCAAATCCAGGTTCATTCTAACCTAATCTCATTTTTACTGTTACATTGCTTTTTTCTCTCTCTAGTCTTTGCTTCCTTCTCAAGATACTGACTTAAGCATCGGAGAGGAGAGACGGAGCCCCCCCCTCCCCTTGTGCATGTTTCGCGGTGGGTCGTGTGTGCGGGAAGGTGATCGGCGAGGAAAGGTCTTTTTTGGAAGTAACCAAGCTTGACAACCCTTAAAGAAAAATGAATGAAGAAGATTTGTTACCTTTTTTTTTCTTTCTAATTTTCTTTTGTTGGTCTATTATTTTTCCAGCCAATTTGAAGTCATTACCAAACACATGGCCATAAATCATAATGAACTGCATGGACTTTGAAATTCATTACCAACAACCTCAGTCAAATCAAGACACATGTTTTCCAAAAGGAGGGAGTGAAGAATAATTATCCATTTCTTACTTTATTCCTAAGCTACATATTTCTATTTTTATTCTAGTGGAAATGACGTATGTATCTTAACCAGAGGCGTAGCCAGTTTGTCGATTATCCATAGCCCAACTATTTTTTTTCTCTTAGAAAAACATATAAATATATATATATATATTTTTTTTTTTTCTTTTTCTTAGTAAACACATGATTAAAAGAAAGAGAGGCCCCATCTGAATCCGCCCCTAAACCTAACAGTATGGTGACAAATAAATCAAATAATCACATCATAATTAATCATAAAAAGAAAGAAGTACTAAACAAAAAAAATAATTTTTCAATTTAAAATCCTTTCTCGACACTTGGAGGATCTTAATTGGACATTATACAAATTTGCGTGACCGACTTGTCACATCTGATATACTCATACAAAGCTTTGAAGATTGGAGTTACCTAAAAAGTCAAGTAGGTATGGCAACTATCCCAATTTCTTAAATAAAAATGAAAAACAATAAGAACATAATGTAGTACTATAATAAAATATTAATTAAAGCCAACAAAGCCCTTTGACAACAATAATTAAGGAACAACAATAATGTCATTGTCTCAATGTTATCACATGCCACTACTCAAATACCTCCATATCCAATTAATCTCCTTGTGAACTTTGCTTTAACTTTTATATTCATGATCATGACATAGCCAAAAAAAATAAATATCAACCAATATTTCTATATTGTTCCATAGCCTATACTATTTCATTTTCTTTCTTGCTTCTTACAACACACAACATAGTACTACTATATGTTTGAAATTTGTACAAGATTATTATCAGTTTCGGTTCAGTTCGATCGGTTTTTAATTAATCATGAACAATTCGTTCGATGAAGATTGTGATTATCTCTTCAAGGCCGTCCTGATAGGATATTCGGCTGTTGGGAAGTCGAATCTCCTATCGCGGTTCGCTAAAGATGAGTTCTGTTTGGATTCGAAGCCGACGATCGGAGTCGAATTCGCTTATCGGAGTATTAGGGTGGGAGATAAGATCATCAAGGCTCAGATATGGGACACTGCTGGTCAAGAAAGGTGCTTTTTACTATATTCTTAATTTCTTTTTTGATAGTTATTTGAATTTTTTGCTACTTGGAATATGAAATTAGTCCTATATATAGCTCTGTATCTTGTTAAAGGAGCTTTTCACAATCTTGTAAAAGTATAAGTTCCAAGGTGAAAATATCTGAATAAGAAATAATATTTTAGACTGAAGAAAAACAAGAATTGATGCCATATTTGTGTTTGTGTGGCAGGTTTTCCTAAGAGGTCTGTCTGATCAGAAATAACTAGGGATAATTAAAAAAACTGCACAGGAGTTTGAGTTAATAACAAAAAAGACCCAGAGATTTTTGAAAATTTGCAAATACCTCCTTGAAGTTTGATTCTGTATTACACCTTGCCTTAATAAGCAAAAAAACATTTAGACCAACCCTTTACATTTGTAAAAATATTACAGTTACTTCCTTACATTTAAGACAGAATCAAACCTCAAGGGATTTTCGTAATTTTGAAACTTCTTTGGTTTTTCTTTTTTGTAATTACCTGAAACCTCTGGGGTAGTTTTTGTAATTATCCCTAAGTAATTATTTATAATTGTAATAAGATAGAGTTATATCAGGCTGTGGTGCTGTTATTTGTTAAACCTTGCTTAGAAAGAAAAAAAGAAAGAAAGAAAGAAAGAAAATAGGAAATATTGATTAAACAGAGCATTGCTTTTGAGACATGATGTTACTAGCATGCTCTGTTTCATAATGTGTTGCCGGATAGTACTTCAGTGGGATTGTGAGCCGTTGAATTGCACATGATGATATTAGTTAGCATTTGAAGTCATGATATAATTGTGTTCGGATCAGTGTTTTAAAAATCAGACCGCTGATCAAACCTGTCTTTCTAATGGTTAGCGACCTGATCCATCAGACCGGTTCAACCCCAAACACTGGTTCAATTGGTGACTCACAAAACTCGTGTTCAGGGACGGAGCCAGAAAATCAAAACTAGGGGGCAAATTTATGAATTCTAGTAAATTTATAAATAAAAAATTATACGGCCACCGCTACCAACCCCTAGCTTCGTCCGTGCTCGTGTTATCATGAGGACTAATTGTAATATGTTGGGTAAAATACAAAAATTATCCCTAAAATTTAGCATTACTACAAAAAAATTTCAGTTATCTTTAAAAATTACAATTACCCATTAAATGATTAGAAAAACGCATTGATGTTTGCATCCGCTTAATAAATACCTCCCTCTTAAGATCTCAATGACACAATTAGTAAGATAGAAACAAATGTTAATGAAATATTTATAATTTTGAAAGATTGCTGAGATTTACTTCATGCAGATTTCGAGCCATCACAAGTTCATACTACCGGGGCGCGCTAGGCGCCCTAGTAGTGTACGACATAACAAGAAGGCCGACGTTCGAGAGCCTACGAAAGTGGTTGAAGGAGCTGAGGGAATTTGGCAGCCCGGAGATGGTGGTGGTGCTCGTCGGGAATAAATCCGATTTAGGCCAGTCGAGGGAGGTGAATTTAGAAGATGGGCAGAGCTTGGCACAGCTAGAACAAGTTTCTTTTATGGAAACTTCAGCCAAGGAGAATTTGAATGTTGAGGAGGCATTTCTTCAAATGATCACTAGAATTTATGAAATCACTTGTCACAAAAGCTTAGAAGCTAAGGTTAGTGAAGCCACCACAACTGCTCAAACATTATTACAAGGGAAGAATAAGGAAATTCTTTGTATTGATGAAGTATCTGCCACTAAACAAACTAGTCGGTGTTGCTCGTATTGAAGTTAAGTTACATTGCTTTTTTTTTTTGGGGGGGGGGGGATGGAAATGAGTTGTTCTGAAAGGGGAAATGATGAGATTCGAACTGGGTCTGCTTTCCCAGTAACACCTCCTTTGATCACACGGGTTACATCTGAATCTCAGAATTTTTTTTATAAAACATCCCAGATTGAATTAGTTTTGATATTAATATATTAGGTTTCTTGACGATTAAAACGTGTCAATTGAGTTTGGATCAACCTTGTGCTTCAGTGGTAAAAACTTATATTGTCAGGATGATTGACCCGGATTTGATCACATGTGAATGCGTATGTTCCCTCCTCTACTTTGCCTAATTGTACTAACAAAAATATGTCAATTGGGTTAGTTACTGGCTTGTTGATACTCATGGATTTACATGAGTAAAATTAGGGTAAATTACAAAAACTACTTCTATAGTTTTAGTCGGATCACAAAAGAAAATATAATTATCTTTGAAAGTTACAAATATGCCCTTGATATTTATTTTTATTTTACAAATTGAACGTAATGAAGAAGAATTTGTTAAATACATACAAACTTCTAGGGAGTGTTTTCAATACCTGAGGTGATATTAATTTGTAATTCAAAACATAACTAGTTTTTTCTAATTGAACTGAATTTTGAGATTAGCTTTTGTAATTAACCGTTAAAATTGGGTTAACCCATTTGATTAGATTGGGTCAGAATTTATTAGGCAAGAACTAAACCAGCTTGGTTATCGCCACGAATAAGATCTTCTATTGCAAAATGATGTTTCATCTTCTACTTCATCGCACATCCCACACATGACCACCACTGAGCAACTAACTGCAAGCCTTGAATGCATCCTAGTGTTAATTTTTTTTTGTTCTAATCCTTAATGTAAATTTGGGAAGGTTTTTTGTGTAATCCCATACAAGGATTTTGGTCTGGTTTTGTTTTGCACTGATGAAATGGGGTTTTGATTATTGAGATAAAAAACTCTTTTTTCTTGTGACATGAACAGGAAGAAAATTTGGCTGTGCAATTCTATTGTGCTTGTGAAGTTACTTTGTAATTTTCATGTGTGAAGGCAGTCACAAGAATTTTTGTCTAGCTGGTGGCTGCTAATTCAAGGGGACATACTCATGGTATTGGAGGCATGGGATTGATAACAAAGAATGTTTGTATATATTTAACTAAATTATGGCGCATAATTAAGAGGTGTTTGACTAAGTTTATTTAAAATATCTTATAAATTCCTGCATCTGATAAGTTGTTTAGGAGCTTATAAAATGTTAGATCTTATTTTAAAAATAAGCTGTCAGAGTGTTTGGATAAAATTAGATAGTTGAGCTTATAAGCTGTTTTTATATCTTATAAAATTATTAAGGATATTCTGTCTTTTGAATGTTTAAAAATAAGGAGCTTATAAGCTCTTTTAAAAAAAGTTGGGGTGGAGGTACTTTTTTTTAGGAGCTTATAAGCTCTCTAATAGTTTTTTTTAGAGTTTATAAGCTCTTTTGAAAAAAAATTACCAAACACATTTTAAGAACTTATAAGCTCTTAAACATCTTATAAGCTGATTTTAAGAACTTATAAGCTCAGCCAAATACCCTCTAAATATATATTGTTGTTCATTATTTTTTACTGATGAAAATTTAGGGCTATACGTTTTTCTTCCCAATGAGTTTTTTTTTTCACATTTTACTATTTGAGTTTTGAGATATATAAATCATATTTGTTTTACTCAATCTCGGTGGAAACTTCTCATTTTTCAATCTCAACCCTATATTCTTATTTCTCACATCTATATACTCTATTTTAACTATATATTACATCACCAAGTCTCACTATATGACTATATCCACCACATACCTAATTTTAATATTATATTTAATTGAATGGGACCCATTTTCACCTCCTCATCCATGTAATTATCATTTTTAAATTTAATATTTAAAATAGAGAAAATAATATTTTGCAACCTGAACTTTGACCGTTGTTACATTTTACAACCTAAATTATTTGGTTTTACATTAACAACCTAAACTTTGAGAGATTTTCACTTTATAACCTGCGACCAACCGGAAGTATAATATACCAGGAATATTCTCCCCTATGATTCGGAATATTCCATGAATATTTTTGGAATATTCCAACTCCAATTAGTCGGAGGTTGCAAAGTGAAAAACTCGCAAAGTTTAGGTTGTTAATTATAAAAATAAATAGTGTAGGTTCTAAAGTATAAAAATGAGCAGGTTGAAAAAAAACATTTTCCCTTTAAAATATACCCTAACACTATCAATAGAGTTGTCAATTTCGGCTCGGCCCGATTAGCCCAGTATTTTTATCGGGTTGGACTTTAATATCCCAGGCCCAAAAAATATCGGGCCTCAAAAGCCCGGTCCAGGTGGCCCGACACTTTTAGTATATTTTTTATTGGTCGGGCTGGGCTGGGATCCCCAAATTGCAGCCCAGTTACTGTTTAGCTCGGTCCGGCTCATTTTTTTCGAAAAGTCCAGTGGGCCCTCGGTCCGGAGCTTTTGACAGCTCTAACTATCAACTTCGACATAAATTATATATTTTATCACATAATTTAATATATAATTCATATAACTATATATTATTACTTTTTCAACTACACTATTAAAGTGGGTCCCAACACTTGCATAACATCAACATAAATTATTATTTTATCACATTTTTCAATAAGAAAAACTCTAAACAATCTATTAAACAAAACACATTCTCATTTTACACCCTATTATAATCAAACATATTATATTTTTACACTTTCAATAAAAAAGTTGGAAATTCATCTCATTGGGAATGAAAAATGAGATTCCTTAAATGAGATGAAAACCATACAAGCCCTTATTTTCAAGTAAGGTCAAGAGAAATCCAATGATTTGGGAAAAAAAATATAATATAAAATAAAAACAAGATCGCCATTCGGATGAGATCTTTTGTTCTACTTTCCCAATTTCACTCTATATTCCATAACTTTGATGAATGACGCGTGTGCAATTGTGACATCATATCCGATCCAATAGAATATAAGTGAAATAGGGAAGTGAAATAGAAAATCTCAATTCGGAAAATTTATTTGAAAAAATGTCATATAGTTACTATCATCACAATACAATTAGAACAGTTATCCATAACCTAAAAGCACTGTGTACACCGCCAAGCCACACTTCAAAATATAACCTTACTAACCAGTGGGCTTAGCCCACCTAGCCACCACAAGCAATTGTGGGATAGATGTAAGAGGTTCAAATCCCTAATCCATCAAATTGCTCCCCGGGGCATATGCGAATTGGTGAAGATTTGGTGGGAACTCATACTGAATAGTCTACGTGTGGGTTCGATTCGGGGAGAAATCATTATTATTAGATTGGGGGGTCGAACATAATTGTTCTCTTTACCTGAGAGGATCTAGTTGTATGTCAGGAGACCCCATCAAAACACTGGCCAGTGCGATGAGAGGTCAAGTTCGTTATTCTCGAGATAGAAAAGTAAGCGTTCGAGTTATCAAAAAAAAAAAAAGAGAAGAAAATAACCTTACTTCTTGGCATCTTGCCAGAAATTTGGATAAAAAGGACTTTTTCAGTAATCCAAAAATTAAAATAAAATCTAATGATTTTAAAAATATATTATTGAAGATTAATTATCCATACCCATATCAAGTTTCTTTGCTTTTGACATTTTACGCGTCACAGCCTCTCATAGCCCGACATATCTCCTCACGCAATGAAAAAACCGTCCCCCACCAGTAACTTTAGCAAGACTCTTTCCCCACTTCAACCTCCTTCCTCTTCACACACAGCAGCTGAAAAACAGATAGATTTGCACACTCTTCGTCCCACGCTAAAATGCGCGTAAGCGAACAGAGCTGATCTCGACGCATAGACAAAAGCTCTCAAAATCCAGCGGCTGTCAATGGCTCATTGGATCTCCTCCAAGCTCAAAGCCGCCGAAACCCTACTCCAACAGGCAAATAAATCCCCATTTCTATTTCTTTTTAATTTTCCATTTATGAAGGTTATTTATTTTCGTGGTCTTGCATTATTGAAAATTATTTTGAGCTTGTGCTTGGATCCTTATAGAATTGAAACATCAATGAGAATCAGAACTGGTGAAAAACGATTTTGATGACAAATGCTTCACATTTTTTTTCCCAATTTTTCTGACCCTGTGGTTTGGATACTTTGCAATTGCATCATGAGAATTAGAGTTGATGACATCTATTCTCAGAGAGAATTAGAATTGTTGAAATATCTATTTCACTGTGAAAGAATTGATTAAAAACAATTAACTGGCTGAAAAACGGTTAAATTGCACGGATGAGTACATAATTCATGACACGAATATGAAATAAAAAGAAAAAAAAACAAAACCTAGGGATCCAAAAAGAGGAATGGAAATAATGAGGAGAATGTTAACTGTCAGTAATAACAGAACTGCGTTATAATAAGGAGGTATATATCCATTCGATTTCATAAATTGAACAAAAAGACCTTTTATGCTATCAATGAACTTAATTATGCATTGGTAATTGATAAAATGGGTAATATTGGATACGGCAATGCAGTTATTAAAACTGCCTTTGTAAACTGGAGAGTATTGTGCTTAGTTAATTTGAAAAAATTATGTAAAGGTATCGTTTTTTAATATACTCAAAAACTTTCATATGTTAGTTTTATATGGTAAATGCATAACGACGACATGATAGAAAAATAAGTTTACACTGGTGTGATTGTCTTAAACCAACAGATCAGAACCAATTTTTGCTTATGCAAGAAATGATGGAATCTCTCACGTTAAGACATTATGCTAAGTAGCAGTTGGTGGTAACTAGAAAAGACTCTATGAATATGTGTGACTATAGTTGGAGTGCTTTTTAATTTTGGAATTTCTTCCCTGTCTGACTGGTGGTTCAGATCGATCATCAAGCTGCAGAATCACTCGGTAAGAATGAAAAGCCGCTATCAGACGATCAATTAGGTATTGAAAGTTCACCAAGAACCCCTGAAACTAAACCATTAATAAAGGACCAGCTGAAGAAGAAATCTCCAGAAAAGGTGGTTAACCAAAGTATTATTAACAGTGATAAACTAAATTCCAATGTTATCAGCAGAAGTAATAGTGGTGTTAACCGGGATGATGAGACTGGGGGATCACTGAACATCAATTCAAAGTCAAATACGAGTAGAGGACTTACTGATAGTGATTGGACAGAATTACTCAGCGTGCCAGATAAAAAGGGAGCATCTGGTGGAGTGAGTGTGAGCCGGAGTAGTAATCGAGTGTCAGGGATTCGGGCTTTGAAGAAAGATGGGAAGAAGGTGGTCGGTTCTGGTCCAGGAGTGAATGTTTCTGTGGTTGATGGGAGGAGTAAAAAGGTTCGGAATAATGGCGTCTCGAAGAGTTTTGGAAAATCAAATGTTGATGTGGAGAATAATAACAGTGTGGATAGCGATGATAAGGCAAGTAGTGTTGGGGATGCAACTCCAAGAACTTCAAGCGCCCAGTCGCCAAGCAGTGGAGGTGAATATGATCAAAGAAACGGTGGTTCGACAGTTGTTATTGGTAATGCTCATTTAGCAAACATGGGGAGAGTTAAAGGCGTGAATGATACTGTAGATGGAGAGAAGCTACATCCTTCAGATGATTCAGACAGTTCTTCGAGGAAGATGTCGATTTCGCATGAAAAGGAGTTGGATATGAAGGTGGGATTGAATGATGGTGAGAGGCTTAAGAGGGAATTTAGTGCAAGCAATATATCGATGCTGGGTTCTAGAACTTCCAGTTCTGTGAAGAAGGTTTCATCTTCACCAAGTGATGGAGAGTCTAATTCAGAGACAGATACAACCTTGTCATCAGATTCAGAGAGTGAAAGAGAAAGGGAAGAAAGGAGAAAGAGGAGGCAACAGATTCTAGCAGAAAGAGCAGCTGCAAAAGCACTCGAGGCAATTAAAGAGCGCGAGAATTTGGTTGCTAGATTGGAGGGGGAGAAACAAAGTTTGGAGAAAATACTTGAAGAGCGAGCCAAACAACAAGTACAAGAGGTATTTTCTAGATATTCATTGATCAAACTTAATACTTTTCCATACATTATGGTACTTGAAGTCCATGTATTCTATGTTCTTCTACTAACCACTCATTGCCTAAGTAAATTGAAGAGCAGGCAAAGCTACACAGTTTTGATAAAGCTACACAGTTTTTTAGCAGACATCCTAGGTATTAGCTCTTGGATACTGATACTGCTTTCTTCATGAGAAGATTTCCATGAACACAATGCATGATTGGGAGAAATAAATGAAAAATAAAAATTGAAGGAATGTGGTCCGTTTGCCACTCTTTGGGATTGACTATCTATACTTGAAATTATCAGATTCTCATGCCTGAGCCTATGACCTTTGATGGTTTTGAGCTTCTGTATTCCGTAAACTTTTCTTAGATTATTAAATATTCTTAACTTGCTTGGGTCTATGGTATCTTCTTTCTTAAAAGAACAGGAAACTACCATGTTTCAATATTATCTTGTTTACTAAAATGTTCTTCTGGCTTCTTTATGGTAGCTCTGGAACATATTATATTAGATTATTGTATATTAACTCACCTGCAGGACTTAATTTAAATATCAAACTGCACTATTGATTCTGAAATAGTTATACCATGAAAAGATCTTATGAATTCTGCTCGAGTGACTTTATCCAATTTAACTATGGCGTATTTTGGTTATTGAGAGAGGACATGAGCTATATTTGTCGAGGTGTTGGTTATAAAATGCCTTCCCTATTAAGTACATAACTTCAGATGACATCAACCCAGTTCACATGTGTGGTTTATTATTTTCAGGGCAAAGAAAATCCGGCATAGAAATGTGAATGAATGATCTATCTAATTCCTCTATTTGCTTTGGATTGCATTCCTTTGTGGTACGATATATTGAGACTTGATAATGGGTTTTGAGATATCTGAACCACGATTCATCTAATGTGTATAGCACTCTTTATCAGACCAGATGTCTTCTTGTTTAATTAAAATGTATTTGGTTGGGCCTATCATTAGAAATATGAGTACATAATGCTTACCTTGTCTGTGCAATAATGCAGCATTAATTAAATTATTATGTTCACAGAACTTAAGCAATTGTTTCTGAGCGGGAGAGAGTTCTTAATATAGAAATATTTATTTTGAAAAGAAATATTTATTTTGAAGGGAATGATTAAAGATTCTGTTAAGTTTTTATATTGAATAACTTGGTCATTACTAACACAATAATCTTTGCATAGTTGATCCGTATGCAACATTCTCCAATTAATTATGAAGCTCTGTCCTACTAAGAGCTGATTGTTAGAAATGTCTATTCTTCTTGTTATTTTATGTTCTTGGTAATTAATAGCAAACTCTTGTCATTTGACATGCATCTTTAGTTGGTTCTTCTACTCCTTGAATAATGTTGGCCATTAGTGTTTGTTTTGCTAATTTGATTCTCTGGTACTGTAAGAACCTCTCAATATGGCTATAATAGTAAATTGCTGATTTTTTTCAGGCTTCAGAACTACAGACAACAATGATGGAGACCATGGAGGCAGTTGAGCTAGAGAAGCAGAAACATAATAATACTCGAATGGAAGCCCTTACACGATTAGCAAAACTTGAGGTGTTTTGGTTGTGCTTTAACTTTACCTCTATATGGTTGATAGTGGTTCTGTGAATATGTGTTTTAACTTTTATCTCTATACGTGCATATATCAAATGTTTAGACATCATATCATCCTTTTCTTTGTGACTAGTGTCATCATGTGTAGTATTATTCTCTCCATCACTATACTTCTTGTGCACATATACTAGACATTCACATTTTTTAAATGGATTTTTGCTATTGTATCTCATTCGATTTGAGAGGGTGCCAGCATAGTTGGTAATGGTTGGTTGGGAACAGGGAAATTGTGGGCACGTTCTGGGTTTTTGCCCTTTCCTTCCCTATTGGAAAGTTCTGTTTATAGTAATTTGGATCATGAATTTTGCTTGGTTTATTTGCAGAGTGCAAATGCTGATCTCACAAGGTCTCTTGCTAGTGTACAGAAGAATCTTGAAGTAGAGGTACTAAACAGTCCCTTCTTATGTTTGGTTTTTTGTTGGTAAGGATAACTTCATTTCTTTGCCTTTTCTCTCGTTTTGCATGTTAGTTATTGTTAACATAAACATCTTGAGAAATAAAAACTTGTTGTTTTAGAACCTGTCAAGTTTTGGCACTAATGATGTTGATCAATGGATTCGGTAAACTAGTTCTATTTTTAATGTAGTTCATTTTGTTTCTGTAGGTTTACAGGCTTATGAATATTTAAGTGAGAGTGTCAGAGCAATTATCAACATTGCTTGTAGATTAGGTTTTAGAAACAATCCTTGGAAATTATTAATTTGATGTTGACAGTGATAAATTTTTACTGCTGGGATGAAGGCATTGATTAATTCGTTATCTTGTTTCTGTGTTTGCTGGAGTAGGTTGAACGTATAGCTGAACTTCGTCAACAAATTCATATTAAAGAAGCAACTCATGAAGGTGCGTTTAATTGAAGCTAAGCTGGCTTCGAAAGTAGCATGTTTGTAGTTTGTGGCTTCATATCTGCAGAATTTTATGCTTGATCCTGAATGACTTGTTTTCGTGCAACTCCTGATGTTATTCTAAAGCATGTTTTACATCTCGACCACAGTATTGCTGGCCAGGGTTCCTGGATTCTCCATTTTTTCAAGATTTCACTTCGTTTACTTCAACTTTATAGTCTCCCTATTATGTTATTTTGAGGCTTTTATCTTTTATAAGAGGACCTGTGTTTTAAGCTTATACCCAACTTCTAGCAGATAAGAATTTATTTTCATGCAGAAAGCCATAATAGGAGGGAATCGATTTTGATAAATAATCCTTTCCATATTTAGATATTAACTTTGTTTTACGGTAGCAATATTTTCTTTCATATATAATTATAATATTCTCTTGAACCCACTTTGTCCTATATAATACTTTACATGTATCATCATCATTAACAAGATGAAAAGCAGTTCCTATAAGAACCTGGACCCGTTTTAACTTATAGAGAAAAGGTTGATGTTAATATGTTATTGATGATACCATAACGAATTACTGACTTCTTTTTTGTTTCTCCTGGTAGAATTGAGAAGGAAAATATCAAGCACACACCAAGATGATGGCAAAGTGAGTTACTGTTGTTTCTTCGGCATTTTATACACATTTATTTCTCATTTTCTCTTCTTAATTAGTTCTATATCAATGATCTTGCAGTTGCGAGCTCCAAAAGGTGTTGAATTTGAACTGGAGATGCTTGAAGCAGAATATTCCTTCGTAAATGATAAAGTGGGAAGAATGCAAGACCAGGTGACTTCCTTTATCTGAAAAGCAATTTCCACATTGATGGATGACATCTTTTCAGTATTTAACCAGTTCTTTGGTTATCCAAAAATCTGACCGCCTCAATTCAGTGAAACATCTGCGATGTATTTGATTGCTGTTACTAAAGTAATTTCCTTATGTAAAGATTTATATGATATGCTGTTACTAGAGAGTAATTTTCACATATAATGCAGGCCAAGACACTAGAAACAAGCATTGAAACAACCCGAAGAGAAATAGAAAATCCAACTGAAGTAGAAATTGAGCTCAAGCGCAGGCTTCACCAGTTGACTGACCATTTGATTCAGAAGCAAGCACAGGTCCATTTTTCTAACCACATAACTTTGAACTCGTCAATTGGCATATTGTTGGTTTAATTTCTAAGTAATTAAAAAATGATCAGTTTTTTTATAGGGATAATTACATACAAACCCCTGAAGTTTGGGTAATTACAAAAAAAACCCAGAGCTTCTTGAAAATTACAAAAAACCCCTTAAGGTTTGATTCTGCTTCCACCTTCATAAGCAAAAATCATTTCAAAAACCACCCTGATATTTGTACAGTTAACCCCTTAAATTTAAGATAATATCAAACCTGAGGGGCTTCTTTGTAATTTTGAAACATCACTGGATTTTTCGTAATTAGCCCAAACCTTGGGGGGGTTCTTGTAATTATCCCTTTTTTATAAACAAAAACTTTCAAATATTTCACATTATAGATTTTAGTAATTAAGTTCCTTAGTTGAATAGAGAACTTGACTTGTACAGGTGGAGACGCTTTCATCGGAGAAGGCTATGCTACTTCTCAGAATTGAGGTAAATTTCTCACCCATCATCTAGGATTCGTTAATCATTGGAACTACATACTGAATATGTTCGATGATTTCTCTGAATGCTTGAATTAAACACAATAGGCAGTTTCAAGATTGCTGGATGAGTACGAGCCAATTGATTCAGCTGATTTCCCCGGTACCTCATCAAGAGATGACCTTGAATCAGGCGTGTGGCAATTTTCAAATTCGAAATTCAGGTCTTTATTTAAAGGGAGAATGCAATCAGGCCAGCAACATCTGGGATCATTGGTTCGACAATTGGACTCTCTCTTTTGTGTCGGTGCTATGTTTCTTCGAAGAAATTCAACAGCTAGAATTTGGGCTCTTGTCTATTTGGCGTGCCTTCATCTCTGGGTGATATACATTCTAACATCACATTCTCCAGTCTCAGACGATAGTCGATCTGGTGCGGTTTTCTCCCTGGAGAATATTAATAACACTGGAGGTGTCTAATTTATTTTCTTTACAATTTTTTTTTTCATTCATTAGTTTCAACCTAAATATTACGAAAAAAGCTTTCGGTACCTGGGGTGTAGTTTTTTCACAATTTTCCCCAACCCTATACAAAACATTCTGTACAGAACTTGTTGGGCCACTGAAAAACATGTAGCAATGCATTGTACTGACTGTATTTTCTGAATTGACATTTCCTTATTTTGTTGGCTCATCTGAAGGTATTGTATTGTTATAGTTTTATTACTTGAAACAAGGGTTGCTTCAAATTTCCAGGAAAATGTAATATAATGTAACAATATAATGTAATGCTATTTAAACAAGGGGCAATAGAAAACACCTCAGTCGAAGAAATAACAAATACTGCAAAAATGGAGAAAACGCAAATGGGAATAGCAACTTTCCTGAGAAGATCAGCAGTTTACAGAGATGCACAATAACAAATAAAGAGCAATCAAAGATCCAAGTGTAAACCACCACAGAATTGATGGATTTTTAAATGCCTAACAACTCTTATGTTCCTTGCTCCCTTGCTGACTTCTTCTATTCCTTGCACGAAAAAATACAAAAGACATTGTCAGTAAAATTACATAATTTCATCAATTCTGCAGTAATTCAGACATTGAAACTAATTTGGTTCCATTAAAAGAAAAAACATTTTTGAATCTTGATAACAACATAATGCGATAAATAACGAGCGAGATGTGGTTGAACTGCATGGTTAAGGTACGTATAGGTACTTCACATAACTTATTCCAGTTTCAACCATCTTTCAGAATCCAAATACATGCCATGGAGAAACATATCAACAAATAGAGACTATTCTTACCAGTTTTCTTGAGGAAGACTGCAATTGTAGAGAGGAAACTCGAATAGAAATGTCGCTTTGAACCATGCCGGCAACTTGCCATACAGTGCAGGTGGAAGCAAGATGAGAGGACTGAAACAGAAGAATTTTTAAGCGTTTCTTCAAAATATCGACATGGATAATACAGAGAGAAAAGTGGAAACCTACCTTGTTGTTTTCTTATAGTGCCGGTACGCAGAAACACTCCCGTGCTTTCTGTCCGCTGATTTCTGAATATGTAAAATATTCAGAACAAGTTCATATTCAAATGAATGGCGGAAATTTATAAATAGGGATAATTACAAGAAAACCCCTCAGGTTCGTTCTAATTACAAAAAAAATCCATAGGTTTTTGAAAATTACAGAAAAACCCTTGATATTTGATTCCCTCTTACATTTTCCCACTTCATAAGCTAAAAAAAATTAACTTTAACATCCCTACCCCCCCTATCATTTAAAGAAGTTTTACAGTTACCCACTTAAATATTTGACAAAATCAAATCTGAGGCGGTATTTTGTGATTTTGAAACATCTATGGATTCTTTTGTAATTTGCCCAAACTTGAGGTTTTTTATTTTGTAATTCTCCCTTATTAATACGAGAACTAACTAAATGAAGCAACCTCGAGAAGTGGTATGCCACTGAGAAAAAGAAGCAACAACGTAAGAAATATCGGCCCAAAGATGACGAGCCATTCCGCATTTTCTAGTACAGGTGTTGCAGCCACGAATATTCCCCACCAGAGAAGGATCTGAGAACAAAAATACATAAAAACTCACATTAGGGAAGGAATAATCCAAGAAAGCAAATCGCAAAAATACGAGAATACATGAATTGCCATGACACTGAACCAGGCAGAAAAAACTGATCGTATTTATTTTATTTATTTGCTTGACAACCTACAAATCTCATAATAAGTGCATATAAGGACTAAGATTTTATGAAGTATTTAGCCACATTATTCGAAAGATTTGGCTTAAAAAATAGTAAATAGTTAAATCTACTAAAAAATAAAAATTTGACTTAACCTCGCCAAAGTAGTTGGGGTGGCGGGAATACTTCCAAAGTCCAACATCGCACCATTTCCCTCGACTTTCTGGAGAATTTTTAAACGTTAACTTTTGTTGATCGGCAATTGTTTCAACAATAAGGCCTAAAGCCCACATGATCCACCCGATTATGTCCGCAGCTTCAAGTGAAGGATTTCTGTCACTTGCATTAACAACTGTCACAGGTAAACTCACGGTCCATACCCATACGGCCTGAAGAGATTAAAGAAGGTAACTGTGAGTCCAATCACATTACAAAAATGAGTAAATCATATATAGAGAAAATTACAAAAAAAAAAAATAAAATCCGAGGTTCATGCTAATTACAAAAAAACCTACACGTTCTGAAAACTACAAAAAAAAAACTTTGAGATTTGATGTCATTTATATTTTTGCCCTTCATAAGCAAAAAACATTTCAAAACTCACCCTGATATTTCTAGTCACCCCTTAAATTTATGATAAAATCAAACTTGAGGGGGCTTTTTGTAAAATTTGAAACATCTCTAGTTTTTTTTATTAGCCCAAACCTCAGGGGGTCTTTTGTAATTATCTATAAACAGGTTGAAAACCTGTAAAATCCAAAAAACAGCCAATTTGCCAAAATTTGCACGCATTTCATCAAAGCGATGGTCCTCACCCCAGCGCAGTATCCTGATAAGAGTAAAAAAAAAAGGGATGAAATCAAATTCAGAGTCAATAATTGCAACGAGTTTTATTCATGGTCTGACAAGGATAATAGGATATGAGGAGCTTTATACTATAATAATATTTCAGTTTTGTAAATTCCCATTCAAGGTCTGGCTAATTATTCATCTAGTCCAAGATAGACCATTTTCAGATATAAGCACCTTACAAGAAACAAAAGTTTCTCGAATAAGAGAAAGACATTTTATTTGAGACAGACCTCATTAATAGAAACAGTCCCAAACGAAGACCCCAAATGACTGCAAGCATGGACAAAACCACCTGAATAATAAAAAAAACTAAAAAAATTAACTTCCAACAGAATAACGGCTTAACTATATCAGAAGACTTCAGTCAGATCGATTTCTCATAATCCATGTTCAGTTGCACGAACAAGGTGAGAGTGGTAAGAAGAAGATGTCATCTTATGTGGCATTGTTTTGATCATTAGGAAGAAAGATGTCGAAACGTATCCAATTTACTTCCTCTAATTTTATATTGCTCCAAGAATGTGACAATTTATCTTCCTCCCACATCCAAAAAAAAGAAGGAAAAAGAAAAAAAATATAGTGATTCCAATCTGCGTCCCGCCTATTCTATCTCATCCTTAGAACCGTATCTTTGTCTTACTTCATCATATCTTATGATAGTGCTTTCATATTCTTCATGTACAATCATTTTAACTCTCTTTTGCCTTCTACAAGTCCACAAAAACCAGCATGTTCTCAAAACATATTCAGAGTAGTGTTAGAAACTTTTATGGTCCGTTCTATCAAAACACAAAACTAAACAAACTTCTTATAATAAGAGGCTTATATATTTTCATACATGGATTACTTATGACTAGGATGCTTCATTTAAATAAATAAAAAAAGTTGAGACGAAGAAGTGATCAGAATGATGAGTTGAAATAGAACCAATCACCTGCCGGAAGTGCCATGATCCCTTCACAACCAAGGTCAACACAGCAAGTATAACAAAATTTGAACCCCCTATACAAGGAAAGTGGAAGATACAATAATGAAGAAAAAGCTTATACATCATCAAAGAGAATTATACAAGTATTAGAGTTGGAGCTCTTCAAACATACAAACTTGACACTATTCACATTCATTCGACATCATATCAGAAAAATGTATAACAACATTACAACTTCTCAGCTACAAACTTCTAAATTCAGTTCTGATAATTCCACCCCTCTTTGAAATGGATATTTTTTTTAATCAAAAATTCGGTCCCTGTCATTGCAGAAACTCGAACCCGGGCCTCTTCAATGAAGAGTAATACCCGTGGCCACTGGGCTAACCCCAGTGGTTTCTTTGAAATGAATAATTTACTATTACCTATGCCATTTTAACTTTTCTACTCAAAAGCATTTGTCCTATTACAAATATCCCCTGTCATTAATCAAATATTGCAAGCTCACCACATTTTCCATATTAAAAACCTTTCATTTGGGCATAACCAGCACAGAGTAGAAATACCCTTCAACTGAAAAATAGTGAAAACTTCCCTTTGTTTTCCTTTTCAGTTTAGTACTTACACATTTTTCACCATCAATCCCTATAAATAATTCCTAAACTCAGAACCCATTGTAGGGATTATTGCATTTAAGAAGAAAAAAGAAAAAAGAAAAAAGGGAACAGCCCACCAACTTTTCAACCCAACTCAATTATGATTCAATCATTTCATATATACATAAACATAAGAAATATACAAAAGAAGGGAAATTGGATGAAAAATGCCTGCAAAATCTGTGACTTTGTCGAACTTAAGAAGCGCTGTGATTATAAAGAAGAACAATTGATAACCCACCTACAAAAACAACAAAATTTCAGCATTTCAGCACTGTGTATGTGTGTGTGTGTGTGTGTGTGTGTTTCGGGATTTTTTTTAGACATACAGTGACAATTGCGGTGAGGGCCAAGAAATGGGAGTCGATAACGGTTCCCATGAATGAAATGAATGATCTCCCAATCCAATCCCAACCCAACACCTTTCACAATTGAAATATACTTTATGGCAAGAATCAATATATTAATTTTTTCAAAATTTTGAATTGAAATTTTTTTCTTCTTCTTGGGGGGTTGGGGGTGGTCGCCCGGGAATATGTGGTTTGTATTAAAGGAGAGTTTGAAGCTTGCTGTAACACCGTGTCTTATCTCTTTATTTTCCCTCGGATTTTTTTTTTTTTTTTTTTTTTTATAACTCAGCCTGCGCTTACGCTAACTACGCTCGGCGACAACAACCTGGCCAAAGTGTGTTTTTGACAAGGCTCACGACGTATAACCAGATCCTCCCAGGTAAAGAGAACAATTATGTTCGACCCCCCAATCTACTAATAACGATCTCTCTCCCGAATCGAACGCACACGGATGCTATTCAGTATCATCGTCGGACTTTTCTTCTTTAAAAGAGAAGTGGTACGGTCATTGGTTGGGTTAATCCAAATTTCATTTTTTTTTTTGGATAATGGAAACTCGAACGATAATCTTTCGGGTGTGCATTGGGTTAACCCTCCGACTTCACCAATAACCTGCAAATCATGTCAGTCAGGTAAATCACACTAGACAGAAGCCCTATACAACATACTCGGTATCATTTTAGACGCGTCTTTTCAATATTTTACTATTTAAAATTCTAAACTATATGTTTTGTCTGATTTTTACTAGAATATTGCACATTTTTAATTCTCAAATCTTAGAAAATCAATAAATTTGTACATTCAATAAGGGGTGAAAATCGACCAAATTAAACGATATTTGATTCGAAATTGATCATTAAAAGCTGATTTGAACTTGGTTTATTATGTTAACCAACTAAGCTTGAACTTATTTTTTTTTTGTTCGATAAAATATAAAGCTCGATCCGAGATCGACTCGACTAGTAAAACAATAACATAATATATGTAAATATTTCAAGCTACCTGAGTTCAATTCGCATTCGTCTCGACCAAAAATCGTTCAAGTTTGACTTAATTATAATCAATTTAAAATATGTGAGTCCCACATAATTCTTATTATTACACATATTCAAAATATTTCAGCATGGATCCAGCACACAAACAATTATATAATATAAAATCTTTCAAATAACATAATTTCAATTTAATCTTACTTTTTTTAGTTTCAAGCTTATATAATTTCAGCATTCGACCAAATATATAACTTATATAGTTTCAAGCTTACATCATTAATCCAAATATATTTTCTATATTCACACAAATTGGGAACCACATCCAAAGCGAGAATTCTAGGTTGTTGTCCATGCCACCCAAGTGGGTGGCATGGACCAAACCGAATTCTAGAATAATATCGTCAAGTACATCATTATGGTTTAGGCTTCCTAGCTTTAAATTGATGGGTTTTCATAGGTTGGTATGAATAGGAAAAATAAAAACAAAAGAACAATCCTTTTAGTTCATCATGATCAAACTATTGATTTTGTTGTGACCACCAAGATTAACATAAAAGTAGGTAGAGATAAACATATATCCATGGATATCAAATAATATTCCAAGGATGTGACTTTTGACAATTTTGTTTGGAGCCAAGTACTCATGTGGAAAAGGAATCCCATCTATATAAGGCCCACAACTGGCCACAAGGAATAAAATTAACCAATCAGGAAGAATTTAATTCTCTTTATTGGCATTATTGCCAGTTGCCACCAATAAAAGAATGGAATAATAGCCTTTCATCCCCAAACCTTGAACTATTTTATGGTGGAAGGAAGAATTATAAATATTACCCTTGAATTTAACCTAAATTACAAATACCAAATAACATTGTTTTCTATTCTACAGTTGCACTTATTGAGGGGTATTTGTATACAGATACAAACTTTAAGGGTATTTGTAAATGTGAGAGATAATTGATTTTTTTAAGGCTAACCTTGGTAATAGTTTTTTGTAATTTAGGTATTTTGTGTCCAAGGGGTAAGTTTAAGAATGGCCCTTTTCCAAGTTTTAATTACAAGAATGACCTTCATTATTAAAAGAGTTCCAATATTCACTGAAGTTCCCATTATACCCTTTATAACAAATAAGGAAACATGATTAAATTCGTTCCAGATATCACAGAATATGAACACTTTCAGTTTCTGTCACTTGTTTCATTCGTGGCATTGTTACACCTACTTAGATCCAGTCTCCATTCAGAGGTTTAAAAAAGATCATGTCAGGTTTCCAGCCGATAAACTTAACAAGTTATAGAATTAAAAGATGTTCGATTCTGTGTTATCAGTTCCAAACTAAGGTTAACAGGTGAAAATGGAAATAGTCCATTATGACCATATCAGGCCCAACATGCTTCCGTAAAATTAATAAATCCCTTAAAATTCATACTTCTTTTTGACCGAAAAAACACCGGGTTAAGTGGTTTACAACGCCACCAGTCGGAAAATTACTGCCCCCAGATCGTTTAGCAAACAACTCCTTACTGTTCAACCTGAGGATGATTTGCAAGTTATCCGACTCCTTCAGAAACCGCTCAACACAGCCTTAGTTGGTTTCCTACTCCAAGGCGCAAAAGTAATTCTTCAAAGGGATGAATCAATAGTACATTATGAACACATGTTGAACAAACAACCTTTATTTTATTAAGAATTTAAAGAAAAATTTATTACATCAGTAATCTCCTTTTGGGAGGAGAAAACTTGTTTAGCCTCTCATAAAGGCTATCACACTCTTGTACATAAAATTAAAAAACTAAAACTGAAAACTGAAAACACTCTGGATATTCTAAACTCACAACAGAATTTTACAAAGAAAGTTTATTGTTAGAAGACTAAGGGAAATGTTCGATGCCTTTAGCATTCTGCAGATCTTGAAATTTATAGAGGTAGAAGACCTCTATGTTCTTGTATTATTGCCCCTAAGTGGAGGTCTCTTTCATCCTTGAATTATTGCTCCACTTGCAGCAATTAGTTGGCATCCAACTCATCTTCACATGGGTTGTTACCTGTCCGGAGTCACATGTCTCCACCGACTTTGTTGGGGAATCTACTTTTTTGGTGGTCCCCAAACTTTGATACTTACGTGATTTTTCTTCTCCGCCGCCGGTCTTCTCCGATCGACTTTTGGTGCCGAATCATTTGCCAAATTCGGTTCTTCGGTTTTGACATTGGAGATGGACACTAAAGTTCCCAATGGCCTATGTGAGCCATATTGCAATATTTCCGTGAGTTCTTTACTCCCCCTAGCACTTGTTTTCCCACGTAAGATTTCTTTTCTTTTCGAATAGGTCTTCTCGTGAATCTTGTAGTTTTTCTTGTCATAGTATCTAACAGGGAATGATCCGTTCACCGAATTTTGATAAAACTTGAACGGAAACTTGACTTTGTCCATCTCAATGAGACGGACCCACAATCCCCATGCCCTTCTTCAGTAGTGTCGATCTTCGGTGAAGGTCATGGCCAATTGTACTTCTTCTGAACTAGCCTCCTTGATATTTTTGAAGGCTCTTTCATCTGGCCGTCGAAGCCTAATGTAATGGAAAGCTTCATGTCCACCTTTTTCGACGGGCTCTGTTCTTTGTCTTATGAAATACTGACCCAATGTATCCCCTCATTTTAGGTTGTCATTGTTGGACCAAAGACTTTAATCGTTTGTTTCATGGATCCATTTTGGTAATTTTGTGATCTCCGGGAACCCTGGTGAAGTAGTATAGATCGAGTAGATCGAGGCCAAAGCCCCAAACTCGTACCACATCTTCACTTCTTCAGGGCTGAAATTTGGTAACATCCAAACCTTGGATATTTTAAATATCGATCTTTATTTTTCTAGAGATATCCCTTGCCTGGTAATCGGTTTTCTCCCAATTCGCCGGTATTCCTACCAAGAAGAAGAAACTTTAATCTCGTTAATATCAACCTTAGAAGTGCCCATCATAGCCCAAGATTGATCTCTTCGCCCTTTACATCGGATGTCTTTGGTTGATGTGATAACTCGGGATTTGACTCAGGAGTATCGGTTTTTCCTTAGGCCCAACATTTACGCGACTTAGGACTTGTCTAGGAATCGGAATCCTCTCGCTATAGGTTGGGAGCCCCTGTGCTCTAAACGCTCCGTTTGCTTATTAGCGGCCCCAGGAGTGGCCTTGAAATGTCGTCCTCAATCGGGAGTGAGATCGACACATGCTCGTATACGATCGATTCTTTATCTCGATCATTCCTTTGTAGTTTCCCGGTCAAATCAACATTGATGACCAGGGTATCAAATTCTCGGAGTAGCATTTCTAGCTGATCTCCAAGATGTCTTGAGGCAGTAAGGATGGAATCAACTTCAATTCCCTCCATCTCTTGTTAGAAAATCTGCAAGAACATTTTCATGAGATTTTATAATGACAATATCATAATCATAATATTGACATTCAACTTGCCATCTAAGTATCCTAGCTTTTTCTGGTTTTGATTCAATTTTGTTTTTCAGAAAAGCTTTGACACTTGAATTATCAATTTTTAAGATAAACTTTTTAGCGAGTAGAAATAAAGGCCATTTTTGAAAGTCTTTCTGACTGCAAAGAATTCTTTCTCGTTGATATGCCACCGAGTTGCTTCACTGTCTGTAAATAGACCGCTGCAATATTTGCATGGCACTTCTCCGTTTGGTGTGACTTTTGTAAGAACTGCTGCCCACCAATAATCACTGGCATCTGTGTAAAGAATCAGTTCATCTTCATCCTGGGGAATTGCAAGTTTCGGAAGCTTTTTGCAAATTTCTTTAAGTTGCTTGATTCATTCTTGATGTGCATTTTCCTATTTGAATACTGCATCTTTTTTAAGCAATGGGCTAAACACCTTCCTGTAATGTGCTAGATTTTTTATGAACGTTCCATCAAAATTGACCACTCCAAGAAAACTCTGAAGTTGTTTCTTGTCTTTCAATGTATCTGGAAATCCATGTATCTTTTCTACAATATGACTTTGTAGGATGATTCCAGATTCGTCGATCTCAATTCCTAGAAATTCAATCTGTCTTGTTGCAATCACTGTCTTCTTCTCCGAAAGCACTAATCCTTCCTTATGACAAACATCTGAAAATATTTCCAAATGTTTGAGATGCCCCTTCATGTTCTTTGATGCTATCAGAATGTCATTGATATACACGAACATGAAACTGAAATAATCTTTGAAGAGATTATCCATCTTCTTTTTTATATATCTGGGGTGTGTTAGCCAATCCCATAGGCATCACGTTCCAAATATAGTGTCCTTGTGGTGTGGAGAAAGCTGTGAATTTCTTGCTTTCTTCATCCATCTTAATCTGGTAAAATCCAGATTTGCAATCAAACTTTGAGAATATCTTGGAACCTTTGATGCAGTTAACCAGATGTTCTCTGCTTGGGATATAGTATCCGTCGAATTCCAAACTGTTATTAATCCCCTTCTAATTAATAACAAGTCTTGGCTTTCCTCTTTTGATTTCTCTATGGTTTCTGACTAAGAATCCTGGACTGCTGTATGGAGAAACTCCTGGTGAAATTAACTTAAGGTCAAGATGTTCCTTAAGTATCTTCTGCATATCCTCACGATCCTCCTGGTTCATAAGGATTGGTTTGAATCAATAAACTCGTACTCTTTTCCAGGTTTAACCTTTAAGGATGCGTTGAGCTCATTCTTGTCCCACCATGCCAAAGGATCTTCGTTATAATTCATTTGGATCTTCTTCTTGATATCCTTGAGTGATATTTGTTCTTCTATGGTAACGTCACTCTGTGGATTCTCCATTAGACTCATCCATAATTCTGCAATGGCTTCTAGAGTAACTCGTTTTTCTCCTTGTACTCTAAATGAATACAAATTATTATCCCATATCTTCTGATCCTTCTGAATGGAACCAAATTGTCTATAGGATAATAAAGTTTCACCAAATTTCCTTCGATCCGCCATTTTTGGATTGCGAAGTTTGGCTTCATCACCACACTTGCTGCGAAAATTAATAGCCATTTTTCTGTAAAATGCTTTTCGCAGTCTCTGGACAATAATGTTATGATCACATAATGTTGTGAAAATAAGTCTTCTTGTCTCGTTCTCCTGTGTAAATTGCTTGAATGTTTGTAGAAAGTTGTTTTCTAGTAAAACATCTGCACCTATATCATGGAAATAGATTGGTGGTGTTTTCACCTTGTACCATGGGGTACCACTTGCGCCTCCGATCATGATTTCTGCTTGTTTAATTCCTCTATTAAGAATAAGAATTCTTTTAGAGAAATCTCTTCCTGCAATAGCTGGTAAATCTTCTCCAATTTCTTTAGGAAAAACATCCGGTTTCATAAAGTACATATTCGACACACGAATCAATATAGGCGATTTAAATACTCGGCCTTGTATTCAACATATAACATTCCAATAGAAATGTATATGGAGAATGGACTAGTGGTCATCTCGATTCTCGTATATTTTATCTCGCCACTGTGAACTCCATTCCGTCTTGTAATCTTTCCCAAGGTTTATGATCCTCGAGAAATTCAATTCCCGGTATTAATTGTTCGGGATTTTTCCCGCAACTCCTGTGATAGTCACTCAATTTCACCTATCTTCAAAGGCTTCCTTGATACCGTCCAACTATTGATTGTTGGAGATAATATAGAACATCACAAGGAAAAATATTATCCTTTTGAGTGATGTCGAATATTACTTCAACTTCTCGCCATCCTACGGACATTTCGGCTCTCTCGCTATTTTGAAAACATCCGGGATACGTTGAATCGTACTTGGTCTCCTTTCTTCCCAACGCTACTACTCGTCATTCTCGTCTCCGTTGGAAAGACATCCTTCGCTCAACTCTAAGACTTGACTTTTATTGAAGACTGGTTGATCTTGTATTTTTATATCGATCTCCTTGATAGTTGGAGACTCAATAATCTCTGGTAAAACCACCCTGGCAAAGTCCTCGAAAATCCTTGGGACTTCAATATATTCCTTTCTCAAGAATACTTCTGAATGATGTGTATTCGAGAGAGCATAAGATATCTTGTATGTGATCGAGTAGGGTCTATTCCATTCTTTCATCAAATCATCCCTTTTGAAATCTTGATGAAGGGTTAGGACTCTACTGAAATCTCGATCTCCCAAGTTGTATGCAATTCTAGGATAGACATTAAATGCCAATTTCCCAGCATACAAATTTCCTGTAACCGCTCCAAGGCATGAATCCTTGAGATTTGAGATTCACTTGTCAAAGATAGCCAGATTGAGTGGCGAATCTATCCCTTCTTTGAATGTTGCTTTAATAATGACTCTTATGGCTCCGATATGAATCCATGAGAGGATATTTGCAACTTCTCTTTTAACTCTGCTTTTGATCTCCTGGATTTCTTTAATAGGGACCAACTGCATCTCGATCAGATTACTGGTAAACTCCATTGGAATAGCAAATTCTCCGGTTGTTACCCTGTGGATAATTTGGTGTTTTCTGTTACGAAACCCATTTTATCCAATGTTTTTTCCATAGCTCCAATTGTAAATCCATCATAGACTTGAAGCTTTGGATCTTCCTTCATGATTCTCATAAGAGTCTTATGAGAAACTGTAGTGTGAGAGAGGAATCCTGACATATCCTCCCTGACCGTCTGCTGAAAAATTTCTTCTTTACTCCGATTCTGAGCTGGAGTCACTTCCATCGTCAGAATAGATTTCTTCTTCATAGATGCTTTCATCTGAGGGTATGTCCTCAAATTGATACACCTGTATAAGATCTTGATAGTAGACATCTTCCTCAATTTCTGGTGTAGCTTCGAACTATTTGACTCCTCGTTTCTGGTTGTCTGGATAATCAGTTGGGATATGTCCTCTTGCTCCGCACGTCCAGAATTACAATCTTTGAAACTTTCATTAGCTCTGGTGTGAGCTCACCGAAAGTTCTTCTTCCCGGATTTCTCACATTTGTACTTGCTTGATTAGACCCGATGAAGAGGCTCTATTCCCGCTGGCATCGGTCTTTGCCCCGATTTATAACTTCGAGCTTTTTGTTTTGACTAACCTTGTAGGTCTCCATGAAGACCGCTTTTTTGTCTGTCTTCCTCGGCGGTATGGATGGCTTCGCTCCTTCTTCGTAAGTCCAAGCGGCTACGATAATCTAGAGGGGGGGTGAATAGATTATCTCCATCTTTTCGATTTCGCCCTCTTTTTCGAACTAAATGCTCAAACACAATAATAGAGGTACGGAATGTAAACAACACACGTCGATTTAAAGAGGTTCAACCCACCAGGGCCTAATCCTCTACCACCCCAAGATATCCAGGGATGGATTTCAAAAAGAAAAAGAATTTTATTAATTACCAAAATTAATACAAATTCAACTTACAACACCTTGAAGAGCACCACACTCTTCTTCAACACCACCTTTGGAGATTACCACAATCTCCCTTTGAAGATTACCACAATCTTCCTTCAACAAAGACTTGTGAAGATTACCACAATCTTCAACCTTGAAGAATACCAAATTCTTCAACACCTCAATAAGAAGATCACCACAATCTTCTTGCACCTATCACCTAGATCATCCAAGTGTGTTCTTACCACAAGAACACTCACAAGGATATCTTGTGTTGAATGATAACCAAAAATCAAGATTACAACTCAATAATGAATATTACAATTTGAGTGCAAAGTGTAATCAAGAATAGCCTAGACCTCAAAGATGTGAAAGTGATAAGCTAGGCAAATTTACAACAAGAATAATAACAATGAAACACCAAGTATTTGCTTGAAGTGTATCTTGTTGTGTTGTATCTCAATTATTGTATTGGTTGCTCCAAAACTTCCTCTATTTATAGGAGATGATTGATCAAGCATAGGCTCCTCTTGGGGATTGAAAATCTACAGAAAAATACATGATAAGTGCATTTTTGTTCACATTTTTTTAACCTTTTTAGATAATTTCTTTAACTTTTTAGTTCATTAATCAATAAAATCAAGAAAAATCACATTGGCTTGTTTTGAATGATGAAGGTAAAGACTTGAAGCAAATTCGTATGATTTCGTATGAAAATACGAACAAAAACAAAGTCTAAAAAGAAGGCAAGAAGACTCAATCTCGTGCAGAACACACCCCTAGTGTGTTGGGAAACATGGCCATGCTTCAAAAGGAAGAAAACAAGAAAAAACAGAAAAACACACCCAGGCCGTGCTTACAAAGCACGACCGTGTTTCACGCGCAGAACATCAAAACACGCCCAAACCATGTTTAAAAGTACACCCTGCCAGAAAATCCTCTTTTTGCGAAGAAAACACGGCCAAGCCGTGTTTATAAACACGGCCGTGTTCACAAATTTGACGAACACGGCCGTGTTTTTCTCTCCACTCAACAATTTTTCTTCTTTTGGCGGAAATAATGGGGACTTTTGCTTTTTGACAACCTTTGAGCAACTTTCACACTCTCATCTTGCCGCACAAAACTCAATTATCTCCTCAATTGTCATGTGGACACAATGATTCAACCAACTCAACCAATGGAAGTGAAGTATTGTCATGTGTATACAATGATTCAACCAACTCAACCATGAATGTGCACACAATGATTCAACTAACAAGCATGGAAATGGAGCATTTGTTAATATGGTATTTCACAAAGATGGTGCCTCTAAAAACCAAGAGTTTGAGTTGGGAAAATATTCATGTAATATTCATTCATATAGAGATTCATTGTGTATTCATCATAGATACTTAGAAAATATTCATTGTGTCCAACATTTTGAGTGGAATTGGGATCAAGAGGTCTTGGAGGAGTAAGCTTGTAGCAACATTGGAGAAGAAGGCTTGGATCAACATCATCTATCAAGGAAGAAGTCATTGAGATTTTGAGAAAGATAAGTACACCATGTCTACAACACTTAAATCTTTTTGTGTAATTTATTCTTTTGTCAAAATCATGAGTAGCTAAACTACTAGTGTTTGAATGTAATGAACTCTAGAATGGATTTGTGATTAAGGTTTGTATGTTTTTAATAAAATTCTCATGTCTTGTGTGATTCACTTATATCATGTTTAATTCATTCAAGTTGCTATTTTCGGTATATTAATTTGATATCTATTCCTCATCGGATAATCGAGAGATTTATGGTGGGAAAGAACCTATATAAGTGAAAAGAGTTGCATGCAATCCTAGATATGGGGACGACATAAATCTTCCGAATTAGGGTCAAACCTAATATGGGAATTCATAAATCGTTATAATGCAATTTGGGGGTTTTAACTAGAAAGAGATTTGAGTTAATCAACTTGAGATTAGGAGTTTTTCGCCTTGAGAAAGGGTTTAACTTAAATCGGGAATTTCTACGGTCCACATAACACGAGATTTTATTAAAAGAGGTTGGTTTTTTGTAAGGGCTTATGGTTGTATTTTTATCTTGATTGAATCACAAAAACATTCTAGAGGGATTTACATTCAACACATTTCTATCTCTTGATTTCTCATTCTACAATCTATTTTTATTTGATTTCTTTTTGTAAGTTGCAATTATCTTAATTTCTCTATTTTCCATTTTCCATTTTAACAAACAAAACTCTGAAAATTACTAGATTAGATAACAAAAAGACAGTAATTATTAGTACTTACAATCTTCGTGGGAATGACACTCGGTACTCAATAATCTATACTACAAAACGATAGGTGCACTTGCCTAAGGTTTTCTAGAGTAGCTTTTGAGCCATCAAGTTTTTGGTGTCGTTGTCGGGGATTGTAATATTAAGAACACCTTATTTTTGTTAATTTAATCATTTTTTTTATTTCATCATTTGTCTTTCTAGGTATCTATCTTTGTAAGTCTTGGATTATACTTATCCTCCTTATTTACCGTAGTGCATGCCTACTCGTCGCCGAATTTGAAAGCGAGACCGCCGGTAGCAACACAGAGGAAAGTATTAGACAGGACCACGAGGAGGATACTAACGAAAGCAAGGATCCCGATATGGCGGATGAGCTACAAAGAACTATGCGACTACACGTCAAGCCATCTATGGACGGTACATCGTCTAGTATCATAAGGCCCGCTGTTGTAGCCAATAATTTCAAATCAAACCGAATGTCATTCAAATGGTGCAACAATTTGTTCAATTTGATTTACTCACCAGGACAAAGATCCAAATAATCATATCGCGAATTTCCTCGAAATTTGCAATACTTTCAAAATAAATGGAGTCTCCGACGATGCCATCCGTTTACACTTGTTCCCATTTACTCTTCGGGGACGGGCTAAACAATGGCTAAGCACTTTACCGAAGGGAACAATCACAACATGGAGCATTATGGCGGAAAAATTCCTTCTAAAGTATTTTCCACCCGCTAAAACCGCGCGATTGAGGAATGAGATCTCTTCATTCACTCAAGAGGACGATGAAACCTTGTACGACACTTGGGAGAGATTCAAAGAATTCTTGCGAAAATGCCCACATCATGGTCTTCCCATTTGGATGCAAGTCCAAACATTTTACAATGGGTTGTCATCGACAAGGCAGATGATTGATGCGGCGGCGGGGGATATTGAACAATAAAACACCGAAGTCGCCCAAGATCTCATAGAAGGAATGGCCATGAATGGCTATCAATGGCAATCCGCACGAGGAAAAACCAACAGTCGGTGGGAGTATATAATGCGGACGCGGTGGTTACACTAGCCGCACAGTCAAGCTCGACTCGGAAAATCGACGGGTTGGCGGCTCCAAAACCACCACCACAACAAGCCTTCTCATGCGAGACTTGTGGAGGATCGCACAACCACCAAGATTGCCCTCACGCGATACCGCCGCATGAACAAGTGGATTATCTAGGTAATCAATCTCGACCCTTTCAATAACACTTATAATCCAGGTTGGCGTCAACACCGAACTTTAGTTGGGGAAATCAAGGTCAATGAAGCCTAATCCAAACGCACTCCCCAATTAAATCGCACCTCCGGTTTCCAACCGCAAAAACCAAGTTTGGAGGACTTCTATGTCCAAATTCGCCCAAACAACGGAAACCCGTTTCACGGCCACCGAAACATCCTTAAGGAACCAAGAAGCATACATTCGCAACTTGGAAAATCAAATTGGTCAAATTGCCAAAATGATCTCCGAAAGGCCACAAGGAGCTTACCTAGCAATACCGAGCCAAATCCAAGAGAAAGGTAAAAGCAATTACTCTAAGGAGTGGAACAAAGCTAGACGAAGACGGATGCGGAGGACGAACCCACGCCCATACAACAAAAAGACGAACAGTATCCAAGGAAACAAAGAAAATGGTACCGATATTCCAACCACCTATTCCGTATCCAAGTCGATTGCGTAAGGACAAACATGGCGACCAATTTGGTAAGTTCTTGGATTTATTTAAACAATTTCACATCAATATTCCTTTTGTTGAAGCCCTTTCACGATGCCAAAATATGCCAAGTTCCTAAAAGATCTTCTTTCAAATAAGAAGAAGCTTGAAGAAATATCCATGGTGCAATTAAATGAGGAATGCTCGGCAATTTTGCAAAACAAGTTACCTCGTAAAATCAAAGATCCGGGAGTTTCACTATTCCTTGTCATGTCGGTAATTTGATCGTTGATCGGGCATTGGCCGATCTAGGGGCTAGCATTAATTTGATGCCTTATGATTTATTCAAACAAATGGGTCTGCAGGAGCCAAAACCATATAGGATGAGCCTGGAATTAGTCGTGGATCTATTAAATATCCTAGAGGCATTGTTGAAGATGTTTTGGTCAAAGTCGATAAGTTTATATTTTTCGCCGATTTTGTAATTCTTGATATGCATACAGATGTCGAAGTCCCCTTGATCCTAGGGCGTCCATTTTTAGCTACTGCTAAGCCAATCATTGACATGCATGATGGCAAACTAATTTTAAGAGTCGAAGATGAACAAGTCATTTTTAAAATCGCTACATCAATGAAAAATACGATAGATAAAGATGACTCCTGTTTTGCTATTGATCTTATCGATATGGAGATAACCAATTCTCTACCAAGCATGATTTCTAACGAATTCTTGGAGACTTGTATTGTTCAAAGTGCATGTATATCGGATGAAAACCCATTTCTTAGGGAATCTGTACTCGCATTGGAGGAAAACGCACCAACAGAAGCGGCGAGAAAGAGTTCGAAAAAATTGAAAACTCACGGTGGGGCATATCAAACCATCCATTGAGGATCCACCACTGTTGGAGCTGAAAGAGTTACCCGAACACTTGGAATATGTATTTTTAGCCGAGAACACCAAACTTCCCGTAATTATTTCCTCCGATTTATTGTCTCATCAAAAGGATAGATTGTTGGCAATATTACGGGAACATAAAAAGGCCATCGCCTGGAAAATCCCCGATATTCAAGGGATCAATCCTTCCTTTTGCACTCACAAAATTTTGATGGAGGAAAATTTCAAGCCGGTTGTTCTACCACAGCGTCGTTTAAATCCAAACATGAAAGATGTAGTCAAGGCGGAGGTAATTAAATTACTTGATGCTGGGCTCATCTATCCAATTTTCGACAAAGAATGGTGGGTAAGTCGATTCAAGTGATTCCAAAGAAAGGTGGGATGACGGTGGTACCAAATGAAAAGAATGAACTTATTCCAATGCGGATGGTAACAGGTTCGCGAGTTTGCATCGATTACCGATGACTCAATGATGCTACTCGCAAGGACCATTTTCCTTTACCTTTTATTGATCAAATGTTTGAAAGATTATCTGGTCACTTGTATTATTGCTTCCTTGATGGCATGTCGATTATTTTCAGATCCCGATAGCAGGGAGGACCAAGAAAAGACCACTTTCACTTGCCCTACGATACTTTTTTGCCTATCGCCGCATGCCTTTCGGATAGTGCAATGCACCGACAACTTTTCAAAGGTGCATGCTTGCTATCTTCGACGAACTTGTAGAAGATATCATGGAAGTCTTCATGGATGACTTCTCGGTTTTGGGGGACTCATTTGATCTTTGTCTTGCAAATCTTAAAAAAGTCCTCATTCGTTGTGAAGAGACTAACCTGGTTCTTAACTGGGAAAAATGTCATTTCATGGTACAAGAAGGTATTGTTTTGGGACATAAAATTTCTTGCAGGGGCATTGAAGTTGACAAGGCGAAGGTTGAGACAATTTCCAAATTGCCTCCACCCACCACGGTGAAGGCAATCCGAAGCTTTTTGGGGCATGTCGGGTTCTATAGGTGATTCATCAAAGATTTTTCAAAAATTGCCCTGCCACTCACTCGCCTCTTGGAAAAGGATGCAATCTTTCATATCAATGATGAATGCCTTCAAGCATTCAATACTTTGAAAGAAAAACTCACTACTTCTCCCATCATGGTAGCTCCGGATTGGTCTCAACCATTCGAACTCATGTGTGATGCCAGCGATTATGCGGTAGGTGCGGTGCTTGGGCAACGAAAAGATAAGCATTTCCAACCAATTTACTACGTAAGCAAAAACTCTGAACCCAAATCCAATTATACAACTACAGAAAAAGAGTTACTTGCAGTAGTTTCCGCCTTTGACAAATTTCACTCATATTTGATCCTATCCAAAGTCATTGTCTATACGGATCACTCTGCCTTACGTTATTTGCTTGACAAAAATGATGCAAAATCACGACTAATTCGATGGGTACTCTTACTCCAAGAATTCGATGTGGAAATCAAAGATAAACGGGGTGCCGAAAATCTTGCTGCCAATCACCTGTCAAGGCTTGAGTACTCCGACACCGACAAGCAACACAAAGGACATATCAAAGATTCTTTCCTGGATGAGCAACTCTTTTCCTTGAACTCAATTTCAATTGATAGTCCTTGGTTTGCAGATTTTGCTAATTATCTTGCAGGAAAAGTTCTACCGAAAGGGCTGACCCATCAACAAAAGAAGAAATTCTTTTCGGACCTCAAACACTATATTTGGGATGATCCCCACCTCTTCCGAATTTGTGCGGATCAAATCATACGAAGATGTGTCACACTTCCTGAAACGATCTCCATTTTGAATCATTGTCACAAAGGACCCACCAGTGGGCACTATCAAGCGAATACCATGACACGAAAGGTCCTTGAGTCGGGCTTTTATTGGCCTACACTTTTCCAAGACGCAAAACGGTATGTTGAAACTTGTGATAATTGTCAACGAAGCGGAAATATTTCTCGAAAAAATGAAATGCCCCAAAATGGTATTCTTGTTTGTAAATTTTTGATGTTTGGGGTATTGATTTTATGGGACCATTTCCTCGCGTCTTTTGGCAATAAATACATTTTGGTAGCCGTTGACTACGTGTCTAAATGGGTAGAAGCTCAAGCCTTGCCTAAAAATGATGCTCGAGTGGTGGTACATTTTCTCAAAAAACTTTTTACCCGATTTGGTACTCCACGAGCCATCATTAGTGATAGAGGCACTCACTTTTGTAATAGTCAATTTAACAAAGTGTTAAAACGTTATGGTGTCACACACCGAGTCGCCACCGCCTATCATCCTCAAACTAGTGGTCAAGTCGAAGTGTCCAACCGCGAATTAAAAAGAATTTTGGAAAAAACGGTTGGACACTCTCGAAAGGATTGGTCCCTCAAACTCGACGATGCCCTTTGGGCTTATAGAACGACTTTCAAAACGCCAATAGGGACTACTCCATACCGACTCGTTTATGGTAAGACGTGTCATTTACCGGTTGAGCTTGAACACAAGGCCTTTTGGGCTATTAAAATGCTTAATTATGATTTGTCAAGTGCAGGAGATAACCGTTTATTGCAGATTAACGAACTCGAAGAATGGCGAAATTCGGCATACGAGAACTCGAGAATTTACAAAGAGCGAACAAAGCAATGGCATGACAAACGCATTAAGCAAACAAGAGAATTTCAACCTGGTGATCAAGTGTTACTCTTCAATTCCCGACTCCACTATTCCCAGGTAAGTTAAAATCCGGTGGTCCGCCCATTCATGTTACTCAAGTGTTCCTTACGGGACTATTGAAATCACGCACAAGGAAATGGGAACATTCAAGGTAAATGGATATCGTCTAAAGCTTTATTTTGGGGGCACCATCGATGATAGTTATCGAGATTCCATCCGTCTTAACGACCCCCAAAATACACCACACGAGTAGAGGTAAAACAGGTCCAGCTATACGACGATAACGAAGCGCTATCCGGGAGGCAACCCGACATTTTGTGTGTATTAAAAAATAATAATAATAATAATAAAAACACGGCCTGGCCGTGTTTATCCACCACGGTCGTGTTCGCCAATCAATTGACGAACACACCTTGGCCGTGTTCTTCACTCCAGGCCATGTTGACATTTTGCGTAGGAAACACGGCTAGGGCGTGTTTATAAACACGCCCGTGTTGTTTTTTATAAAAAATAAAAAAAAAATAAAAGGAGAAAAGGCGTATGAAACACGGTCAGGGCGTGTTTGTGCAACACGCCCGTGTTTGTTTTCTAAAAAAACAAAACTGGGTTTTGCGTTCATAACACGGCCTGGGCGTGTTAATTAACACGCTCGTGTTTTTAATCGAAAAAAAAAATTAGGTAAAAAATCGCATGCGAACACGGCTAGGGCGTGTTAAATAACACGCCCGTGTTTTAAATCGAAAAAAAAGGCTGAAACACGTACCGAACACGGCCTGGCCATGCTTTGAAAGCACGGCCAGTAGTGTTGTCTGATTTAAAAAAAAAGGGGTCCGATTTTGGCCCTATTTTCTTCCCCAAACCCACTTCTTCTTCTTCTTCTTTTCTCCCTCTTTTCTCAAACCCTACCCCAAAATCACCAATTTCTTTCCCTTTTCTTCCAAAATCTTCACCCACACCACACACTTTCACATCACAAGGCTCTCATCTCTTCCTCCTCACAATGTCTTCAAGGTATGTGTTGTTCTTCTCTTCTCTTCTTTTCCTTTCAATTTCGAATTTTGATTTGTTTAAATTGGTATATTTGTGTGTTGTTGTGAAGATTATCCTATGTTGTAGTTAGCAAATTCATGAATTTGTATTGCCAATTTTTCATGCCCTAAAAATTGAATGGTAGGGAAATTAAAATTTGGATAGTTGATATTAATGGTAAAATCATGAATTTCTTTTTATGACATATTTCTTGTGAATTTTTGTGAGTTTAATTGAGTTTGTTTGTGGTAATTTCTTGGTTCTTGTGGTAATGATGAGAAATTAATCTTGTGATGTTTTTATCTTGCTAAAATTAGGAATTGGTCATTTGTTCTTGATATTCATGAACTCAATTTGAAGAGTTAGACTTGGAGTCATATGATTAATGTTCCTAATTTGTTGTTGAGATATCTTTGTTTTAGTTGAATTGCTACTATTGAGATGTTGTTGAAAAAGGGATGTTGAATCATTGTTGCAAATGGAGTGTATAGTTTGTAAAGATGGATTCTTGTTGAATAAAGGTGTTCATATGGTGGAATTTTAAAAAATTGATGCTTTTTCATGCCTAGGATATTGTCTATGTCTCTTAGAATGGTTTTTCAAGTTGTTATAAGTTTATGTTGACATAGGAATCCTGTGTCGAACGAGGACGCACGGTGATGCTCCATCCTCCGCGGCCCCACACACGGCGGTTCCGAGCCATTCGTGATCGACCCACCGGTCCCTACCAAGCCGTTTGGTATATCTTTCCGAGATAATGATCATGAAGCTCAATATCATCGCCGGCCCAACGCCACATCATTAACACACGATTCTCGATAACCCTACCTTGGATGGGCTCGGGCCGCGTCTGGATGTAGATTGGATGTTCAATCAACTTGGGTGGGGCTATTTCATGAATCTAGCCACACCCACCTACATCCGTCTCACATTAGAATTTTCGAGTTCCTATGACGCCGAGATCACATCAGCCGACACGCCGTTTGAAGAAGGACGTATCACATTTCAGCTCTTCAACAATGATCACCAACTCACATTCGCGTAATTTAATTTATCTATGATTTACCCACAAATGGGTTGCGTATAAAGCCATTGGGGTTCCGTGATAGACAATTTTGGCAAGCAATTACGCATGAGCCGAATATAATCCTTCTTCATCAAAATCCTCATGCATTGTCAATCCTCGCTTCCGTTATATCCATCGGGTGCTCTCGAGTACACTATTTGGTCGGGCGAAAGCGAAGGAGTCGTCCGACTTGATGAGCTCTATTTTCTATGGTCAATGGTGAATTCTTCTTGGGCCGACACGGGTTCTTATCTCGCCAAGCATTTTCTCAAAGTGAGCAAGAAAAACCGAGGTAAAATCGTCATTGGTGGCCTTATTACTCCTATCGCCACCCATTATGGTTATAACCTCGCAGGACTTGAGCAAGCCCGGGGACCAACCCGGATCGACTTTGAATCTTGTATTGCTATGGGAATGATTCAACGGAGCGTGATGGGTTATGCTTTAAGGTTAAAAAATACAGACTACACACATCCATTGTCGGACCCTTCTCGCACTTCAGTTCGGGAACCCAGACATTTGGAAGATGATGTGCCCGCAATGTGATAACTGATAAGGGTCTTTTTATGCACGTTTTATGTGTATATTTGAGTAGAATTCGAGTTATTTTATTGATAGTTTTGTAAATTTTTTATTGTATATAGTTCATATTACTCCGATGTGCTTTTATCGATGTAGATTGACCATTTGGGGCTAATTTCGGTGAATTTCGGACCATGGATTCATGTCAAAACATACCGGGAGTTTAAGGATGCTGCAAAACGCTCGAAATTCCAAGCCAAACACGTCATTTCGGGGCCTTTTGGTCCAACACGGGCAGGGGGTGTCGGGCAACACGGCCGTGTTCTCACGGAGCTAAAAACTCAAAATTTTTGCAAAATAGAATTTTTAACACGGCCTGGGTCAGAAACAGATAACACGGCCAGAAACAGACAACACGGCCATGTCGTGCCTATTTTCGATTTTTGTGCAAAGACGGCTGGCCGCCGCGCTTTCAACACGGCCGTGTCGGGGCCACTTTCTCGTCACTTTTCTTTGCGGAATTTGGGGAAAACTCACCAACCAATCCATTTTGGCCACTTTTGTACACTTTTAACTCCCTATTTTGTGAAACATGTCTCCATGTCCCCTCCTCATCACTTGAATACAAGAATTCACCAACCAACAAGGAAAATAGGGGTGATTGTTTAATAAAAAGAGAGTACTATCAATGTATTGGTTGCCTATAAAAGCCAAGGGTTGAAGTTGGGAGAGTCATTGATTAGATACTCAGAAAATATTCATTGTATTCATTTCATTAAGTAGAATTGGGATCAAGGGGTCTTGGAGGACAAAGCTTGGGGCAATATTGAGAGAAGAAGGCTTGGAGCAACATCATCAATCAAGAAAGAAGTCAATTGAGATTTTGAGAAAGATAAGTACACCATGTCTACAATACTTAAATCTTCTTGTGTAATTTATTCTTTGGTCAAAATCATGTGTAGCTAAACTCCTAGTGTTTGAATGTAATGAACTCTAGAATGGATTTGTGATTAAGGTGTGTATGTTTTTAATAAAATCTTCATATTTTGTGTGATTCACTTATATTATGCTTCGTTCATTCGAATTGATATATGCGCAATATTGATTTGAAGTTTATTTTTCATCCGGGAAATCGAGAGATTCATGGTGAAATAGAACCTATATAAGTGAAAAGAGTTGCATGCAATCCTAGATATAGGACGACATAAATCTTCTGGATTAGGGTCAAACCTAATATGGGAATTCACAAATCGTTATAATGCTGTCTTGGGGGTTTTAACTAGAAAGAGATTTCAGTTAATCAACTTGAGATTAGAAGTTTTTCGCCTTGAGAAAGGGTTTAACTTAAATTGGGAATTTCTACGGTCCACAAGACATGAGATTTTATTAAAAGAGGTTGGTTTTTACTTAAGGGCTTATGGTTGAATCTTTTAACTTGTCAAATCACAAAAACATTCTAGAGGGATTTACATTCAAACATACTTCTATCTCTTGATTTCTTATTCTACAAATTTTACTTCATTTTTACAATTTATAATTTGTCTTCCTTTTTCATCAAACAAAAACTCTGAAAATTGTTAGATTAAATAACAAAAAGACGGTAATTATTAGTACTTACAATCCTCGTGGAATGACACTCGGTGACTCAATAATCTATACTATAAAACGATAGGTGCACTTGCCTACGGTTTTAAAGGTAGCTTTTGAGCCATCAAGTTTTTGGCGCCGTTGCCGGGGATTGTAATATTAAGAACGCTTTATTTTTGTTAATTTAATCATTTTTTTTTTTACCATTATCTTTCTTTTTATCTATCTTTGTAAGTCTTGGTTTATACTTATCCTCTTTGTTTACCGCAGTTGTATGCCTACGTCGCCGAATTTGGAAGTCGCGACACCGCCAAAGAGCAACACGTAGAGGAAAGTACTAAACACGTACCACGAAGAGGATACTAACGAAAGTAAAGATTTCGTCATGGAGGATGAACAAAGAACTATGTATAACTATGCCAAACCATCCATGGACGGCACGCGTCATCTAGCATCGTAAGGCCCATTGCCGCCAATAATTTTGAAATCAAACTGAATGTCATTCAAATGGTGCAACAATTCGTTCAATTTGACGGCCTAGCGAGGCGAAGATCCAAATAATCATATCGCAAATTTCCTCGAAATTTGCGATACATTCAAAATCAATGGGGTCTCGATGATGCCATCCGTTTACGCCTATTCCCATTTACTCTTCGGGACGGGCTAAACAATGGCTAAATACTTTGCCAAAGGAACGATTACAACGTGGAACATCATGGCCGAAAAGTTCCTTTTGAAATATTTTCCACCGGCCAAAATCGCACGATTGAGGAATGAAATCTCTTCATTCACTCAAGAAGATGACGAGACCTTGTACGACACTTGGGAGAGATTCAAAGAATTGTTGCGGAAATGCCCACACCATGGCCTACCTATTTGGATGCAAATCCAAACATTTTATAATGGGGCTACTCGCAACAAGACAAATGATCGATGCAATGGCGGGGAACTCTTAATAACAAAACGCCGGAAGCCGCTCAGATTTGATCGAGGAATGGCCATGAATGGCTACCAATGGCAATCCATACGAGGTAAAACTAACAGTCGGTTGGTGTGTATAATGCGAGATCACGGTAGTTACGCTCGCGCCGCACAAAGTCGAAACATTGACCCAAAAGATCGACGATCTAGCAGCTCCTAAACCACCACCACCGCATGTTTTATCTTGTGAAGGTCCTATTTTGCCAACAATACGACCAACAGCAGTCCTATTTTGCCATGATGGATCGTATCCAACAATGGCATATTTCGCAAGGACATTTCCCACCACCACCACAATGAAGGTCGTATTTTTCTTGTTTCATTTTTTTTACGTTTTTAACTGGATCAGATCACATCTCCTTCTTCACATTGGGGACAATGTGACCCTTAAAGTTGGAGGTGGTGAGATTTATCAGCATATTTGGATAATTTGTACTATTTTTTTTTTAGTTTTGTGTGGGATTGCGTTTTTAATTAATTTGTGTGGATGTTTTATTTTTTTATGCACTTTTAAATCTCTTGCAAATAAACATGAGATATTTCTTTTTACAATTCGATAAGTTGTTTGTGAATTTGTTTTAACCATTTTTTCTCCCGAAAAAGTCATCTTTTTGAACTCAAATCACCAAAATATTTTAAAAACCGTGTGACTCTAGTAAAAGGATGAATTTGGCCAAAAGAGTTTAATGTCATGAAAACAGTTTGGACTTTGCTTAAAATTAGATACTTTGTGTCATGATCGTTGGAGAAATCATTATTCGGGTTTAAAAAAAATATTTTTATAAAAAAGGACAAATCGAGGTTATACTCCTCTGTTTGTTGCTGCTTAGTAACTAGGAGCATTCATGAGCCCCATGTTTGTCTTTTACGTAAAACGGCACCACAAATATGAGTATGGGAAACCACCCTATGAGTTTTTGGAAAGCATTCAAAATTTAAACCTAGTGGAAGTTTACCTCAAAAAAATGTCCTAATTTATAATTATATGCACTAAAAAAATAATAATAAAAACCCGAGTTTTTGAACATCTCCTTTTATCATTACATTCTTGTATTTGGTCTAAGCGAATGATTAACAATTCCTGTGATATGACAACTGTGATGATTAAACGATTCCAATTACTGAATTCACCCTCTTTTTAACAAATTGGTTGACTTGGAAGAACGAATCGATTGGCTCAATTGGGAATAAAAAGATTAGCGATTTACTTCAAACATGTCGAAATTGTGAAAAAAGATACCTCATTTTTGTTTTCAACCCCACTCTTTGTTTTAAAAATTGCTTGAGGACAAGCAAAATTTCCAAGTTGGAGGCGGTTTGATAAGTGCATTTTGTTCACATTTTTTTAACCTTTTTAGATAATTTCTTTAACTTTTTAGTTCATTAATCAATAAAATCAAGAAAAATCACATTGACTTGTTTTGAATGATGAAGGTAAAGACTTGAAGCAAATTCGTATGATTTCGTATAAAATACGAACAAAAACAAAGTCTCAAAAGAAGGCAAGAAGACTCAATCTCGTGCAGAACACACCCCTAGTGTGTTGGGAAACATGACCATGCTTCAAAAGGAAGAAAACAAGAAAAAACAGAAAAACACACCCAGGCCGTGCTTACAAAGCACGACCGTGTTTCACGCGCAGAACATCAAAACACGCCCAAACCATGTTTAAAAGCACACCCTGCCAGAAAATCCTCTTTTTGCGAAGAAAACACGGCCGTGTTCGTCAAATTTGACGAACACGGCCGTGTTTTCTCTCCAGCTCAACAATTTTTCTTCTTTTGGCGGAAATAATGGGGACTTTTGCTTTTTGACAACCTTTGAGCAACTTTCACACCTCATCTTGCTACACCAAAACTCAATTATCTCCTCAATTGTCATGTGGACACAATGATTCAACCAACTCAACCAATGGAAGTGAAGTATTGTCATGTGTATACAATGATTCAACCAACTCAACCATGAATGTGCACACAATGATTCAACTAACAAGCATGGAAATGGAGCATTTGTTAATATGGTATTTCACAAAGATGGTGCCTCTAAAAACCAAGAGTTTGAGTTGGGAAAATATTCATGTAATATTCATTCATATAGAGATTCATTGTGTATTCATCATAGATACTTAGAAAATATTCATTGTGTCCAACATTTTGAGTGGAATTGGGATCAAGAGGTCTTGGAGGAGTAAGCTTTGTAGCAACATTGGAGAAGAAGGCTTGGATCAACATCATCTATCAAGGAAGAAGTCATTGAGATTTTGAGAAAGATAAGTACACCATGTCTACAACACTTAAATCTTTTTGTGTAATTTATTCTTTTGTCAAAATCATGAGTAGCTAAACTACTAGTGTTTGAATGTAACGAACTCTAGAATGGATTTGTGATTAAGGTTTGTATGTTTTTAATAAAATTCTCATGTCTTGTGTGATTCACTTATATCATGTTTAATTCATTCAAGTTGCTATTTCTGGTATATTAATTTGATATCTATTCCTCATCGGATAATCGAGAGATTTATGGTGGGAAAGAACCTATATAAGTGAAAAGAGTTGCATGCAATCCTAGATATAGGACGACATAAATCTTCTGAATTAGGGTCAAACCTAATATGGGAATTCATAAATCGTTATAATGCAATTTTAGGGGTTTTAACTAGAAAGAGATTTCAGTTAATCAACTTGAGATTAGGAGTTTTTCGTCTTGAGAAAGGGTTTAACTTAAATCGGGAATTTCTACGGTCCACATAACATGAGATTTTATTAAAAGAGGTTGGTTTTTGCTTAAGGGCTTATGGTTGTATTTTTATCTTGATTGAATCACAAAAACATTCTAGAGGGATTTACATTCAACACATTTCTATCTCTTGATTTCTCATTCTACAATCTATTTTTATTTGATTTCTTTTTGTAAGTTGCAATTATCTTAAATTCTCTATTTTCCATTTTCCATTTTAACAAACAAAACTCTGAAAATTACTAGATTAGATAACAAAAAGACGGTAATTATTAGTACTTATAATCTTCGTGGGAATGACACTCGGTACTCAATAATCTATACTACAAAACGATAGGTGCACTTGCCTAAGGTTTTATAGAGTAGCTTTTGAGCCATCAATACAATTAAAAACAAGAATATAGCTGTTAGAAATCAATCCCACAAGAATATAGCTGTCAAACGGTCATATTTTTGCTGTCAAAGCACAGGGAGATCGGTCGCACAGAAATAAGAGATTTGAAGAACACTTTGAAAAAATCAACAGGGCGACCGATCGACATAGGCTTCGACCGGTCGACCCCTGTCTCAATCGGTCCCCCTAAGTGAAAAACCAAGGAAGTTTGTTCTGTTTCAAAACAAAACGTTCAGGTACCGGTCGACCCCTGGGCAACCGGTCGACCGGTCGACCTGACCGTTTTTCACTTATATCTCATTTTTTTTGTTCCAAACTCATCTTCAGGTACAGGTTGCCCTATAGGGCGACCGGTCGACCTCGAGACAGAAAAGTTGTCCAATTTTAGTCGAAAATAAAACTCAAGAAATACTCCGAAAATTTAGTAAAAATATTTTAAACCAATCGGAAGTATTTAGACAACATTTAGGAACCTTGTTTTGAAGTGAAAATTTATGAACATAAGATCATTAGAAGTGTTGTCCAATTTTATCTAAAGTAAAACTTGAAGAAATACTCCGAAAAATATTAAACCCATTTTAAATCATTTAGGAGTATTTGGACAACAATTAAAAACATTGTTTTGGTGTAAAAATAAAATCATCAAAATTAAGATAAAAACATATATCAAACACCTTCTTCTTTCTGTGCCGCCTTGGTTGACCTCCTACAATTGTTGGGATGTCATTATCCACGCAACATAGAGGAACTGCTTTGTTAATTCCTCTTAATCTCTTGTAATTCCTGTACAGAGTCGCTTGGTAACACCATTCGATAACTTGGCCTTTAGGAAAGACATTTTTTCGCCCACGTTTCTACTTCCGCTCCATCCTTGTATTCCCCGATAAGCATTTCTCTCTCAGGGGACTGGAATCTTGGCAAAGAATAGTTGTGCAGCTTTCTTTTCTTCAATCTTGGATTTTCACCGGTATTCGGTGAACAACTTGATATATTCGTCAATATGACAAATATCATATAACTCAAGCTATAGAGGGCTTGTTTATATCTCTTTCTTTTTCATCCTCTAATCCTCGAAATAACTTGTGCCGATGAATCGGATTTTGAATAGTTTTGCCATACCATCGACAATTCCTTTAAGTGATTCTCCCGATGTAACCAAACCTTTCGTGATCGGCATCGGTCATATCCAGCAATCTTCACCGATCCTTCAAGACTCATTTCAAGGAGTAAAATGAATGAATTCTTTGTAAGATCGAGGGTTCTCTTTTGAAATTCTCATACCAAGCCCATCATCAATGAGAACTTCTCTATTTTTCAAACTGGGATGTCCAGATTTAACATCAACCCATATGGATGTATTGGGTCGAGGTGCAATCTTTCATAAGGCGTCGATAAATATTCGCCTTCCAAAGAGGGTTGTCCTGGTTCCCCGCAAGTGGGTTTCGACCTCCGTCCCTCGAAAAAGTGGATTACTCCCGGCCGTGAAATCCCCAGCGTGTGGCATCCTCTCGCCCCGAGCTCCATGATTCGAACCCGTACTTTCTTCGACGTTAGGATTAACTGGTGGCGGTGGTGGTGGAATTGGTCTACCTTATGGGTCATAGGTAACCAAAGCTGATCCATCACCTGCGTTCATCTTTAAATCTACAATACCCAATCCCGCGAAGGATTCTGCCAGGTCGTGTAGATCTTTAAGATTCATCTTTTCCATATCCATATTTTTTAATTTTTGATGGATTTTCCTTTGATTAGAGCAATGAGCTTTTCCTCATCTGTCATCTTTCGTATAACTTCGGTTGGTTTCCCTTTTTGGTGTAAATAGGGTACTATTCCGAAATCTATACGCTTTTTTCCTCTGGAAGAACTCGGCCTATCCTCCAGGTTCTTGACTCGTTTCTGAATATCATAAAGGAGTTCAAGAGTTTCCTTCTGATATTTCACCATCATCTCCATCCAGTTCTGGATCGATGAACTTGTCCAGTAGATGAATATGGTGGTTGCCATAATTCTCGCACCGCCTTCTTGAACTTCTCTAAGATCTTCGGAGAACTTATATTTGTCTGGACGTATCTCGTTTCACTCGGGTAATCCATCGGGAATCATTGTTTCGATGGGAATTTTCATGAACCGTTTCTTGAAGGTTCATCAAGTGAACATATAAGTCCGGTTAAGCATCCGTGAATCGCCTATAATATTCTCGCTCGCATTTTGCATTGCGCTTAAGGTTTTCCGTCGGCTCCGCCGTTTCTTTTTTTCTTCATGTTGGTATTCCCAATATGAAACCCGATCAAGGTGTTCTTGTGCATACATCGTCAATATTTGACGATATGTCCTGTAAGGGGTACATCTCGGACATGGGTCCGGATCCATAATCTCGGAGTAATTTCTCCTCACCAATTGTTAATTACATAAATATAATAAATGTTTGATACATGTTTTTATCTTAATTTTGATGATTTTACTCTGTCACCAAAACATTGCTTTTAAAGGTTGTCCAAATACTCCTAAATGATTTAAAATGGCTTTTAATATTTTCCGGAGTATTTCCTCAAGTTTATTTTTGATAATAATGGACAACACTTTTAATGATTTTATATCAATGGATTTTTCACTCCTTAACAAGGTTCCTAAATGTTGTCTAAATACTCTCGATTGGTTTAAAATGTTTTTACTAAATTTTCGGAGTATTTCTTGGTTTTATTTTCGACAAAAATTGGACAACATTTTGCCTCGTGGTCGACTGGCCGCCCTATAGGGCAACCCTGCACTCAAGATGTTTTTAGAAACGAGAAAATGAGACGGAAGGAAAAACAAGCAGGTCGGCCGGCCGCTCGGCGTCGCCGACGGTCGGTCGGCCGACCGGTCGCCAAATCGGCCGAATGCACTGCAAGTTTCATTGTTGAAACAGACTTAAATCCTTCGTTTTTTGGTTAGGGAGACCGGTTGAGACAGGGTCGGGTCGACCGGTCAAGCCACGCCGACCGGTCGCCCTGTTGTAATTTTCATAGTGTTCTTATTTTCTCTTATTTCTGTGCGACCGGTCGCCCTGTGTATTGACAGCAAAAATATGACCGTTTGACAGCAGACACATTTCCTTAAATTGTGGGATTGTTTTCTAACAACTATATTCTTGATTTTAATTGTATTTTTCTGTATATTTTCAATCCCCAAGAGGAGCCTATGCTTGATCAATCATCTCCTATAAATAGAGGAAGTTTTGGAGCAACCAAAAACAACAATTGAGATACAACACAACAAGATACACTTCAAGCAAACACTTGGTCTTTCATTGTCTTATTTCTTGTTGTAATTTGCCTAGCTATTCACTTTCACATTCTTGAGGTCTAGGCTATTCTTGATTACACTTGCACTCAATTGTATTATTCATTATCAAGTTGTAATCTTGAATTTGTGGTCGTCATTCAAACACAAGATATCCTTGTGAGTGTTCTTGTGGTAAGAACACACTTGGGTGATCTAGGTGTTAGGTGTGAGAAGATTGTGGTAATCTTCTTGTTGAGGTGTTGAAGAATTTGGTATTCTTCAAGGTTGAAGATTGTGATAATCTTCACAAGGTGCCGTTGAAGGAAGATTGTGGTAATCTTCAAAGGGAGATTGTGGTAATCTCCAAAGGTGGTGTTGAAGAAGAGTGTGGTGCTCTTCAAGGTGTTGTAAGTTGAATTTGTATTAATTTTGGTAATTAATAAAATTCTTTTTCTTTTCTAAATCCATCCCGGATATACTGGGGTGGTAGAGGATTAGGCCCTATGTGGGTTGAACCTCTTTAAATTGACGTGTGTTGTTTATATTCCGCACCTTTATTATTGTATTTGAGCATTCGGTTTTAAAAAGAGGGCGAAATCGAAAAGATGGAGATAATCTATTCACCCCCCCTCTAGATTATCGTAGCCGCTGACTTACAAGTGGTATCGAGCCAAAATCTTTGGCAAGCTCGTTTCACATCGCGAGTGAAGAGAAACGATCGTGCTACGAACGAAGCTCATCTATCCAAGCACCTCCACCACCAAGCCACCACTATTTGATTCCAAGAATTTTAATTTTTGGAAAGAAAGAATGGAATGCTATCTACAAGGTTGCGGGTTCGACATTTGGAACACCGTCATTAATGGAGAATCCATTCTGACGAAAGATACACCATACACCTCAAAAGGCTTCAAAAAGCTCAATGATGAAGAAAAGAAAATCATCTCCTTAAACGGTAAGGCTTTAAATATTTTGTATTGTTCATTTACTAATTTAGAATATGAACATATTGTAGGAATAAAGTCGGCACATGAAGTATGGCAAAAATTAGAAGCCATCTATGGAGTATTTGCAAATGAAAGGAGTCAAACAAAAGCATCTACTTCTCAAGATCATACAAGCTCTAATCTAAGGAATAAGCCTCCTACAACTTCCAATTATGAAGAAGTTGAATATTGTTTTATGGGCATCAATGAAGAAAATAAGGTATGTCTTAAGCCCTCTACTTCTTATGATATTGTTATTCAAAATGATTATAGTGATTTGCAAAATGATTTTGATGATCTTCAAGATGAATTCCAAAGCTTGCTTGTTAAGTATAAAAATTTGAAAAAGGAATTCAATATTTTGAAAAATGATAAGGATAGTTTATTTACTTCCTATGAATCACTATCATGTGCTCACACCACCACTCTTGATAAGGTTAGAAACCTTGAAATATAAAATAGTACTCTTGTTGAGAATATTGATTGCATGAAAAAGGATTTATTAAAATCCAACTCGAGTACCAATAAAATGTCCAATATTGTTGATATTCATAATTGTGATAAAAGACTTGATCATAAGCCTAAAGTTGTTAATCATATGAAAAAGGATCAAGTCACTATGCATATTGGTCATTATGCTCCTAAATTATTACTTGTTTTTATTGTGGCAAAAGGGTCATACGGCTAATTCTTGTCGGGCTAGAAATAGCTCTAAATATTGTTGGAGACCTAAAAGTCTCAAAGCTAATCTTAAAGGACCCAAACACATGAGGGTACCACAAAACAATGTGCTATTAGGTACCCGACAAAGCAAAAATCGGAGAAAATTCATGCCACCAAGAAAACATCAAATGAAGGTTTCATTTGATCAAAGAAGGAGAAACTACTCTCAACAAAGCCAATTTCAAGAAGAGCGTATAATCAAAAATGGGAAGAACACAATCCTTGAAATGGCAAAGACATCATCAACAAGATGATTTTCAAAGAAGAAGAAACCATCAACCATGGAAAGGTAACCAATCTTGGAAATGGAGAAGTCTTCATCAACAAAGTGACTTCTCAATGGGAAGATATCATCAACAATGGGAAAGACACAACCCATGGAAACGGCGTAATTGGTAAACCGTATCTCCCCATTTGTATATGCATTTTATTTTTAAATCTATGCATACTTTTAATTGTGTCTTAATTGCAAAATGAATCTTCAAGTATTTATTTTTAATATAGGTCTCTTATAAATTTATGAGTTTCAATTTTTTTTTAAAGAGACCTTGCATGATTTTCTAAAACTCTTGAGCATTTTATTAGACTTATGTGGCTTATTATCTCTTATGAAATCTTATAGCATAAGCTCTTTTGATATCTCATATTACTTGCCTACACTTGTATTTTCTATGCATATGTTGTCTAAGAATTGTGTAGGATACATACTTCATACTCATTGGCTATTACGTCATCAAGTTTCTTATACCATCGAGGTATGTCTACTCGTATTTTTCTTTAAACTCGATTTTATGCTTATGCACATATCTTTCAAGATATTTCATTTTGATCCCTTAAGTGCCCCTAATTGATCTTGCAAATATTTTCTTTTAAATGGCACTACGTGTTTAGTCTCGATTTTATCGTTTATATGTTTTCCAAAACCCATATTTGTTGGATATAGTCCAAAATTATATTTTTGCAAAGTTTTAAAACTTTTGGGGTGGAAAATCGAATTTTGGAAAACTCTGGGAGAAAGAAAAATCACCTGGGACGGTCAAAGCAGGGGCGAACGGTCGCCCGCACCTCGACGGCCGCCCACCACCTCACCGGCCGCCAGGCTATTTTTCCTTGGTTAAAATCTTCGTCTTCGTTTCAAAACAGAACACGTAATCATCCCCAAACCCTATTGTGCGAAAAACCATCCCCTTTCTTCTACAATCTTCAATTCTTCATCAATCTTTGAAATTTTTCTTGCTAATTCACTTCTTTTTGCAAGAACTTCACATATATGGCACCTCCAAGAAATTCTATCAACGAAATCCTCAAAAGAGGAGAAGGAGGCAAAGGGGTGAATCTTCTTCCAATCCACAACAAGATAATATTATACAAGGAGACTATCAAAATCGAAACTTACGGAAGAAGAGATTGCCGAATTAAGAGTTAGGGGTTTCAAAATCGAGCATTCATTGGGACTCTAGTAAGTTATCACCTCTACGAGCCTCCCTCTAGAGCTAATAGATTTCGATTTTTAAATAAACTTATGGAGGAACATTATGAGAATATTGGATTGAACGATAAGAAGATTGTGTGCACCCGTATGGTTCGTTTTCAAGCATTTCATGATGAATTTCCGGATATTAGAGCTTATTTTGAAATTCAAGGATGGGTTTCACTTTGGGATAATCCGTGTTTGCACTATGATGACGAGCTTATAAAACTTTTCTATGCAAATATGTGGATGGTTGATGCTACGATAGATAATCCTTTGGAACTTCACACATTTGTTAATGGTAGGCATTTTTCATGGACATTGGCCGATATTTGTGATCACTTTAACGTGCCAAATGATGGAGTAGTCAATGTGGATTGCGCCCATTGGGATGATAACATTTTCGGTGTCTCACTAGATGATGTGAAAACCTTTTTAGGAGTATATCCCGATGTGACATACTCGGCAATGCCGCCAAATTATCGGATTATATCTATCATTTGCTCCTATTGTGTTTGTGGAAAGGAAGTAAAACTTCCAAGTAATCTCGAACTCTTTCTCACCTATAAGATTGTTCGAGGAGAAAGAGTTAATTATGGGGCAATTTTTGTATATTGCTTGTTGGAATCTAGAAAGCTTACCAAGAAGAAATATACATTGGGAAATTTAATTTGCCGTCTCCTATATTTATCGGGATACCCGGAAAATGAAATGAATACCGAAATTCATCATAATGATTTTGATAATGCCAACATTCTACAAATGGTAAGAATGCGACGATATTTACCACAGGTTCCTACCAAAGCCGCTAGGGGACGTGCCCGACATCAACAACAACCTCGGGATGATTTCTTTAATGACAATGAGGTTGAAAATATTGGAAGAGGTGAGTTTGACGAACAAGGAGATGATGTGGGGAATGAAGAGGAAAATGAAGAAGAGAATGTGGGAAATGAACAAGAAATTAGGGAGGAAGGAGATGAAGATGAGTCGGATGTCGAGGATCTAAATCTCAAAAAGAGAATGGCCAAAGTGGAAAGAGAAACATTTAGAGATGTGGCCTCTCTTAGAAAAGAGCTCCGGGTTGTGAAAAAGGAAAATTCTAGTTTGAAGAAGTCTATCGGCAAATTGAAGAAATTTATCAAGGATTTTATTCCCGGATCTTGCTTCTCCTCGGATGAGGAATGATACCCCCACCCCCTTTTACTTTCTAGCATTTTCATTAATGGTGCTTTGTATTTTGATAAACTTTTGTAAAACTCATTTGTACTAATGATATTTGCTTGTTTTTCTTAAAGGGTTAAATTTGCAAGTTGATAATGACTTGTGAATGATCATGACTTTGATGGAGTATTTGATGGTAAAAATACTCTAAAGCATTGTTTGATAATTGGTATGAAGTACTTGATGGTAAAAGTGCTTCTCTTATTGCTTTGTTCATTTTGCTTAGTTGGATATGTTGGGACATTTGATACATGTGTTGTTGAAAGCATGACTTATTACTTGATGGATGCTCTAATTGTTGGCATTTGTAATGCCTTGATCATTCTTAGTTTATCTCAATTGGGTTGAACCCTTGAGAATCTACTTTGAGCTCCTTACTTGATGGACTATTGTTGCATTTGTTGCATATGATATTTTTTAATGAGGTTGATTGATGATATGAAAATTTTTTGGCTTAAACCATTTACAAAGGTTATATACAACCTCTTCTCTTTTTACCGCACACAAGGTGTTCGATGAAATATCGCAATGAATATTTCAACTTATACATGATTCTCGTGCCTTCAAAAGTTTTCTATACTTATTGGGATCATGTTTTGCCAATCAAAACAAGTGTATAACTTCTTTATATTACATTTCTCCCATTTTTTGGATTATGATGCTTTAATTGTTCAACGGTTAATAAACCGTCCCTCTGGCGCACCTTGATATTATTGTATGGTGCTTTCACCATTCTAACATTTTTTTTGATGATTCCAAAGGGGGAGAAAAACAGGATATTGGCTCATTAGCTCAAAGAAGCTAATAAAAGCTTGTCATAAAAGCTATAAGCTATGGCTCATAAAAGGCATATGTTGTGATTTGTTCTTAGTCCAATTGTTGCTCTATGGACTTATAAAATTGATTAATGATGTTTTGTGATAGGGGGAGCTTATAAGCTCTTGAGAAAATTGTAAAAGCTAAAGTTTTAGCTTATGGATAATTGCTTTTACATTATTCTTGATATGCTTGTTGATAGGGGGAGCTTGTGCTTATTATTGAAAAATATTTACTCCCTACTTGGTTGCTTTAATTTTTTTTTGAAAATTTTGGTTGCTTCCAAACGGTCAATTGTTTTTACCGGAATATCATTTCTAAAATTGCTCTCTTAGTTTGTGTAAAAATTGTTTTGGTTTGTAATCATCAAAAAGGGGGAGATTGTTTGATACATGTTTTTATCTTAATTTTGATGATTTTACTCTGTCACCAAAACATTGCTTTTAAAGGTTGTCCAAATACTCCTAAATGATTTAAAATGGCTTTTAATATTTTCCGGAGTATTTCCTCAAGTTTATTTTTGATAATAATGGACAACACTTTTAATGATTTTATATCAATGGATTTTTCACTCCTTAACAAGGTTCCTAAATGTTGTCTAAATACTCTCGATTGGTTTAAAATGTTTTTACTAAATTTTGAGTATTTCTTGGGTTTTATTTTCGACAAAAATTGGACAACATTTTTGCCTCGTGGTCGACCTGGCCGCCCCATAGGGCAACCCGTGCACTGAAGATGTTTTTAGAAACAGAAAATGAGACGGAAGGAAAAACAAGCAGGTCGGCCGTGTCGCTCGGCGTCGGCCGTCCGGTCGGCCGTGCCGCCCAAATGGCCGCCTGCACTGCAAGTTTCATTGTTGAAACAGACTTAAATCCTTCGTTTTTTGGTTAGGAGACCGGTTGAGACAGGGGTCGACCGGTCGGCCACGTCGACCGGTCGCCCGTTGTAATTTTCATAGTGTTCTTATTTTCTCTTATTTAAATGCGGCACGGTCGCCTGTATTGACAAAGAAAAATATGACCGTTTGACAAATGAACACATTTCCTTAAATTGTGGGATTGTTTTCTAACAACTATATTCTTGATTTTAATTGTATTTTTTGTATATTTTCAATCCCCAAGAGGAGCCTATGCTTGATCAATCATCTCCTATAAATAGAGGAAGTTTTGGAGCAACCAAAAACAACAATTGAGATACAACACAACAAGATACACTTCAAGCAAACACTTGGTCTTTCATTGTCTTATTTCTTGTTGTAATTTGCCTAGCTATTCACTTTCACATTCTTGAGGTCTAGGCTATTCTTGATTACACTTGCACTCAATTGTATTATTCATTATCAAGTTGTAATCTTGAATTTGTGGTCGTCATTCAAACACAAGATATCCTTGTGAGTGTTCTGTGGTAAGAACACACTGGGTGATCTAGGTGTTAGGTGTGAGAAGATTGTGGTAATCTTCTTGTTGAGGTGTTGAAGAATTTGGTATTCTTCAAGGTTGAAGATTGTGATAATCTTCACAAGGTGCGTTGAAGGAAGATTGTGGTAATCTTCAAAGGGAGATTGTGGTAATCTCCAAAGGTGGTGTTGAAGAAGAGTGTGGTGCTCTTCTGAGGTGTTGTAAGTTGAATTTGTATTAATTTTGGTAATTAATAAAATTCTTTTTCTTTTCGAAATCCATCCCGGATATCTTGGGGTGGTAGAGGATTAGGCCCTAGTGGGTTGAACCTCTTTAAATCGACGCGTGTGTTGTTTATATTCCGCACCTTTATTATTGTATTTGAGCATTCGGTTTTAAAAAGAGGGCGAAATCGAAAAGATGGAGATAATCTATTCACCCCCCCTCTAGATTATCGTAGCCGCTTGGACTTACAATAAATTTAACTAAAAGTTTTTAATAAACCTAGGCTCTGATACCATTTTTGCGGCCCCTAAAACCTTTAAAAACCATTAGTTTACCTTCAACTTTGTATAAGGGGTATTTTGGGGTTTTATCAAATAAAAAGGCTATTTTTGAAACTTTTGAATAAATTAGGCCAATTTTAAACATGAGCCTTTCAAAGAGGCTATTCTTAACTTTTTCCCTATAACCAAAGAAAATCCATTTTTTTGGATTAAAAAAGGTAGTGAGTTTTATTGCTTATTTTGCATGTAAATCAAACTTAGTCGGTTCTTGAACTTCTATACCATGGGTTGCTTGGTTCTCACTTCAAGAGACTCTTAATTAGTTGGAAGATTATGTTGTTAAAACAAGAATCTTCAACTTCAAGATGCAATATACACAATTAGCATTCAAACTTGAGGCATTATGGTAATATTGTTACTCAAACTTGATGCATTAGACCATCTCAGGAAGTCATACTACTTTGATGCGAGACTTTTTGACTATTTTAGTGCAAAATCTCCATTTTATCTCCACCAGATTGCACTACTTTATGCACTAAAAAAGAATATTCTATAGGATTCATTCTGTTATTTATTTAATATTAATTTTTATTACATTATAACTAATAAAAATATTAAATAAATAATTTTATTTCATATAATGTTTATTAAATATTTTAATTTTGAAATTAAACAAACTAATTTTTTAAAATTAATGAAGTTAATGCAAAATTAAACTAACAATTCATAATATTATATATATTATATAATTTAAAAAATTATCATATATAACTGAATTTATTTTAGTATTATATTTTATTAGATTAACTGAAAAATAATATTAATAGTAATATTTAAAGTTAAATAAGTTCAAAAAAAAATAAACAAAAAAAAGCAAAAAAAAAATTATACCGCTGCTACAGTGCAACGCCGTTTTTGGCACTGTACTGTAGCAAATTACCAAAATAGCGCCACATTTGGCGCACTGCTGGGAGGATAAAGGGCGCGGGCGCCATTATAAAGCCACTGCTAGGGTGGCCTTATGGTAGTATTGTTCGCGATAGTATATGTATTTCTCGATTGCTTGACAATTATATCCATCATTCAAAACATTATTATTCAAGAAAATCAAATAACCGACACAAGCAAGCATTTTTTAACAAAGATCATCAAGTCCTTCCATTTACTTGTCGATTCCTTAACCATCTTCATTAAACTCCAACGTAAAAATCAACAACGATGAAGAAAAAAATAGCATGAAAATTTACCCTTCTTGCATGAAAATAGTAATTGTTGATGTATTTTACCTCAATAAATTCAATTTAAGCTACCAAATGCCACATTTTTCTTTGGCTCCCATTAGAATTCCTTTTGCACTCAATGGAAACAAATATCAAACATTATTAATTACAACAAATTCATATCAATGTACAAACTGCACAATTTGGTGGCATGACAGAGCCAAGAATACAAAAGGATAGTAAAAAAGAAAATACTTCAAGAACAATAATTGACTCAAAACACGTTTTATGTTTTGCCAATAATATTTTTGAACTCTTTCAACACTGTTTCAAAGCAATGCTGCACATGCCCTCGTTGCGTAGGCATTCATTCAATCAGGAAAAAATGTCGATTTGCTTCTTCACTAGCTTCTACGATCACCCGAATCTTCCAAGTTTACAGAAGACTGACCTTTCTCAGGTCTTCTGCTCGGTCTTGGCACTTGTGAACCGGTAATAGGCTTCTGAAGTGGTTTCAACGCAGCCATAATTTCGCCAAACGAGGGACGTGAATTTGGATCTCTACAAGACAAAAAAGGAACTTGTTAATAGCTTCATTACGATAAATAGATAACACGGACAACTACCCTTGAGGTTTGGGGTAATTACAAAAAAAAAAAAGAACTCAAGGGAATTTTTAAAATTACAAAGATCCCGTTGAAATTTGATTATGTATTACACTTTACCCCCTTCATAAGCAAAAACATCTCAAACATTCATTTTATATTTGTAAAAATATCACAGTTATCCCCTTACATTTAAGGCAGAATTTAACTTTGGGGTTCTTTTTGTAATTTTGAAGCTTTTATGGGTTCTTTTCGTAATTACCCCAAACCTCGGGGGTAGTTTTTGTAATTATCCTGAAAGATCATAGTTTTATGGGTAAAGTACAAAACTTCACCTGAGATTTAGTCTAATTACAAAAATTTCAGTAATCTTTCAAAATTACAAATATCCTCCTCTTGAAGATGCAATTTGTAGAATAGAAAACAAATGTTAAGAGGGTGTTTGTAATTGTAAAAGATTACTCAGGTCGAACTGATTTTGCCCCAATCGGTGGAAAAATCATTCGGCCAAAAGTAGACCTAGGCGCCTGCCTAGGCAGTCTAAAAGTCAGGCCTAGGCGGTCAAAAATCGGTAAAAATTAAAAAATGTTATTTATTTTTAAAACAAAATAGTACAATTCCCATGCGCCCGTCTAGGCGCCCTAGGCCCTAGGCGTCTGGTTGCCACTCGACTAGCGCCTAGCAATTTTCTGCAACCGTGGTTATTAGACTGAACCTCAAGGGTATTTTTTTGGTAGTAACCCTAGAATTATTGAACCACATAAAAGGCAATCAAATAGGTGCTCAACCCCCATAGTCACACACAAGTGGTTTCGTCGGCCTTGTTACAACTACTCATGTACGTGCAAACAAGATGGGTTGATGTAGCAGAAAAAACAATCGGCACAAAAATGCGAATTAAAAGTTTCAAATCAGTTCCACAAGTTTCCCATATTAAAATGGGCTATTGCTGATATCAGATTTGGATTCTATTCATGGAGATTGACCAAAATTATTTAGAGGAATCAACTACTAAAATAACTTCTTTGGTAAGATGAAAAAATCACAAGACAAGGTTGTGAAAGGTGGATGGAAGAACATTGAAATAAGGGATAATTAATTACAAGAAATATCCCTGAGGTCGTTTGAGGTAATTACAAAAAACCCCACAGATGTTTCAAAAAAAAAAACCGATCTCAGGTTTGATTTTGTTTTAAATTTAAGGGGGTAACTGTAAAAATTTGGGGGATTTTGAAATGCTTTTTTGCTTATGAAGAGAAAAATATAAGACGAAATCAAACCTCAATGTTTTTTTTAATTTTCAAAAATCTCTGGATTTTTTTGTAATTAGACCGAACCTCGGATTTTCTTTTTTGTAATTATCCCTTGAAATAATTAACTCACGTTTGCCAGCATTTCAAGATTATATCTGCAACAACTGGATCAATGTCATCTGGAATGTCGAGACGACGATGCTGAAACCCAACAGCACCAACAACTTGCATCGGGTTCATTCCTCCCCAAGGTTGCCGTAAAGTACAAAGCTCCCACAGTATGACGCCGAAGCTATAAACATCGCATCTGCATTTGAATCAACAATTACAAAGTTAAATAAGTTAATATGACAACTTTAACACTTTTTGCGTTTTCAAAATCCCGTTATAAATGAATCGCGGCTAATTAGAGGGACTACATACTTCTCGTTGGATGGCTCGTTTCTTAGAACTTCTGGTGCCATCCATTCTGCCTGATAATGGGGACAAGAGAGTTAGCAATCAGAATCTAAAGCCGGGGGAGGGGTGCTTGAGATTTATGATTCTACTTTTGGTTTCATTTTGAAATATGTAAAAGCACTTTTATCACTTATTCACCAAACACTATCTATTAACTTAATAAACTTTAAGCTTTTGTCTGCAAACGCTACCAACTTTTGATTCTCAACTGGTTCTCACTTCTACTATTATTTATCACTTCTTTTAAAAGCAGAATGCTTTGCAAACATTTCCTATATATGACCATAGAATCATATGAACATGTCGAAACAGAGCGAATGACAGCAATAAGCCGGTTTAACGGATGTAAAGATTTATAAGGGCATTAGGAAGCTCAAAGCAAAGAATGACATAGGATACTCGAGAACAGATAATTATTAATGCGAGAGGAGAAATTAAACGAAGATTCACTTATGCAGCATCAGACAGATAATGACCATAAGAAAAGGCGAGCCCAGCTTACCGTCCCAGCAGTAGACCTTGAAGAAAGAAATGTGCTGTGCTTCATTCTTGATAATCCAAAATCGCACACCTGATGAAGGAAAGAATACATGATATGGATTAAGATTAAATATATGGATAATTACGAAAAAACTACCCCTGAGGTTTAGCCTAAATACAAGAAACTACAGTTATCTTTCAAAATTACAAATACCCCTTTAAAGTGTTCCACAACTCCTTGAGGTTTGTATTTTTCTAACAAACCACCCCCACCCCCACCCCCCATTAAGGGTGCAATTTGTAAAAGAGAGACAACTGTGAAGGGGGTATTTGTAATTTTGAAAGATAACTCATAACTGGGTTTTTGTTACTCCATCCGTCCGATAAAGATAGGCAAGTAGAACAATTCACACAGATTAAGAAAATATAATAAATGTAATTGGAATTATAATTTTTTTCCATAATTTCCTTTTTTGCCCTTGCATTAAATGGTGATATATCATTCAAAGTGAATTAAATAGGGGTAGTTTAGTCTATTGTTGTGTAATTAATAGTTTAATACTCTCAATAAGTAAACAAGCCTATAATTTGGGACGGACGAAAAAGGAAATGTATCCTATCTTTTTGGGACGGATGGAGTATTAGGCAAAACTTCAAGGGTAGTTTTTGAATTTAACCCTTAAATATAATATGGTAACATCATTATTTCAAAGCCATAAGAATATCACCTTGACAACCCAGTTCTTATCAACAAGAAGGTTTGGGGACTTCAAATCTCGATGAACTATCACTGGAGTGCAATTATGTAAATAATTCATTCCTCGAGCCTGTGATATTAAGTATATTGCATTAGCACCGGAAAATTCACCCTAAATTAGAAGTGGACAAATGATAAAGAAATAAATACTAAATTGCATACTGCATCTAGAGCCATTCTCAACCGTCTACGCTCGTCTAGTTGATTGTTTGGGCGATGAATTAATCTGTACAAACTACCTCTGGAAACAAAAAAGAATTCGTCAATACAAACCCAAATCGTAACAGTTTATGCTGCAATGCACTTGATAAATAAAATGATAGCAAAATTTATAGAAACCAGTTCCAGTATATGAAATTTGTAAAACCTTGACCCCTAAAGATGAATGTCCAAATTGATCTTATACTGTTATACATAGAGGTCGGAAGATAATAAATCCCCATCACAGACAAATTATAAAACATGAATCTCCAACGTTCGAATTTAGTACCTAGGAAGGAATTCTGTAATAATTGAAAGATTTGGGGGACGAGTGACAGCTCCCATAAAGAGAACAACATTCGGATGCCTGACTCTTTTCATGATCCGTACCTAGCAAAACCATACAAAATAACTTATACATGTCAGATCATGAATAGCATATCAAACGAAATGCAAAAATTTCAAAGCAAACTATAAACGAGAAGATGCAATGGATTCATAAAGGCAGGAATGAAAAATTTGAAAACCTTCCATGGAAATATTTAAAGGGATAATTACAAAAGACCCCTTGAGGTTTGGGCTAATTACAAAAAAAACCCAGGAATGTTTAAAAATTACAAAAACCTCCATCAAGTTTGATTCTTTCTTAAATTTAAGTGGGTAACTGTAATAATTCCAGAAATATCACGGGTTTTTGTGAAATATTTTTTGCTTATGTAGGAGGAAATGTAAGACAGAATCAAACCTCAAGGGGTTTTTTGTAATTTTCAATAAACTCCAAGTTTCTTTGTAATTAGCCCGAACCTCAGGGAGGTTTTTGTAATTAACTCATATTTAAAAGGTCAAGTATGAAACATAATTACAGTGCTACTCAAGTTTCTAGCTAATCATTTCAGAACCATAACGGCTCTTTACACATCCCAAATTATAGGGATTGAGTTATAAACAGAACCACCTTTCTAATTTGATACTATAGATTACGTGTTAGATCCGGCTCCAAATAATTAGAAAGTTTGAGGTATGACAGAAAACAGAGTGATCGTACCTCACTTCTGAATTCCTCAAGAGAATCACCGGTTATATCTTGGTCAAGGAACTTCTTGACAGCAACTTCCTAGAAGTTGGAATCAGGGTGTAAATACTATCATCCGAAATCAGATGCCGAGAGAACAGACTATAAAAAATAAATGTAACACATATAAAGATACAAAGCATGATCACAGTAAAATATACTCAAATACTCATGATAAAATCACAGTAAAATATACTTAAAGAATCGTGATAAAAGAAAATGTTACACTCAGGAAGGCTTTGTATTCCGTATACTAAATTTAAGGAAAAACCAGCATGCAGAAACTTAGAAAAGTCATGTTGACAAGTCGACTCTACGAAATGCTGAAAAGGCAGAAGGTTCAGTCCCTACGTTACACGGACAATACCAATCGATTTATGATCCACAAACTCAGTAATGCACACAGAAATATGCAAAATCAAGTTTATAGTTCATGCTTTTTCACATTGATGAGAAAAGAAAAAACCCAAAATTTTAAACAGGCTGGAAATGATGACAACTGTATTTTCGAGGCACTACGAGATTTAAACTCAAGGAGGTCAAAGAAAACCAAGTTATAAGATACCAACCTAGATGGCATATTATGATTTTTTTCACGAAGACAACTTTGTCAGTCTTTGTTATCACGAGGAAAGAAAACTAAACATTAAAGAGACTTCTGATAATAGTTTTAAATTTTGAAATCACGAAAGTTGTCAGCAGTTCTTTATCGTTATATACCCCGCAGCCAACTGAACTCAAGAAAATATAAGTTAAGGTGGGTTATATAATTTCATTTGACCTGTCTTTGGTTACTAAATTTTAGTAAACACAAGCTTTAAAAAAAACTCACAGTTCCATGCCAGTCTCCACGATATACCTCACCATAAGATCCTGCAACAAAAGGAATTCGAAAATAAAGGTATAATATATGCGTTCGCCTCATCAACCATTTGTCAGAATTAACTACAATTAACTAAAGATGATGCATGATTAGTACCAAGTCCGATACGCTCACCCAAAGCGATATCCTCCCACGGAATTTCACAATCCGCCACATCATCGAGTGTTGCATCAGATTTCGAACTTTCATTCCCAGTCGACCTATCTGATATCCTCTCACCTTCCGAATTTGCCCCTGGACCCTCGTGTTCTCGATCACAAACTGCAACGTCGGCATCCCCATCACTTCTTACACACATAGCCGAACTAAAAACGGCACAGGGAGCATCCGGGGCACGGACACCAGATTCCAGCACCTCATACTGCTTAGTCACGGCCGCAGTTGTTGCAACCACAGCCGCAGCTGTCGCTGTAGCAGCAGCCGCCACAGGAAGCTGAAGTTTTGGGTCACTGTTTGCTTTTGCCACCGCAACTACCATCGAAGAGGCAACAACAGCCGCAGCAGCTGCTGCTGCTGCGGCAACAGGAACGTTTTTCGTGTATTTCGCGTTATCCGATTCGGAATCTGAAGAAACATGAAGATCGTGACGTGGCAGTGGAGGGAGAAAAGATCGATCAAGGTTGTTATCATAACCCGTTTTTTTATGTTTGTCGTCGTACTCTTTTTTTTCCTTTTCTTGTGTTTGGGACTTTACATCTAACTCCTCTGTGTACATTTCGGTGAATAAGTTTGGAGGTGCAACAACTCCGCTTTCTAGAAGAACGTCGTGGAGCTTCTGAGCTAACTGTGGATTTTCTTTGGCAGCATCGATCATGTATTGTGAGACGTCCTTCACTTTCATTCTTCGAACGGCCGGTGAGCTAACACCTTCGGTCCAGGAAGGAGATCTCGCGTGTGCGTAAGGGTGATTAGGCCTGTCGGAGATTTCCAGTGCTGGCTCTTTCTTCACATCCCTAGGCTTTTTTGAACCATCGGAATAGGGTTTAGGTCGTCCCTGAGCATTTGAAGATAAAGATTCTCCTCGGTCCATTGATTTTTTTCCCACAGCAAGAGTCTCCCTAAATATGGGTCTTTTGTCCACTTTTCCAAACTCTGGTGTGTCTTCGAATGTTCTTCCACCACTTGACGAAGCAAGGACGACATCTTTAGACACAGGAGCTGTAGAAGGAAATGAGTCTTCGTAGTCTATGTGGGCCCCAGCTGCATCAGATGGAATGAGCGTGCCGGGGTCCGCCATCAAATCAACAATGTATTCCCTGAACCACATTATTCACTTCTTCACGAAATGCAGGAGAAATAATTGTAACCCTAAGAACTTATTTGCAATAGTACAATATCATATACAAGAAACTGAGAAACTTTCCAAGATCACTCTTGAATGAGCAGCAAAGTTGAAATCTTCAAAAAAAGTGAGAAAGAATTAATATAAATATATTAAATATAAAGAAGTAAATATGAGTTGTGGCCACATTTAGCAACATTGCTGCTGATTGGAGACGAGATGCAGCTTCTGTATAAACCTCAACACTAATTCAGAACTCATTGTCTGTTGATTCACTGCATTAATCATTTATATGGGATAAAACAACAAGAACTCCAGATTGAATTTTATGTGCTTAAGACTATTGGCAAAAGGCAGTAAAAGTAAAAAGGAAAAATGGCAGGACGATAGACGGAAAAACAGGTAAGACCAACTATCTAGTAGGAAAGATAGCATGAAAATACACCAACAAAATAACATTTACCTCACACCATCAATTTTCACAAAGTTCATTGCCACGTCATCGAACCAGTAAACTGATGTCCTTTCACCAAGCGGCAGGGGATGCCCAAACTGTCAGCCAAAACCTGCACAACCATGCCAAAGAGACAGAAGGTTGAATAGAAATTGTATGGGCATTTTCCGTAAAGAAGATATGTCAATTCTCAAAGGATATATTCTTTGCACTGCACACCCTTGAGTGACTGTCAAATGCTTAATTACCGTATACACAACGTAGGATACTTGTCATTTAAACTCATTTCACGCTAGTGTGAGAGCTGAGGAATCTGATACAAATTACATGTCACTTAAACAAATCATGAAGCTATTCACAGAACCTTGAAATCCATATATGTTGCATGAGACATCCACATGAAATCCAAACCCACGAACCAAAGAAACTATAATGATTAATAAATAACAGCAATACAAAAACATGAAAAAGGACAGAACAATCAAGTACAATTTACACCAGAAAAAAATTATCTTTCACCGAGATTTATGATTACAACCAATCAAATTTTCTGGACAATAAATGAACGAATCTATACATACATATATGAATATATATGTGTGTGTGTGTGTGTGTCATCGTTTGCAAGGCCAATAAGAAAAATTAAATGCATATCATTACACTTGAATTACGTTTATCAGATGTAAGAAATAAGAATACCCAATAATCCATTAGTAGCAGAAACGAAAAGGAATCAGAATGCACAATGGACAAATATTCGCAACAGCAAGAAACATTTGATACCTTGAAAAGCAACGCCCGGTGACGAGCAAGTCCAACTGTCAAAGAACCAATAGGCAAAACCATGCTCCTCTGGTTTGCCTTCAAAGTCTGACTGAGATTTCTCCATGCTATCAATATGCTGTCGGGATCACCAACTGGGCCCCCCATATGGTCAGAAACTAAGTTAGCAAGCTTCTGGACCATACTGTGTGTTACAAAATTAACAGAATGTGACCTTAAACTTGAAGCCATCTCTAAGGCTGTCTGCTCAAGGTTCAACAATTTGGTGTCAGCTTCTCTATTGACAAGAATGGCTTCCCAACTAATATCATCAGATACAGGTGTTCCTTGCAAATCAACTAGGGAAGGCATTCTAGATGAAGTGGATTCAGTCAAGATGCCATAAAGATCGTAGAAACCGTCGAGAATCTTGTCATCGTAGCTAAGAGCATTGTAATTCTGTGAAGCATGGATAAATCTAGAATATGAGATATGTTAGAAAGGAAGTGAAGAGGATGATGCATATTTTAAAAAAAGTCTTCTTCGAAATCAGAAAACAATGCAGAACACAGAGCATTTGCGTGATGAACGGTTTTCATAAACAGAAAAAGTTCAAAATAGCAACCTCATGGTTACACAAAGAAAATGGGCTTTGTAAATGTTACTGACGACATATCATGTTTTTTGCAATTTAAAAAAAAAAAAAAACACTATCTAAGGCCGGGGACAAAAGGAAAGAATGATACGGCAAACATTTGTGGAACTCTTTTTTATATTTCCATGTATAATTCATTGCTCTTGAGACAGGAATCAAAGTCAAATCAAATATGTTGAGACGTTATGAATTGAGGTCAAATAGTTACACAGTCAGATTTATGGATGGTTTTGAATGGGGAAGAAAAGCTGGGCATTTATTCGTGAAGCATAAAACAAAGCGATAAAATAAATATGTAAAGAAACCATAGTTAGAGTTTCATTATAAGCATATATCATCATTATGGAGTGAGTCCGCAAGTACAGAATATCAGGCAACAGAGTGTGAAACAATTGCCGTGAAATCCTAAAGCCTTGTCAATCCAGTCATTAATAGCACACTAATAGTCTCTGCCGCACTTCTTTTTTTTTTTTCGAGGATATATTTTAACAAACTGATAGCAAACTTCAGTTAATAATTAAGCTTGAAATCACTATCACAACCATGAATTGTGAGACTGAAGTGATTTTATGAAAATATTTAAATGGCTTTTACATTTCTCCTGTTAATAAGAAAATACATGAATAATTAAACTTGTAAAGAAGATGCAGGTTGCTGTTCTAGTACTGTTTCTGAAATTTTATGTTCTCAATTCAAATTTTTTGCTTTACGACAATTGCAAACAAAATATTAAGATATCACTTGATTTTATTTTTCCATATTAAGCCATTTACTCAAAACTTTAAGTAGGAAGCCTACTTCTTCAAGTATCTCATCTGTATCCATCTAAATCTCTAATTTTACCTCAACCTAGAAATGGCTAATTTTCATGAACTTATATAACCAGAAATATGTCTCTTTAAATTGCTTGAGCGATCTTTCATCGCAAATTAAATATCCCAATAGGCCACAAGAGATACTAGGAACTTATATTCTCGGATGGATAAATGAAGAAATAAAAGAATATATATACTGTTCATAGTGTCCCTTGATTTACTTACAAACACACTTCTGCAACGCATTCCTTGGATTTCCAAGTCAATTGTTTTCTCTTTTACAACGTTAACTCACTGAGAGTCAATTAAGACTCGGCAGTTTGACATGGAAAACTTTAGGCAGTGCTTGCTTGTGAAGAAGTTTTCCTCCCTTTCATTTTCCAGACAAATTTCTCACTGAACGTGCAATTGTCTGTGAAAAGATTCAAATAATTCATTTTTCACTCGATCTCATTTTTTCAATCACCAATCACATCCATTTATAATTATAAACATAAAAACATCACATCAACTATCATCATTATACAATCATATCACAAATACACTATTTACTCTCTTATTTTTCAAATCACCAATCACATCTAATCACTATTACACTAAAAAAACTATCACATCAACTATCATCATCACATTTTCATCTTATATCAAATCACACTCTCAAAGATCAGTTTCATTTTTCAAAATAGAATTTTCACACTATTCTCTCCAAAAGTAGAAAAAGAACATAATGAAAGGTCAAGCAATCACTCCCTTACCATCTGGCTCTCCAAGTCCCAGATTTCCACACTATTTGAAGCACAAGCACTTAACACTATGACTAGGTAGAAATTGCAGTTTATTCTAATTCATTCTACATTCACAACCGCCAATTATCTACAATGTTGGTATAACTACACATTCAAACAACATCTCTAAAGCATGTTACACTAAGTAACCACAAACAATATTCAAAGACAGAAATTATTTTAAAAAAAACGTACCCAATATCGGTACGCCACAACTTCAGCCGGAGTGTTTTCAGGCGGACAAGAGCCTAAACTGATCTGCTTAACGGCTTCGATTTGAACAGCCTCAGGGTCCTCCTTTGCACTCAACTCCAAAGCCAACTGAATTTGATACTCCTCCTCTATATCATGATCCCTCGAGTTACTAGAACCCGAATCACGCCTCACCGCATCTAAACTACTACTCCCCACAGAATCAGAAGGTTCCATTCTATTATTATCCCCTCTTGTCACATTAGAGGAGGATGGTGGACTAGGACTATTCCTATTTGTAACAGAATTTAACCATCCTGAAATAGCCGAAAAGGGCTTATTATTATGCTCGGATTTCGAATTCGAAAGCCTCTCACTTGGTGAACCATCACTCAACCTATTGTTGTTAAACTTTGATGATATAGTAGTAGAACCTTCTGAATCTTCAGACTGGTTGGATCCTATATGAAGTTTCTTCAGAAAATTTTTCATTTCTTTTCTAACCTAAGCTAATAAAATAGTCAATGCTAAAGCAGCCAGAACCTGCCCATGAATCTCTCCATTGTCTCAATCCAAGTATGAATATCAAATCACCAAATATGACAACTCAGAGCAACAAGAAATGCAAATTAACACTAAGGTCCCTTAGTAGAAAGCCCTCTTTGGTCAATGTCCAAGAATTTCAAACAAAACCCATCAAACAACAAGAAATGCAAATTAACACTAAGGTCCCTTAGTAAAAAGCCCTTTTTGGTCAATATCCAAGAATTTCAAACAAAACCCATCAACACCAAGTTTCTAAACAACAATATCCAGAATCCCAACTTAAAAAGAAAAAACACCCAAAACCCATAAATAAAATACAAGAAAAAATCACACCCTTTTGCCCTATAAACCAAAAAGAAGTATATACGTACATACACTGGAAAGTGGACTTCAAATATACAAAGATTGCTCCTTTTTCTAATCTTTCAGATTAAGATTTCAAGAATCAGCAAAAGGGTGAGAAATTAAAAAGAAAAACACACACACAGAGAGAGAGTCAAATGAAGCAGAGTCTATTTTAACTATCTTGAGTTGTGTGAGGATAGAGAAACTAGGTGGGGTGTGTTTGAGGGTGGAGATAGAGAGAAAACTGAAGAAATAGTATAAAATATAAGAGAAAAGAGTGTAATTGGTCAGTTTGGAAAAAGAGCCCAAATGCAGCTGCACAGACAGCAAAGACCAACAAGTGGGAAGTAGAGTAGGACCTTCAACTAAAACGACCCACTTCTAACAAAAAAAATAAAAATTAAATTATAAATTAAGTCCCTTGTTTTTACTTTTTTTCTTTATTTGCCCCTTTATGAGAACCAAAACCAACTTCGACTTGTCCACTCACCTATCAGAAAACAAGGAAAATTTTAAAATAAAAATAAAATTCAAAAAAAGTCGTGTTTTGATCAATTCAAAAGAATTGTGGTTATCTACTATGCATAAATGCATATAAACTATTAAAATTAGTGGTGCTTAACAAAATTGGCCAAAACAGAATTTTTTTTTTTTCAAAATTTTATTCTTCTAGAATTGGTTTTAGTTTCTTGAAAAATATGATTAATTGTACTTTGGTTATAAGTTATATTTATTAATTTTCACAGAATGACGATTATTGCCTTGAATTATGTAAAATTTTGAAGTGACTTTATTAACTTTTAGTCAACCGAAAGATGTATATTTGCTTTTTGTTGAATGTTGCGTCTTGACAATTGAAAACAAAAAAAAAAGACGGCGGATCAAAAAAACAAAAAAACCAATTAAAAAACATATCTAAGATAATCTTCAATAGTCTATACTATTTCTTAATTTTCTTACAATGGGTGAATTTGGGGAAAGGACACACGCACTCGTATGGGATCGGATCTGGGTCATTCACCCTTACAACACACGTCTCATCCACTGGAGTACAAGGTTGATCTCAATAATCTATACTATTTTGATGTAGAATCTATATTTCAAACTTCAGCAGTTTGCATTACGTTCTACACTAAAAAAAATATTCTATAAGATTCCTTCATTTATTCATTTAATACTGATTTTTATTACATTATAATTGATAATAATATTACATAAGTAAATTTTATTTAATATATAATATTTATTAATTGTTTTTTTAATTAAACAAATCCAAAAAAAATATTAAATTTAATGAAATTAATGTAACATTAATTTTAGTATTATTTTTTATTAGATTAACTGAAAATATAATATTAATAATAGTATTTAAATTTAAAATGAAACTATAACAAATTAAATAAAAAAATCAAAAAGAAAAAAAGAAAAAGTAACATTATTACAATACCACGCCAAAAATTAATGTAAAATAGCATGGTATTGTAGCAAATGCCAAATAGAGCCACAATTAGCGTAGCGTTGGAGGGCATTAAATGGCATTGAACACCAATTAAGAGCAGTGTTGGAGATGCTCTAACCAAAGTAGAAGATGAAAATAATCAATTATTTAATCTGGACTAAAAGCGATCAATTTAAGGTATCAAACATATGGATAGAGATGAAAAATTATCGATAGAGATGAAAAAATAATTCTCAAATTATATTAGAATCGTCTGGGAGTTGCAAACTCCTAATTTAGATGAATGACAACTTTTTAATACTTTTGTCAATTAATTATTTCTCATTAAAGCCCACGAAAACTAAAATTACAATAGTACAAATAGATATTCTCTAAATCTAAATCTTATCATTTCTGCATAGAGTACGTTTATATTAATGCATCTGTAAGAGGTTTAAGAAAGTTATAATGATGCAACTCATTTGATCTTTCATATCTCTATCCATTTTTAGTGACTAAAAAGTTTAAAACGGCAACAACAAAATAGTGCTCATAGTTGGTAAAATATTAAAAGAACTAGGAAACAAAAGAATATATATTGATGGAACAGCTTGGAAGGCATGGATTGAAATTTCCTATTTCGTATAGTACTTTTGTTACTATTTGATATGGGTCTCAATTTGCAGTCCACATGCATTTTTAATTCATTTTATGTTTGATTTAATATTTCAGTATATAATTATATATGAAATGAGTGTCACGTTCATAATAATAATGTCATTTTTGTACATGTAGTGTTCATCTATTAGATTGAACCGTTAGTGGGGATGGAGCAAAAGATCATGCGCGTGTAATTTGTAGTGAAAATTTTTTGTTCCATTCTCTATTTTATTGGTATTCCGATTGATGTGGTATCACTTCACGTCTTCACTCACTCGTTGTTGAGTTGGATTGGTGATTGACCATATGGTTGTTTTTCAAGTGTTTATAACTCAGCATATGTAGTCAACTCTTCGCATGAGACCAACTCCCCTCCTGGATCAGGTCTTTATTATAAACCGAACAAAAATTTAATTGGGATAGTGTATAATAGTGACGTTGTGGTGCATAAATATTTCCGCTTCATGAGCATATGGATTCATCCTTGTTTGCTTTTTAATGTAGGTCAAGTATTGCAACCCGTTATCATATCAACTGATGGACTTCGTGGACTTGAATTATTCGACCATATGAACAACAATGCATCACTCGCATACTAGATGAATGTTACGTGTACGATAATGATATCACATTAGCAAGAAATCGACAATTTCATATAAATAAAATATGATAGCTAGATGAATATTAGGTATACAATGATGCATCGTGTTAGCAAGAAAATGATCTTCTCGTTGTAGAATATATCATCTTAATGATCATAGATCATGTACATATGTAGCTCAATCAATATAAGCCTTGGAATTGAACAATTAAAACATTATTTCCTGAAATGGTATTTAAATTTCTTTGGGTGGACTTAATTGCCTAATTGAGAAGAGTTTGATTTTGATTTGTTCTTGAACCACTTATTTAATTTAAGGAATTCTCTCCATATATGATGGATCCTTACTTCGATCTTGTGCTAATATGTGAAATAATTATGTATCGCATACTGTCATATAAGATGACAACTCCATTTTAAAAGTGATCTACTAAGTTAAATTAATTGGGCTTCAATATCTTTATCAAACACCAATGAAAAGTACATTAAGGATACTTTCATTTTCAAATACATTGTATTTGAAATCCATCTTTTATTTGAATAATGTGGATTTGTGTATGAATTCAAATTCATCGTAAATTATTTATATAAAAAATATAAAAATTCTGAATCATTTTCCTAATTGGCATTAATAATTAAAAATAAAAAATATAATCTTATTATTTTTATAATAATGATAATTTTATACACTAATAAATATAATATATATATATAAATTATATTGTGTATAAATATGTGTGTTAGAGTATGTGTGTGCGCGCGCGCGTGTGAAATGTGTGTGCAGTGTGTGTGAATGTGCAAGTGTGCATAACGAAAAAGAAAAAAAAATAATGGATTTCAAACGGTGGGATCTTCTATTCCATAAGTGCTATATTTGGATGGAGTGATTTGAGCTATTGATTTCAAATTCATTGGTGTAGTTTGGATGGAGTCACTCTATAATGAATTTCAAATCATGGAAGCTATTTTTGGAGTCATTTTGGAGAATTTGAAATCTTTCCTATTGGAGTCATTTGAAATTATTCTCTAAATCCTCTCATCCAAATGCAATCTAAGGGTGTTTCGTCTCTTATTCTTATTCTCTACTACACAAATGATTGTCACGTGTATAGAAGTTACCATATTACTTTTGAAACAAAAACCATGCATAAATTGTGGGTTTTTAATATTGTAAGTACTTCTCTACACGTTGCAATCATTCGTGCGGTGGAATAGGAAGTGAAACACCTTTATGGAATAAAAGATCACATTCGGATTTCAAATGAGGATTTCAAATTACTATGTGTGATTTGAAATAGGGGTGGCAAATCGTGTTATCGTGTCATGTTTCGTGTCGACACGATAACGACATGACACGATAAGGATCTGCTCCGACACGAACACGAACACGAAAATTTTCGTGTCGACACGACACGACACGATAGTGACACGATAAGTCAAAAAACAAAAAAAAATGATTTATATGTTAATACACGATAATAAATTACACGGTATTACACGACAATACACGATATAAACATACAAAATATCAGGTTATCGTGTCACTAATAGGTAAACGTGTCATTATCGTGTTACTAACAGGTAAACGTGTCATTATTGTGTCCTTATCGTGTTCGTGTCGTGTCCTTATCGTGTCACTATCGTGTTCGTGTTCTTATCGTGTAAACACGTAAAAACACGAACACGACACGAAATTTTTGTGTCCTATCGTGTTGACACGATAAGGACACGAACACGATAAGGCTAAACACTAACCCGCTATTTTCGTATCGTGCTATCGCGTCGTGTCAAAAATTGTCACCCCTAATTTGAAATCCATCGATTTTATAAGCCAAACAATAGTGTACGTGGATTTAGTTAAAGATTTCAAATCTCTCGTTCAAATCCTCCATCCAAATGCAATCTGACTGAATTATCTCCATCTAAAATAAGTCTACTCATCTTTCACACCATTCTATTGTTTGTTGAAGAAAAAAAAAAGCGCAATAAAAACTAAAATCAACAATGCAGCAATTGTACAAGGAAACGACCAAGTTTACCTCTAGTTTTATTGCTCAAATAAAATATAATTAGCAATCTTGATATGTACGTGTATTTTTTAAAAATTAGATTGTAGATTACTTAAGCTAGAAGCAATATACATCAAGGCTGAAAAATCCCATGGTTTCATTGGATGAAGATAATGATTTCGTACACACTTTAAAGGGTTTTAAGTTTTATTCGTGGCAGTGACTTTACTTTGAAAACACTTTTCTTGCTATCCCTACAAATTTGGATTTTTCGATACGAGTGTTTTTCTATCCTAGAGTAGGGAACAAAATTATATGGTAAAATCCGTAATCTCCTGCTTGATTTTAATGAACATATAAATAACTTCACTTTATTTTTTTCAAAAAAATCTAGAAACTCAATTGTGATGAGAACGTCAATACACTCGAGCCAATGACGGAACTAGGGGCCATATGCAGGGCCCTGGGCCCCAGAGTTTATAAGGAAAAATATCAACTTAGTGTTTATATGATTTTTATTTGTTGTTATTGTTTCGATACGGCTCATCCTACTTTCTTGTGATTAGGGGTGGGAATAGGCCAGGCTACCCGACAGGAGCCTACGGCCTAGCCTACTTTGGGTCCGGCCTAGCTTGGCCTATTTCATAAATAGGTCAGGCCAAGACCTTCTTGTAAGCTATTTATGTAAATAGTAGGATCTGCGCTTTTAAAATAGTCTTTTTCAGCGCAATAGGTGCCTATTTATGGCCTATAAGTATCAAAAATATAATATATTTTATATAGTTTATTAATATTATTCTTTTTATATAACTATTTAATTATTATAATAGATAAATATATTTTTAAAATAAAAAATATGGTTCGTAGGCTTTTAATAGGCTCTGGTCGGGCCTAGGCTTTTAAAGCGGACAGGTGAAAAAAAAGTCTATTATATTTAGCAGGCTAGACTTAGGCCGAAAAAACGTGAATTAGGCCTAGGCCGTCTGACGCAAAGCCTGGCCCGGTCTGGCCTATTTCCACCTCTACTTGTGATGCCCACCCCCATTTGCGTATGCAGATTCCACTATTGACTCGGCCTATATATGAGTATTAACTGGGTCTCACGATGTAATTAGTTTTTCGTTACGTGAAATCTACTAGTGATGGGATTGGCTAATGCACCCCAAATATACTATCGATGGGATTCACCAGCTTTTTTCATCCCATAAGGTCAAGGACATTCTGTCTGGAATGTACTACCAATGAGATTGGCTAATGCACCCTAAATATTTCAGTGCAAAAGGTGGATAATCGGTTCAAAGATTATTATACTAAATAAAAGTTGATTTCATCAATAAATCTAGAATCCGATACCTTTTTATAGGATCGCATAACGAAATAACCATAAAGGTTATGATAGAGGGGTAAATTTGAAAATTATACTATAAGTGCAAAATTCGCAAAGTCAGGAGGTAAAGTGAAACAATTCAAAGTTAAATGGACAAATTAAAGTAGAAAATTAAATTCGCATAGTTGAGGGGGCAAATTAAAATTGATGTAATTTTAACAATTTTAATTTGCCCTCTAAACTATGTGTTTTTCTATTTTACCCAATTAACTTTGAATTGTTCTATTTTACCCTCTGAACTTTGCAAATTATTGCACTTGGCCTATAATTTCCAAATTTACTCTATTGTTAATGGATTGTATGTAGCTATTACATCTCGAAAATTATTTGGATCAATTTTCTTTCAAAATTTCATAATCGTTAGTCAATATACAAATAGTAATAAATAGTAGTAAATTTCATCAATAAACCTAGGCTATGATACTATTTTCAAATATCACAAAATTAAATAACTATAAAGTAATTACATCTCGAAAAATTACTTGGATCAATTTCCTCTCAAAATCTCATAATCGTCAGTCAATATATAAATAGTAATAAATAATAGTAAATTTTATCAATAAACCTAGACTGTAATACCATTTTCAAAGATCACAAAATAAAATAACCATAAAGGTTAAGGAGTAAATTATAGGCTAAGTGCAATAATTTGCAAAGTTCATGAGGTAAAGTAAAACAATTCAAAGTTAAGTGGGCAAAGTATAAAAACTCGCATATTTTTTCGTGCAAATTAAAATTGCCTCATATTCTTGTCATTAAATTATACCAATCTTGAAAATGAAAATAGACTCGGGAATGTCCATTTCATTTCGGCTTCATTCCCGCATCTCAATAATAGCAGTAGGGTTATTCGGCATCCCAAGGATCCTGACTAATTGAGGCATAATCCGCGCTTCACATCCTCCACAAAGCCTCTAGGGCAAGAGCAGTGGGGGCCCTCAGGAATGTGGTTCATCCTTTAATAATAGCAATAGGGTTTTTTTATTGTTCTTTTAGGAAAGTTTTTTGCATTCTTGCTAAAATATAAACCCCAACTACCCATTTTGTGTAGGAAACTCTTTTCATTGTTTCTAAAATACATGGGGGGTTTATGTCAATTACCCATTTTGTGAGGATAGAAAAGAGAAGGCTGCCACGGATAAACGCAGGAATAAAAAGCTTTTTGTTAGTTTGTCCTGTCAGGACATCCGATGCCTTTATTCCAAGGGAAGATGGGTAAATCAACCATGTTGGTCATGTTGGATCAAAAAAAGCCAATTTTACTGGATTATCCTTAATATGGGGAAATTCTTGTGTGTTGTACAGAGAATATTTTGTTTGGACTCTATTTCGGTCATGTCTTTAAAGAAACTGATCATGTTGAGCTACATGCAACAATAATTCAACCCCATTTTGTGTATAATGTAAAATAAACATGTATTGTAAAAGACAGAGAAAACAAAAACTCTATTTTCACATCTTATCATAAGAGCCGGCAAAATTGGCTTGGCTCGATAGGTCAGCTCAACCAACCTGCATATAGGATTGGGATGGGCTTCATTTTTATTGGCCCAAAAATGATCAAGTCTACTTTGGCCAGCTCCAGGTGGCCCGAAGCCCGACAATCCCGATAACAAATACACGTATTGGGTTGGGCTGGGCCACAAGAAATGTGATCCGATGAAATATTGGTCTGGCCCGACCCAACCTAATTTTTTCACTTGATTCATTGGGCTAGGGTCGGGCTGGACCGGCCCATTGACAACTCCACTTGTGAATGACCTTTTCATTTTGTAAAAGAAAATGATAATTTTTCTTTATATAAACTTGTTTCTCCTTTTTAACAGGAGGTTACATTTGCATGTGTCTAGGCAAGAGTTTGGTATAGAACCTTACCAGCAATGGCAGAGGGAAGGGGGGCCATTCTGGGCCTTGCCCCCCCCCCCTCCCCCCCCCATTTTTTTTTAGAAAAAATTACACTAGAAATTTTTTTCTTAAAAAATATTAATTATAGTTTATATAATTTTCGTGTTTCGATCCACCCCGTTTTTGTGTATCGGCCCACCCCATTTTTATTCCTGGCTCCGCTCTTGCTTACCAGTTTATTAAAATAATCAACGAGAATACAAAAAATGTTTAAAATAGAAGTTTGTAAATAAGAAGTACTACTCTTGAGCGCAATTCTTGTAGTGTCTCACAATAAATAATTTAAATCGAAATGATGGGAAATCCCATCGATGTAACTTTTTTATAATGGGGGATTTGCAACCATGACCCTCGGGTGTGTTTGGATAAATCCCTGGGTTTGACGCAATAATTTGCATATCACGCTAATCAGTTAAATTGCACTAGATAAATTATGTGTGATAAGCTCGATTATGTGGTGTTGAGATGGGGATTCGAATTGAGATATTTTGATCGCAAAAACCCACTTTACACCACTAAGCTAAGCCAACCCATGGGGGCATGTATATCTAATTTAATATGGCTTCTAAACCTGTAGTCATTTCTATTGAGGTTCATATTTCAGATTGTTGTGTTTGACAAGTATGATTAGCAAGTGAGTCTGCAATCCGATTACATTCTCTGAAGATGTGTACAGTGGCGGACACAGGAGGGAGGTTAAAATAAATGAATTAATTTACAATTACCCTCCCCAAAATTTTTTTGATAAAAGCTTCAAGTATTTGTATTTTCTAAATTATTTAATTATTGCCTGAATATTATAAATCATCACCGGGTCATTAATATTATGAATCAGTCTAATCAATCCTGAGATTTAGTTCATCAATCACGGCCCGTGCGGCCTATTTTACTGCACTAAACTCATCATTTCTTGTATAAGGTCTCTCCTTAATCTTAATTATTTGTGAGTATTTTGAATTATTGCTTTTAATTAATTAATATCATTTACTCTGGATTTATTTTGCCGACTTTTGCGGGAAAGGTTTTGAAATATAGGGAATCCGACAGTTCTGACATCATTTCTATCAGATTTAATTGTGTCCTCATCCTCCAAGTTTTTATGAGCATTAAAAATAAAAAGTCTAATAATGGTGGTAGTTGAAGTATCTAACTTCTAACATTTCCTTGGGCGGCGCATTCTGATTTATGTAGGAAATAAATTTGTATTCACGGGAAAATTGCAAATCGGTCCTGTAACTAATGGGACTAGGCCAAATTGGTCCCCGCCAATTTACAATTTGCAATTTATGTTATGTATCTAAGAAATTGTTGAGATTTGAAGGAAATTGTTGGAGATTGGAATTCCGATCAAAAGCTTGCACATGTTGGTCACATACATGTCCCGTTTGAAGAATGATAAGTTGGACCCATATTTTTGGAAAATTGTAAAACTAGTACTATAACTATTGAGGCTTTGCAAAAAGGCAAAAACTTGCGTGAGACGGTCTCACGGATTTAGATCCGTGAGACGGAACCCTTACACAAAGTTTTAAAGGGTTTTTTTTTTCAGATTTGATTTTTCTTAGGGTTTATATTTGTTTTTTTAGGGTTTATTTTGTTTCTTGGGTTTATTTTTAATTGATTTGGGTTTTTAGGATTTTTAGTTTTTTTTAGAATTTATTTTTTATTTGTTGGGTTTATTTTTGTTTTTCGGGTTTATTCTTCATGATTCATGTTTTTAGGGTTTCTTTTTGTTTTTTCATGGTTCATTATTATTTTTAAATTTATTTTCATGGTTCATATTCTCAAGACGGAGCCCTTAAGAGGTCCGTCTCACGGATTTAGATCCGTGAGACCGTCTCACAAGAGACTTGCTCTTGCAAAAATAGTCCTCTATGATTTAAATTTTGCATGAACAAATGCTAATGTGTGGCCTAAATTATTACTTGAACGCTTACGTGGATATGAGTCATATGACAAAAAAAAACATAATGAGAGGGAAAATTGTGGGGAAAATAATTATATTAATAAAATAACTAAATATTGGTTTTAATAAAAAAAAGTTAAAAGTAAATTAATAAATTATTTTAAATAATCAACACAATAGTAATTATTTCATAAATCATTAAGAAACTAAATTATCGAAAATCAGACAATCATTTAAACTAACTCGTTATTTTTTAATTTGAACAATAATTCATTAATTTTATAAGTCATTGAAAAATTACAGAAAAATTAGTTGGTCACCTGCAATTATGAAATTAGTTCGGACCTTGGAGTCATCCATTATCCATTCACAAAGTTTTTAAATTCGAAATTCTCCAATACAAAGGAAAATTAAGTTTATGTAACTATAATTTTGAAAGTAACAAAGAATATGAATGAAAACATATTTTTAACTCTGTAAAAATCTTAATAATGTTATTTTATTGTAAGTAATAGTGATCCACTAAAGTATATAAATTGTTTATACATTGGCAGTGTTTGCGATCACTAAAAAAAAAAATCTTCTCACTTTTTGGCTGAAAATAATCACTTTTTAGTGTTCAGCAAATGTCAACTTCTGCTTCATTTATTCAAAATCTAAAAAGAAATGGGTGTTTTAAATTTTCTATTCTGCTTCTGGTTTTATTTTTACAAACAAAAAAATACTTTTATAACTTTTTCACGATACACTCGCAACTACCGATTCTCAACTTCTATTTCCATTTGCAAATACTATTAATTTCTGATTCTTTTACTTCTGCAGCAATAAATCACTTATTCTAAAAACAGAAGTTTTTACAAACACTCCCATTATAGAATGAATGGTACTCTTAAGGAATGAAAATACCATTTCCAAAAACTACAAATGACATATACATTCAAGAAATAAAATGCATGAATGAAAATGGAACCAAATACATGAAAATACCATTTCCAAAAACTACAAATGACATATACATTCAAGAAATAAAATGCATGAATGAAAATGGAACCAAATACATGAAAACTACAAATCAACACTTAAAACATCATCCAGGGAAATTAATCCATGATAAATCAATGCTACAACTCCAAATGTTAAATGCTGGACATGGCAAAAGCTGATAAAAGATCCACAAGTATGATGTATGATTCTGCAGCTACATACAGAAACAACACATTTTTCACAATCAAATCATGCTCCCCTAAAATCTTACCCAAATATTAAACCTAAATAAAATTACAAAGAAAACAGAGATTCTAGTTCAATGAAGCCTGCTTACATTGCTCGTCTTCACCCGCGAATCGCAATTTCTGTTCCCTAATGCAAACACATCCTAAATCTTTAACAATGTCTAAGAGTACCCCCACTTGTTCTTCCAATAGTCAGCACTAAAGTTTTACTTACTCTCTGCAAGTTAGCAAGTCTCTCAACTTTGGGGCTGATACTGTTCGGGCTGGGCCGGCGCCTGAGCCTGGACCGGCGGGGCCTGAGCCTGAGTCGGCTGGTATTGAGCACTCGCAGGTGTAGTGACATTCACTGCTATCAGTTCTAGCTCTTGTAATGCGTTAATCGCAGCTTCATTGTTCAAAGAAGGTTTTATCAGGTCCGCCGTTTGCTTGATTCTTGCTTGCTGGCAGAAAGTTTGAAAAAGGTATATTGATTAGGACATGAACAAGAAACCATTATCGAAAGAAAGTAGGGTTAATTACAAAAAAACTACCCCTGATGTTTAGCTTAATTACAAAAAACCCAGTTGTCTTTTAAAATTAAAATTACAAATATCCTGACATTTTTGTTTTTAGCTAACAAAATTGTACGCTCAAGAGGGGGTATTTATTAGGTAAGTATTTGTAATTTTGAAACATAACTAGAGTTTTTTGTAATTACACTAAAACTTCAGGGTAGTTTTGTAATTATCCCATAGAAGTATGCAGAAATGCAACATAATTAAGACTAGTGCAACTCACCAAATTTTCGAGTTTTGCTTTGAGATCAAGATAGGCCACTAGGAGCTGCGAGTCCGGAGCTCGATTCACTGCCACTGATGCATTCTAGATACGATATAATAGGCAAACAAAAATATGAATTAACTCAGTAACTCAGATGACTGGATATAACCTTTTAGTTTCTATACAAGTAAGACACGATTAGGATAGAAGAAAATTAGAAAAGTCAATAGGAGTAAAAATCCGTATTCCCACAGAAGAAAAGCACGAAAAGTAACACAATAACCATGTCAATTCATCACTTGCACATCCTTAATAAGTTAATTTGTTTGCACATTTAGCAATGAGAAAACCAAGAGTGATTCACAGTGCTCACCACCAAGTTAACTAGATATTTACAGTTATGGGCCTTATGGCCTATGGGTAACTTTTAAAACAAACAAAATTAGGCCAAGCATATGCAAAAGTTTGCACATTCAAGCCAAACATATTTATTGTTCTTTCTTACTGGATTATGAGGAGAGATAGTATATGCTTGATTCATCCAGTCATAACGAAACAAGATTTTTAACGAGGTATAAATTAACAAAGCCTGTTCGGAATTTCTTATCTGAAACATTCAGAAAAATGTTGTACAATCTAGAAACCAGGGCCGGAGGAAAAAAGAGAAACAAAATTATTTTTGGGAGAACGAACAAAACTCCACTAATAGGGTATTAAATACATCAAGTCAGACTCTAATGCCCTTTAACTGGAATTAAAATTTCAATGGTCTGTATGTGCGTGTATATAAAACTAAGCATGTCATTGCCTGAGAACGAAAGTTTGAGCCTGTAATACATAATTTACTAGTGTCATTGTAATCTTCACACTAGCACTCCAAGGTTGGTCAATATGTTCTTGTGCAAGCCTATAAAAGAATACTGCAATACGCTAGGTCTCTAGGTCTCTAAACAAGTAATATCATGTCCTCCATTTTTTCCGAGGCAAGCAATACGATAGACATTTTGGATTGGTTAACAAAATAATAGTTGCTATCATTTTGAAGATTCCAAATTATGATTATGGAAGATTTATTCTCAGCTTTAACAATGAATCATGGATCCTGCTCAAATGAGTCACCTGAGATCGAGCGGTTTCCCCATTGCAAGTCAAATTCGAGGTCAAGATGCAAAAATTCATAGAAAATAGACTCGGATCAGCTTGGTTGCACCCTAACTCAGCAATTTATCCTACACCCTTATGGCCAAAACAGCTTCACCATACTAAAACCTAAATAATATTTAGCCTAGAGAAGTCAAATATTTATCAAAGATATGTCATTTAGCGACTGAAAGTTAAAAGCCGCTAAAAGGTGTTAAAGAGTTGAATCATGGATCTTATAGATTGTACCAAGACTTTAAATGAGTCATAGAACTCTACACGGATCAGCTTGTTCGCACCTCTACTCTCAGCCATTTATCTTACAGTCTTATACCAAGCACATTAAAATAGAACAACTTTCACTATTTTAAAACCTCATCAAATACTTGGCCAATAGCAGTCACACATTTACAAAAGCTAAAATCTAATGAGCTGAAAGTTACGAGGTGCTAGTAGGCGTTACACCATGATTGGTATGAACGATGATGATGTGGTAATGTATTCGGAATGGTCATTTCGAAGTCCACATCATTGATATATTTTAGGATTAGAAATCCTCGTTTTCATAGGATCAATATATTAAAAACTATGGGATTAGTCATTACTCAGCTACCTCATGGTCTTATCTATTCCCAATAATCCATGAATAAACATAAATCAATTTATGACAAAAATATACTCACAAAATCTAATTTTAACAAAATATCCTCTAAATTTAGTAAAAGAGATTGACAAAACCAACCCTACACGGAAAAATAGTGCACACTTCGTCTTCTTCTTCCCAGCCACCACACCACCAGGTATGACCGGTGAACTTCTCTTCATCTCTCTTTATCCACAAATTTATCGACCATCTAATTGACTAATCCTACACTCTTTATGACCTATGACCAATCAAATTATTTCATAACAACTTCGATACATTAAAAACCTCAAGCAACTATTTAGCAAAGAGGAGTCAAGAATTAGATAAAGATATCAAAATCTAATAAAACTTGAAAGTTAAAGAGGCCCTAGTAGGATAAAGGAGTCATACATGGAACTTATAAAGTGTATTAATATAAAATGAGTCGTAAATCAGATGAATTATCACATATCAAAAAGGGACCAGAGGGATTCCGTCATTATCTATACAACACAGTTACACATCCTAAATTAACATGAGATTTATGGTGTTGAAGAATATATATATGTATGACAGTATAATCATGCTGAAATGCCATAACAATTAACATAAGCCAAAAAATTATACTTTAGTTGTGAAAGGATACAGACAAACATAAGTGGTTTTGTAACTGTTAACATCGACTAAGCATCAAGTCATTTGATTGTTTAAAAGGTTCCGTCACTACAATTAGCTTGGTGATACATTAATATCAATACAGAACATAGAAAATTTACTGAAATTTCGTGCAACAGTTCACCTGTATCTTTGTTTGCCATCATGTAATTGTACATACATTCATTCATGGAATAGATTAAATCACTTTCCTAGGAAAAAAATACATATTTTCTTTCACTTTTTACTAAAACTGCATTAATAGTCCATTTTTCCAAATAGATAATTTTCATATAAGCAAAACTCAAGATTATGTTTACCCATACATTATGAAGTAAAGGAGGAAATGCAATAAACCTCTCATATGCTATAAAAGATTTTCAAATTCCAAAATGCATTAGTTTCTTCTCACCACGAGTTAATTCTCAAATAACTTTTCCACAGGTGAATAAGGTATTAGATAAACAACAAGATTGCTTTAACACATGCCAACATGTTGATATACATCAATGTTATTGTTGGACTACAAAAACATACATTTCTTGCAGTAGCTCACCTCTAACATTTTAGAAATGAGCTATTTCTTTTCCATTTTTGTAATATGTTAATTTTGCACTTATCTGCTTAATCATTTACAAAAACCGAGGAATCTGCCAAAGCAATGTCATTCTCAATTCAATCTCCCAAAATACATCTAACACGTTACACGATCTTCAATACATTGTCCCTCTAATACATCAAGCTTTTTTCCAATTAATATATTTTCTATTCATTCTCCAAAAAACTTATCCAGAACACACCCAAACATCCCCTATCTTCTTTAAGAGTTCTTAATCTAAACACGTACATTCCTAGCTAGAGTTTATTAAAGATTGAGATTTTCACAGCTCAGACTAAAAAATGATAATTGCAAAATGAGATTTTTATTATAGAATCATTGACATTTTAAATGAATTCTAACTATCACGGTTAATCTACAGATTCATTAATGCAAGGTAAATTTACACCTAATATGCTATTTAAGAATTTTGCAAATCCATACATGACTTTATCATTTCTTGTCCCCACACGTTAACGCTTAAAAGTAGGGTCAATTTGTCAAACGAAATTGTCATTACGTAAATAAAATTCATCAGAAAAGATAGAAAACGTCAAACCGTTACAACTCAGTATGATGATATATATTATTGACATTTTGGACTATTGAAACCGGGGGCGGCTCCTCCTTGTATGATAATTTTTTCAAAAGTTTCATTACTATATATACTCTTTATATTAAAGTACTATTTTTTTGTATTTAAATATTATTTTTAGCCCCTCCAAAGTTAAATGTCTAGCTCCGCCCCTGATTGAAACAATTTAGAATTCCAGTAATTGTCCAGTTGAGACCATCTTATCAATAAATAAATTTCTCATATGTGCAGCATATTCAAATTGTAAAAATCATCACAGAAAAGCACAGCAGCTAGTCTCCTTTTAGTAATTTTAACATAATATTACTAACAGTCTCGATTTCAATTCCTAAAATCAAGCTCATAACATTACTAGCAATATTTTGATTGTTAAATCCAAAATTTCTTGGCAACAAAAAGAAAAAATTAAACGAGATTATAGGGAGTGTTTGCAAAAACTTCTACTTTTAGAAGAAGTGATTTATTATAGCAAAAGTAGAAGTAGTTGAGAATCGGAAGTTGGTAGTGTTTGAAAATAAAATCAAAAGTTGAGAATGAAAAACTGAGAGTGTTTGGTAAAAAAGTAGTAGAAGTGCTTATTTATTTGTAAAATTCAAACTTGAAGCAGAAGCAGAATCTAAAGCACCTATCTCTTTGCTTTTAGATTCTGATTAAATGAAGCAGAATCAAAAACAGAAGTTGGTACTTGCAAACACTAAAAACTGCTTTTTTTAAGCAAAAAAACCAAAAGCACTTATTTTAAGTGTTTGCAAACACTCCCTATAACCATAACGCTATTAAATTACAGAGTTTAATAAAAGTTTCGTACCTTTTTGGGCCGGCCCAAAGGCTTACCAGAGAGCCTCCTAGCCTTCTTGGGCTGCACAGCATTCAGATTCCTCGGCTTCTTTGCCACACCACCGGCCTTCGGCGGCCGCCCTCGGCGCTTCCCCGTCACAGGTGCAACTCCACCAGGTGCCGCCGCTACCCCACCAACAGGGGCCCCAGGGGCCAACCCTTCGACCACATTAATGGGCTTAGGTGGCCTCCCACGTGGCCTCCCAGAGCTCTTTTGGGCAGCAGGGGCAACACTCTTGGGCCTGCCCCTGCCTCTCGCCACACTACCACCAGTAGGCCCACCACTCTTCGGCGGACGACCAGGTCCCCGCTTTACCCCAACTTTCTTTGGCGGACGCCCACGGCCTCTCGTGGGCGTAGCCACCGGAGCCCCATTAACCGGCCCAACAGCAACGTAAACACTCCCCGTCCCAATAGCCACGTTCTGCTGCAGCTCCGCCGCCGGAACAACTTCCGGCGCAGCGTTCACGTTTATGGGAGGAGGAAAAACGGGCACGGCAACCTGAATTGCGCCGGGCTTCGGCTTGGGAGGCCTTCCGGGCCGTCTTTTCGTCCCAGTAGAGGCGGGATCTGGAAAAACGGCGTTAGCGGCACCATTGACGGCAGCGGGGGCAGATCTAGGGAGCTTGTAAGAGTTCTTAACCATGGTAAGTTGACCGTTGGTTTTTAACCGCTTGAGGTGGTGAGTCAATAGCGCCGAGTGTGTCGGTGGAAGGCCAGTGTAGTTACTCTCTATGTACTTAGCTACAGCCCTCTTGCTCGACCCGTTTCGCTCATTCAACGCCGTTATCGCCGCCGTTATCATCTGCACAGAAACCCAAAAAAAATTCAAAACCGAGAGAAAAGAAAAAAAAAAAAAAACTTCGGAAGAAGAAGAGAGAAAGGGATTCTTTAAAGAAAACAAAACAAGAAAAAATGGAAAGATTATTAAAGCACCTCAGCGTAAGGTGGGTGGTTGTGGGCGGCAGGTTGGGTAGGGGTGGGGTTGGCGGCGGCGGCGGCCGTGGCGGGGACAACCGCCGTTGGTTGGTCGGCTAACAGTGGTGGATCCGACGCTGGGTCCATTCACTCAATTCAAAAATATCTGAACGAAAGATAGAAAGACAAGAGGGGAGAGAATTTAGAAAGAGTGAGAGAGAGAGAGAGAGAGAGTGTGTGTGTGTGTGGATAGAGATGAAAAGGGTGTTGGGGTGTGAGGTGGATTGGACCGTTGGAGCCAATGTGTGTGAGCTTAATAGCTATAAATTTGTTGCTCTGAATCTGTCTTTTTCTTGAACACTTTCCCTTTCTCTCTCTTCTTCTCTCCCCCTTCTCTCTACCCAAAAAGAAAAAAACCCTAATATTCTTCTTCCCTCCCTCATCTATCCCAGCCGCCCCCTTCCCCTCCCCTCCCCTCCCCTCCCTCTCCTCCTACTCCTCCTCCTTCCCTTATCCCCTCCCCTTTCCAACCATGTTTCATAAATGGAGTCAATGAAGGATATCTCTTGCGTTATCCAGGAGGTGATCGGTTTTTCCGATCGAGAGTGGAGCAAGTCAAGGTCGGAGCTACAAAGAGGAGAGTTGAGTAGGGTAGGTGATGGGTTGCGGTTGCGGTTGAAGATCGGGTGAGGAGAGACATTTTTCTTTTCTTTTTTTTTTTCGATTTTTTTCTGTTTTTTTTTTTTAGGTTGATTTGCGAAACTCGTAGGCGGTCGGTAATTTCGGGCTTGCGGTGCGTGTAGTAGCTCGTGCCCGCATTTGTTCGAGTTGGGTAGTCTCCTTGCGGAGTGCCTTAGTCCTCCTTTCGGAGGTGGTTTAGTTTCTTTGGAGTTCTTAGTTTTTATTTGTTTTTTAGTAGTTTTTGTTTTGCTCCCTCGAATTACGGTGGTTTTACCTCTCGACGGAGTTCTCCCCTTGACATGTATCAATGTATGTATGTTCAGGTGGCCATTCTTTAGTTAGCGGTGTAAGTTTATTTGAGTAATCAATATATTTCTATCGTTTAGGAAAAAAAAAAAAAAAAAAAAAGAATCTGTCTTTTTCTCGTGTCTCAATATATGATCTTCTTGGATTTGGATTCCACCTTTAAAACTTGTGAATTTTGAATTAATTAGCCACACTTCTCATATAATCTAAAAACGTTTTAAGAATTTTTTTTTTCTTAAAACATTTCTTTTGTTCACTCACACAGTACCATAAAAGTTACTCTTCTTTAACAATTTTTTATAAAATATTTTTGATAGTTACCATCAATTCCACGATTTTCGTAGTTTATATTTTTAGAATAAAAACAATTTGCATTCATTAGAAGAAACTTATAATTGATTACAACATCGAATAAGAAATAATTGTAATCCATACGGATCATAAACTCATACAAATCTAAAAAAAAAAATTTATACATAAAAAAAGTGATGGGGTGAGGTGTGAGGTGTGAGGTGGATTGGACCGTTGGAGTGTGTGTGTGTGGCTAGAGATGAAAAAGGTCTTTGGGGTGACGTGTTTGTTGCTCTAAATCCATATTTTTCTTGCCATTTATTAGAGGTGATTATAAATTTTTAAAAAATTCTGCACCCCCTGAACCAGATCACACCGCACTGTTTTATAGTGATTTTTTTATTAAAACCGCGATTTCGAATATTGAAGGAAAATCGCACCACCTTGTTGTTCGGTTGTGGATTTAGAGGGTAAAATAAAAGATTTTTCTCTTTAATTGAATAATCAAGCAATTAATATATTAAAAATTAATTTGATGAATAATAAATTTAGATTTTTAATTTAAATTCCAAAAAACCGCACTTTAATTTTTTCTTTAATGTTAAAAATATGTATTAGGGCAAAACACAATAATACCTCATGAACTTGGGCAGCTTTTGGTATTGTGGGGCTGTCATTTGTTTTCCTAGGCCAGTCACTTTCTGGGTGGACAAAATAAGAAAAACATCATTTTCAGATCTTAGACATGGGGCATTATAAATAGACACCGTGTGGCGTGAAATTAGGGAGGTAAAACATCCGGGGAAGACAAGAAACATGAAAAGACACAAGAAAAAGTTGATGAAGAGAATTGAAGACGTCTATCATTTAGAAATAGATAAGATTCTTCTTTAATCTCTTGAATTCCTTCTTTGTTGCTTCTTGCTTATCATTTGAGATGTATTATCATTTTGTTATGGACTTTCTATTTTCATAATGAGCTAAACTCTTTAATTATAGAGGTTGATGTAACCAAAGTTTGAACTTATGTTTTGAGATTAAGGTTTATCAATCTATATGCTTCAATGCTTCATTCATTTGTCCTATTTGGATTAATTGCTTCTAAATTACTTGTTCAATAATTTAGATTATTGGGTGTATTTGATTTGACACTTGATAAATGTAATTGAATACATGACCTTGGAATAATATAACCTAGAATTTCATAGAATTGAAAAATTTATGAACCTTTTGAAGCCATTTTATGATATTCATGGATCATTTTACTCCCTCTTTAGTTGAATAATCAAACAATTAATATATTAAAAACTAAATTGGTGAATAATAAATTTAGATTTTCATTTTAAATTCTAAAAGAAGTGCATTTTAAATTTTTTCTTTAATGTTACAAATATCTATAATGTTTTGCATTCAAAGTAATATACCATTAAAATACATTATATTTAAATGTAGTTGAATTAAAAGATAATGCAAAGTGCATTCTATTTGAAAAAATATCTTGTTTAAAATAAGTTAAGTATTCAACGTTTTACATTATATTTTATTGACCATTTTTCTTAAAATTCTAAAAGAAATATAATTTTTTCATCAATCTCATAATATTTTCGTTTATAAAAACTACGAAGTCGCTAGCAACCGCCTAAAACTCGTATTTTTGTTTTTACTTAATAAAACTGCAATTTAAAATTATTTTTTAAGAAAACCTTGATCATCCTATCATTTACAAGGTTGGTTTCATTTAAACTTTATTTACATGGTTTCATTTAATTTTAACACTATAGATATTGGTTATCTCTTTGTTTAATATTTGTGAAGAATATTAATATATGGAGGAATTTTTTACCCAGTTTGACAAAAATGTCCCTCCTTTAATTTGAAGATTTTGAATTTTGAAACTGATGCAATCGATGATTTCCTTAAAAATCGTGTACACTTTCCCCAAATACACACACACTCCTATGTATAAAATCATATACTCATATCGTGTCAATCTTTATGTACATATACATATACATGATATCGTGCCCACATTGTGCCCAAAATCGTGTCATATCATGCATATCGTGCATATCATGTCATATCGTGTCAACCTCTATCGTGTCATATCGTGCAAACCTTTATCGTGTTATATCGTGCATATCGTGCCAATCCCTATCGTGCCCAAATCGTGTATCATGCCCATACAAAAAAAACACGATAATTTGTTTAAAAAACAAAAAAAAAATCAAAGTTATTTTAAAATCAAAAAATTACAAAAAATTAAATATGAAAATATTTTTTAAAAAAATTATACACTTTTTCTAAAATATTTTCCATTTATTTAAACTATCTTAAAATTATAAAATAATAAAAACTCAAAATTATTTTAAAAATTGTTTTTTTTTATAATAAACGATTTTATAAAAATCTGATTTTGTTTTAAAAAAACTAAAACTTGTGTTAAAAATCTGAAAATAAAGGAAGTATATTTATGTGAGAGAGAAATATCAAATATGTGAGAGAGAAAGTATCAAGGCTATTTGGGTAAAAAAATCCACAAAAGTGGGTAAAAAACTTAGTTTTTTTATCTTACATGTCATAAATTTTTTTGTCCTACCCCAAGTGGATAGTTCTCACATTTTGCTCTTAATATATGCCAGTTGACTTGGTTCTAAGTTCTTGATTTAAACCATTCTCAAAAAAAAAAGTTCTTGATTTAAACCAAAAATAGTTTTTACTAAATATTTTCTTTTCAATTGGGAGTGGATGGGGGATGGGGTAATAATAGGGAGGGAATCCAAACACGGAGCCATTAAACCCACTATGGGGGCACGTGCCCCCATATTTTTATTTTTTTGGGGGGGAGCTTTATTTATATTATATTTACTATTTGTCATTTATACTTAAAGACTATATGTTATTTAGGTTAATAAAACAAAGTCCATGTGTGTTTATTTTTTCCTAGTCCATTTTCAATTTCTTTGTGTTAGAAAATAAATTTTAAGAAGTGAGAACTATTGGTTGTTGAAAATTGAAATTGGGTTTGCTTTAATAAATATAAAATAAATTTTATATAGGTTTAGAAATGAAAATATCTTTAATTGAGTAGTTTTGAGATAGTTTTGAATTTGAAAGTAGGTGATAAAAATGAAATTATGTTTGTTTGTATGTTTTGTAGTGTCATTTTTAAAATTTTATGTATATAAAAATTTGAATAATCCAACTTTTTAACATTTAATTGTGTGTATATATATATTATGTTATTTTTAAATTTATAAGTGATGGGTTTCATTAAATTGATAGAGTCTGAAAAAAATACTATAATAAGTAAATATATGTGGTAGTAGTGAGTCCAATTAGTGTAATTTGTATGAAATGTGATTATGTGAATCATGATTGAATTATAAGTTCCAGGTTTTGTTGTATGTGAAAATGGAAGAAAACAATAGTGATTTCCATTGGAGAATTTTCAAACAAACATGATTCAATTTTTATGAAATAATATAGAAATGAAAACAGGAACTTGAAAAATAAAAACAAACAAGCTTAATGTGTGCCCCCATTACAAAAAGTTTTGGATCCTGTCAAGATATATCATCTAATGTAACTTGATTAATTAGTTAGAATTTAGTTAATATAGTTAGTTCATTTATTAGCTCATCCAATAGAATAGTTCCAGCCTTTCTATATATATGTAAACCACCATGAACTGAGATATTCAATTCATCATATTGTATTCTATCTTCTTCAATGTAATTTACCATTCTTCACATGGTATCAGCAGTTTTTTGAAGATACCTTCCGCACAACAACCCGACAATTCTTCTTTTTGATCTATTCTTCGATTCATTCGTGATCGATCGTTTTTTTTTTCTATCTCGATCAAGTTTTAAATCTTGATATATTTCCATACCATTCTTGAAGTATGGGCCAATCATCAACTAGATGATCCCCCTCTTCCTATTACCTTCATCCTAGTGATAATCCGGAGCTGTTATTGTGACCTTTCTTGGAATAGAGCAGTCTTGATGGCCTTGAATGTTAAAAACAAAAATGGATTTGTTGATGGTTCACTTACAATGCATCTTGCTTCTTCTCTCAATCCGCACAATGCATGGAAAAGAGCCAACAATTTAGTACTATCTTGGTTATTGAATTCGTGGCCAAGGACATCGAGACGAGTTTGCTATTCTTTACCACAAAGACAAGTGTAAGTCCAAGCGCTACGATAATCTAGAGGGGGTGAATAGATTATCTCCATCTTTTCGATTTCGCCTCTTTTAACAATCGAATGCTCAAACAAAATAATGAAGGTGCGGAATGTAAACAACACACGCCGATTTAAAGAGGTTCAACCCACCTAGGCCTAATCCTCTACCACCCCAAGATATCAGGGATGGATTTGAAAAGAAAAAGAATTTTATTAATTACCAAAATTAATACAAATTCAACTTACAACACCTTGAAGAAAGCACCACACTCTTCTTCAACACCACTTTGGAGATTACCACAATCTCCTCAAGATTACCACAATCTCCAACGGCACCTTGTGAAGATTACCACAATCTTCACTTCAAGAGCACCACACTCTTCAACACCTCAACAAGAAGATTACCACAATCTTCTTACACCTAACACCTAGTTCACCCAAGTGTGTTCTTACCACAAGAACACTCACAAGGATATCTTGTGTTTGAATGACGACCACAAATTCAAGATTACAACTCGATAATTGATAATACAATAGAGTGCAAGTGTAATCAAGAATAGCCTAGACCTCAAAGATGTGAAAGTGATAAGCTAGGCAATTTTACAACAAGAATAATGACTATGAAAGACCAAGTGTTTGCTTGAAGTGTATCTTGTTGTGTTGTATCTCAATTGTTGTCTTGGTTGCTCCAAAACTTCCTCTATTTATAGGAGATGATTGATCAAGCATAGGCTCTCTTGGGGATTGAAAATCTACTAAAAATACAATTAAAATCAAGAATATAGCTGTTAGAAATCAATCCCACAATTTAAGGAAAGTTTGTCTCATTGTCAAACGGTCGAAATTTGTCAAAACATAGGGGCGACCGGCCGACGTAAATAGACGTTGGAAAAAGTACAAAGAAAATAAATCTCGGGTGACGGCCGACGCGTCTACCACCGGCCGACCATCACCCCAACCGGTCCCCTCATGGATTTTGCAAAGATAAAACGTCGTTTGAAACACACTTTGCAGTACATCGGCCGATCATTGGCGGCGACATCGGCCGACCGACGGCCGACGCCCAGTGATGACGGCCGACCTCGCTCGCTTTTTCTTTCCGTCTCATTTTTTACATTTCTAAAAACATCTTCGGTATGGGTTGCCCTATGGGCGACCAGGTCGACCACGAGATGTAAATGTTGTCCAATTTTTGTCGAAAATAAAACTCAAGAAATACTCCGAAAATATAGTAAAAACATTTTAAACCGATCGGAAGTATTAGGACAACATTTAGAAACATCGTTTGAGAGTGAAAACCCAATAACGTAAAAATCATTAAAAGCGTTGTCCAATTTAGACGAAAATAAACTTTGAGAAAATACTCCCGGAAATTAAAATCATTTTAAATCATTTAGGAGTATTTGGACAACCTTTAAAAACATTGTTTTGGTGATAAAATAAAATCATCAAAATTAAGATAAAAACATGTATCAAACAATCTCCCCCTTTTTGATGATTACAAACCAAAACAATTTTTACATAAACTAAGAGAGCAATTTTAGAAATGATTTTCCGGTAAAAACATTTGACCGTTTGGAAGCAACCAAAATTTCCAAAAATATTTAAAGCAACCAAGTAGGGAGTAAATATTTTCAAAAATAAGCTCAAGCTCCCCCTATCCACAAGCACATCAAGAATAAAGTAAGAGCAATAATCCATAAGCTAAAAGCTTTAGCTTTTACAATTTGTTCAAGAGCTTATAAGCTCCCCCTGTCACAAAACAACATTTAAACAATAATATAAGTCCATCAAGCAACAATTGGACTAAGAATAAATCACAACTTATGGCTTTTATGAGCCATAGCTTATAGCTTTTATGACAAGCTTTTATTAGCTTCTTTGAGCTAACGAGCCAATTTCCTGTTTCTCCCCCTTTGGAATCATCAAAAAGAATGTTAGGATGATAGAAGCATCATAGAAGTATATCAAAGTGCGCCAAAGAAATGGTTTATCAACCTTTGAGCAATTTAGGCTTAAAAACCAAGGAAAATGGGAGAAATGTATCATGAAGAGTTCATACGCTCGTTTTATTTCCCAAAACATGATCTCAATGAGTATTGAAAACTTGTGGAAGCGAGAGAATCATGTAGAAGTTGAAATTTTCATAGCGACATTTTAACAAACACCTTGTGTAAAATAGAAGAGGTTGTATATAACCTTTGTAAATGGTTCAAGCCAAAAAATTTTCATATCATCAATCAACCTCATTTCAAAGCTCAAAAAATCATATGCACTATATGCAATAATCAATTTAAAAGCTCAAAGTAGATTCTCAAGGGTTCAACCCAATTGAGATAAGCTAAGAATGATCAAGGCATTACAAATGCCAACAATTAGAGCAACCATCAAGTAATAAGTTATGCTTTCAACAATACAAGTATCAAATGTCCCAACATATTCAACTAAGCATAACAAAGCAATAAAAGAAGCACTTTTACCATCAAGTACTTCATACCAATTATCAAACAATGCTATAGAGTATTTTTACCATCAAATACTCCATTAAAGTCATGATTATCCACAAGTCATTATCAACTTGCAATATTAACCTTTTTAAGAAAAACAAGCAAATATCATTAGTACAAATGAGTTTTACAAAGATTCATCAAAACATCATTAATGAAAATGCTAGAAAGTAAAGGGGTGGGGTAACATCATTCCTCATCCGAGGAGAAGCAAGTTCCGGGTATGAGGTCCTTTATGAATTTCTTCAATTTGCCAATTGACTTCTTCAAACTAGAATTTTCCTTTTTCACGACCCGGAGCTCTTTTCTAAGAGAAGCCACATCTCTAAATGTTTCCCGTTCCACTTTGGCCATTCTCTCTTTGATATTTAGATCTTCAACATCCAACTCGTCTTCCTCATTTTCTTCTTCCCTAATATCTTGTTCATTTCCCACATTTTCTTCTTCATTTTCCTCTTCATCCCCCACATCATCTCCTTGTTCATCAAACTCACCTCTTCCAATATTTTCAACCTCATTGTCATTAAAGAAATCATCCCGAGGTTGTTGTTGATGTCGGGCACGTCCCCTAGCGGCTTTGGTAGGAACCCGTGGTAAATGTCGTCGCATTCTTACCATTTGTAGAATGTTGGCATTATCAAAATCATTGTGACGAATTTCGGTATTCATTTCATTTTCCGGGTATCCCGATAGGTATAAGAGTCGGCAAATCAAATTTCCCAAGGTATATTTCTTCTTGGTAAGCTTTCTAGATTCTAACAAGCAATGTACAAAAATTGCCCCATAATTTACTCTTTCTCCTCGAACAATCTTATAGGTGAGAAAGAGTTCGAGATTACTTGGAAGTTTTACTTCCTTTCCACAGAACACAATAGAGCAAATGATAGATATAATCCGATAATTTGGCGGCATTCCGAGTATGTCACTTCGGGATATACTCCTAAAAAGGTTTTCACATCATCTAGTGAGACACCGAAAATGTTATCATCCCAATGGGTGCAATTCACATTGACTACTCCATCATTTGGCACGTTAAAGTGATCACAAATATCGCCAATGTCCATGAAAAATGCCTACCATTAACAAAAGTGTGAAGTTCCAAAGGATTATCTATCGTAGCATCAACAATCCACATATTTGCATAGAAAAGTTTTATAAGCTCGTCATCATAGTGCAAACACGGATTATCCCAAAGTGAAACCCATCCTTGAATTTCAAAGTAAGCTCTAATATCCGGAAATTCATCATGAAATGCTTGAAAACGAACCATACGAGTGCACGCAATTTTCTTATCATTCAATCCAATATTCTCATAATGTTCCTCCGCAAGTTTATTTAAAAATCGAAATCTATTAGCTCTAGAGGGAGGCTCGAGAGAAGTGATAACTTACTAGAGTCCCAATGAATGTTCGATTTTGAAACCCCTCTTAATTCGACAATCTCCTTTCGTAGTTTCGATTTTGTTGGTCTCTTTGTAGAATATCATCTTGTTGGGGATTGGAAGAAGATTCACCCCTTTGCCTCCTTCTCTCTTTTGAGGATTTCGTTCAGTAGAATTTCTTGGAGGTGCCATATATGTAAGATTCTTGTGAAAATAAGAAGATTAGCAACAAGAATCGTGAAATATGATGAAGAATTGAAGATTTTGAAGAAAAAAAAAAAGAGAAATCGCTGAACAAGGGTTTTGGGGATTTTGAGTCTGCATTTCACGAATCAAGATGAGAATGTTTTAAAGTGCAAAAATTAACCTGGGCGACCGGCCGAGGTGGGGCGACGGGCGAGGCGGCAGTGCGAGGCGCGGCCGTCGCCCTGACCGTCCTGGTGATTTTTCTTTCTCCCGAGTTTTCCAAAATTCGATTTTTCACCCCAAAAATTTTTTAAAACTTTGCAAAAATATAAGTTTGGACTATATCCAACAAATATGGGTTTTGGAAAACATATAAACGATAAAATCGAGACTAAACACGTAGTGCCTTTTAAGAGAAAATATTTGCAAGATCAATTAGGGGCACTTAAGGGGTCAAAATGAAATATCTTGAAAGATATGTGCATAAGCATAAAATCGAGTTTTAAGGAAAAATACGAGTAGACATACCTTGATGGTTTAAGAAACTTGATGACATAATAGCCAATGAGTATGAAGTATGTATCCTACACAATTCTTAGACAACATATGCATGGAAAATACAAGTGTAGGCAAATAATATGAGATAACAAAAAGAGCTTATGCTAAGATTTCATAAGAGATAATAAGCCACATAAGTCTACTGAAAAGCTCAAGAGTTTTTAGAAAAACATGCAAGGTCTCTTTTAAAAAAATATTGAAACTCATAAATATATAAGAGACCTATTTAAAAATAAATACTTGAAAAATCATTTTGCAATTAAGACACAATTAAAAACATGCATATGATTAGAAGAAATAAAATGCATATACAAATGGGGAGATACGGTTTACCAATTTCGCCGTTTCCATGGGTTGTGTCTTTCCCATTGTTGATGATGATATCTTCCCATTTGGAAGTTACTTTGTTGATGATGACTTCCTTGATTACTCCATTTCCAAGGTTTGTTACCTTCCCATGGTTGATGGTTTCTTCTTCTTTGAAAATCATCTTGTTGATGATGTCTTTGCCATTTCCAAGGATTGTGTTCTTCCCATTTTTGATTATACGCTCTTCTTGGAAATTGGCTTTGTTGAGAGTAGTTTCTCCCTTTTTGATCAAATGAAACGTTCATTTGATGTTTTCTTGGTGGCATGAAATTTCTCCGATTTTTGCTTTGTCGGGTACCTAATAGCACATTGTTTTGTGGTACCCTCATGTGTTTGGGTCCTTTAAGATTAGTCTTGAGACTTTTAGGTCTCCAACAATATTTAGAGCTATTTCTAGCCCGACAAGAATTAGCCGTATGACCCTTTTTGCCACAATAAAAACAAGTAGTAATTCTAGGAGCATAATGACCAATATGCATAGTGACTTGATCCTTTTTCATATGATTAACAACTTTAGGCTTATGATCAAGTCCTTTATCACAATTATGAATATCAACAATATTGGACATTTTATTGGTACTCGAGTTGGATTTTAATAAATCTTTTTTTCATGCAATCAATATTCTCAACAAGAGTACTATTTTCTATTTCAAGATTTCTAACCTTATCAAGAGTGGTGGTGTGAGCACATGATAGTGATTCATAGGAAGTAAATAAACTATCCTTATCATTTTTCAAAGTATTGAATTCCTTTTTCAAATTTTTATACTTAACAAGCAAGCTTTGGAATTCATCTTGAAGATCATCAAAATCATTTTGCAAATCACTATAATCATTTTGAATAACAATATCATAAGAAGTAGAGGGCTTAAGACATACCTCATTTTCTTCATTGATGCCCATAAAACAATATTCAACTTCTTCATAATTGGAAGTTGTAGGAGGCTTATTCCTTAGATTTGAGCTTGTATGATCTTGAGAAGTAGATGCTTTTGTTTGACTTCTTTCATTTGCAAATACTCCATAGATGGCTTCTAATTTTTGCCATACTCCATGTGCCGACTTTATTCCTACAATATGTTCATATTCTAAATTAGTAAATGAACAATATAAAATATTTAAAGCCTTACCGTTTAAGGAGATGATTTTCTTTTCTTCATCATTGAGCTCTTTGAAGCCTTTTGAGGTGTATGGTGTATCTTTCGTAGGAATGGATTCTCCATTAATGACGGTGTTCCAAATGTCGAACCCGCAACCTTGTAGATAGCATTCCATTCTTTCTTTCCAAAAATTAAAATTCTTGGAATCAAAAAGTGGTGGCTTGGTGGTGGAAGTGCCGGATAGATGAGCTTCGTTCGTAGCCGTTGATCGTTTCTCTTCACTCGCGATGTGAAACGAGCTTGCCAAAGAGTTTGGCTCGATACCACTTGTAAGTCAAGCGGCTACGATAATCAGAGGGGGTGAATAGATTATCTCCATCTTTTCGATTTCGCCCTCTTTTAACAATCGAATGCTCAAACAAAATAATGAAGGTGCGGAATGTAAACAACACACGTCGATTTAAAGAGGTTCAACCCACCTAGGCCTAATCCTCTACCACCCCAAAGATATCAGGGATGGATTTCGAAAAGAAAAAGAATTTTATTAATTACCAAAATTAATACAAATTCAACTTACAACACCTTGAAGAGCACCACACTCTTCTTCAACACCACCTTTGGAGATTACCACAATCTCCTCAAGATTACCACAATCTCCAACGGCACCTTGTGAAGATTACCACAATCTTCACCTTCAAGAGCACCACACTCTTCAACACCTCAACAAGAAGATTACCACAATCTTCTTACACCTAACACCTAGTTCACCCAAGTGTGTTCTTACCACAAGAACACTCACAAGGATATCTTGTGTTTGAATGACGACCACAAATTCAAGATTACAACTCGATAATTGATAATACAATAGAGGGCAAGTGTAATCAAGAATAGCCTAGACCTCAAAGATGTGAAAGTGATAAGCTAGGCAATTTTACAACAAGAATAATGACTATGAAAGACCAAGTGTTTGCTTGAAGTGTATCTTGTTGTGTTGTATCTCAATTGTTGTCTTGGTTGCTCCAAAACTTCCTCTATTTATAGGAGATGATTGATCAAGCATAGGCTCCTCTTGGGGATTGAAAATCTACAGAAAAATACAATTAAAATCAAGAATATAGCTGTTAGAAATCAATCCCACAATTTAAGGAAAGTTTGTCTCATTGTCAAACGGTCGAAATTTGTCAAAACATAGGGCGACCGGTCGCACGTAAATAGACGTTGGAAAAAGTACAAAGCAAAATAACTCGGGGTGACCGGCCGACGTCTACCTCGGCCGGTCGACCATCACCCCAACCGGTCCCCTCATGGATTTTGCAAAGATAAAACGTTCGCTTTCAAACACACTTGCAGTGCGGTCGGCCGATCATTGGCGGCATCGGCCGACCGATCGGCCGACGCCGAAGCACGGCCGACCGCTCGTTTTTCTTTCCGTCTCATTTTTGTTTCTAAAAACATCTTCAGGTATGGGTTGCCCTATAGGGCGGCCTGGTCGATCACGAGCAAAAATGTTGTCCAATTTTTGTCGAAAATAAAACTCAAGAAATACTCAGAAAATATAGTAAAAACATTTTAAACCGATCGGAAGTATTAGGACAACATTTAGAAACATCGTTTGAGAGTGAAAACCCAATAACGTAAAATCATTAAAAGCGTTGTCCAATTTAGACGAAAATAAACTTTGAGAAAATACTCCGGAAATTAAAATCATTTTAAATCATTTAGGAGTATTTGGACAACCCTTTAAAAACATTGTTTTGGTGATAAAATAAAATCATCAAAATTAAGATAAAAACATGTATCAAACAACAAGATGTCTGGGATGAATTAAAGATACGATATGCCCGCAGTGATGGGCCTCGAGTGTTTCATTTGGAGAAATCACTGAGTATGATATCTCAAGGTACCAATTATGTTACCACATATTACAACCAATTCAAGAGTTTATGGGATGAGTATATCAGCCATAGGCCAATCATGAAATGTTCATGTGGCCTCTGTACATGTAACATCTCTTCTGTTATGGCTAATTCTCAACAAAATGATTCAGTCATGAAGTTTCTCATTGGGTTGCATGACTCCTATGCCCAGTTAAGAAGCCAATTGCTACTTAACTCTCCCTTGCCTTCTTTATGCAAAGTCTATTCTTTATTGCTTCAAGAAGAATCCCAGTGTTGGTTAAATAATTCCAATGTTTATGTCAATCCTATTGAGAACATCAATCAGTCTGTAGCCATGTTGGCAAGACAGCAAAATTTTTCAAAGTTTCAGTCTAATAAGGACAAGAAAAAGCCAAAATGTACACATTGTGGTTTTCTTGGTCATACTGATGGATAATTGCTTTCAAGTTATTGGATATCCACCAGGATGGAAAGGGCCAAAGGACCTAGAACCTTTAAAAGAATGCATTCTCGCGAATTTATTACTAGTAACCCTCCAAATTCGATAATCATGGCACTTTAGATGCGTTTTTCAAAAGAAATGGTTGAGCAATTCTTGCTTTATGCTCAAGGTCATCATTCTTTAATCACAATTCACAAGACTCGCAACCGAGGTAGTTCATTCTGCAGCAACAACATATCCACAAATGAATTCTACACTTTCAGGTTCTACAACACATTCACAACAAACTTCAGGTAATATATCTTTCTTGGCTTATAAAAATTACAAATGGATCTTAGACACAGGAGCCACAGATCATATGATATGTGATAAATCTTTATTTACAAATGATCCAACACCTGTATCTATTCCTATATGCTTACCAAATGGACAAACCACTAAAGCATCTCATATAGGTGAAGTTCAATTATCTGACAGCTTGTTGTTACACAAGGTTTTATGTGTGCCTTCTTTCTCTTTCAACCTCATATCTATATCTCAACTAGACAAGTCTTCCAACTATGCATTGCATTTTCTATCATCTCATTGTCTGTTAAAGGACATGAACAACCAGAAGATGATTGGTTTTGCTGAGGAGAAGGATGGACTCTATCATTTTAAAATTCCTACAACTGCTTCTATAACTACAACTGATCCTGTGATTTGGCACTCAAGATTAGGACATATATCAGCAAAAAGACTTTCTATGATTCCCAATATTAGTTCTAATATTCATGATTTCAATTCATGTGATATACGTCATTATGCCAAACAAAGAAAACTTCCTTTCAATGACAGTGTTACAAAGTCTAATAAATTTTTGATCTTATCCATTGTGATATATGAGGACCATTTTCTCTGTCTCGATAATGGTTATAGTTACTTTCTTACTATAGTAGATGATTTTTCAAGATGTACACATATGTTTAAACACAGATCAGATACACACACTCAACTTCAGTAATTTTTAAATATGGTCAAAACACAATTCAATACTACCATCAAAGTGTTGAGATCTGATAATGGGACTGAGTTTCTATTGAATCAGTTTTATAATTCAAATGGCATCTTACATGAAACAAGTTATGTTGAAACACCACAACAAAATGGATTAGTAGAAAGAAAACATCAACACTTGTTACAAGTTGCTAGAGCTTTACTTTTTCAAGCTAAATTGCCTATTTCTTTTGGGATGAATGTATATTGGTTGTTGCACATATTATAAATCGTATACCAACTCCCATTCTTAATAACAAAACACCATATGAAATGTTGTTTAACAAAAAGCTTGATTATACTCATTTTAGAGTTTTTGGTTGTCTTGCTTATGCATCTACATTGTCTGCTCACATGAATAAGTTCCAGCCAAGAGCATCCAAGTGTATTTTCTTAGGCTATCCCATTGGTTCCAAAGGCTACAAACTCTATGATTTAGAAAACAAAAAGATGTTTATATCTAGAAATGTTGTTTTCTGTGAAAATGGTTTTCCTTTTAGACAGGGTGATCAAGGAATGTCTTCACCTCCTTTGTTTCCCACACCTGTTTCTGATTATATTCATGATACAAATCAAGTCATTCCACATTTAGAGGATAATCAACCTGAGCTACCAGTCATTGCCACATATGAAAATCACACTGATTTAAGGCCTATGCAGCATGTTACAAGAAAGTCTTCCAAAACCAGGGCTACTACCTCATATTTACAAGTCTATGATGTAATTTACCACCTTCAATTCAATCGAATTCCTCTTGCTATGTCCTGTTTTAAGTGTAAAACAATACCCCATTTTCGATTATCGTCTATTGAACAACTTTCTACTTCTCACAAAGCTTTCCTTTGCTAGCATAACTCAAATTTCTCGAGCTCAAAACCTATGCTCAAGCCAAAGAAAAGTGTGGAATGGCAACAAGCAATGAAAAGCATTAGATGCTCTTGAAAGAATCAATACATGGATCTTAACCACATTGCCCAAATAAAAATTGTATAGGATGCAAGTGGGTTTTAAGGTGAAATACAAGTCTAATGGATATACTGAGAGATATAAAGCAAGGCTTGTTGCAAAGGGATACACCCAAGAAGAAGGTTTGGATTACTTTGATACATTTTCTCCTGTTGCTAACATTACTATTGTTAGGTTGATCATAGCTCTAGTTGTAGCCAACAACTGGTTTCTACATCAATTGGATGTCAACAATGCCTTGTTGCATGGTGACCTCAATGAAGAAGTATACATGTTAGCCCCACCTGGATATTATTCAGCAGAAGATAAAAAAGTTTGTAAACTGACCAAAAACTTATATGGTTTAAAGCAAGTCTCAATGCAATGGTTTCAAAAGCTAACATCTTGTTTACTTAATTATGGTTTTCTTCAATCAATGTCAGATTCTTCCTTATTTGTATTAGCATCTAGAAATTCTATTATCATACTTTGTGTATATGTTGATCATATTATATTGGCAGGAAACAATCTTAAAGCCATTACATATATCAAGCAGTAATATCTCAGTTCATGGTGGTTTACATATATATAGAAAGGCTGGAACTATTCTATTGGATGAGCTAATAACAGAACTAACTATATTAACTAAATTCTAACTAATTAACTGTTACATTAGATGAGATATCTTGACAGATCCATCCCTGGGTGGATCATATTTTGAGTTGGTATACTTTTCTTATGGATTATTAATTAATTGTTTATTTCTTGTCACCTATGCCCCATACGTTATCATTTCAAATGGTATATACCCAGTGGCGTATTTACGTAGAGATATGGGGGTACAGTTGTATCCCCAAATTGAAAAAATCCCACAATATTTTTAGTAAAAATAATGATAAAAATAAATTTGTACCCCTATTTTTTTACCAAAAAAAATTAGAAGATCCAAATAAAATAATACAACTCCCCAAAATAAAATTTTAAAAATTAAAAGTTTACTTAACAACTTGAATAAATAAAATATGGCAAAAGTCAAAACCTACAAAAATAAAAATATTAATAAAAAATTCTAATAATATCAATAATGTTACAAAAACTATGTTTTGTAGTCTCTTGTTTTCTTAATTACTCTAATTATTTCTTTTATATATGTGTATTAATTTTTCATGTACGGTTACATGATCAGCTTTTACAAAATTTTAAAACAGTGTTTTGTTGTAGGACTTTAAAAATTAAATAATATCTATGTGCATTTTTTAATATATATTGTATCCCCATTTTCAAAAACTGGATCCTTGTTTGTATATACCTATATGAAGTTTCTTGAATTTAAATTTCCACCTATAGAACTTATGGATTTTGAATTAAAAAGCACACTTCTCTTATAATCTAGAAATTTTTCTTCACACATCTTCTCTTTTTACTCACACACGACCTGTTGGGTAAATTTATCTGAAAAAGGTTTATGTTTTGAAAAATTGCTAAGTGTTTGGAAAAATGGGCTAAGTCGAGGCCTGAATTATCTCCGCAAGACAAAAAATGTCCCGTATACAGAGTGCTTACGGTTCCGATATTCGTCTCTAAGATACACCAATTTTTACTGTTCCAGTTTAGCAGCACTTGCAAAAATTGGAACTACAGCGAACTGCAGGTGTTGGAACTTTGAAGCTTTTGAAGGAGAGAAGTCAATATGCTCGAATGCAATGACCGTTTTATTAATCAGATGAATTTCATGTGTCATTTCAATCTGCATGGGTTGAGCTTTATAGGCATCAGGTTCCTCGTATGGAAAGAACACGTCTTTTGGCTCAAAAAGACAAGTTTTCACTGAACAGACGTATCTGTTCTCACTTCGCATCGACGCACGATCTAGCGCATGGCCTGTGCGTCTGCCCGTCCGTGGATGCAAACCAAAATGACAAAGTTACGGCCTGGCGCACGGGCCGTGCATCAGCGCGTACTTGGATGCGAACAGGTCCGATTGACGCACGACCCAATGCACGGGCCATGCGTCCGCCCGTGGTCGGGTGCGAACACTTCCCAATTGAAAAATCCGTTAATTAATTCATTAGTTAATCAATTATTTTAAAGGTTTTTGGTCCAAAAAGAATAAGGGTCTTGAAGTCCAAACCCACAAGCATGTAGGTCCTTAATGTTAGATAAAGGTTTTTATCATGATTTTGATGATTATGTTCGATTTTGTTCAAATATGTTTTTAAACCAAAACTATGTCCCTAAATGTTGTATAAATACTTCCGATCAACTTAAAATGTTTTTACTATTTTTCGGAGTATTTCTTGAAGTTTATATTCAATAAAACATTGGACAACACATTTGTTTCAGGCTCGACCGGTCGCCCTATAGGGCAACCCGTACCTGAGTTGAGTCGAAAAACAGAAAATGGGACGTAAGAATACACTTGGGTGATCTAGGTGATAGGTGTTTGAAGGTTGTGGTAATCTTCAAAGGTGTTGTAAGAGGGTTGTGGTAATCCTCAAGGTGAAAGAGGGTTGTGGTAATCCTCAAGGTGTTGTATTAATTTTTGGTAAATTAATAAAATCTTTTTTTTTTTTAAAATCCATCCAGGAGATCTTTGGGGTGGTAGAGGATTAGGCCCTAGGTGGGTTGAACCTCTTTAAATCAACGAGTGTTGTTTATTTCCCGCATTTACATTCTTGCTATCTACTCGTTGTTTCGAAAAAGAGGGTAATTTGCGAAAAATCGGCATAATCTATTCACCCCCCCTCTAGATTATTGTAGCCACTTGGACTTACAAGTGGTACCAGAGCCAAACTCTTTGGCTAGCTCATTCCGAGTAAAGAGGAAAGATCCATGGCTACAAATGATGCTCATTTCACCATCGGCGCCTCCACAAATAAGCCACCACTATTCGACGCCAACAACTACGCATTTTGGAAAGACCGTATGGAGTGCTTCCTACAAGGGTGCGGGTTCGACATTTGGAATGTGGTCATTGAAGGAGTTGATCAACCAACAAAGAAATCAGAAGATGGCACTTTGGCTCCTAAACCTTTCAAGGAGTTTGATGAAAACGACAAAAAGGCTTTCTCTCTAAACGGTAATGCCTTAAATATTTTGCATTGTTCTCTTACCGCCACCGAGTACAATCGCATAAGAGGCATAAGGTCGGCACATGAGGTTTGGGAAAAATTGGAGACAATCTATGAAGGGACTAAGAAAGTCAAGCAAGCAAGAAAGACCATGCTTGTTAAAGACTTCGAAAACTTTAACATGTATGATGGCGAAAGCATCTCCAAGATGGTGGAAAGGCTTGACAATATTGTCAATCCTCTTGTGGCCCTCGGCAAGGCCATCTCCGAAGAAGACAAGGTGACCAAGGTATTGAATGCACTTCCCGGGTCATGGTCCGAAAAAACGGCAATCACGGAGGCACAAAATCTTGAGACACTCAAGTTTGATAAACTTATTGGAAATCTACTCATATATGAAGTCTATCTCAAGGAGATGAAAAATTCCAAACCATCCACAAATCAATCGGGTATGCAAATTATTTCTAAAGGTCTTTCTTCTTCTTCTAATAATGCATACTATGATAATGATGATGATGATGAGGAGACGGCCGCACTTGTTCAAAAATTTGCAAAATTTGTAAATAAAAATAAAGCAAGAAAACCAAGAGATAATGCTTGCTTTAAATGCGGAAAACCGGGCACTTCATTGCCGGTGCTCAAGCTCGATGAAGAGGAGCAAAAGAAAAGGAAGCCTTTCACAAAAAGAAGGCTCTAAATGCGGAAGTCAAAACATGGGATGAACTACTCGAAACAACCGATGAGGAAGGAGAAACCGAACACGGTCTCATGGCTATAGACGATGAAAACAATGAGGTACACTCAAACTATTCTACTTCCTCCATAGTTGATGACTTGCAATGTGATTTTGATGAATTGCAAATTGAGTTTCAAAATTTAATCGTTAAATACAAAAACTTGAAAAAGGAGCATAAGGAGATTAAAGTTGAAAAAGAAAAATTATTTACCTCTTATGAATCTCTAGACAAAGCTCGTGGTAACTTTCTTACTCTTACTAGAATTCATTCTCTTGAAACCGAAAAGGAATTGCTCACAAAAGAGATTGAATGTTTGAAAAATGATATGCATCGTTTCAACATAAGTACGGATAAAGTTACAAAAATTTTAGATGCACAAAGAGGTGAGCATTCCAAATCGGGACTTGGTTTTAAGCCATTTCAAAGTGTTTTTAAGAAAAATAACCAAAGTCCGACTTTTGTACGTGCTAATAATTATAATACTCCTACTTGTTTTTATTGTGGCAAAGTTGGACATTATGCTAATAATTGCAAATTGAGAAATAGCTCAAGACATGTTTGGAGACCCAAAGGTCTCAAGACTAACCCCCATGGACCCCAAAATTATAGGGTACATAAAAGAAATTCTTTTGTAGGTAATAGGGGCTATAACCACAATGGAAGATTCAAAATGGCTCGTGGACAGCGGATGTTCACGCCATATGACCGGGAGGAGAGAACTTTTTACCAACATCAAACTCCAAGAAGAGGGTATGGTCATGTTCGGCAATGGCAAATGAAATATTCTTGGAAATGGAGAAATTGGTAACTCTTCTTTCTCTCTTAGTAATGTTCTATTAGTTGAAGGGCTTAAGTTTAATTTGATAAGTGTTAGCCAACTTTGTGATTCAAAATATGATGTTTCCTTTAATAAAGAAAAATGCCTTATACTTAAAAATGGTGAAATTATTTGTGAAGCAAATAGAAAAGGCAATCTTTACAAAATTTGTACAAGTGATTTGGTTAGTCAAAATGTTTCTTGTTTAGTCGCCAATAATGATTTAACTAGTTTATGGCATAGGCGACTTGGACATGTTGGATACAAGAATTTGAAAAATATTTACAAAAACCAACATGTGAAAGGACTACCCAAATGAATTTTGAAAATCTTGGCTTATGTGACACTTGTCAAAAGAACAAATTAGTTAAAAGTAGTTTTAAGCCCAAAAATGAATTTTCCACAACCAAACCTCTACAAATGCTTCACCTTGATTTGTACGGGGACATTGGTACGACTAGTCTAAGTGGAAAACATTACACTTTTGTTATAGTCGATGATTTTTCGAGATATACTTGGGCTCTTTTTCTTACCAATAAAAACGATGCCGTTAATGAGTTTGTTAAGTTGTGTAGACTTATTGAGAATGAAAAAGAAGATACTATCAAGTCTATTGAGCGATCGATGTGGAGAATTTGACGGTGAATTTAGAGTATTTTGTGAAACCAAAGGATATGCTCATAATTTCTCGGCTCAAGGACACCTCAACAAAATGGAGTAGCCGAACGGAAAAATCGGACATTACAAGAAATGAGTCGGTCCATGCTCAATGAATTTTCACTTCCAAAGTATTTTTGGGCGAAGGCGTAAGTACTGCATTGCTTGCTATGTCATTAATCGAGTTTATATTCGTCCTAAAATGAATAAAACTCCATATGAGCTTTGGAAAGGTAGAACTCCAAATATTAGTTATTTCAACATATTTGGTTGTAAATGCTTTATTTTGAATACCAAGGATCAATTGGACAAACTTGATCCTAAAGCCGATGAAGGGATATTTATGGGATATTCAACAAAAAGCAAAGCATATCGGGTTTAAAATAAGACTAGTGGAGTTGTTGAAGAATCCATCCATGTTAAATTCAATGAAGCTTCGGGAGTTCAAAGAATTCCTAATGATGAAAGTGATGAGGAGGATATTATTGAACAAATTGTTCAAATTGATGATCAACCGTCTACATCAAATGATCAACCGTCCACTTCAAATGGTTCTCAAGAAGATAGAGGTGATATCTCGGATCTTCCCGTTGCATTGAAATTTAAGGGAGATCACCCAAAAGATCTTATTATTGGTGATCCCCTTGACAAAGTGATGACTCGGAGAAAATTTGCGAGAAAGCTCTTATTTCTCAAAAAGAGCCTAAAAATGCTAAAAAGCTATTGTGGATGAGGATTGGTTTCTAGAGATGCAAGAGGAGTTGAATCAATTTGAAAGAAATGATGTATGGGAATTGGTACCTTGTCCTCCTTCTCAAACCATTATTGGCACAAAATGGGTTTTCGGAACAAACTTGATGATCAAGGCAACATTGTTCGAAATAAGGCAAGGTTAGTAGCTCAAGGGTATTGTCGAAGAAGGTATTGACTATGATGAAACTTTTGCACCGAAAGACGTTTAGAAGCTATTCGTATTTTGCTTGCCTATTCTTGCTTTAAAAATTTCAAACTTTACCAAATGGATTTTAAATCCGCCTTCTTAAATGGTATTATTCAAGAAGAAGTCTATGTAAAACAACCTCAGGGGTTCGAAAATTTTCTAGGCCTAATGATGTTTATAAACTTAAAAGGCCTTGTATGGTTTAAAACAAGCACCCCGTGCATGGTATGATAGACTTAGTTCTTTTCTTTTTTACAAAATGGTTTTATAAGAGGTAAAGTTGATACAACTCTATTTGTTTTTGAAAAAGGGCAAGATTGTTTACTTGTGCAAATATATGTTGATGATATTATCTTTGGTGCTACTAATGATTCTTTATGCAAGAAATTTTCTAAGTTAATGCGAGAGAATTCGAGATGAGTATGATGGGGGAGCTTAACTTCTTTCTTGGACTTCAAATTAAGCAATGTCAAGAAGGTATTTATATTTCGTAATCAAAGTATACAAAAGAACTTTTGAAAAAGTTCAAGATTGAAGAAGGAAGAACCGTCTCTACTCCTATGGCAACAAATGTCAAAATTGACAAAGATGAGAAAGGCAAGTCCGTGGATGAATCAAAGTATCGAGGTATGATTGGTAGTTTACTTTATTTAACCGCTAGTAGTAGACCAGGACATTCTTCATGTCGTATGCCTATGTGCTCGTTTTCAAAGCAATCCCAAAAAATCTCACATGAGTCGTTAGTTAAAAGGATTTTTCGATATTTGAAAGGCACCATTCAATATGGTTTATTTTATCCAAAGAATGAAAATTTTTCTCTTAAAGGTTATAGCGATTCGGACTATGCGGGAAATATTGATGATCGAAAAAGTCTTAGGATCATGTCAATTTTTAGCGATTGCCTCGTTTCTTGGTTTTCAAAGAAGCAAAAGCGTGTTTTCTCTTTCAACGGCCGGGCGAATATATTTCCGCCGCATTTTGTTGTACTCAACTTCTTTGGATGAAACAAACCTTAGCGGATTACAAATGCTCTTTTGAAAATGTACATATCTTTTGTGATAATATATCCGCTATAAATATTGCTCAAAACCCGGTTCATCATAACCGTACTAAACATATTGAGATTCGACATCATTTTCTAAGGGATTGTGTTTCAAAACGTAAAATTGAGATATCCTTTGTACCATCTCAAGATCAATTAGCGGATATTTTCACAAAACCGTTATCTTCCAAGACTTTTTTCATCAATACGAGCTCGGTTAGGCATAATGCATATTGAATGAAGCCTACGTTTGCATTTGCATGTTTTAAAACTTAGGGGCGAAAAATCGGATTTTTGGTTGAAAATTCGGATTTTGGAAAAAATCGACAAAAAAACAGTGGGTGAAGGAGTTGAGGGCAAGCAGCCGCCCTCAACCTCAACCTCGGCCGTCGCCCTAAGCTATATCTTGGCTTTTAAACGTTCTTGTTTTCAAAGATTCTTCATTTTAACAAATATTTGGCCATTTTTCGTCCCTTTGCCAAATTCACTCAAATTTCATTCAAAAATGGATTTCATGCATATCTTACACAACATGGTCATTATATAGCATGATCATCATCATTATGGCTCACTCTTTCCGATCAAATGGTAAGAATTTCGCTTCTTTTACTCAATTGGGTGGAACCTCGAGTTTTCGAGTTTCTTGAATATTTTTGATGTAATTTTCGTATGATCATGATGAGCTTGGTTGTTGTGTTGTTATGTATGATGAGTAACTTGAATTTGTGTTGAAATTTTTGGCTTGAACCATTTACAAAGGTTATATACAACCTCTTCTATTTTTAACGCACACAAGGTGTTCGATGATATGTCGCAATGAAAATTTCAACTTATACATGATTCTCTTGCTTTCAAAAGTTTTCTATACTTATTGAGATCATGTTTTGACAAACAAAACAAGCGTATGAACTCTTCATATTACATTTCTCCCATTTTCCTTGGATTATTATGCTTTAACTTGCTAAACGGTTAATAAACCGTTCCTTTGGCGCACTATGATATTATTGTATGGTGTTTTCACCATTCTAACATTCTTTTGATGATTCCAAAGGGGAGAAACAGGATATTAGCTCGTTAGCTCAAGAAAAGCTAATAAAAGCTCGCAATAAGTATTGTGGACTCTAATACCTAGTCCATGGCTTGATTTTTGGACTCGGATGAAATTGTTTATAAGTTTTGTGACAGGGGGAGCTCCTTAGCTCATGATGCATTCTATATAAGCTTGTTATAACTTGTTCTTCTTACTTATAATAATCGTTTGTTGATATGCTCATAAATAGGGGGAGCTTTGTATGAAATACTTCTAACGGATAGTTTACTAGTAAACTCGTAAAACCGAAAATTTTATTTGGTTTTAAAATCGTCCTCAAGGAAATTGTTTTGGTTTGTAATCATCAAAAAGGGGGAGTTTGTTAGATAAAGGTTTTTATCATGATTTTGATGATTATGTTCGATTTTGTTCAAATATGTTTTTAAACCAAAACTATGTCCCTAAATGTTGTATAAATACTTCCGATCAACTTAAAATGTTTTTACTATTTTTCGGAGTATTTCTTGAAGTTTATTTTCAATAAAACATTGGACAACACATTTGTTTCAGCTCGACCGGTCGCCTATAGGGCAACCCGCACTGAGTTGAGTCGAGAAACGAGAAAATGGGAAGTAAGAAAAAACAGGGCAGGCGACCGGTCGACTAGGTGGGCGGCCGGTGTGGTCGACCATTCGGCCGGAGCGGCATTTGTACCGCAAGTTGGATTTTGTTCGGACTTCTCTGTTTCGTAAAATCGTCAAGGGCAACCGGTCACAACTAAGCGGCGGTCGCACCCCCTTCGACCGGTCCCCTGTGTAAAAATTCGCAGAATTCAATTTCAATCTTATCTTTGCACGACCGGTCGAACCCATGTTTATCAAGCAAACTATCATTGCGTTTTGCACAACTTTTCCCTATTTTGTGGGATTGATTTCTAACACTATATTGATCATTTTAAATGGTTTCTTTTGCAAAGCAAATCACTCCCCAAGGAGGAGCCAATGTCCGGAAATGAAAGCCAAGTCCTCTCCTATAAATAAAAGCTTCATTCAAGCAACAAGATACAACACACAATATACAAGCAAAGAGCAATTGAGCAAACACTTTCATATATCTTGTTGTATTAGCCTAAGCACTTTCACTTGCACTTATTTGAGGTCTAGGCTTTCAATTCTTGATTACACTTGTACTCATATTGTATCAATCATTATTGAGTTGTAATCTTGATTTTGGTCATCATTCAACACAAGACATCCTTGTGAGTATTCTTGTGGTAAGAATACACTTGGGTGATCTAGGTGATAGGTGTTTGAAGGTTGTGGTAATCTTCAAAGGTGTTGTAAGAGGGTTGTGGTAATCCTCAAGGTGAAAGAGGGTTGTGGTAATCCTCAAGGTGTTGTATTAATTTTTGGTAAATTGATAAAATCTTTTTTTTTTTAAATCCATCCCGGAGATACTGGGGTGGTAGAGGATTAGGCCCTAGGTGGGTTGAACCTCTTTAAATCAACGAGTGTTGTTTAGTTCCTGCATTTACATTCTTGCTATCTACTCGTTGTTTCGAAAAAGAGGGTAATTTGCGAAAAATCGGCATAATCTATTCACCCCCCTCTAGATTATTGTAGCCACTTGGACTTACACTTACCCATTTAAAAACTTAGGTGCCCCAAGGGCCCAAACCCATAAGTCCAACTTGGGATATATTAAGTTAGCAAACTTTGCCTCTTTATCCTATGTGGGATGGAACATTTCTCCTTCCCCACATTTTTCAATTTCCATATCATTTACTTGTATTAAGTGACTAACTTCTAGCATTAATTTCTCATTCGCCCGAAATTGGTTTTGAGAAATTCCAAATGCTATTCTCATCTACTCTCTTAGTAGAATTTTACAAATAATTTAATTCTATTTTTCACTAATGGAAACCACTTAATTATTTGGTCAAAATCGGGTCAACACCCATTTTACAAAGACCAAATTCCAACACGACCCAAAAAACTTGTTCTTTTTTAACAATTTTTTTTATCAAAAATATTTTTTTAGTTACCATCAACTCCACGATTTGTAGTTTATAAATGTTATTGCACTATAAGAAAAAACTAGTTTACCTACAGATTTTCTGTAGGTAAAGTATTAAGAAAATTGTAAAGTGTAGGTAAAATCATTGTATATCAAATATTTACCTACATAATTTAAAACTATTGGTAAATACCTACAGAAAATCTGTTGGTAATTGAAAAACTGTCGGTAATTTGTCGACATAATTTGGGAAAAAATGATATTTTTTATTTTGTAGCTATTCTGTAGATAATTACAAAAATTAGTGACAAAATCATTTCTATCGACAAATTATATCGGTAAATTGGAATTTTCTTGTAGTGTTGAATAGTGAATTCGACTAATATTTTTATTATTAGATTGTTAGTAAACTTTTGTCAATCTTGTTGGACCTCTAGCACTTACTACTCGGATTGACGATGTCCCCACAAACCAACACGAGTCTTTTTCTAGCGCGTTTTGTCCTCACTCACGCGCGTGCCACGGAAAACTTCCCGGGGGTCACTCATCCCATGTCTACTCCAGGCCAAACACGCTTAACCTCAGAGTTTCTATGTAATGGGCACCAGAAAAGAAGATGCATCTGTTGGTATAGGTAGTCCAAATCATATCCTTTAAGTGATCCTTTAACTATGCAATCCAGCGCTCACGAGTTCGAATCGCGGGTCGCGCCGCGCCTCTTTTAAAGCCCATTGCGGGCGGGATCTTTGGACCAAATCCCAACAATCCCCTCCGAGCACTGTCATCTTCTCCCGGCTCAGTGCTTGGCAACCTTTTGTCCGCCAAACTTCCTCGTTTCTAACGCCAACTTCTTCAGCGTCGCGTCACGCGTCACGCTAACCTCTCGATCCGGCCACCCAAAGAACCTACACCTTGGTTCGCCTGTTTACCGCCGGTTTCGGCCACACGACAACTTACCCTTGATTTTGGTCCACCCAAAGAACCTACACCTTCGCCCCATCTATTTTACGAGTTCCCGCCACCTGGCAACTTACCCCGATTTGGTCAACCCAAAGAACCTACACCGATTCGATCTTTTTCCGCCACCTAGCAACCTACCCTTGATTCTGGTCCACGAGAAACCTACATCTTGATTCGAGTCTATTTTACCTCGATTCGCCATCGGCAACCTACCTTCGATTCCGGTCCGTTTCTACCCGGCTGCGCCAAAGATCTCGGTTCCACCGCTCCGCAACCTCGGCTGCAGCGTCTTCCCGAGGAATTCGAACTCGTGATCTCGCTCTAATACCGGTTGTTGGACCTCTAGCGCTACTCGGATTGACGATCGTCCCCCACAAACCAACACGAGTCTTTTCTAGCGCGTTTTGTCCTCACTCACGCCGCACTGGAAAACTTCCAGGGGTCACCCATCCCATGTCTACCCAGGCCAAACACGCTTAACCTCGAGTTTCTATGTAATGGGCACGAGAAAATAAGATGCATCTATTGGTATAGGTAGTCCAAATCATATCCTTTAAGTTATCCTTTAACTATGCAATCCGAGCGCTCACGAGTTCGAATCACGGGTTGCGCCGCGCTTCTTTTAAAGCCCATTGCGGGTGAGGATCTTTGGACAAATCCCAACAAATCTAATCGAGTAATATTGATTCACATAACTAATATTAATATTTTAATTTTTAGTTAACAAAAATGGTCGAACAATAATGTGCTAATTTTGATTAATAATTAAATAATTTATTTTCAAATTATAACAACTCGAGCAAAGATCATGGGACAAAAATAGAATACAATTTCAAGTGATGACACCGAGCCGAGAGGAGGAAAATTACTCCACATGGCCATTCAACTAATGATAACGTGGGGCCACTAAGATAACGTGGACCGAACGGCGATGATGATGTCGCAATCGGCGATGACGTGGCGTAGAATGGGCTCGGTTGGTCTGCAGATGCTACAATAGCGAGGTGGTCTAAAGATAACCATCTTAAGTAAGGTCAATACCTTACTTAACAAGTCAATGTGTCACTTGTCAACGCCACAGCAAGATGAGTTAGTAAAATGTCAAATACACAGACCAACATGCATGTCCGAGGAAGAGGATATGTGTCCCCTTGTAATCACTCTTTTTACTAGGTGTGATGATGATTAAAACCCACTAATTGTGTGGGTATAAATAGCTTCATTTATTAGTGAAAAGACAAGAGTGAGAACCTTGAGAAAAAAGCACTTGTAAAATCTCGTATGTAAAACTTAAACCGACCAGAATCTTACGCTTTCGGCTTTGATATAATAAAGCGAATTAGTCATTTCTCAAATATTTTCTAAGTATTATTTCATTTCACGTCACATTATTTAGATAGTTTCTTGTTGATCCAAGACGCACGTCAACATCAAGTATATTTTAAAGCGTGCACCCAATTTTCAAAAGTTACACTAATTTAAATAAGTAATATTCCAGCTTTATAGGAAAAAGCTATTTATTAACAAAAATAAAGGAATAGGTCAAATATACTTTTTTCTAAAATGAATGTCAATCATATTTCGGCTACTCAGCTTATTAGATATATCTAACACATCTTAATTTCATCACAAAATGGAGAAAATCTGCTAAATTCTTTCACAAAATATTTCTGGAACATACATAAAGATGAACCCAAATATTACTACAGTGTTTGTTTTTTTTCCAAAAAAGGGCAACCAGAAAGGAATTTGAACACTATTTTTGGCAAATACTTCTTACTGATTTTTCGTTTATTTGCAGAAATTGAGAAACATGACCTAGATAAAGCTGTTTTGGTCAACATTCCAAAAGTTGGCACAAAAATACAAACACAAAATACTTTTGGCAAAGTTATGAAAAGATTCAATGAAGTAGAGCTACATTAATTTTTAACGAGGGCATTGATTCCACCAAACCGAATCAAAATTTGAGAACTTAAAATTATTGAAGCATGTTGAGATTTTATTGTGATGGCACAACATTTTTGTGTGTAGGTAATTCGATAACGACCGATAATGAAAATGTTTGATACATGTTTTTATCTTAATTTTGGTGATTTTATTTTTACACCAAAACAATGTTTTTAATTGTTGTCCAAATACTCCTAAATGACTTAAAATGTTTTTAATATTTTTCGGAGTATTTCTTCAAGTTTTATTTCAGATAAAATTGGACAACACTTTTAATGATTTTATGTCAATAGGTTTTACATTGAAACTATGTTTCTAAATGTTGTCCTAATACTCCCGATTGGTCTAAAATGCTTTTACTATTTTTTGAGTATTTATTGGAATTTATATCGGACAACACTTTTTGTTAATGTGTTATTTCATCAAAACTATATTTATAATGTTGTCCTAAATACTCCCGATCGGTTTAAAATGTTTTTACGAATTTTTGGAGTATTTCTTGAGGTTTATTTTCGACAAAAATCGGACAACATTTCATTTAGGAGTCGGCCAGAGTCGACCAAAGAGGCGACAAAGTACACTGGGAACGAGTTTCTTGAAACAGAACTCGTGGAACTATCAAAAGCGAGTCGGGGTGACCGAGTCACCATGGTGGGCGGCCGCACCCAGTAAAGCGACCGGCCGTCGACCCCTTTGGACCGGTCACCCGTGTAAATTTTGTTGTGTTCTTTTACTAATCTTATCGATGATGTGACGGCCGCCCTAATGTTTTGACAAAAAATTATAACCGTTGTGCAGCAGACAACTTTTCCTTAATTTGTGGGATTGATTTCTAACAACTATAATCTTGATTTTAATTGCAATTTTTTTTTGTAGATATCAGATTCCAAGAGGAGTCTATCAAGTATCAATCATCTCTTATAAATAGAGCAAGTTTTGAAGCACAACATGAGGAGAGAACAACACAACACAACAAGATATACTCAAACAAACACTTGGTCTTATATTGTCATTATTCTTGTTGTAATTTGCCTAGCTTATCACTTTCCCATTCTTGAGGTTTAGGCTATTCTTGATTACACTTGCACTCAATTGCATAATTCATTATCGAGTTGTAATCTTGAATTTTTGGGTTATCATTCAACACAAGATATCATTGTAAGTGTTCTTGTGGTAAGAACACACTTGGTGATCTAGGTGTTAGGTGTGAGAAGATTGTGGTAATCTTCTTGTTGAGGTGTTGAAGAATTTGGTATTCTTCAAGGTTGAAGATTGTTGTAATCTTCACAAGGTGCCGTTGGAGATTGTAGTAATCTTAAGAGAGATTGTGGTAATCTCAAAGGTGGTGTTGAAGAAGAGTGTGGTGCTCTTCAAGGTGTTGTTGTAAGTTGGTGTTGTATTAATTTTGGTAATTAATAAAATCTTTTTCCTTTTTGAAATCCATCCCGGATATACTCGGGTGGTAGAGGATTAGGCCCTAGGTGGGTTGAACCTCTATAAATCGACGTGTGTTGTTTACATTTCGCACCTTTATTATTGTCTTTGAGCATTCGGTTCTAAAAAAAAGGGTAAAATCGAAAAGATGGAGATAATCTATTCACCCCCCTCCTCTAGATTATCGTAGCCGCTTGGACTTACAAGTGGTATCAGAGCCAAATTCTTTGGCAAACTTGTTTCACATCGCGAGTGAAGAGGAACGATCGTCGGCTACGAACGAAGCTCAACTTTCCGGCACCTCCACCACCAAGCCACCACTATTTGATTCCAAAAATTTTATATTTTGGAAAGAAAGAATGGAATGTTATTTAAAAGGTTGTGGGTTCGATATTTGGAACATCGTCATAAATGGAGAATCTATTCCGATGAAAGACACACCACACACCTCCAAAGGCCTCAAAGAGCTCAATGATGAAGAGAAGAAAATCATCTCCTTAAACGGTAAAGCTCTCAATATTTTATATTGTTCACTTACTAATTTGGAATTTGATCATATCGTAGGAATTCGATCGGCTCATGGAGTATGGCAAAAATTAGAAGCCATTCATGAAGTATATGCAAATGATAGGAGTAACTCAAAAGCATCTACTTCTCAAAGGGATACAATGTCAAATCTAAGGAACAAGCCTCTTACAACTTCCAACTATGAAGAAGTTGAACATTGTCTTATGGGCATCGAAGAAGAAAACAAGGTATGTCTTAAATGTTGGAAATTATAAAAGTCCCGGATCTAATCCGGGCCAAATAAGATCCGGCTTTTCGATCAAATCGAACGGAAGCAGAAGCGTGTGATTTCAAAAATCAAGTTTTAGATATAAGTACACAAGATCATGCTTATTAAATTTATTCAAACTAAATGAAGAAAAAGAAAATTTACCTCTTTCGATGATTTTCTTGTTCTTCGCTTTTTCTCCGTCAATCCTTCGAATCCCCGAAGCTCGTAGACACCGCGATCTTCTAATTTGAACCTCCCTATCAACGGCAGTGTGTGGGCACCTAAATAATAAATCTAAGTTCCTAACTTTTATTTTCCTACGATGTATTCAACTCATGAGATCGTAGGATTGAGCTAACTAGATAAGAGGGGAATTGAACTAGGTAAAAGTTAAACCACAAATAACACTTTGGAATTTCACAAGAATTCGGCCTTGTGATGTAGCGCGACTGTGCGACAGGCCACAAGGGACTTGCCAATTAGACAAATAAATTGACGGAATATTTAAGCATTTGAAACAACTTGAAACAGTCTGCCATTCATTCAATTGCCAAAGCAATTTCCATTTCTTTTATTTTTGGATTGAACTAATCAAAAGTGCATTGTCCGAAACAATATTTGAAAAGAATGTTTCAATTTGAAAGAAAGAAATAAAAACTTTTCAATGGCAAAGAGGGGCAACAACAGGGCAGCCGTTAATTGTATCAGCGTAAAAAAATATGTTTTTAAATTGTGAGATGTGGTATTCCTTTTTATAGCCTAATTCAATTCAATCGGTTTAAAACAAAAGTAAGTTTCTATCTAATCTAGAATTCATAATTCTAAATAGACTCAAACTCTAATTGATAATTATCCAATATAATTATCAATTTAATAATTATATTAATATTATAAATATCTTATATTTATTTAATTCCCAAAAAATCAAAAAATCGTAGAATATCGAGATATTAGGAATTAACTAATATTAATATATTAGTCCAAATATTTTGGAAAACTATTTTCCATAAACCCTTAGGAAGCTCGGAAATATTATTTCTAACCCGTTTACTCTAGGAAGGCGAACAGGGGACCATGGACCTATAATTATAAGCTCAATAAATTGAATAAATAATTAACTCTTTAATTAATTTATTCGACTTATTAATTCGATATTACTCCACTATAAATTCGGAATTGCACTCTTATAATTATAGAATGTCTTCTTTCTACGAATTGAGCGACCTTTGATATAATCATTACATATAGATTAATCCTCCATAGACAATTCGTAATTGAAGCTAGGTAGTATCCGTTAAACCTCTTCAATTACCTCTTATCCTCATTTACCATTAATTCACTAGTGAATGGTTAATTTATAATCGATTATAAATTAGAGATCTCAAACCATTGGGTTCAGAATTAACAAATGAGGGAATCGTCTTTCTACTTCCCTCAAGAAGGAATGGATTCCATATCCGTGAATTTATATTCTGACTATTTAATTCAAATGTGAATCTAAAATGCAAGTATTGGAAATGTCGTAGGACAAACTTAAACGAGCAAATTAAGAATCACACGAGAAATAAACAGAGTCTATAAACACTCGGGATTAAGATTTATCCATATATGATCATCTAGTGATTTAATTTGATTTTCCATTTCTACAAATGAGAATTTGTATGGAAAATTCAAATTAAATCGATCCCAAGTCCTATATGATCAAATCATATATAAATGCCCCCACTAAGATGTCTCCACATCGGCCTGATAAGATAAACAGTCACATTCAAAATGTTTTGGGTCGCATTAATGATGTTTTAATTAAAGATCCCATACTTTAATTAATTTCATCACAGACTTAATTTTTAGTTTATTATCCATAATCTTAATCCTCTTGTATATAACTCTTATATACTAAGATTATGGTTACAATAAATAAACTAGGGATTTTCATGATGTTCAAGAAAATACATACAATATGCAAAAGAGTTCGAAAATAAATGTCGTTTTTATTAATAATCAAAAACAATTCACAATTGCTTTAAGGGCACTATCCTTAACATTAAACCCTATACCTCGTATGATATTGTTATTCAAAATGACTATAGTGATTTGCAAAATGATTTTGATGATCTTCAAAATGAATTCCAAAATTTACTTGTTAAGTACAAAAATTTGAAAAAGGGATTCATTTTTTTGAAAAATGAAAAGGATAGTTTATTTACTTCCTATGAATCACTATCATGTGCTCACACCACCACACTTGACAAGGTTAGAAACCTTGAAAAACAAAATAGTACTCTTGTTGATGATATAAATTGCATGAAAAATGATTTATCAAAATCAAACTTGAGTGCCAATAAATTGCCCAATATTGTGAATGTTAATGGTTGTGATAATTTGAATAGTGAACTTGATCATGAGCCTAATATTGTCAAGCATATGAAAAAGAATCGAGTTCTTATGCATGTTAGTAATGTTACTTGCTTTTATCGCGGTAAGAAGGGACACGCCGTAAATACTTGTCGGGCTAGAAATAGCTCAAATTTCTATTGGAGACCTAAAAGTCTCAAAGTTAATCCAAAAGGACCCAAGCACTTGAGGGTACCACAAAACAATGTTATATTAGGTACCCGGCGAAATAATAATCGAAGAAAATTCATGCCGCCAAGGAAACATCAAATGAACATCTCATTTGATCAAAGAAGGAGAAAACAAAGTCAATTTCCAAGAAGAGGATATAATCAAAAATGGGAAGAACACAATCCTTGAAAATGGCAAATACATCATCAACAAGATGATTTTCCAAGAGAAAGACACTTTCGAAAAAGAGAAGGCCACAATGCTTGGAAATGGAGCAATTGGAGAAGCCATCATCAACAAGATGATTTTCAAAGGGAAAGATATCATCAACAACGGGAACGACACAACCCATGGAAATGGCGTAATTGGTAAACCGTATCTCCCCATTTAAATATACATTTTATTTAGTTAGTGTGCATGTTTTTATTTATGTCTAAATTGCAAATGAGTTTTCATAATTTTAAAATTAAGGTCCTCAATAAATATTTGTGTTTTTAAAATCCTTTGAAAACGAGACCTTACATGTTGTTTTTAAACTCTTATGAATTTTTATAGCATAAGCAGTTTTATTCTGATATCTCTTATTACTTGCCTACACTTGTGCTATTATATCTTGTGCAAAATTTGTTTAAAGTATTGTGTAGGTTATATTTTTCCTATTTATTGGCTATCGGACTCTTAAACCATCGAGGTATATTCACTCGTATTTTTCTTAGAACTCGATATTATGTTCATGTCATGTTTATGCACATATCTTTCAAAATATTTCATTTCAACCCCTTAAGTGCCTCTAAATGATTTTTGTAAATTTTTCTTAAAAGGGCACTACTCGTTAAATCTCGTATAAGTGTTTTCTCGAAACTCATATTTGTTAGATTTAGTCCATAATTATCTTTTTGCAAAGTTTTAAAACCGTTGGGTGAAAAATCGAATTTTGAAAAATCTGGAGAATGAAAAATTGCACTGGGACGGTCAAGGCAGGGTCGACCGGTGGCCCTGCACGTCGATCGGTCGCACCCCACCTCGACCGGTCGCCCAGGCAAAAATTTTGGGTTTAATATCGTCTGTCTTCTCTTTCAAAACAGAACACAGAATTCCTCAAACCCTCGACCCTGCGCGAATATTTCCCCCTTTCTCTAAAATCTTCAATTCTTCATCAATCTTTGTGATTTTTGTTGCTAATCCACTTCTTTTTGCAAGAATTTTACATATATGGCACCTCCAAGAAATTATATCGGTCAAATCCCACCTCCAGCGTAGAGGGGGTTCGAGAAATCGGCAAGAAGAAGCCGAACAAAGGGATATTCGAGCTACCCAAAGGAATGTGGCTCGAAGAACGTGACGATATTCAAAACCCGGTACTATCAATCCTCAAATTGCGAACTCAGCGGGGACGATTTCATTCAACAATTGTCATTGGGCAAAAAGTAAGAAACCTTTTATACCTCAAGCTCCTCGCTCTAGTAATGTTTTAGATTTTATCAACAAATTTGCGGAGTGGTACTATGAAAATTTGAACATGGGTGCAAAAACGTTAGCTCGTACGAAGATTTGTCGATTTAATTCGTTTACAAATGAATATCCTTCTATTAGAGGATTCTTTGAAGAGGATGGGTGGATGTACTTATGGGAGCATCCTTATGCTTTATATGATGATGATATAATTTTTCATTTTTATGCCAATATGTGGATTGAATATGATGCTCAAAGGAAGCCTCTTGCTTTGAATTCGTTTGTAAGGGGTCGTCATTTAGGTGGACTCCAAATGAAATTTGTCGCCTTTTACATGTTAGAGAAGGTGGCTGGGACTATTTCTCTTGTGCTATTTGGAATGATGAGATGTTGGGAGTGTCTATGAGAGAAGTCAAGACTTATTTGAGCGTATGGCCAAAGTATTCATTGTTGGCGATGACTCTTGAGCACCGGATTATATCCATTATTGTCGCCTATTGCATATGTGGAAAAGCAATGAAAAATGCCTAGCAACATGGATTATTTTTTAACTTATAAGATTGTTAGAAGGGAACCGCTTAACTTTGGCGTTATTCTTATTCAATGTCTAATGAGTCTATTACTCGAGGAAATAAGAAGTTTGTTATGGGCAATTGTATTTGTAAACTTCTTATACAATCGGGACTACCGCCGTCGAAGTGTAATTCGGAGGTATTTCAAAATGACTTTGACATTGATAACATCTCCCAAATGGTCACTATGCGCAAAAACATGGACATCCGACCAACTAAAATGGCTAGAGGAAGAGGCCAAGATTCCCCAGATCCAAACGACTTCTTTGATGATGCTGAGGCCGTGAGATTGGCGGAGGAAGGCGAACCGAGCAATCCGGAGGGTAATACCGGTGCTCAACCGTCCATGAGGTACACCCAAGCCGAGTACGATGATTTAAGAACATTTCATGAAGCTAGGTATGAGGCTTTGGAGCAAAAGACCTCCAAAATGCAAAAATCAATCGGCAAGTTGAAGATATTCATCAAAGATCTTATTCCCGGAACTTGCTTCTCTTCGGACAAGGAATAATGTCCCCACCCCTTTATTCTTTTAGCATTTTCTCTTGTTCATGTTGTTTTGTAGTTTTATGAACTCTTGTAAAACTCTAAATTGCACTAATGAGATTTGTTTGTTTTCTTGAAAGGGTTAAAATAGCAAGTTGGAAATGGCCTTTTGGTTGAACTTGGTATTGATGGGGTATTTGATGGTAAAAATACTCTAGTTTGGCATTGTTTGATTATTGGTATGAAGTACTTGATGGTAAAAGTGTTTCTCTTAATTTTTGATGCTTTGATCATTTTAATGAATGATTTGGGACATTTGTAATGTCTTATTTGTATGCACTACTTGACGACTCTTTAATTTTTGCTTGGTGGCATTCGTAATGCCTTGATCTCTTATTTGGCTATAAATTATCTCAATTGGGTTGAACCTTGAGAATTTACTTTGTTTAGGCCTTTTATTTGTTGGATATATGTTGAAAATTTGTTTTTGGTGATGATATGAAAAACTTGGCTTAATTTGTTTTGCAAGGGCTATATACATTTTCTTCAAACTTTGACGCCCGCCAAGTGTTCGATAAAATATTTCAATGAAAGACTCATCACCTACATGATTCTCTTATTTTCAAATGTCTTAAAATCTTATTGGGATCATGTTTTTTGGCTAACAAAATGAGCTTATGGATTTCTTATGATACATCTCTCCCATTTTTTTTTTGGATTCTAAGCTTAATTCTTTCAATGGTTGATAAATCGTATTGTTGGCACACTTTGATAAACTTGTATGATGTTTTTATCATCCTAACATTCTTTTTGATGATTCCAAAGGGAGAAACAGAAATTGGCTCATTAGCTCAAAGAAGCTAATAAAAGCTTGTTATAAAAGCTATAAGCTATAGCTCTTAAAAGCCATAAGTTGTGAATTATTTTTAGTCCAATTGTTGCTTGATGGACTTATATACTTGTCTAATGATGTTTTGTTTGACAGGGGAGCTTATAAGCTCTTGAACAATATGTAAAAGCTAAGCTTTTACATTATTCTTGATGTGCTTGTTGACAGGGGGAGCTTGTGCTTATTATTGAATATATTTACTCCCTTACTTGGTTACTTATGTATTTTGGAAATTTTGGTTGCTTCCAAACGGTTAGATGTTTTTTTCCGGAAAATCGTTTTTAAAATTGTCCTCCTAATATTTCTAAAAATTGTTTTGGTTTTTAATCATCAAAAAGGGGAGATTGTTTGATACATGTTTTTATCTTAATTTTGATGATTTTATTTTTAAACCAAAACAATATTTTTAATTGTTGTCCAAATACTCCTAAATGACTTAAAATGTTTTTAATATTTTTCGAAGTATTTCTTCAAGTTTTATTTCAGATAAAATTGGACAACACTTTTAATGATTTTATGTCAATAGGTTTTTACATTGAAACAATATTTCTAAATGTTGTCCTAATACTCCCGATTGCTCTAAAATGCTTTTACTATTTTTTGGAGTATTTATTGGAATTTATATCGGACAACACTTTTTGTTAATGTGTTATTTCATCAAAACTATATTTCTAATGTTGTCCTAAATACTCCGATCGGTTTAAAATATTTTTACGAATTTTTGGAGTATTTCTTGAGGTTTATTTTCGACAAAAATCGGACAACATTTCATTTAGGAGGTCGTTGGTCAACCAAAGAGGCGACTGTGCACTGGGAACGAGTTTCTTAAAACAGAACTCGCGGAACTATCAAATCCAGTCGGGGTGACCGGTCACCGTGGTGGCGACGGTCGCACCCTAGGGCGACCCGATCGTGGTGAAGCGACCGGCCGCACCTAGGCGGCCGGTCGACCCCCTTTGACCGGTCACCCGTGTAAATTTTGCTATGTTCTTTTTCTAATCTTATCGATCTTGCGACGTCGTCTAATGTTTGTGAAGAAATTCTAACCATTGTGAAGCGAGACAACTTTTCCTTAATTTGTGGGATTGATTTCTACAACTATAATCTTGATTTTAATTGCAATTTTTTTGTAGATATCAGATTCCAAGAGAGCCTATCAAGTATCAATCATCTCCTATAAATAGAGGAAGTTTTGAAGCACAACATGAGGAGAGAACAACACAACACAACAAGATATACTCAAACAAACACTTGGTCTTATATTGTCATTATTCTTTTGTAATTTGCCTAGCTTATCACTTTCACATTCTTGAGGTTTAGGCTATTCTTGATTACACTTGCACTCAATTGTATAATTCATTATCGAGTTGTAATCTTGATTTTTGGGTTATCATTCAACACAAGATATCCTTGTGAGTGTTCTGTGGTAAGAACACACTTGGGTGATCTAGGTGTTAGGTATGAGAAGATTGTGGTAATCTTCTTGTTGAGGTGTTGAAGAATTTGGTATTCTTCAAGGTTGAAGATTGTGGTAATCTTCACAAGGTCTTTGTTGGAGATTGTGGTAATCTTCAAGAGAGATTGTGGTAATCTCAAAGGTGGTGTTGAAGAAGAGTGTGGTGCTCTTGAGGTGTTGTTGTAAGTTGGTGTTGTATTAATTTTGGTAATTAATAAAATCTTTTCCTTTTTGAAATCCATCTCGGATATACTCGGGTGGTAGAGGATTAGGCCCTAGGTGGGTTGAACCTCTATAAATCGCGTGTGTTGTTTACATTTCGCACCTTTATTATTGTCTTTGAGCATTCGGTTCTAAAAAAAAGGTAAAATCGAAAAGATGGAGATAATCTATTCACCCCCCTCCTCTAGATTATCGTAGCCGCTTGACTTGAGAAAATACCGTTGCATTATATTTGCAAACCTTTACATAAATAACCCTTACATAATTATTGAAATCAACAATGTTTTAGCTCATTAATTTTTTAGTAAAATACTGAGATAGTAAGGAAGGGAACACACGCACTCGTATGTAAAGATCGAAACACAAACTCACCGTGAGGGAGAGACGGATCTACATACCCCTTACGGGGTAACCTTAATTTTTTAATTTATTATTTCTCTTTTTGTTTTACTATTTGTTATCTTTTCTATTTAATATTTTTTACTAGTTATTATTTTTTTATACTATTTATTGATCATTAGGTTAAAAATATCAAAGTGTGCATTGTAGAAAATTTCAAAAATAACAAAGTGTGTCCCCATTTGTAGAAATTTGGATCCGTCATCTCGTGGGGGCATGACATTTTTCTTTTTCTTGTGTTTTTTTACCTTTTAAAGCTATTAATTAGGTTAAAAAGACAAAAGGTGCCGCCATTAACTTTTTTCTAATGTAGTTTATGATTGTATATTTTTTTGATGTGAATAAATGCATTTAATTTTGCATCCAATGTAATTTTTTTGGATCCATCCCTAAGTCGTACGAGATCGAAGCAGGGATTGATGTGATATCACTATTTTATTCAAGTCTTCGAGATGGGCGTCTCCGAGCTAGAAATCAACGATTGAGTTGGGTCACTATCTGCAACACAGAAAGTATTGGGGCGTCGGGATTATCCCAGTAAAAACCCTCCGATGCTCAAATCAGATCAAAGAACTAGAAAGTAATCTGAATTCACAAGACTAGAGAGTTATGACAAATTTCATACCTTTGTAAATTGTAATGAGATTGTGTGTGGTATATATAGTTTTTTTCCATAATGAGTTGTTATCTCGTGTACAAACCATATATGGTCGGTCCCATTGGAGGATATATAGGTTTTGACAAAACTCATGTTAGACGGTCTAAAGGGTCAAAATCGGTTAGACGGATCCCAAAATTGACCCGGTGATATTTTATAATATCAGGCAATGGCATAGAATCGGTAGGACCCTGAAATGCATTAGTTTTTCCTCGGAAAAGTATTAGTAGTTCTCTCAAGAGTATTTTAGTAGTTATTCTGAAAAATATTAACTTTTTTTCTCAAAGTATTAGTAGCCCCTCTAAAACGTATTAGAAGGTACCCTGAAAAGTATTATTTTATGCCACTAAAGTTTTTAATAATCCCCTCTGAAAAGTATTAGTTTTTACCCAAAAAAATATTAGTAAATTCTTCGAAAAGTATTAGTTTTTCCCTCTAAAAAGTTTTATTTGTCCCCTTGAAAATTATTTAGTAGTCCCCACTAAAAATATTACTTTTTCCCGAAAAATACTAGTAGCCCCACCGAGAGGAGACACCGCTCATAGGTTTTTTTAATTTCGCTAAACAATTAAAAGTTTCTAATTTGGAGTAGCAAGGTGGCGGCCATGCCAACAATCTAACTTTTTTTTAATTTTGCGGCCAAAATTGTCCTATGTGTGTCAATTGTTTTAAATTAAAATTCTAAATTGCAAATTGGAAAAATAAAAGTCCTAAAATATCATCACCTTAAAGTTACAAGAGCAAGTTTACAATTAAGCCTATTAAGTTTATATACTTTATTGATTATCCTAATTTATATCTTTATAAGTTTTATAAGCACGATAAACTTTATTAATTATTTCTAAGTATACTAGTAGACTTACAAAGTTCATATTTTAATTGACTATTTTTGAGAATTAATTGTGTGTATATATATATATATATATATTAACATTTAGTATACTATTTTATACTTATAAGTTTAGTATACTTTGAATATATAAACTAAATAATTATCAATTTTTTATTGCTTGAAATTTGAGAGAGCATAGATGTTTTGGTGGAGAAAATACTTTCAAATGAGATCATGTTTATAATATAATAATAACTAATTAAAACATACCTCTCTCTCTTTTTTTCTCTCTAAACCCTAGTCGCTCTCTTCCATCTTTTTCATTCCTTTCTTTCCTCGTTCTCCTGTGGAGGATGGAGGAAGTAATTTTCCTTGATTTTACTATAAATAAATTTGTCATCAATATATGACTTTATTTGTCCCCAATAAGTGACTTTTATTTATCCCAAATATGTGTTTTTTTTTCCAATGAATAAGTTTATCCCATGTGTGGAATTTTTTCAGAAGGTCAGATGAGCCATTATCTAACGATACGTGATAGAAGCGAGATCATCTTTGGTACGTGTTTTGCCCATCACCTCCGTAGCGAAGTTATGATTCTACAGATCTATTTATGTTTAAAGTTTTTCTTTTAGATTTGTATATGTTTATGATCATGTAGGGCTTCCAGCTATTTTCATAGTTTATTATGATTAATGAATGAAATTCATTTGATTAAAAAAAATGAGATCATATTTATAGACATTTTTTTTCAAAATTTTAAAAAATAAAATATAGAAAAATGATGAATTGATGATCTTACCGTTGGCTAGCAGGCTAGGTAATATTACCGTTGGCCGAAGCTTAATCAGGCAGAGTGGTTATGGGCTGGGCGTGAATGGGAAGGGGGTTACTGGGCTGGGCCTCTTTAGGGTGCTGGGTGGATGGGATATAAGATATGTATATCCCATAAACGTATTTTCCCCAGTTCAAACGTGCTCATAAGGTGTTAATTTGGGCAACATATGTATATCGCGATACTATAGTTTTTGGCCAAGTTACTTCATGAAACATGAATTGATAGCTTGGAGTAGGTGTTCGATATACCCAGTTTGATTTTGAACTATATATTTCATAATCAGTTATAATGGATTGGAAATCCAATGATTTTGGGCCAATGGTCAATCCGTCGAGTGAGTGAAGCTCTTGACTTATCTTTAGAGGTTAATGGTTTGAGTTCTAACACGCGATGGTGGAACAATTAATATTGGGTTTCAAGCGTCTTGATAGAAGGGAGCCGAGTTAGTATCCGACACAACACGATAACTTAGGACATAAACCCGAAATTCTTGAGAGAAATCCGGACAAAAACACGACTAACACGAACCCGACACGATGTTACCAATTTGTCTAAAACGTAGTAACTTTAAATTTTTATTAACTTTGTAAAGATTTTAAGCATAATCCGAAATCAATCGAAACCAAACATGAACCCGATTCGACGACTGACTTGTCACCCCTAAGTCAACATGAAGAATCACTTAGGGACGACTCGCTGCTTGGTAGTTGACCTGAGAGCCATTGTACATTTTTCTGGGGTAACATGGGGACATTTTAAGGGACCGGAGTTGTTTTCTGTTTCCCTAAAAAAATTAGTCACGTGGAATATAGAACCTCGATATATATAAAAAAAAAAACTGATGACTTGAGTATCAACACAGTATGAACTATGATGATTCATTATAATTTATCTAATAATAATTTATTTTTAAAAAATATATTTAAATATCATTTTTAGTACATATCGTGGGACTCATGTAAACCTAACAAAAGCTTAGTGAACCAAGCTATGACATTGCTTTTGAAATTTTTAGGTATCACTCGAACTCCCATACCACTACTATCATTAAAAGTTGCTCCGTCAAAATATTAAGATATGTTATATTGTATTATATGTGATTGATTTTTTCTTTTTTTCTTTTGAACATTCTTAATTAGTATTAGTGAGATACAATAAAATATGGATTGGTTAACAACATTAGATATGTTATACTGTAATATATGTGATTGGTTTTTTTTTTTTTTTGGGGGTTGGAGTTTTGTAGTTAGTATTTGTCAGATACGATAAAACATGGATTAGTTAACATTAGGAAAAACAATGACTGATTTCTTGTACATATATTATGTAATCTATTTCATTGTTATCTGTAGCGAAAAGTAATTCAACTAGAGAGTAGGGTTGATAAATCGTTCGTGTTGGACCGTTATCCCGATAACGGCACGACACGATAAGCCCAAACACAAACACGACACGATAAGTTTAACGGGCCTGAAATTTAAGCCCAAGCATGACACGTTAAAAGCACGGAAAACACGGTATGACACGATAAGAAAAATTGTCAAATTTATTTAGGTGAACCTGTTAGGCCCATTTGGCCCGTAAAGCCCGTTAACAAATAAAACTTATGATTTTTTTTATATTCTTTATATTTAATACCTAAAACACATATTCTAATAATTTTTTAATAAAAATAGTCAAGTAAAAATAATCAATTATTATTAACTTACCCATATAAATAATTAATTATTAATAATTAAAAAATTATCGGGCCTTATCGTGCAAGCCCTATGACAATTCGATTTTATCGTGCATTATCATGTCAGCCTGATAACGGCCCGAACCCGATAAGCCTCAGCCCAAACCCTATAATTTCGTGCTGTGTTCGAGTCGGTCAATCGTGTCGTGCCTCAAATTGTCACCACTATTGCAGAGCATTATTTCTTCCAAAACTTTATTGTGGCAACTTTATTTTCATCACGATTTTAAAGCAGTTTTATGACTAAGAATTTCATCTTGGCATATATTTTATATAAAGACTTGGGTTACACCGTTTAATGGGTTTTTTTCTGTTAGATGGATCCAACCCGACCCACATATATATATGTATATATATACATATATATATTTGTAATTTCATGCTCCAGTGACATTTTTGTAATATTTTGGGAGGTGTCATAGAGTTTCCGGACCAGTGACATTTTTGTAACATTAGAGGTCATTAAGTTTTTCCGCTGAAAAGTATTAGTAGTACTTCAAAAAAATATTAGTATTAGTCATCAGAAAAGTATTAGTAATCCCATTGAACAATAATTTTAGTAGCCCTCGTGAAAAATATTGATATTTTGCCTCAAAAGTATTAATAATCCACCTAAATGTATTAATTGTATCCTTGAAAAGTATTAGGCAATGACGTAATACTAGGTAATCATAAGAAGTATTAGATTTTCCGTTGAAAAATATTAGCAATCCCTTGGAAAAATATTGGTAATCCCCTGGAAAAAGTATTTGTAATCTTTAGAGCAGTTTTTTAAGTAATCCTCATGAAAAGTATTATTTTTCCCGCAAGAGTATTAGTATTCTCCTTAAAATGTATTAATAAATTTATTGGAAAGTATTAGATTTTTCGATTAAAGGTATTTTAGTATTTCTTCTGAAAAATATTAGTAGTCCTCGCAAAAAATATTAGTATTCCTCCTAAAAAGTATTAGCAACGTCCAACAGATGTTATTGTTATGGTGTTAGTAGTTGTGCGGGTCAATAAATAGATTGATCGCGGACTGGGTATTTGGATCCGTCTAACGGATTGATGGTCCGACAGGAGACTACCCATATATTTTATATAACTACTTTGATTATTGATGGGGTAAAATAGACTTTTAATTAGCGTCAATTTATTTTGGATTCGTATTCTAATTTTTCGAACTTGAATATCATATATGAATTCGAATACCAAATTGAGTCAAAAAATGCGCTTCTTTTAAACCCCTAAATCCTAATATAAACCATGAGGCTTTAGTATTCCGTTAATTAAAATTAATTCGATTGCGGTCAAAATAAAAGAAGTACGAGATGACATTCCCCCAACTATTTATTTAGTTATTAATTACTTATCATTTAAAGAACGAGGATAGAAACATCAGCGGGGGAAATAGTTCTGATTTTGATTAAGACAGAGACAAGTCCACAAAATACAAATAAATTAAAAAGAGCTGCATTTTTTTTAGGGTCAATCCCATTATTTTCATTTTCCAGGCTTTTTTTGACACGGTATTGGCTGTAACATTGCAAACAACAGTAAGTATTGAGTTGGGACTTGGGAGTTACAACTTTCCCACTTCTAACGTTGTTTAATATTAATTAATGCTAATTAACTCGAGAATATTAGGAAACCTGTAAGTCATTTGTGCATTTTTGTGATTTATATGAGGCAGGTTTACGAGGGTCCATAGCTCTCTCCTAGGTGTATTCTCGCGGTTTACATGGTCGATTCACGAGAGGCCGGAAATTGCCTCTCCCCGATGTATTCTCGTCTTTCATGTGACAATTCCCGAAAGGCCGAGTTATTTTAAAACTAGTCATGTGTGAACATAAAATCTCTGTTATTAAAAAATGCTATTTAACAATCACAAAATAAGAGATATGGGTGTCTTTGAATTGAGGAAGACAAAAATTAACAGATATGGGTGTCACAAATAATGAGTTTGGCGAATATTTGGGAAATTCAATTCAAAAAGAATGGAATACTTGAAAATTAATAATATTATAGGAACCTAGAGGTGGTGTCAGTAGGGTCTCCATTCAAAAGCAACCTTTTAACTTGCTATATCTAATGAAATAAAAGTTTTTTCTTAACAAATTTAACTTTTGGTCATAATAATAAGTTGGAAAAACAATCAAAATTTTGATTACTGAACCAATCAATCCAAAATTCCTTTATTTATCATCATTTCCTTCGTTTTTTTCTACCTTGCTAAAAGGTAACAACCAAAAGATGTTAAGACTTATTATTATTATTTTTCTGGATAAAATGTTAAGACTTAAATCTTGTTAGACAATATTTGAAGTTCGAACCCATTTTAATAGTGTTATTATTGCACTCAAGCCAAGCACAATAATTATTTTCTGACAAACAAGCACGATAATTAAATAACTTCTAATATCTATCTGTCGACTCATGTGCTAAGTAAATAATTCAATCGTTTTCATTAGCATTATATTTAGGAATGAGCTCATAATAATATTGTATAAAATTTGATAAGTAAAAACTAGTTCTATTTTTTATATAAGAATATAGTAATTCAACATTAAGAGCAACATTTTTATTTAAATTAATGAGTAATTTAAAAAGTCACATATAATTATATATCGTGTTCTAAAAAACAAGAACGCTAAAGCTGTAGTTGGGTGATAGGCGAGTCTGCAGCGCTTGTTAACTTTGTCGGGGTTAGGCGGGCGCCATCGGAAAAACAACAGCCAAACAAAAGGAGCATAACGTCTGTTAGCGGTAATAGATCTTTGGACGGAGATTTTTAAAACAATGCATATATATATTTGGTGAAATAAAGCTTTATATTTTTTTAAGAACACAGGAACATAATTATGACAGAGTAAGCAATAATTGTTCACGCGTAAAAGAATTGAATAAAAAAAAGAAATATAACATGAAAATAATTTATATGTAAAAATGTTAAAACAGTTTTAATGGGATCACCAGACCATCGCCACAAAGAGGACTGCGCCTCCAAAAAAAAGTCCAAAGTCCCGCATTTCTCTCTCCTCCACAAGAAAACACACACACAGACACACACACAGTGAGAGAGAACATTGGGGTGAGAGTGAGTGGAACAGAATAGAGAATCGAATCGAGAGTGTAGGAGAAAAAGAAGGTCCGAAGAGAAAGTGGCCTTTTTTAGTCTGTGTTTTGGAGTTAGTTATATGGGGGGAGGGACGTTCGTGGATGGTGTTCGTCGCTGGTTTCAACGTAAACCAACATCTGTCACTAATACCTCTTTTGCTTCTTCCAATATTAGTAATGACAATGAGCAACACCCGCATGCAGTTTTGAGGGATAAACAAGAACACGAGGACGGGTTTACGATTGTTGAAGACTTTGATATTTCGGGACTCAATTTAATCAAGGTCCCTAAGCGGGTTTATTTCCCTATTTCGGTTTCATCCATGGATTCCCAGAAAAAGGTTGAATATTTTTGGCTTTTTCTTAGTTTTTCTTTTATGGGCCCTTTTGTTTTGTTGTTTGATCTTTTGCTTTGTGGGTTTCCTTTTTTGATAGGCATTGTGTAGATCTGTGTTCGATTTCTTGAGTTATTTTTGATTGTGTTTGATGATCTGATGTTCTCTTCAATTTGGTTATTGATTCTTGGTTTGATAGTGGGGATTACGGTCTGTATGATCTGATCCAGGAAATTAGGAGTTTATATTTATTTTTTTGGAAGCTTTCGTTTGTTGTCCGAAATGTGAATCAATCTAGGTGGCTGATTTTTTCGAATCGTTGAAAAAATTAGGTAAGAAGATTTGATGGGATGGATGGGAATTGAGAACTGTCCCAGTTGGCAGTTCAAGTTCATGTTATTAGCCTTTTCAATCTCGTTTCTCTAATGTGTTAAATGAATTTTTTTGCTGTGGTTTTGTACTGTATGAGCTGCACCTATTTGATAGACACCATTTAAGAATGTTCTATTGGTTTTGCATTCAACAAATCATCACAAAGCCAAATGGAAAATTGTCTTTGCATATTGCGTTTTCTTGATTGGGAAATAGACCTTGACGAACAGAGCTTTGGGCATGAGATGCATTATCTTTTTATTGTCTATCATTTACTGCAAAAGAAAATAGAACCAAAAAAAAAAAAGAAGGATGGGGTGCTCCTATTTGGCAACAATTTCATGTTATTGTTTGAGGAATGCACAAAGGTTCTAATCGAGTGTTTTTCTTTTGACAGAGTAATTTGGAAACTGAGTTCTTCACAGAGTATGGGGAGGCAAGTAGGTATCAGGTCCAAGAAGTTGTAGGCAAAGGTAGTTATGGTGTTGTAGGGTCTGCAATTGATACCCATACTGGAGAAAGAGTTGCAATAAAAAGATCAATGACGTATTCGAGCATGTTTCTGATGCCACACGAATTCTCAGAGAAATCAAGCTCCTTCGGCTGCTTCGCCATCCCGATATTGTTGAAATAAAACATATAATGCTTCCACCTTCTCGGAGGGAATTTCGAGATATCTATGTTGTTTTTGAATTGATGGAATCTGATCTTCATCAAGTGATCAAGGCAAATGATGACCTAACACCTGAGCATTATCAATTTTTCCTATACCAGCTCCTGCGTGGCTTGAAGTATATTCACACAGGTCTCATTGTTCTTAAGATTCATCTTGACGCTTCACAACCATTATTGTTATTTCTATCCTTAGGAGAGGAAACACTTTTGACTCTATTGACATTTATATTTCTTTCTGTTCAGCGAATGTGTTTCACCGAGATTTAAAACCAAAGAATATACTTGCTAATGCTGACTGTAAGTTGAAGATCTGTGATTTTGGTCTGGCACGTGTGTCATTTAATGATGCCCCATCTGCAATATTTTGGACTGTAAGTTTTACTTCGTTGGAGTGTTTGTAGTTCAAGTCACTCTGATATGTAGTTTTGAGCTTCCTAACCTTTTGATTTTGGTTTACATTTGTTAAAGGATTATGTTGCAACTCGGTGGTATCGTGCTCCTGAGTTATGTGGTTCCTTTTTCTCTAAAGTAAGCCAATGTTTCTGCTGAGGTCTCAGTGCCTTCTTTTATCTTCATAAAATGTCCTGTTGCTAATATGACACTTGCCCTCATGGGACTTACATGCCTTTATTGGTTTTGTTATATATGATATTTGCATTGGTCCTTAAACTTCCGTCACCCTTTTCTTGAGTCTGGGGATGGGGAACAGAAGTTATTCAATATTATTTTAGTCTTTTGGAGAGTAGAGGATGCTATTTCATATATGTACTTGCTGCCTAATTTTTCTTAGTCTGTAATGTTTAAACTCCTGCATATAGAACTTTGCTGACTTGTTCTTGTTAAGGTGTAACCTTAATATCGAAAGGTCTATCATCTATCTTGCAATCTAGTTCTGGTTTTAACTTCAAATGTACATGTAAAGTGCACGACTCAAAGAATTTTAGTGTCTAGTTGCATGGTAGGCTTACTAGGGAAATGAGTAGAGAATTTTTATAAAATGAACATGTTTAGTCCATCAAGTAGCAATGCATGCTATGCTAGTGGGTAGCATAGAAAACTAATTGAATAAGTGTACTATAGGCTACTAAAGTTATGCTGAAGTTAACATTGGCCCAATTTTTCCCGTTTATTATTACTTCTGAGTTACCAATGTCTAGAGCAATGTGATATTTATTGGTGGCATACTACTGTTCTTACTTCATAAAGTTTGTATGATTTTCTTGTTTGCAGTACACTCCTGCAATTGATATTTGGAGTATTGGATGCATATTTGCTGAGATGCTCACTGGAAAGCCATTGTTCCCTGGGAAAAATGTGGTGCACCAGTTAGATTTAATGACAGATTTGCTTGGCACGCCTCCTCCTGAATCTATTGCAAGGGTTAGTTAATTAATTCGGATTTACTTATTTATTTTCAATTCGGTTCTCGTCCTTTCTAAAGAAATGCTTTCTACATTACTTTAGTTAATAGTGATTAAAGATGCTACTAATGAAAAGCTCTATGTTTCATTTTCCTTGTGGCTTAACCTTTGTAACGTTATTTCATTTCACATTATAATGGCAGATCAGAAATGAAAAGGCGAGGAGATACCTCAGCAGTATGCGGAAAAAACAGCCTGTTCCATTTGTGCAGAAATTTCCCAATGCCGATCCTTTGGCTCTTCACTTACTGGAGAAGCTTCTCGCATTTGATCCTAAAGATAGACCAACTGCTGAAGAAGTAATATACAATGGCCTATAGGTTTATCATTTTTTATAATGATGTTTGGTATTTAGTAAAAACATTTATGGATGGTTATGTTTACAGGCATTGGCTGATCCTTACTTTCATGGGCTAGCAAATGTGGATCGCGAACCATCCACTCAACCCATATCGAAGCTTGAGTTTGAATTTGAGAGGAGAAAACTGGCTAAAGATGACGTTCGAGAGCTGATTTATAGAGAGGTAGGCCTTCCAGCATAATATTTCGTTCTGAAGCATGGTTTCTTGTATTTGTCGACTCTTTCTTATTCTGGGCACTTTATTCCAAGCAAACAGATTCTAGAGTATCATCCTCAGATGCTCCAGGAATATCTACGCGGTGGAGAACAGACTAGTGGCTTTATGTACCCAAGGTTAGGCCAGTTGTGCATGTTAGATTGACTACACTTTTTTCCTTTTCGTACCAGTAACATGCTATTAATATCTATAAGCATTAGGTGGTTAGAGATAGGTATTACATGGTATGTTGTTTTGAAGTTTTTTGATAGCATTATGGTATACCATTTGTTCGGTCATTATTTGACTGGTCTTTCATTTTACCTCGAATAATGTATTCAGCTTTTGGTTACTTGAAGTTCTTCTCATCTATATGGTAAACATTTAAAAGTCAACAAATTCCGGAAGACTGTCTACTTGTTATTCCTAATTATCATCATCAACCATTGAGATTTGTGATACACTGACCCTTTTTTTTATCATTTTATGTATTTTAGTGGCGTTGATCGGTTCAAGCGACAGTTTGCCCATCTTGAAGAGCACTATGGTAAAGGTGAAAGAAGCACTCCTTTACAAAGGCAGCATGCTTCATTGCCTAGGTATGTGCTGATGCAGATAGTGACTCTTTCTTGACATGTTTTATAAGTTGGCAGCTGAGCAGCTTTATAATTATTGCCGGATTTTCACAATAAAGTTATTATTATATACATCCAGGTCTTAGTTATACTATATTGCACATAACTGGTTTTACCATTGCTGCTGAAACCAGCGAGATATTGAAATGATAAATCTGGGGGAAATTAAGTACAAAAAACTGCATTGGTGAGATCTTGAATGATGTTTGGTTTCATTCTTATTTGTCTAGTTAAATGGTTAGTGATTCGTTAGTTGCAGAACAGATGAATGATTTCTGGCTCTTTTATAGGCCACGAAGGCATTCTGGTCGTTGAATAATTGATCTTTTGAATGTTTTGATTTTATATTAAGCATTTTCATTGTTAGGTGTTGCTCTTGATGTGAACAGTGTCGTAAAAATCGGCCTAGGCGCCCCTAGGCTGATCCAATTTTGCTAAAATCGCCCAAAAAAAATCGTTGAGGCCAAAAATCGGCCAAAAATGGTAAAAACAAAAAAAAAAGAGAGGAAAACAATACTATTTCTAGGCGCCGCCTAAGCGAGCTAGCTAGGCGCTGGGCCACCGCCTAACTAGCACCTAACGATTTCTACAACCTTGGATGTGAAACAGCTTTTCTGCTGCATTATCTGTATCTGTAGCCTCTTTTGATTTTATAATATAGCAATTTTCCTTCTTCAGTTAGATGCGATAACTTGAAACAATCGATTTTCTAGCGTGTTTGGAACCATGAAGTCGTGCATTTTCATAACAATGTTGGTCTCTTGAAGATATTTCTATGTTTCAGGAGTGAGATCATTGTATCTAGTTGCATAAAATTGGTATATATTTGTCACGCTACAGTTCAAGTCATATTTTGCTGAAGTTGAAGTCGTGGATCCAATTCTTACAATAAATCAATACACTCATGTCTATGTTTCTTTTAATCTTAAAGAACAAAAAGGATACAAATGTGACTTTCAGTTCATGTTTGTTATGCTAGAGCTTACTACTTTTGCCTGCTATACGTATTAGTATCTAACCGTCTTCTACTGTGCCTGCAGAGAGCGGGTCCCTGCACCCAAAGATGATGAAGTTAAAGATAATGATTTTGAAAAGCGAACTTCATCTTTTGTTGCTACAACTCTCGAGAGCCCCCCACGGGAAGGTGAAGGATCGGAAAATATGAACGGAAACTATAGTGCTCGTAGCTTGTTAAAGAGTGCAAGTATCAGCGCTTCAAAATGTATAGGTGTTAAACAAAAAAAAGATACAGAGGTACGTTTGTTGCATTTTACGTTCCATCGTAGTTTTTCTTTTATCTTTGACAACAATACTGTGGTTAAGGTTGGGTGGCAACTCAGAAATAGTAAAAGTTCGATGAAAACAAGCATAAAAAAATAGGGATAATTACAAAAACTACCCCCGAGGTTTGGGTTAAAATTACAAAAAACCCATAAGTTTGTGAAAATTACAAAAAACCTCTTGAAGATGGTTTGATTCTGTATTACATTTTACCCCCTTCATGAGCAAAAACATTTCAAACTCCCCTCTTACATTTTTGTAAAAATATTACAATTAATCCAAACTTCCAGGGTAGTTTTTGTACCTACCCCTAAAAATATTTTCTTAGGGATAATTACAAAAACACCCCTGAGGTTTAGGCTAATTACAAAAAAACCCAGAAATGTTTTCAAATTACAAAAAAATCCTTAAGGTTTGATTCCATCTTACATTTTCTCCCTTCATAAACAACAAACATTTCCAAAAACACCATGATATTTCTACAAATATTATAGTTAACCCCTTAAATTTAAGGCATAATCAAACCTGAGGGGGCTTTTCGTAATTTTTGAAACATCTCTGGGTTTTTCTGTAATTAGCCCAAATCTCAGGGGGTCTTTTGTAATTATGCCTATTTTCTTATGGATATCTTGTGTTGGTTGAAAGTTTTTTTCACGAGTAATTTGATTCCACACGTTCTCAAATTTTCGTTCTTTGTTTGACAGGAAGAACCGATCGAAGAGCACAAAGAAGAGGTTGATGGGTTGACAGAGAAAGTTGCTGCTCTCCACACTTGATTTCTACAGTCCAATGGTAAATGGTGCTATACCGTTGGATCATTTTTTACTGCCGTTATGTGGATCTACTACCGGTGTTCTTTGGCATACATACGGCATTATAGATCTTTTACATTCGCTCGACTTTAATTGCAGCCGTATTTATATATAGTATTTATAGATTAGGAAAGGAGAATCGATTTAAATCATTCGGACCGATCAGTTGATGGGAGAACTAAATGCATTTGCCGATTTGTTGTACAAAAAGTGACACTGTATCATTTTCTTCGGATGTCTGTGTATTATAAAAGCATCTGTGACATGATGTAGCTCACGACATATTTGGTTGATTACCACTTTAGTTAGTGGACTACTTGTTGTCATTACTTTTTAGGGGTAATTACAAAAACTATCCCTAGGTTTTAGTCTAATTACAAAAAACTCCATTTATCTTTCAAAATCACACACACGCGCATATATATACATATCCGTGAAGTGCTACAAAACCCCCCATTGAGGTTTGTATTTACTTGAAAAATATTTGCCTCATAAGGTGCAATTTGTAAAATAGAAACAAATGTTAAGGACTTATTTGCAATTTTAAAAGTTTTTTTTTTAATTAGGCTAAATCTCAGAGGTAGATTTTGTAATTATCCATTACTTTCCATTAGTGTGCAATTCTGTTAGTTAGATACGGGACGTGAAAAATTTGATTTAATATGTAGGAGTATATTATAAATATTTTTTAAAGTTACGGTGAAAAATTGGCAAAAAATATGGAAATATTTAATATACGGACTCAGACATACGAGAATAACACGAATATAAAATAATTATTCGGCAGCAGTATTAAATTATAACATAAATTAAAAATAATTATTTAATAATAACTAGTTTCCTTTTAGTAAATTGTAGTTTACTAGTTTATACTTGGATTATATAAAATTTAATATATAGTTTTTATATTATATTAAATTATAACTTAACATAAATCCAAGATAATTATGTAATAATAATTCATATATTTATATCTTATTAATATTCTTATTTAATATTTTTCTAATATTTGATTATACTTATAAATAAATTTTGAATGCTTTTTAGAATTATTTGAATATTATAAAAATATTCAGGAAAATTTTCGTCCTGCAAAACGGTGGGTAAGTGCATTAGTCTTTAAGAAAATGCCAAAATTAATTACACAGATTTAGTGACAACTGGGAAACCGATATTGCCACAATATTAATTAATGAGTACATATTTTATTTTCTCCTGAATTGGCCCTTTATTAAATACAGATTCCTTGCATTATCTGTCTAATTTTCAACATACTAGTTTTGAAAATAAGTGCCCGCGGGAGGATTTTCATTTCAACACTTAACTAAAATGCAATTTTCATTCAAAATCACATTTAATTGCACCTGCTTCTTTTGTCTCACACAGATCAGATTTGGATGTCACAATAATAAACATTCACATAATTTGTAATTTGTAATTTGTAATTCTATATTGTCTCTCAAATAACAAAATTTCATCAACACTCACATTTTCTCCTGAGTTCTTTCCTGTTAATTTTCTAAACAAAACAATAATTTCAAGGTTCAAAATATGGAGGAAATTTGGACGAAAAGAGCAAAAGTTGATGATTTAATCAGTTCTTTACGTGATGATATACTCCACCAAATCATGTCTCTTCTTCCACCAAGGTATGCTGCTAGAACATCAATTTTGTCACACAGATGGGAAAATATTTGGCTATCGTTCCCATCGATCAACTTAGACGAAAGAAAATTCGAAAATCGGGAATTTTTTTGTGCATGTCTGAGAACAACATTGGCACGTCGCAACTTGTCCAATTTGCAAAATCTCAGGTTACGAGTTAAGCTGCCTGGCAACGTTCAATTTTATCGCCATGTTCGCGAATTTTTGGATACATTACTACGAGATGGCAAATTATTGAAGAAGCTAAAAATTAAATTCTCGAATTTTTTCCTTTTCCTCGAACGAGACATTAATGTGCCTTTAGAAATAATTTTTGTTCTCCCGAAAGAAACATTTTTCCTAAGTTCATCTCTTGCTTATCTAAAGGTCGAGGGCTGCATATTCGACGATTTTCGACAAATTGTCAATTTACCTTCACTAAAAACCCTTTGGATGAAAAATGTTGTATTCAAAAATGAAGAGTTTTTGGAGGAATTGATAAATGGTTGTCCTGTTATTGATAAGCTGTCCATATTGCAATGTTTTGGGATTAAAAATATTAGGATTTCTCACCAAACACTCAAAACTCTAGAATTAGGGTTCCGAATCGGTCTTGAATCGTTTGAGCTAAACGTGCCCTGCGTGGAGTGCATTAAGTTTCACGCACTTTTCGACTCAATCAACGAAGATGGACTCGTAAAAATTTTAGGGTACAAAAATTCGAACAAAATCTTGGCTCGAAATCTTGAAACATTGTGTTTGGAGCATTTGATCATCGAACCGGAGGTTTTGCACAATATCATTTTGATCTTCCCTAGCCTTGAGAAATTGTATATGAGCAATTGTGACATTTTAGGGAGATCCCAATTGTGTTCAAATAGTCTAACAACTTTGTGTAAGTCCAAGCGGCTACGATAATCTAGAGGGGGGGTGAATAGATTATCTCCATCTTTTCGATTTCGCCCTCTTTTTTAAAACCGAATGCTCAAATACAATAATAAAGGTGCGGAATATAAACAACACACGTCGATTTAAAGAGGTTCAACCCACCTAGTGGCCTAATCCTCTACCACCCCAAAGATATCCGGATGGATTTCGAAAAGAAAAGAATTTTATTAATTACCAAAATTAATACAAATTCAACTTACAACACCTTGAAGAGCACCACACTCTTCTTCAACACCACTTTTGGAGATTACCACAATCTCCCTTTGAAGATTACCACAATCTTCCTTCAACGGCACCTTGTGAAGATTACCACAATCTTCAACCTTGAAGAATACCAAATTCTTCAACACCTCAATAAGAAGATTACCACAATCTTCTTCACCTATCACCTAGATCATCCAAGTGTGCTCTTACCACAAGAACACTCACAAGGATATCTTGTGTTTGAATGATAACCAAAAAATCAAGATTACAACTCAAGAATGAATATTACAATTTGAGTGCGAAGTGTAATCAAGAAAAGCCTAGACCTCAAAGATGTGAAAGTGATAAGCTAGGCAATTTTACAACAAGAATAATAACAATGGAAGACCAAGTGTTTGCTTGAAGTGTATCTTGTTGTGTTGTATCTCAATTGTTGTATTGGTTGCTCCAAAACTTCCTCTATTTATAGGAGATGATTTGATCAAGCATAGCTCCTCTTGGGGATTGAAAATCTCTGAGAAAAATACAATTAAAATCAAGAATATAGTGTTAGAAATCAATCCCACAATTTTAGGAAATGTGTTTTGTCAAACGGTCATTTTTTTGTCATAATACACGTAGATGCACGGTCGCATTTAAATAAGAGAAAATAAGAACACTTTGAAAATTACAACAGGGGCGACCGGTCGACGAGGCTTCACCGGCCGACCCTATCTCAACCGGTCCCCCTAAGTGTAAAAAAGGAGAAAAGAAGTTCTGCTTTCAACGAAACTTGCAGTGCTGGTCGGCCATTTGACGGCCGACCGGACCGATCGACGCCCAGGATGCCGGCCGACCGCTTGTTTTTCCTTCCGTCTCATTTTTCTGTTTCTAAAAACATCTTCGTGTACGGGTTGCCCTATAGGACTGGTCGACCACGAGATTTAAATGTTGTCCAATTTTTGTCGAAAAATAAAACCCAAGAAATACTCCGAAAATTTAGTAAAAACATTTTAAACCAATCGAGAGTATTTAGACAACATTTAGGAACCTTGTTTAGGAGTAAAAAGTCCATTGATATAAAATCATTAAAAGTGTTGTCCATTATTATCAAAAATAAACTTGAGGAAATACTCCGGAAAATATTAAAACCATTTTAAATCATTTAGGAGTATTTGGACAACCTTTAAAAGCATTGTTTTGGTGACAAAATAAAATCATCAAAATTAAGATAAAAACATGTATCAAACACTTTGGAGATGATTGGTTGTCTTTTGGTACAAGGACTTGACATTAGGGCACCTAACCTTAATACCATTACATATTTACATAATCCCCATGGAGCCCAATTGGACTATAATATGACATTCATGTATGTAAGAAATATGGTTTTGGATAGTATAGAAATGAAGCATGGGATTCTTTGGATCAACAATTCAAATTGCCCTACACTTGTCTCTTTGGAACTAGTTATGTGCAAGAACATGAAGCAACTTAGGATAGCGGCTAGCAAATTAGAGTCGTTAAACGTGTCCGAATGCAAAGAGTTGGAATCTTGCAAGATAGTGGCCCCACAACTATCAACTTTCTCGTATACTGGGCATGTTGTGCACATGTCACGCCTTGTTGCGTCGAGGAATCTTCGTGTCATGTTACATTTGAGAGAGCAAGAAAATGATGATGATTATCATGTCCATGATGATGGGATGGAGTTTGATATATTATTCATGAGATTTGTTAAGAAGTTTGGTGTCTCTGCTGCAGGGATGACAATTAAGTTGGCTTATGATTGTGCCATGGTATGTACTTCACTCCATCTCCTTTTATTTTGGCCATATTTATATATGTATTTCTTAATTATATTTTTTGTTAATCTTGCTTGTTATTGATGATTATGTGTTGTGTTCTATAGATCAAGATTAGGATAATTGAAGTCTCAACTCTGTCATTAAATTATTACTTTTTATTTGATGTAGCGGAAGCATCTGATGAGATGTGTTAATATTGTCGCTAAGTAATTGGAAAATATAAAAAAATTAATTATTACTTTATGTAGCGGAAGCATCTGATGAGATTGGTTAATATTGTCGCTAAGTAATTGGTAAAAAATAAAATGTACTTAGACACAATTTAATTATGGGTAAGTGGTGGCAAAAATAAAATAAAATAAAGTATGCATATTTTATCGCTTAATAACCTGCGAAGTAAAAATAAAATAAAATGAAGTAGTCGCTTAAAAATGATATTCTTTGTCGCTAAGTAGTTGCTAAAAATAAAGAAAAAAAAACTCAAATTTCTTACTTGATGAAGAAATGAGTAAACATTGGAAGCTCATAAAATTGGGACATGTAAATTTACAAGCCAAATTATGTAGAAACCTTTCAAGAAAAAATGTTAAACTTTTAGACAACCAAAATAAAAAGGATAGCCAACAAAAAAGAATAATAATCCAATGCAAACCAAAATTCAATATTGTATATAATGTTGAATTTGTCTTAATAATAAAAAAATATTGTAGTTTTGAATATTTAACACTACTAGGGAAAAAAGGTCAGTAGCGACGACTTTTTGTCGTCACCATAAATAGAATGTCATCGCTAATGCAGTTTTTGCGACGACATGTGAATCGGTGCTAAAAATTAGCCGCCACTACCATATCACGATCACCTATGTATCGTTGCAAAAATACGTTAGCAAAGACAATCGTTGTTAATGTGCTATCAGTTAATGAAATTCCGTCAATTTTTTTATTAGTATGACATGGCATTTATTATTAGCGACAACATGTCATATATCATGATCCGTTGTTAATAGTGACATATACAATTCCATTGTTATTCATAGCAAACATTTGTTTCGTATTTGTTTGATATTTGTTTGCCAACATTTGGGACTATATTTACCGATAAATACTTTCCTCATAAGTTTTCGTCGTTATTTCGTATCTATTTTTTTAATCTAAATATCTAATTTTTTCACAATTCCATTGTTATTCATAACTAAATTTAGCTATGGTCTATTGGAAGTAAAAATCTAAACTGATGCGACTATACAAATTCAAAACTCAAATGTCATTATCATTTTCGTCGCCCCAAATAAAAGAAAATTTTCCATACATCTCCATAAGCATGAAAAATAATGATAAGACTTTCATTGTGTCTATGCACCAAATTTATTTATAACTTACTGACCTCACTAAGCTTTTGCTTACATCAATATTCAAACTATTACACCTATGAACTCGCTAATTCTATATTTAAATACTAAAATATATATTAATACTAAAATGATAAGTGTATGCTACAAACTAATAAAAGTTAATTCATGATAACAATTGTACAAACATTACCATCACCAATAGTCTCCACAATTGCATAAGCCATCCTTAAAGTGGTGAAAACGGTTAGGATCACGCAGGATTATCAATCTCCCCACAATCTTAGCTATGTGTTTGATTGCAGTGTGACAGTCCTCACAGACCCGCAAGTTTTTGAAAACACGAACCGGTCTCCCGCTCGGTATTTTCATAATTCCATACGCAACCGCTAGTTTCTCACTATGACACTTAAGCATATGCTGTTTTTCTTCTTCTTCTACATCGTGCAGCACCAATTTCGTAGCAGAGACATAACCGTCCCGTTTCATACGCAAGTCCAACTCTTCCAAAAACGCGTATATTCTGTCACTCTCAGCGTGGTTTGTCTCTCCAACAGAAAATGTGTGAATATTGTTTTGTACTTCAACCCAGCTATACCCTGGTATTTTATTGACACCTGTGTCCCTCATTTTCGATCGCATCTTTCTAACATCCACCCATCTGCCCGAAGATGCGTATAAGTTGGAAAGAAGGACGTACATTCCGGAATTCCAAGGTTCCAAAGCAAAGATCATTTCAGCTGCTTTTTCGCCCAATAATGTATTTCCGTGTATCCTGCTGGCACCGAGGAGAGCTCCCCATGTTGCTGCGTCTGGCTCAAAAGGCATACTTCTCATTAGGTTTTGAGCATCGTCTAGGCGTCCGGCTCGACCTAGAAGATCGATCATGCAAGTATAGTGCTTTGAATTTGCCACTATGCCATACTCTTGGCTCATGGAGTTGAAGTAATATCTGCCCCTTTCCACCAAGCCGGTATGACTACATGCCGACAGAACACCAACCTATATTAAGACAAGCAGAGTAGTTGAATCAAGAACTAACAGATGGAGACGATGCAAAACAAACATAATTCGTACGAAGTTGAGTTTACCATGGTAACTTCATCGGGTTGAATACACGCTCGTTTCATTGATTCAAAATGTTTGAGAGCTTCTTCGCCAAAACCATGTCTTGCATAACCAATAATGATTGTATTCCACGATACTACATCCTTATCCTTGATTCTCTTGAACACATTATATGCCTCGTCGATGCTTCCACACCTACAATACATGGCAAGAAGAGCATTGCCCACATAACAGCCAAACTCATACCCTGCTTTAACAACACGCCCATGTATTTGCTTGCCAAGCTCAAAAGCAGCAATATCAGCACATGTACTCAAAACACAAGTAAATGCAGACCTGTTTAACCTCTCACCGTCCCTCTTCATTTCGATAAACATTCGTAATGCCTCCTCACTATCGCCGTTCTGAGCATAGCCAGCAATGATTGCTGCCCAAGAGATACAATCTCGATGTGGCATCCTATCGAACAAATTTCTAGCACAAGCAATATCTCCACTCTGAGCATAACCAGTTATCATTGTGTTCCAAGAACTAACATTTCTACAAGGCATTGCTTCAAACAACTCTCCAGCCAAATTCATGTTCTTGCTTTGCACATACCCTGCAATCATTGCATTCCATGAAATAACATTCTTCTCTGGCATCTCATCGAAAATCCTCCTAAAGCATCGTAAACCGCCCGTTTTGTATGTAACCCGACACCATTGCCGTCCATGTAAACACATCCCGAATTGGGGATTTTTCGAACAACTTCCTTGCTTCTTCCATCCTCCCATTTTGAGCATAACATGTAATCATCGTATTCCAAGATACCGCATCTCTAACGGGCATCCGGTCGAAAATCTGCCTCGCCTCTTCCAATCTCTTCTTTTTCAAGTACCCACTCATCAAACAATTCCAAGAAACCACCGACCAACGCTCTTTACTCTCAAACAACCTCCTAGCCTCCTCAATCCTCCCATTTTGAACATAAGCGGCGAGAATCCCATTCCAGGATATCTCATTCTTCTCTGGCATCAAATGAAAAACCCTCCTCGCCTCATCCACCAACCCATTCGGCGCACCCGGACAATATCGCGTTCCACGAAACAACATCCTTCACAGGCATTTCGTCGAACAACTGCCTGGCAGCCACAAGATTCTTGTTCTTTATATACCCACTGATCATTATATTGCAAGTGACCAATGTTGGTTTTGTGTCAAATAAAAGAAGGGCTTTTGTATCCCACATTGGTTGTGGAACAAAAGGGATGGAAGCCTTGAAGTTATTTAAGGAGCCCATGTGTGGTGTTATTAAGTGCACCAGTCAAATACACTTTAACCTTTGTGGTTTGACTCTAGTTAAATTCCTTTCTTGTATTCTCTAGTATGGAGAGTTGGGAGAGAGGTGTGAGTTAGTCAAAGGTTTGTAAGAGTGTGGGGGTACTGGGGTTGGGAGAGAGAATGTCTGTGTGATTGTAAAAATGTTTCACATAGTGGAATTTCTTTCTCTGGGTGCCCGTGGTTTTTCTCCGGTTTTGGAGTTTCCACGTAAATTCTTGTGTTGTGGATTGTTGTTATTTCCATTTTATTTCTCGGTTATTTCTGCTTATCCCTAGGGGATGAATGTGGGATTCGATTTTTCCCAACAAGTGGTATCAGAGCCCGGGTTGGGTCTCTTGAAATTCTGAGTATGCTCTGTGGTCGCAGCGATGTCTGACCTTCCACATCAGAAAAGATTTCTTGAGCGGTGTCTGGGGGGTCTCATTTGGAGGCGGTTGTTCATCAGGCTAGGGTGGTTCAAGTAGGTGGAGAAATTTGATGGAAGGGTCGAGTTTGGCTTATGGCAAGTATAAGTCAATGATGTGATGGTACAATCCGGGTTACACAAGGCTTACAAGGCTTTGAAGGTTAACTGTCAAAGTGGAGGTGGAGTTGATCTGGCAAATAGCTCCTAATCCGGGCTAACATTGTGGCGGTGGAGATTTTTCGTGAGAAAATGTATGTCCTTTTGGCATGTCAAGTTGCCATGAAAGAGGATGTAGTTATGTTAGCGGGTCGAAATTTGCGCACGGGCATTGTCTTGTCATGGATGTAAGGTGTGGTGGAATTTCACACGGGCATTGGTTTGACATGGATGCAGGGTGTGTGATGGAATTTACACACGGGTATCGGTTTGGCATGGATACAAGGTGTGTGTTATGTCGATGGTCAAGGACTTCGGGAGGGCCAAAAGTGGGAGTTGCACCATAAATTTTTAGCGGGTTTTTCGACATGTGCCGAAGGAAATTCTTAGAATGGTGCATTCTAAGTGGTCTACTCATATGGTGGAGTAGGGTTCTCCGGTTTGAGAATGATGGTTCCGGTTTGAGAATCGTGATTGTCGGTGAAGACAATGGTGGAGCTTCTTTTATTTTGCCAAGGTGGAGTTTGTTGGTTTTGTGTCAAATAAAAGAAGGGCTTTTGTATCCCACATTGGTTGTGGAACAAAAGAGATGGAAGCCTTGAAGTTATTTAAGGAGCCCATGTGTGGTGTTATTAAGTGCACATCAAATACACTTTAACCTTTGTGGTTTGACTCTAGTTAAATTCCTTTCTTGTATTCTCTAGTATGGAGAGTTGGGAGAGAGGTGTGAGTTAGTCAAAGGTTTGTAAGAGTGTGGGGGTACTGGGGTCGGGAGAGAGAATGTACGTGTGATTGTAAAAATGTTTCACATAGTGGAATTTCTTTCTCCGGGTGCCCGTGGTTTTTCTCCGGTTTTGGAGTTTCCACGTAAATTCTTGTGTTGTGGATTGTTGTTATTTCCATTTTATTTTCGGTTATTTTCGCTTATCCCTGGGGATGAATGTGGGATCCGATTTTTCCCAACAAGTGGTATCGAGCCGGGTTGGGTCTCTTGAAATCCCGAGTATGCTGCGTGGTCGCAGCCGATGTCGACCTTCCACATCGAAAAGATTTCTTGAGCGGTGTCCGGGGGGTCTCATTTGGAGGCGGTTGTTCATCAGGCTAGGGTGGTTCAAGCAGGTGGAGAAATTTGATGGAAGGGTCGAGTTTGGCTTATGGCAAGTATAAGTCAATGATGTGATGGTACAATCCGGGTTACACAAGTGCTTACACAAGGCTTTGAAGGTTAATCAAAGTGGAGGTGGAGTTGATCGACAAATAGCTCCTAATCGGGCTAACATTGTGGCGGTGGAGATTTTCTCGTGAGAAAATGTATGTCCTTTTGGCATGTCAAGTTGCCATGAAAGAGGATGTAGTTATGTTAGCGGGTCGTAAATTTGCGCACGGGCATTGTCTTGTCATGGATGTAAGGTGTGGTGGAATTTCACACGGGCATTGGTTTGACATGGATGCGGGGTGTGTGATGGAATTTACACACGGGTATCGGTTTGGCATGGATACAAGGGTGTGTGTTATGTCGATGGTGAAGGACTTCCAGGAGGGCCAAAAGTCTGGGAGTTGCACCATAAATTTCGGCGGGTTTTTCGACATGTGCGAAGGAAATTCTTAGAATGGTGCATTCTAAGTGGTCTACTCATATGGTGGAGTAGGGTTCTCTGGTTTGAGAATGATGGTTCTCTGGTTTGAGAATCGTGATTGTCGGTGAAGACAATGGTGGAGCTTCTTTTATTTTGCCAAGGTGGAGTTTGTTGGTTTTGTGTCAAATAAAAGAAGGGCTTTTGTATCCCACATTGGTTGTGGAACAAAAGGGATGGAAGCCTTGAAGTTATTTAAGGAGCCCATGTGTGGTGTTATTAAGTGCACCAGTCAAATACACTTTAACCTTTGTGGTTTGACTAGTTAAATTCCTTTCTTGTATTCTCTAGTATGGAGAGTTGGGAGAGAGGTGTGAGTTAGTCAAAGGTTTGTAAGAGTGTGGGGAGTGCTTGGGGTCGGGAGAGAGAATGTCTGTGTGATTGTAAAAATGTTTCACATAGTGGAATTTCTTTCTCTGGGTGCCCGTGGTTTTTCTCCGGTTTTGGAGTTTCCACGTAAATTCTTGTGTTGTGGATTGTTGTTATTTCCATTTTATTTCTCGGTTATTTCTGCTTATCCCTAGGGGATGAATGTGGGATCCGATTTTTCCCAACAACCAAGTCCTTTAGCGGCATTTCATCAAACAGCTGGTGGGCCTGCTTGAAGCTGCCATTCGACAGGTACCCAGATATCATAGTGTTGTAGGACACCGTAGTTTTGCGGGGCATGGAGTTGAACAAGCGCAATGCGAGATCGCATTGGCCGTTGCGCATGTGAGCGGTGATGGCGATGCTGCATTTCACTATGTCTGAGTCCGTAACTTTTTTGATTCTAGGCTGTGGCAGGGGCTTACTGGTGGGTGATTTGATGAAGTCGCTAGTATTCCGGCGCGGTGGCGCTGCACTCTGAGCATGGATTCTTGTTCTGTTTGGCAACAAGCATAAGCTGCTGGTATGTAGCTGTTTGAAACGCATCGATTGGGAAATGAAACTTTCATTTCGCTTATGAATGAATATGAACTTCAGAACTTACAACATCGATCAGTTGATGGGAGAACTAAATGCATTTGCCGATTTGTTGTACAAAAAGTGACACTGTATCGTTTTCTTCGGATGTTTGTGTATTATAAAAGCATCTGTGACATGATGTAGCTTACGACATATTTGGTTGATTTACCACTTGAGTTAGTAGACTACTTGCTGTCATTACTTTTTAGGGGTAATTACAAAAACGCCAAAAATGTTTTTTTCGTCCACTAAGTGGACGACTTGAGAGATTTAGTCCACATTTTTGGAAAATTTTTAAATTGGTCCACTAAGTGGCAAAAATTCGGATTTTTAGTCCAGTAACCTGCTATTACAGGTAACAATCCTATGTGGATTTTTTTTCTTTTTGGTTTTTTTCTTGCCTCAAAATATGAATTGTTTTTGTTGATGTGGCATATTATGTGGCATTTTGGAGGGAGAAAATATTATTTTCAATGTAAATTAGGTAAAAATATAATATTCATTATGAATAAAATAAAAATAATTTACAAAAAATATTTAAATTATTTGTTAATTTGAAAAACGAAAAATAATTTTTTGTAAAAATCGATGAAAAATAAGAATAATGTTAGTAAAATTTAAATATTTTGATTTAATAAATATATTCAAAATTATAAAATAAGAAAAATTATTTATATCATAAATTTAAATTACTTCTTAATATTAGTATTTTTAAAATATTAGACTTAAAATATAGAAAAATATATTTAATTCAACTATAAATAAAAATATTTTGTGGTGAAAAGAAAAATAAAAAACTAGTTAATTATTACTCTTTAAACATAAAAAATGAAAATATTTTATTTTATAATTTTGAATATATTTATCTAATTAAAAAAGCTGTATAAAAAACTGTATAAAAAACTTTGAATTATAAAAAAACAGTATAAAAAACTATGTAAATTTTAAAAAATGTACAAAAACTATTTAATTACAAAAAATCTGCATAAAAAATATTTAAATTTTAAAAAACTGTATAAAAAAATTTAATTATTTCTCTTTAATCATAAATAAAAAAATGTTATTTATACAATTAGATCATTTATAATATAAACATACGATATAAATAATTTTTTATTTTATAATTTTGAATACATTTCTCCAATTAAAATTATCTTAAATTTTATTAACATTATTTTTGTTTTTCGTGGATTTTTTAAAATTATTTTTCGTTTTTCAAATTAACAAATAATTTAAATATTTTCTGTAAATTATTTTTATTTTATTCATAATGAATATTATATTTTTACCTAATTTACATTGAAAATAATATTTTTCCCTCCAAAATGCCACATAATATGTCACATCAACAAAAATAATTCATATTTTGAGGCAAGAAAAAAATCAAAAAGAAAAAAAAATCCACATAGGATTGTTACCTGCAATAGTAGGTTACTGGACTAAAAATCCGAATTTTTGCCACTTAGTGGACCAATTTCAAAATTTTCCAAAAATGTGGACTAAATCTCTCAAGTCGTCCACTTAGTGGACTAAAAAACATTTTTGCCTTACAAAAACTATCCCAAGGTTTTAGTCTAATTACAAAAAACTCCAGTTATACACACACACACACACACACATATATATATATATATCCATGAATAGTGACGAAGCCAGGAATCTCGGGTAGAAGAGACCAACTGATATTAATATAAAAGAGTCCGTCGGAGTTTTCGTTACTTCTCCATAATAAAAATAGTTTTAACCACGTTTTCTTAGCCATTTTTTAGTTCAAATTTTCACTGCCTTTTTTCCTTTCTAGAGAACGGTTAATGACCCGATACCGAAAAATATATCGCATCAATTTTCTAAAATATAACCACATACCTCATCAGAAAATACAAGAAGGGTATGACCGTGTCTAACTAGCTAAAAAATGTTTTCAAAAAATATTTTTTATTTTTACGAAACATAAGTGGACAATTTGTCCTTTACCACATGTCAAATTTTTAAAAAAAAATACATCAAATTTAAAATAAATTGAAATTTTGATTAAGTCATTGAATTAATTCAATCACATCTTAATATTAAAAAATAAATAACAAAATCCCAAAGAAACAAATAGAGACACAAGAGAATAATGCAAAAATTCAAGTTAAAATTTATGACGAAGCTTAAAACGTATAGATTTTTTTTTTAAATTGGGCAAAATGACCAAAATTCATATTTTTCAAGATTTACAAATGAAAACAGAAAAGAAGAATGCAAGATAATTTAAGACTTTTTTTTTTCTATTTTTCTATATTTTTTATTTATTTTAAAACTAAAAAGTGAAAGGACAAAAATATCCCTATTTTTTTCAAAATTTGAGGGGGGCCCAATGCCTCTCTTGGCCCATGAATGCCTTTGTCCCTGTCCATGAAGTGCTACGAAACCCCATTGAGGTTTGTATTTACTTGAAAAATATTCGCCTCTTAAGGTACAATTTGTAAAATAGAAACAAATGTCAATGAGTTATTTGCAATTTTCTTTTTAATTAGGTTAAATCTCAGAGGTAGATTTTGTAATTATCCATTACTTCCCATTAGTGTGCAATTCAGTTAGTTAAATACAGTACGAGAAAAAATCGTGATTTAATACATATGAGTATATTATAGATATTTTTTAAAGTGGGGTTAAAAAATCCGCAAAACGTACGGAAATATTTAATATATGGACTCAGGCGTACGAGAATAATACGAATATAAAATAATTATTCGGAAGCAATATTATTGTTTATTGTAACATTATTTTTATATGTATTATATTTTATATTTATGTTTAGATTATATAAAAACTAATTTAAGGTACTTTATTTGTTAAATTTAAATTATAACACAAATTAAAAACAATTATTTAATAATAACCAGTATACTTTTAAATAAATCGTAGTTTTCTAGTTTATACTTAGATTATATAAAACTTAATACATAGTTTTTATATTATATTAAATTATAACTTTAACATAAATCCAAATAATTATGTAATAATAAATCATATATTTATATATCTTATTGATATTCTTATTAGCATTTTTATAATATTTTGATTATACTTATAAATAAATTTTGAATGATTTTTAGAATTATTTGAATATTATAAAAATATTCAGGAAAAATTTCGTCCTACAAAACGGTAAGTGCATTAGTCTTTAAGAAAATGCCAAAATTAATTACACACAATTTAGAGTGACAACTAGGAAACCAATATTGCCACAACATGATGAGCACTATTAATTAATGAGTACAGATTTTATTTTCTCCTGAATTAGCCCTTTATTAATTACAGATTCCCTGCATTATCTGTGTAATTATCAACATGCTAGTTTTGAAAATAAGTGCCCGCGGGAGGATTTTGTTTTCAACACTTAACTAAAATGCAATTTTCATTCAAAATCACATTTAATTGTACCTGCTTCTTTTGTCACACACAGATCAGATTTGGATGTCACAATAATAAACATTCACATAATTTGTAATTTGTAATTTGTAATTCTATATTGTCTCTCAAATAACAAAATTTCATCAACACTCACATTTTCTCCTGAGTTCTTTCCTGTTAATTTTCTAAGCAAAACAATAATTTCAAGGTTCAAAAATGGAGGAAATTTCGGATTTAAAAGAGCTAAAGTTGATGATTTAATCAGTTCTTTACCTGATGATATACTCCACCAAATCATGTCTCTTCTTCCACCAAGGTATGCTGCTAGAACATCAATTTTGTCACACAGATGGGAAAATATTTGGCTATCGTTCCCATCGATCAACTTAGACGAAAGAAAATTCAAAAATCGGGAATTTTTTGTGCATGTCTGAGAACAACATTGGCACGCCGCAACTTGTCCAATTTGCAAAATCTCAGGTTACGAGTTAAGCTGCCTGACAACGTTCAATTTTATCGCCATGTTCGCGAATTTTTGGATACATTACTACGAGATGGCAAATTATTGAAGAAGCTAAAAATTAAATTCTCGAATTTTTTCCTTTTCCTCGAACGAGACATTAATGTGCCTTTAGAAATAATTTTTGTTCTCCCGAAAGAAACATTTTTCCTAAGTTCATCTCTTGCTTATCTAAAGGTCGAGGGCTGCATATTCGACGATTTTCGACAAATTGTCAATTTACCTTCACTAAAAACCCTTTGGATGAAAAATGTTGTATTCAAAAATGAAGAGTTTTTGGAGGAATTGATAAATGGTTGTCCTGTTATTGATAAGCTGTCCATATTGCAATGTTTTGGGATTAAAAATATTAGGATTTCTCACCAAACACTCAAAACTCTAGAAATAGGGTTCCGAATCGGTCTTGAATCATTTGAGCTAAACATTCCGTGCGTGGAGTGCATCAAGTTTCACGCACTTTTCGACTCAATCAACGAAGATGGACTCATAAAAATCTTAGGGTACAAACACTCGAACAAAATCTTGGCTCGAAATCTTGAAACATTGTGTTTGGAGCATTTGATCATCGAACCGGAGGTTTTGCACAATATCATTTTGATCTTCCCTAACCTTGAGAAATTGTATATGAGCAATTGTGACATTTTAGGGAGATCCCAATTGTGTTCAAATAGTCTAACAACATTGGAGATGATTGGTTGTCTTTTGGTACAAGGACTTGACATTAGGGCACCTAACCTTAATACCATTACATATTTACATAATCCCCAAGGAGCCCAATTGAACTATAGTATGACATTCATGTATGTAACAAATCTTATTTTGGATAGTATAGAAGTGGAGCATGGGATTCTTTGGATCAACAATTCAAATTGCCCTACACTTGTCTCTTTGGAACTAGTTATGTGCAAGAATATGAAGCAACTTAGGATAGCGGCTAGCAAATTAGAGTCGTTAAACGTGTCCAAATGCAAAGAGTTGGAATCTTGCAAGATAGTGGCCCCACAACTATCAACTTTCTCGTACACTGGGCATGTTGTGCACATGTCACGCCTTGTTGCGTCGATGAATCTTCGTGTTATGTTACATTTGAGAGAGCAAGAAAATGATGATGATTATCATGTGCATGATGATGGGATGGAGTTTGATATATTATTCATGAGATTTGTTAAGAAGTTTGGTGTCTCTGCTGCAAGGATGACAATTAAGTTGGCTTATGATTGTGCCATGGTATGTACTTCACTCCATCTCCTTTTATTTTGGCCATATTTTTATATGTATTTCTTAATCCTAGTTTTTGTTAATCTTGCTTGTTATTGATGATTATGTATTGTGTTCTATAGATCAAGATTAGGATAATTGAAGTTTCAACTCTAAGTCATTAAATTATTGCTTTTTATTTGATGTAGCGGAAGCATCTGATGAGATGTGTTAATATTGTCGCTAAGTAATTGGAAAATATAAAAAAAAATTAATTATTACTTTATGTAGCGGAAGCATCTGATGAGATCGGTTAATATTGTCGCTAAGTAATTGGTAAAAAATAAAATGTACTTAGACACAATTTAATTATGGGTAAGTGGTGGCAAAAATAAAATAAAATAAAGTATGCATATTTTATCGCTTAATAACCTGCGAAGTAAAAATAAAATAAAATGAAGTAGTCGCTTAAAAATGATATTCTTTGTCGCTAAGTAGTTGCTAAAAATAAAGAAAAAAAAACTCAAATTTCTTACTTGATGAAGAAATGAGTAAACATTGGAAGCTCATAAAATTGGGACATGTAAATTTACAAGCCAAATTATGTAGAAACCTTTCAAGAAAAATGTTAAACTTTTAGACAACCAAAATAAAAAGGATAGCCAACAAAAAGGAATAATAATCCAATGCAAACCAAAATTCAATATTGTATATAATGTTGAATTTGTCTTAATAATAAAAAAAATATTGTAGTTTTGAATATGTAACACTACTAGGGAAAAAGGTCAAGAGCGACGACTTTTTGTCGTCACCATAAATAGAATGTCATCGCTAATGCAGTTTTTGCGACGACATGTGAATCGGTGCTACAAATTAGCCGCCACTACCATATCACGATCACCTATGTATCGTTGCAAAAATACGTTAGCAAAGACAATCGTTGTTAATGTGTTATCAGTTAATGAAATTCCATCAATTTTTTGATTAGTATGACATGGTATTTATTATTAGCGACAACATGTCATATATCATGATCCGTCGTTAATAGCGACATATACAATTCCATTGATATATTTATGTGACCCGACATCCTTTTTTCTTGGTTAATTTACTTACGAATGTCATTTATTGCTTAACCGTTTGATATTTGTTTGCCAACATTTGGCACTATATTTACCGATAAATACTTTCCTCATAAGGTTTTGTCGTTATTTCGTATCTATTTTTTTAATCTAAATATCTAATTTTTTCACAATTCCATTGTTATTCCATAGCAAATTTAGCTATGGTTATATCAGTAACTAAATTCTGTACTTATCTATCCCTTTTCTTGAACACACTTACATTTTTCACATCTCCATTTTCTAATGGGAAATAAACTTGCAAAAATTACCATGATTTTACTTAACTTCTAGAGACAAATATTCATTATGAAGCTTACTTTTCTTACTATTTATGTATGAGCACTTAGAGATTTACTTTCTTTCATTTTGCTTCATTGTTATTCATTACATTTCCATTCAAATATGATGCTAAGCTCTTTATAGTTTTGTAATTGCTTGATTGTTGTTTGCCATTAATCCATGGCATTTCATTGCACATAAGTTCTTAGAATAAGGAAACAAAATGTTTATAACTGACTATATTGGATATTCCAAATATCCAATTAACATTCCAATACTAGTCTATACCCTTATGTTCGCATGTGCATGAAATAAATTTACACCACTAATACATGTGACATATCAATTATGTGTAATGTATACTAACATGACATACCAATTCACTTTTAGTTTTCAAGGTAACTGTCTTTACTAAAAACAATTACTCAAAATTTAGTTGTTATTGTTCAAAAATATTTCTTATATATTATTGTTCTGTATTTCTATTTAATGGAAAAATAGTTTCTTCTCCCAATGGATAAATTCTTTAATTAGTCCTTACTTTAGCCCGTCGTATAAGATTTCTAAACTTATTGTTGATATGATATGTTATTTCACGTTACTAAAATAAAACTTGTGGTTTTTTGGATATTAGTGTTTGTTGATGATCAAGGATGTACATGTTCCTCCAACAAGTTATGTGCAACATTTGAAGGTTGAAACAAGGACGACAAACGTAATGAATCTTCAAGATCTTTTATCATTTTCACTCGGCATTTCAATCTACTGCAGTATTCTATCAATCAATGTGGGGTGGTTTTCGTTAACCTTGCAGGTACTAATTAATTTCTTGCCATAAATTAGATCAACTTTACCATTTTTAAAAATAATGAATTTAAGATTATTTGATTATATTGTAACTTTGTATATCATTCTTGTACTTCTGATTCTTCAATTTCATTGGATGAAATTCAAATAAATTGAATAATTGAAATGTTCAATTAAACTCTTGAACAATAAATCAATGTAATTATTCATGACCAGGCCTCTTCTACCCCATTAGACGTTGAATAGTTTGTAGCATATGGAATAGGATTGGAACAAATTATACGTAATTGTAACTTTTAATTAAACCATGTTTTGTGAATTTGATTATGAGATAATTACAAAAACTACCCTTGGGGTTCGGGTAATTACAAAAAAACCCAAAATGTCAAAATTACAAAAACCCTTGTGGTTTGCTTCTGTCGTAAATGTAAGGGGTTCAACTGTAATATTTATACAAATGTAATATGGTGTTTGAAATGTTTTTGCTCATGAAGGGAGAACGGTAATATGCAAAGTTTGAGAATCTTTGTAACTTTCAAAAACATTTGTTTTTGTTTGTTATTAGCTCAAACCTCGGGTAGATTTTTTAGTTATCCCTTAGAATATACATCAATCTAAAGCTTTATTCTTAAAAAAATAAATTGGGATCCATATATAGCTTTAATTTCTTATGGCATCACACTTTTTCCTTGCATTTTGACAAATATCTATTATTCCCTGTACACTCTAGTTTCAGGAAATTGAAAACAGAGAAACATCTGTTCAAAAGACTAATCTTGCTTGTATAGAGGACCACTTAGTACAAGTGGAGATGAGAGACTTCACAGGCACTCATGAAGAAGTGGATTTGATAGAATTTTTGGTCCGAAAAGCAAGGCACATGAAACACATGACAATATGGACGAAAAACGGAGTAAAATACGCAACACAAACTATGCGTCGTCTTTCGCGCATTTTCCAGCACTTCGACATTGTAAGTCATGAAAGTTGCATAACATTCTCCAAGTGTGCTATTTAAATTTTTCTCCCATGTGTTGTTGTTGTTTGAAATTGTCCGTACTGTGGGAAATCTTTGGTTTTTACTTAAATGTCACTTAAAAGATTTTATTGTAGTTGGTTTTGTAGATCTTTGTTGATTTCAATTCTGAGTTTGACATACTCTGTAAAAATATTGTTTTTATCATTGCTTTGTTATATTTGCAATATATAATTTGGTGAATGATTAACTAAAAATATAGAAATGTATTTGCATATATATAAAACCTATATAGTTGAGAATGTAATGACATAAAGAGTCTTTCATATTGAAAATCTGCTCTATAGAAAATATTCATGGTTTTAATAATCCATCCAAACAATTAAAATGAAATTATCAAAGTGTCACATTTTTGCCTTATAATCTCCATTAAGTATCAAATCATTTTGGGATCATAGCTTTAGTACAAAAAATACATTGGCTTTTCATTTCTGCTGATAGTTTCAAACTCAATGGGATTTGTAGGTGAAACTCAAGAATCTTTGTAATAGCTATTGTCAAAATATTTTCGAAATAAATAATGTTGGTTAATTAATTTTGAACTTAGTGTAATCATTCCAAAAATTGCATATGTTGGGAATTGCTTGGTAGCCTGGGTTAATCTCAATGGGGTAGACGTATGTACTCACTAATTTTATATTTAAATACTAAAATATATATTAATATTAAAAAACTAAATAAATAAAATCTTTAAATAACATAATATGTATATATATCCAAATATTAATAATTAGCAATACATTTAATGATAAAAATACTGAAATTCTCTCAAAATCTCAATGTATTTACAGTCTCGTAAAATTCTCATTATTACATCTTGGCAGTTCTAATCTGATCTTTATGTTCAAACAAAAATAAGTTCAAACACTCCTTATCCCTCATGGAAATAATTCAATGATTTTTTATTTGCAAGGAGAGAGTATAATAAGTGTATGTTATAAATTAATAAAAGTTAATCATGATAACAATTGTACAAACATTTCCATCACCAATAATCTCCACAATTACACACGCCATCCTTAAAGTGGTGAAAACGGTTAGGATCACGCAAGATTATCAATCTCCCCACAATCTTAGCAATGTGTTTAATCGCGGTGTGACAGTCCTCACAAACCCGCAAGTTTTTGAAAACACGAACCGGTCTCCCACTCGGTATTTTCATAATTCCGTACGCAACCGCTAGTTTCTCACTATGACACTTAAGCATGTGCTGTTTTTCTTCTTCTTCGACATCGTGCAGCACCAATTTCGTAGCAGAGACATAACCGTCCCGTTTCATACGCGAGTCCAACTCTTCCAAAAGCGCGTATATTCCATCACTCTCAGCGTGGTTCGAGTCTCCAACAGAAAATGTGTGAATATTGTTTTGTACTTCAACCCAGCTATACCCTGGTACTTTATTCACACCCGTGTCCCTCATTTTCGATCGCATCTTTCTAACATCCACCCATCTGCCCGAAGATGCGTATAAGTTGGAAAGAAGGACGTACATTCCGGAATTCCAAGGTTCCAAAGCAAAGATCATTTCAGCTGCTTTTTCGCCCAATAATGTATTTCCGTGTATCCTGCTGGCACCGAGGAGAGCTCCCCATGTTGCTGCGTCTGGCTCAAAAGGCATACTTCTCATTAGGTTTTGAGCATCGTCTAGGCGTCCGGCTCGACCTAGAAGATCGATCATGCAAGTATAGTGCTTTGAATTTGCCACTATGCCATAGTCTTGGCTCATGGAGTTGAAGTAATATCTGCCCCTTTCCACCAAGCCGGTATGACTACATGCCGACAGAACACCGACCTATATTAAGACAAGCAGAATAGTTGAATCAAGAACTAACAGATGGAGACGATGCAAAACAAACATAATTCGTATGAAGTTGAGTTTACCATAGTAACTTCATCCGGTCGAATACACGCTCGTTTCATTGATTCAAAATGTTTGAGAGCTTCTTCGCCAAAACCATGTCTTGCATAACCAATAATAATCGTGTTCCATGACACGACATCCTTATCCTCGATTCTCTTGAACACGTTATATGCCTCGTCGATGCTTCCACACCTACAATACATGGCAAGAAGAGCATTGCCCACGTAACAGCCAAACTCATAGCCTGCTTTCACAACACGCCCATGTATTTGCTTGCCAAGCTCAAAAGCAGCGATATCAGCACATGTACTCAAAACACAAGTAAATGCAGACCTGTTTAACCTCTCGCCGTCCCTCTTCATTGCAATAAACATTTGTAATGCCTCCTCACTATCGCCGTTCTGAGCATAGCCAGCTATGATTGCTGCCCAAGAGATACAATCTCGATGTGGCATCCTATCGAATAAATTTCTAGCACGAGCAATATCGCCACTTTGAGCATAACCAGTTATCATTGTGTTCCAAGAACTAACGTTTCGACAAGGCATTGATTCAAACAACTCTCCAGCCAAATTTATGTTCTTGCTTTGCACATACCCTGCAATCATAGCATTCCATGAAATAGCATTCTTCTCTGGCATCTCATCAAAAATCCTCCTAGCCTCATGTAACTGCCCGTTTTGTATGTAACCCGACACCATTGCCGTCCACGTAAACACATCCCGAATCGGGGATTCTTCGAACAATTTCCTTGCTTCTTCCATCCTCCCATTTTGAGCATAACACGTAATCACCGTATTCCAAGATACCTCATCTCTAATGGGCATCCGGTCGAAAATCTGCCTCGCCTCTTCCAATCTCTTCTTTTTCAAGTACCCACTCATCAAACAATTCCAAGAAACCACCGACCAACGCTCTTTACTCTCAAACAACCTCCTAGCCTCCTCAATCCTCCCATTTTGAACATAAGCGGCGAGAATCCCATTCCAGGATATCTCATTCTTCTCTGGCATCAAATGAAAAACCCTCCTCGCCTCATCCACCAACCCATTCTGCGCGTACCCAGACAATATCGCGTTCCACGAAACAACATCCTTCACAGGCATTTCGTCGAACAACTGCCTGGCAGCCAATATATTCTTGTTCTTTATATACCCACTGATCATAATATTGCAAGTGACCAAGTCCTTTAGCGGCATTTCATCAAACAGCTGGTGGGCCAGCTTGAAGCTGCCATTCGACAGGTACCCAGATATCATAGTGTTGTAGGACACCGTAGTTTTGCGGGGCATGGAGTTGAACAAGCGCAATGCGACATCGCATTGGCCGTTGCGCATGTGAGTGGTGATGGCGATGTTGCATTTCACTATGTCCGAGTCCGTAACTTTCTTGGTTCTAGGCTCTGGCAGTGACTTAGTGGTGGGTGATCTGAAGAAGTCGCTAGTATTCCGGCGTGGTGGCGCTGCACTCTGAGCATGGATTCTTGTTCTGTTCGGCAACAAGCATAAGCTGCTGGTGTGTAGCTGTTTGAAACGCATCGATTGAGAAATAAAACTTTCATTTCAGTTATGAATGAACTCGTTATATGAAATTAGAAAACTATGGCTCATTTTCTTCCGGGAGAATCGTAAATTCATTATTTTCAATGAAGTTTTGGTTTTTATATTGGTTTTCAACTAGGGATGTTAAATTGGGCCGGGCTGGCTGACCAGTCGGTGTTGGCCTGATGGCCAGAGGAAAAATTAAATTTGGTTTGGCCGGCCAAAATAGTGATAGGACTGCTATTTTTGAAGACTAGTCTATCATAATCAATGAGAATATATATGAAATGTCGGGATAACTTGGCCAGACCGGTGTTTCGGGTCAAATTGGCCCGGTTGGGCCTTTTGTATTCATCTGGGCTCGTTTGGGAAATGGTTAGTCGGGAAAATGTCTTCTATTTTACCAAAATTCATATTTGGAAATTAGGTTTGTGGCCCATATTATCTTTTCGGGCTCTTAATAAAATTCAGCCCGCAATTCATATATTATTACAGCCCATGGGCTTTTTTAACTACAATAATACATATTATATTGTAGTTAAATTACGTTGTAGGCATTCATTGTTTTTAGAGTAATGTCATTCTTTGAGTGATATCTCATAATTCTCATTAGGAGCTTATTTGAACTCAACGAACAAAAACGGTGTCACATTAACAAGTCCAACGATCTTAATTAATTAGACACTAGTCACTACTAGTGACCATATGCACATTTAATGGTTTGAGGTTGCATTTGAATAGAATTATTCAAAAGTTAAGAATTTCAAATTTATATTAACAAATTCATTGAGCTTATTTAGTTATATCATGATAAATCAATGTATTTCAATGCCTTAGATTCACTTTTGTACTTTTCGACAAAAAGTCATATGAGACGGACTCACGTGTTTAATTTCGTGAGATGGATACCAAAATGACCTAATTAGCTTACCAATTTAATTGTGGAAACTAACTTGTTTTGATTTAAAAAATGAGTTGAATTTGCCTCGTGAATTTGAATTTATGATACGATCTCACAATGAGACTAGCTTACTATTTGGTGTGCTACAAACATACCCTACTAGTTAGCCAATGGACTAATAGAGTCAAATTGAAGCTTACATGGGATAAACTTAATTATTTAGAACATGACGCTTTTAGGCTAATTAGACAATTATCCTTGCTGTTTGTATACCAGATTCATTGAGAGTTTATTGCCTTCTTGGCTTATTGGAAAACTTTTATGTAAATAGCCAAAACTCCTGAAAGATTTTATTCAAATTGGAAAAATGGACATGATACTCGTTTTAATTGCTCATGGGTCCAGCAAAAAAATATATCTAATATAAACTGTCCCCAAAAAAGTGATTAAGCAATTTTGGTCAATAAATACAAGAGAGTGACATATTTGATCCTGTAAGTATCCTATGTACACTAGTACAAAATTGACCATTTGCATCGGTTGTAAACGACTTTAAGCATCGGTTCCAATGGCGATGCATATGAAGGCGATGCTTATAATCACATGTATAGGCATCGGTTTCAAACGATGCCTAAAGTACAACAATAGGCATCGGGTTTGCTTAGCAACCGATGCATAATGTCACCAAAAGTATCGGTCACTAAGCAAACAAACGATGCATTAAGTCAGTTTGGGCATCAGTTGACAACAACAACTGATGCCTATTGTTACTATTTTTTTAAATATTTTTTTCAATTTCCGGCCTCCCGCACATAAACTATTTTCTCAATCAAAATCTAGACCACAAATAAAAATACAACCCAAAAATTCATATTAGTCCATAAAGTTTATTCAGTAATGGACACAATGGAAAACAAAACTAATTATATAATCACAATCCAAGCTCGAATTGCATGATATAGAAAAGCCCAACTTAAAAACTTAGAGCAGCCACATTAACATTCATTACTTTGTCAACAATTTGAGCTAACCATCATAATGACTCATTGTTGCCTCCCATCCTCAAATCTAGGAAGCTAAAACCATGTAATTGCAACTTTTATAGGTAACACCAAAGGGAAGACCTATAGCATCATTCAAACAATCAAATGATTAATGTCGGAGATGCCTGACAAAAAGAATGGATCCAGAAATAATAACTTTAACAGCCTAAATTTCTTAAATGTCAACTAGCACTGCAATAAATAGTCTATCTGCTATCTATGAAGAAGTCAAACAAAGTAAGATCATAAGAGAAAGGGGGAAAACATACACTGAAGAAATTCTCCAAAAGCTCGACCATCAGGTACATCAGAAGTAGTAGAAGATGATGGCTCTAGGGGACCATCCATTACTGTCAATGTTGGAAATGCTTCAAGTTCTTCAAACTCACTGCAACAATACAATAGGATAGGGGCTCTCATATAGTCTATTAAATTAAGACCCGAAACAGTAGAGAATCAAACCCTGATTCCTAGAAAAAGGTGCTTAAAAAAATTATCATAGATTTGTCGAATGACCAAATTCATGTGTAGACTAATATTATTCAACATAGAATCAAATCCTGTGTAATAGCCATGTGTTCCAAAAGAGACACAGGATTGTGCTGCATTATTAGATCATTTTCTACTTAAGGCCTTAAAAGAACATTACTGGGTGCCATTGAGCCACAAGATCATTTTATTCAAACAAAAAACTTAAGTAAAAAAGTATTTTTTAACAGTAAATATGTGATCTTGAGGCAAATGAACTTGCTTCTGAGATGAGTTCTTTTGCCACCTCATTTGAATAAACCTAGTAACTTTCTAGATGAGAAAATTGATGACCCTCAAGATCGCTTGAACATAATATATTTTATGTTTCAGATAGTAGAACCAGAAAAAGGATGTAACAGATTTTATGATTCGATTATACAAGAACTAAAAGCAGATAAATGTGAATTCATGTATCCTCTCTTGATTGTGATCCCAATGCTACCCCTGAATTTGACAGGGTGCTTATACACAAAGCTGACAGAATGAAATTCAAAGAAAAATGTACGAGAAACTGAATTCAGAGATACAAAGCCTCCTAGTTTGTTTTAAGAAGAATCACCAGCATTCCAACCAAATTGATATTAGATCAACTTGTCCAAGTGTCAGTGAAGAATCCTTCGAAATTTGTAACCAATTAGTCTAGACAATTTTCTCAACAAATACTTCCAAATCTGGTACTTCATCACTTCACTTCCCATAACCAAGTTTTTTGGATTGATTTTTGGCACTAACAAACATCTTAAAAAAAGCCAATCTACTCTCTACTGATAGCTTGGCAAGAATTATCCTCATGACCAAACATTTATCATTATATATCCTGATGACCAAGTATATTCAATACCAAGATACCAGAAATCCGTAACTGAGATACTTGGATAAAATTAATGAATTGCAATGATTGTTGGCCAGGACAAGCTTTCAATTTAGGTGCCAAACCACTTCTCACCCAATTTTTTAGAAAAGAAAATGATCAACACATTCTTGAATTACTGAATATAATTTATTTAGGACCCAGTACAGTCTCTTCGCTGTATAAATTGATCAAACTAGTAAGAAACATATGGATAATGATTGATTAATCATGAACTAACATATGATTTTAATCCCACCTCTACATAATTTCAAAAATATATTATATTCTGATAATTGAGGGGATTCTAAACAACAATTAGATATTCAGATTACATGACTATTACCATTCTAAGTACTTATTCCTAAAAAAATAAACACTTCAAATAACTAGAACAACAGCTTATTCCAACATATTTTTACAAATCTCAAAAAACTTCTGGCCCAAAAGGAAACAACACAAGTTTACTACAAAAGCATCAGATCCACCTGAGAGTGCACCATTACGAAGAGATCATTCGGAGTTCATTCATATAATACACCATTGAATCACTAAAAATAGCAAAAGTACTTACTTAGATTAACTCAAATCACACCGACAAACTTAAATCTTCTGTAATCACAAAAGTACTTACCTAGAGAAGGATACGGTTGTGGCGGACATGGACAGGACATTGCTGAGAGGAAGGACTCATTCCCTTACTTCGCATTGGTGGCTTTCGAAGTCGGCGGCGTTCTGCGTCTTCTATTTCTGCTGCTGCGGGCGCCGATCGCGGGGATCCCGTACTATTGCGAATCCGAATCCGCCGGAATCCGCGTGCTCATCTTCGTGACGTTCGCCGAAATGAGGGTTTCGGATATCGAATCGGTGGCGTGCGCCGTGCTGCCTAAGTTTTACTCCGGCAACCTCCACCCGGAGTCGTGGCAGATCGTGTGGGTGGCGGTGCGTGCTAACGGCGCACCCGCTGATTATGGTGGAGGCGTTTCTGAAAGAGTTTTTGGGGGTGGATTTGGTTTTGGGGGCATGTCCTCCTCAAACAGTACGATCTCGAGCGTGAACGGAAAGCGGAAGCGAGAGAAAACCACCAAGGATCACGACGGCTTTAGAGGGTGCGACGGGGATTGCCGGCTGATAGGTGCGACGGGGACGGGTTATTTGAATGAGATTGATGAGGAGATGCGCAGCTGCAGCTAGCTAGGGTTTTAAAATTAATTAAAAAATAAAAAGATTTAAGTGTCGGTTTTGGCTAAAGAATCGCTACCTAAAGATTTTTTTAGGTATCAGTCCTTAAAGATGAACCGTTACACAAAGTAATTAATTTAATTAAAAAAAATTAAAAATATTATATGCAGCGGCTTTCTATTAATAACCGATACATAAAGTTTTTAATTTATTTTCAAAATTGCCACCGGCCACTTTAGGCATCAGTTATCAGTGAAAACCGATGCATATAGGGCGATTCTTATAGTCTTTTACGTACTAGTGGTAGCAATATAGGTCCTGTAAATCCATAAGGTTGTCATATTTGGTCATGTAAGTATTATTTGTAGCAATGTAGGTCTCGTAAATTTTAATTTTTGTACAATTTTGGTCCCCATAAGTTCTATTTTTTTGTGCAATTTTGGTCCCAAATGAGTAAGTCATATTTCACTCTTTCAAGAACAAAATTGCAGAAACTTAGAACTTATGGGACCAACATTGCATAAAAATCAAAATTTACGAGACTGAAATTGCTAATGAGCATACCTAGTAACCTAGAGGACCAAATATGCGAATTTTTTATACTGATGGGACCGAAATTGCTACACACAATAATTATAGAACTAAATATGCCACCTCCTTATATTTACAGGACCAAAATTGCAATAAAGCCCAAAAAAATAGACATATATAATGATTTATGTTATGTATGCAAGTATTTTTGACCAAAAAAATTTGACACCCCCTATATATATGGGACCTTGGGCATAAAGTGTTGGTAAGGGAAAAAAAAAAAAGAAGTTTGACAAAAATGGAGAGCTTATTTCAACTTCTTCTAATTGCAACATCATACTTGCATTGCCATTGCTTTCTTCTTCTTCATCCAATACAAAGCATTTCCAGTTCAATGTAAGTTATAAATTTAAAAAAAAAAATCACATATTGTATCTATCTCTTCACACACAGACCCACACGGGTGTGTGTGTAATTGTAAAAATGTGTGATCACATGAGTAAATTGAATTGATGAATTGCAGGTTGAGTGGAAGAGTGTAACAAGAGTTTGCCATACAAAGCAAGTATTGACAGTGAATGGGAAATATCCAGGGCCAACTATTATTGTCCATGAAGGGGATAATGTCCAAGTAACGGTTACTAACAAGGTTGCAAGAAACACTACCATCCATTGGTGAGTAATATTGATTCATTATATTTTTTTAAGTTTTTATTTTTTTATTTTTTGTTTATTTTGATTGAATCCCTAATTAATTTTGTTTTTATGTACCTAATTATTGGGTCGTCATAAAGAATTTCCTCATCAACATATATTAATTTGTCTAGTTTCTCTTTATGTGGTCACCGGATTTATCATCTCATATTACATACATAGGTTTAAATTTAGGTTATGAAATTTAAATTTATATTAGCCGGTTTCTAATTTTCAAAATCAAGTGAAAATATGTTCACAAAAAATATATGAATTGAAATTATACAAGATCCATATATAGTTGTATAATTAATTTAAGCATGAATCAATGCTACTACAAATGATCACTAGCTAGCTAGATAGCTAGGGGTACATCCTCATGATTAAGAGAATATTATTTTGAACATTGATATAATTAATTATCCACTAGTTCTCATGCTCTTATTTTATGAATTATAAATTAAATCTTATGCATGTGCTATATGTGAGACAAATCTATTAGTTAAAATCCACACCAATTATTTAGGTCTTTTTAATTGGTTCACATTTTTCTTTTTGTTTTAACTAATTTTGAAGGTCGGGAGGGAATGAGATAAGAATAAAAAAAAACTGAAAATCATATTCGAATTCTGATTAACACTCTTGTAGAAGTTGATTGATATCATTTGAGCTATAAGCCTACGATGCTCGTGATATTGGTCTATTACGATACTACCACATATTTCTCTTCGGAGTTAAAAAAAATTAAGTGGCCAAACAATAAGCTCAGTAAATGTGCTACATTAATTGCGGATGGGATCTTCTATTCCAAGATGGTGTTTCATCTCCGAATTAATTGTGTCCTCTTTCATTTAATTTGTAGTGTAATTATATCATGAGGTGTCATCATTATTCTGCTTTCCTTATTTTCAGTACTTATGTCTTCTCTTTTTATTTTTTTTTTGAGAAGGTCTTCTCTTTTTATTGACTACACTATTATGCACACTTTGATGCATGGCTCTCTCTTTTTTTGGCCCTTCCATATGTTATATATGTTAAATATCCTAATTATTTTGTACAAAATTCTGGAGATCTTATGGTGTCTTGATATAACTCTTAATACTTTTATAGATCTAGATGTATAAGACATAACTATTCACATTTATAAATAATATATATATATATATAGTTCTCTTGCGTATATATTTCAGAAACTTATTAGTCGTTTAGAAGTACAAAATTTCCTTAAAAAATTAATGTGTATTGTTACAAATATAATATTCATGCCAGAACACTATAAAATTTCTTTTTTTTTATCAAAGAAACTTGTGCAATATCCCTCCAGGATTCTGGTCAAATTCTTATGTTTACAAAAGGTTTTTGTAATAATAATTTCTTTTTCAATAAAATTTGTATTAATATCTGACAAAGCTATTTTTAAATGATTAGAGTCAATTCACGAAAAGTTTATCGGCTTTTCTAGTATTCGAGGGATGTCGATCGAATCAGACTCATAATTGTGATGTACAATTTTAAAACCGACAGGTATTCATTCTTATTGGTCCTACAATGCGTGATAGCAATATATAATCTAATGGGACAAGTATAGTTAATTTATTTTGTAATTAATAAAACAAAAACGTATTCGTTAATATTATAAGCTTAATTCATGCATGGACAATAAACGTATAGACTATATTACTAATTAAATCATCTCAATTATTTAGTACTAAAACCATACTAATAATAATGATATGGTGATAATCAATAACTGTTTTTTTATATATTTTTTTTAAAGAAGAGGTCTTATATGAGACCGTCTCATGGATCTAAGTTCATCATGAGACGGATCCTAAAATATTAAAAAATATGGATTATTTTCATGTATATGAATTTGGGTCGAAATTATATTTAAATATTAGATCCGACCAAGGCGTAGCGTGCTTGCACCCATTTGCTACCCCTAGCCCAAATTTTTTCCCCTCATTTTCCCCCTAGCTCAATTATTTTTTCTCTTTAAAAAAACACATATAAATTTTTTTTTAATTTTTTTTCCACTGAAAAAACGGGACAAAAAAAAATTTGGGGTGTGCCGGGGGCCCCCCTGGCCCCCCCCTATCTACGCCTCTGGATCCGACTCATACAAATTTTTGTGTTCTTTAAAACATGGAATACATAGATCATATCTGCTTCATAATTATAATATTAAAATAGTTTTTCCATTAAACCACCATAATACATTAATACTATAGTAATTGTATATTTGTGTTGTGATTGACTTTTACTGTTTTACATGATACGTCTTTTCAATTCTAAAAAGTGTACTCAACCAAGTTTACAACTTTAATTACCACATTTATATTCTAACTTGCACTGAATGCTTAAATTACTATAAGGAAAAACAAATTTGCCTATAGCATATTATGTAGGTAAAGTATTAATATAATTGTAAAATGTAGGTAAAATCATTATAGGTAAATTATTACCAACAAAATCTAAAATTGTTGGCAAATACATATAATATTTAAACGACAAATTTAAAAATGTACATTTGAGATTTGTCGGTAATTGGTCGGTATAATTTGGAAAAAATAATATTTTTATTTTGTAGGTATTTTGTATATATGTAACTATAAAATTTAGTGACAAAATCATTTATGTCGGTAATTTTTTTCGATAAACTGCGAGTTTTTTTTATAAGTGAAAGGCAACGAGATTTTTTTTTCATTTTATATTTTCGCCTTCTACACTAGTGATTGAGAAATTTAGTGGTGATCAAATAACATCTCAGAAGACAGAAAGTGTAAAATTGAATAGGAAATTGATATTCTTGAAAAGGAAACATCATTTGTAAGCATGTCAAGAATAAACTAAACCACAAATGGAGTGAACAACAATTAAAATTAAACTTTGAAAGCAATGTACATGGACAAACGAGGGCCCTTCACTCGATTATTTGTTATTTATTATCTCTGTTTCCCTTTGTTTCTCCGTTGAAGACACCTCATTTTTCAATACGCCATGGTTGCACATCGTAATTTTCTTGTATATCTTAAACACAACATGGCAAAAGTAATAGAGTAACAGTTTCAAGCCTTTCAAAAAAAAAAAAAAAGAACAAAAGTTTCAAGATTTATACTTGGGTGAGACATACAAATTACCCATAAAATTATTAAAAAAACAAATTATCAAAAGCTTGGGATTGTAATTCAACATGGTACCACACAGTGTTCTAAAAAACGCTAGGCAGCGGCGGGCAGATACCTAAAGCGGGCTGGATGGGGTTAGGACTTATTTGGACTTGGGCGGGGTTAGGCGGGCTGGTGGAAGAATAATGTAGGCGTCAAGAGTCTGCCAAAGGCAGGCGGGACAAATCGGATCTAGATGAGGATTTTTAGTAGAGTGGTACCACATGAGGTCGTGAGTTAAAATCTCACCGCCACCCGTAAAAATATTCCACATGCAAAGCTTCATAAATAATCGTCTGCGTGTGAGGGGTGTGTGTTATAGTAATTTAAATATTAAATGACTTACTATCTAATAACTAATTAAAGTTTAGATGAGAATATCATTCAACATATGCACCTCAAGCTGTTTATAATGCCTCAAGGGGACATTTTTTATTATAAAATGTACTGAATTTTTTTATAGTTTGATTAAAAATCAAACATGTGTATGTTTTCGTAATTTATCCTTTAAACTTATATGATATTTCCATTGAAATCGCACGTGTCTAAATGATGAAGACATTTCTAACCAAGTAACCATAGGAGTGACAATTCCTGACCCGTCACGATAATCCCACACGAACTCGACCTGAAGTTACTGAGAAAAGCTCGAACCCGAATGTGTGTCTGACACAATGTTACCATTTGTTTATAAAACATAATTATCTTATTTTTTTACTTATTTTGGATGTATTTTGAACATAATTCGAAATTGACCCAAAATTGAACACAAACAGAACCCGATAACCCTAATTGCCACCTCTATCTAATCAGATTTGTCAAATCTAAAGTTTAGTTTTGATACTCACAGGCATGGGGTGAGGCAGGTGAGAACAGGGTGGGCAGATGGACCCGCATACATAACCCAATGCCCCATCGAAGCAGGCAAAACTTATACTTACAGTTTCAGTGTGGTGGATCAAAGGGGTACCCTTTGGTGGCATGCTCATTTCTCTTGGCAACGTGCTTCTGTTTATGGCGCTTTTATCATTCACCCTCGCACGCCTTTTCCATTCTCGGCCCCTGCACTCCAACCTCATCATATTCCTCTCATCTTTGGTAATTATTATTATTATTTATTAATTCCCCTCTTTAATTTCTTCTCACTTTTTTTGAAACCGATTTCTTCTCACTTAATTATGTGTGTTTAGGAACGCACTTTATTCAGGAACTTATATATTTATTTGGGATAATTACAAAAAGTACCCATGAGGTTTGATCTATTTACAAAAAAACCCAGCTAACTTATAAAATTACAAAAAGTACCCCTGAGGTTTGATTCAGTGTTGATATTAAGGGGTAAACTGCAATATTTTAATAAATATGAAGGGGAATTTTGAAATATTTTTTACTTATTAAGGGTTTAAATGTTAGACAAAATAAAACCTCGGGGGTATCTTGTTGGGAAAGAGTGCCAAAATAAATGACACCGGCACAGCGGAAATAGTAAAAATCTTTTCCCACTTAGCTGGATTAAAACTGGGAACCAAACCAAGAATACCAAATAATAGTGCAAGACGATAAAAATAGGACACAAGAATTTTTACGTGGAAAACCCAAATTGGGAAAAACCACGAGACCGTAGTCCAGATAAATCCTCCACTAAATGTATAGTAGGCTTACAATATTTCTCCCTAAAAATAGGGGATACACAAAATATCTCAAGTTACTCAACTTGGAATACCCGAGTAAAATAGGAATGTTATTTTGGGTGAGAATGAAAAATTACTACTATTTTTTTTCTCTTATTCTTCACTCAAAACACACACTTATAGATACACTCTCTACTCTCTATTTTCTCTCTTCTCTTGCAATTGCTAAAATGCTAATTGCTTGGTGTGTTTACTTCCTCTGCCGGATGATGCCTTTTATAGGCAAGTGATTGAACAAGAAGCCAAAAAAGAACACCCTCATTTTCAAAAATCTCGGCACCGAAATGGCCGACTTTGTTGTCAAAAGTATGACAACATTTATTAAAGTTCCTTTGTCAATATTTGTAGGCTTCTTTTGTCAAAAGCCTATTGCCCACATATGTGGACTTTTCAACATATCTTTTGTAATTTTGAAAGTTGGTTGGGTTATTTTATAATTAGGTCAAACCTCAAGAGTATTTTTTGTAATTAACCCTATTTATTTCTTTATTTTTCAATGTAGTGTTTAGGGAAAATTAAATTTTGAAATTCTTAGTATCATTCATCGTGTTTTGAGGGAAGAAGTTATTATAAATAATATTATGAACTCGACATTTTTTATCTAATTTCCAACAAAAAGGGATTTAGCATTTCCATTCTTCAATGCAATATTAATTTTCTTTTTAGAAAAATCCTAGTTGAATAGCATTTAAGTCCCATAACCAATAATTAGATTGTATAGGTTGGTAACATTAAAACTAGGAATATTACAAAAACACCCTTGTAGTTTGGGCTAATTACAAAAAACCCAGAGATATTTCAAAATTAAAAAAAAAAACCTCTAGTTTGATTCAGATTTAAATTTAACAGGATAACTGTTGTGAAAAATTTAAGGGGTAGTTTTAATATATTTATAAATGACATGAAGTTTTTGAAATATTTTTTACTTATGAAGGGGAAAAATGTAAGACAGAATCAAATCTCAACGGGTTTTTCCGATTTTCAAAAACATCTAGGTGTTTTTTGTAATTAGCTCGAGGGTTTTTGTAATTATTCCTTAATATTATAAAAGTTAGTAAAATTATTAAAGATTTGGACATAATCTCTGTCAAATGAAGCATTATTTTGGGTGCATGGAGAAGATTTTCATTCACTTATTCCATTTTTCTGGAGTAATATATATACCTTCCTGAATAATTTTCTTGAAAACTAGTCAAAAAAAAAAAAGCTTGAGTACTCTAAATAATAAAAAAAAATGCAGGGGAATGGTGGAATGGAGATATTGAAGTAGTAGAAAGTGAAATGATGTTATATGGTGGTGGCCCTAAACCTTCAGATGCTTACACCATCAATGGCTTGCCAGGGCCCTTATACCCTTGTTCCACCACAGGTAAAAATGGCATCACATTTATTGTTTCATTGGGTTCGGATTTCCTACTTTACTTTCTTATTTCATTTTGCATTTCATCGTTTGAATGAATGACACATGTTGTGAAATAAGACAGTACATATTTATGTTAGAGACACGTACGTGTCATTCATCTCATTGCACTGGGCTAATGCCCTTATTAGAGTAAAGGTTAGACGCTCATTCCATTGCTTGTTTGGCCTACTCTTATGGAATACAAACTGAAATAAAAAATAAAAAAAAAAGAAGTGGAACAAAAAACGTGGAGTTGTTTTTTTGGGCAAAATTGGTCTTGTTCATTTTTAAACTTTTAATTGAGTCTGTCAGATTTTTGGTGTTTTCTCCAAAGCAAAAATGTATTTTAGCCATGTTTTTCAAAAACATGTTTGTTAGCCATTTTTGAATTCAAATGTCCATTTTACCCCTTTTTCATTTATGTGAACTAGTACATAACTTGGTACCGAGTTACATGACTCAATACCAAGCTAAATGACGAGTTATGTATGTCTCGGTACCATATCAATTTTTTGAGAAATGGTCAAGTTTCTCACTAGATAATACATGAAGGGTATGACTCTCAGTTTTTGGTCAAAACGGCTAAATAATATATTTTTTGAAAAAAAACATGGCTATTTTTTATTTTTCACAAACATAAGTGGCCAATTTGGTTCTGTAAGTTTTAAAATTGCTAGCTTGAGTCCTAATAAAATGTTGTAAAACCACCAGAAACTGACACGTTACTCGCACGTGATACCCTAAAATTGTGGATTTTTTTTGCTTCCGGCTATTTTTTACTGACATGGCAAACATTAATATCCACATCATCAACAAGTTACATTTTTACGATTAATGTGACAATTTCCGATGGTTTTGCAACATTTCGACGACAATAGAACTCAAATCGACCAATTTTGCACTTTTAGGATTGTTTTCTTGTAATTCTTCCTAACATTTCTCTGTCATTTTTTCTCTTTACCCAAATAATGTGCAGATACTTTCATCCTACCAGTTGAACCAGGCAAAACCTACCTACTAAGAATCATCAACGCAGCCTTAAACGACGAACTCTTCTTTGCTATTGCAAACCACACTTTAACCGTGGTTGAAATTGATGGCATTTACACAAAACCCTTCACAACAACAGCCATAATGATAACCCCTGGTCAAACCACCAATGTTTTACTCACCACTAATCAAATCCCTAATTCCAATCCCAATTTTGTTATGGCAGCTAGACCTTATCTCACTTCAATTTTCCCATTCAACAATTCCACCACAATTGGCTTCCTAAAGTACCAATCAAATAATATTACCAAAATCAAAAATAAATTTGAATTAAATAATAACCCTCCAATTATATTGCCTCAGAATCTACCTACATTACAAGACACCCCATTTGCCACACAATTTTTAAATAGCCTCAAAAGCCTTGCATCCAGGGATTACCCTTGTAGCGTGCCTGAAACGATCGATAAACGCGTCGTGACGACAATAAGCCTAAACTTACAAGATTGCCCTTCTAATCAAACTTGTAAAGGGTTCCTAAATAAGAGATTCTACGCGTCGATGAACAACCAATCGTTCGTTCGCCCTTCTATTTCGTTACTCGAGTCCCACTACCACAATCTCACTACAACCCAATTTTCGTCCGATTTCCCCGAAAATCCACCGTCCGTTTTTAACTACACCGGCGTCGACCCGGTGTCGGAAAACATGAGCACGAATTTTGGCACGAAGTTGCTAATAATGCCTTTCGGCACGAGACTTGAAATCGTGCTACAAGATACGAACTTTTTGAATCCCGAAAACCATCCGATGCACGTACATGGCCATAATTTCTTCGTTGTGGGGAGAGGGTTTGGGAATTTTGATGTTGACAAGGATCCATTGGGGTATAATCTGGTCGATCCGCCGGAGAGGAACACGGTGGCGGTTCCGGTGGGCGGATGGGCGGCGATACGGCTTGTGGCAGATAATCCAGGGGTATGGTTTGTACATTGCCATCTTGAGGAACATGTATCATGGGGCTTGGCTATGGGATTTATTGTGAAAAATGGAAATGAGCCATGGGAGTGTTTGGTGCCACCACCTAGTGATCTACCACAATGTTGAACTTTTTTTTTTTTTTTTGATATAGTTTAGATTTGAGAATCACATTAATTTGTTTCATGATTTGTCGTTAGGGAGTGTTTGCAAACTCTAAAAAAAATTGAGTATCGGCTCTAGGTTATTTTTCAGAGTTGATACCCAATTTTTTTTAGAGATTGCAAACACGGATTGAGATTTTCTGTTCCACAATCCTGTTGCACTTCATATTCTATTGCGTCGGATGAATGACACGTGTACAAAATGATGTCATATTTGTATATGTGTCTTTCATCCACTATAGTGGAATGGGAAGTGAAACAGGAATGTGGAACAAGAGGTCTGATCCCCGCAAACACTCCCTAATAGAGTTAGATTTTTCTCATAGATTTGTAATGGTTTATTGTGATAGTCCTTTAAGGTGTTTGGAAGACATAGTAAATTATAGGCATTTTAGTGACGTGGTAATGTAATTAATTGTTTGTCTCGTATTTCAAATGACAGATGCGTGCTAAGTGTATACATTTTTTTTATTTAAAATTAACGTCTGGTGTGAATTATATACACAGGGGCGTATACTCCTTGTGTATTGGGGGGGGGGGGGGCTAAAATTTTTAAAAATCAATTTTTTTTATGTATATTTTATTTTTAAAATTAATTTTTAGTACTAAATATTGAATTTTTATTGATTTAGCCCCCAAAATTACTTAGCCCCCCAACAAAGTCATACGTCTAGCTCTGCTCCTGTATTATTGTATATACACTTGGTGTGCATTTTTTATGTGAAATGAATGGATAGTTTTCAAATTGAGATAAAGAATTGAAAGTGGTAATTTATGAGGTTACAAGGAGAAATATCAAAACTTGGCGGGAAAAGATTAATTGATCATATATAAGATGTTTTGAATTGTAGTCACTTTAAACAAAAATAATCCATATTGGACGTGTATTTTTATTTTTGTTATTTTTATTCATAGTATTATTTATTGGCTGTATTAAAGTCTTCCAGGAAAGTTTAGAATATTAAAAATTAAAATGTCGAAACTTGATTCTGAAATTCTATTTGCCACACTAAGATTATTAGCATTTGTTATTTTTATGTATACTATTTAATTTGAAGCAATATGCATTTCATTTCACAATAAATAGCCGATATACCATTTGATGTCCATTTTCTCCTGTAAATACTACTATTCTATACTCTTTCTGAAACAATTAAAACTAATAACAAAATCCAAATCGAATCCCAACATCTCAATCACATAAATAAAAGATATGTAATGTTGCTTTCATTCAATTGGCAAAATGTGGAGTGTGATTTTATTTCATAAATAACATATTTGATTAGTTTCTCATTCAATAATGATATAATATTTTAAAGATGTTAACTGGGCTGGACAGGTCTAAATAGTCATTGGACTTTTTTCAGCATCAGCCTGACCAAGGCACCGAGCCTCGCCTGGATTATATTTCACGTCCATATTTATTGATAGGCCCAGCCCAATGGCCAGTATAACTTGTATGCTTTAAGAATATGCTGATAATGAACTTCCCATATGATCCTATTGTACCATTTGTTTTTTTCCAACCAAGTAAACCAAAATATATTCCATCTCAATAATATCTTCCAATATACATCTATTAGATAAGTTCATATCCCAATTATTCAAATTATGTTAGTGATCAATAAAAAAATAATTCAGCCAATTTATTTTTCAATTAAATTGTCCATCATACTTTTGACCATTAATCGCCAACACAAAGTTCCTCCCTAGCATTTATAGTTTTAAGAGTGCAAATATATGAAAAAAGAGCTGTGTCCAAAATGGGCCCTAAGTTTAGAGGGGAATACGGAATTTACCCTTCTATGGGGAACATATTTCATGTTCCACTTTTAGAGTTCAACTCCGTGTTCCATTGTTTGGATGGTGGACACATGTATATACATTTAAAAATCAACCGTCCATATTTATCTTGTAAATACGCATCCCTCATCCAAGTAGTGAAACAAATAATGGGCAAAAAAGTGGAGCATGAAATATATTCATGAAACCTACAATAAGTGGCGGGCGTAGGCGGCAACCCAGCCATTCACTGCTCCCCCTTGAATTAAAATTTATATGATTTTTCTTTTAGTTTTTAATCCATCTCGACTGTATTATTCCACCCCAATATTTTCCTGGCAGGACATTCACTACAATGCAAATGTTGCGAGGTGCAGATGATAGATAGAAGTGTTTAATTTGGTTGCCCATGGAATTGATTGGCAAGTCACGAGCCATTGTAATTAAAAGGCCCACATTTAATTTATGCATGTTGTTGATAGTGACAATTTGGTAGAGAAAATAAGAGAGAAGAATGAATAATCCAATTTATGGCAACTCGATTGGCCATGTGATTTGTTCTGAGTGTCACCTCACTGTCTATGTATAGTACTGTTGGTGCAATAATGACGAGATTCAAGTATGTCAAGTTCAAATGGAACTTGTGATGGTAGCAATTTCGAGTTGTGTATATTCTGGTTTTCGTTTAATTCTTTTGTTTTATATTTGATATGTTGTATTGTATTTTATTTTACCGACACAAGTTATTTCAAACAAATTAGAGGTTCAATTGCATTTGCGATGTGGGTAATAGCATGCTACATCAGGCGTATATACACTTTGTGCGTGGATAACTTCCAAGTGTCTCATTTTGTAAAATATGACAATTCGATTGTAAATATTATAGCAAATGTGCGCGTACACCACGTGTAACATTTATAAAACTATTTAATTGAAACATGCATGACTGATTTTATGGACTATAAGTATTTGGTAAAAGATTAATTTACAATAGACACTATTTCTGAAAATTAGGTTTAGTGACATAATTTTGATATAAATGATTTTGTCATACTAAATTTTATATTACTACAAAATCACGAGCGCGGGAAAAAAAAAAAGAATTATTTTCCCCAAATTATACCAATTGATATTTTCTACAATGATATTACCTACAAAGATTTTACTAAATATTATTTTTCCCCAAATTATGATTCACTAAATATTTATCAACAATGACATTACATATACTTTATAATTATCTTAATATTTAATTACCTACAGATTTTTCCGTAGGTAAACTTATTTCTTGTAGTGATACTCCCTACAATGTGTTAAGTTTAATACCAACTGTTAAATTTATAGGAAAAATAAGTATTTGGAGCATTTTGAGAATATTCTATCTTCGATTTGAAGCAAATATTTGTTCAAGCACTACGCCAAAGCTCGCGGTATATTAAAAATATGAACACGATTTTTTGCGTAAAAAAATAGTCTGGCAAACACTATAGTTGCGCTAAAAATTTCTTTTTATTTTTGTTTTGAATAGATTTTTAGTCTCAAGCATAGTATAATCATATGGTGGCATCCAATTGGCTAAATGAGATGAGATTCATGCTATCACTATCATTTTATTGTATCATTCAATTCATGTCTGTTTTTGGCCATCGGAGAAAATTTTGTGGAAGAAAAAAACGGAAACATATCTATCTCATTCCATGTGGTGCACCACGCGAGGAACGATGTCGGCGAGTGAATAAGGATGCAAACAAATTGAATCGATTTGATTAATTTATTTAGCATTTAAATTTTGTTTGAATTTTAAAAATTATTATATTTGAATTTGATGTTATTATCAATTCAATTGGGTTTTGATCAACTATAATTAAGTCAAAATATAAGAATTGAATTCAATTAATTTAATTATATATACATGCATGATACTTCTTCTAATCCAATTGAGTTAAAGCTGAGTTTTAAAATTTATTGAAGCTAGCAACCTTAATATTGGCCTTGATTTAGGTATCCATCACGCCCAAACAAAGCAAGCAAATGGGGGCTAATTCAGACTACTATTTTATGACAAAAAATAATTTATTTTCCATCTCATTAAGAGGGCATAGAAGAATTTTAAAGTACATATCTTTTGTTACACTTTATTTTGTTAATTAACTTAACAAATTAAGTCCGAATACATTTCTTTTCTTCGATGATATTTGAAACTCGACTAGATATCTACATTTTTTGTAAAAATATATTAAATAATGTGTGCAAGACCACCAACCAAATTTAAATAAATTACTCCATTTGATTCATGGACACCTCTAAGTGTAACTTTCATATAACATTTCTTTAGAGTTATAATTTTTTTTTTGAAAATGTTAGAATTATAAATTATTATATCAATAAATTTGATTATTCGGTCTTAAATGAGGACCCCCTTACCCGCGGATAGGATTATCTATTCCAAATTGTGTTTCATCTTGTATTCCAAGTATCTTAAATACACGATAATTGTAAATTAATTATGTCATCAATATACTTTGCGTGTATGGATGATATTTGGAACATGAGATGATACACAATTTAGAATAGAAAATCTCGAGTGCCTTACCCGAACCTAAAACCCGTTAGATCAAAGCTATTGAACCCACGAACATCAAATTATCCCATTATTTTCCTTTCTAGTCAAAATCCTGTAATTAAACAAAAGTCCATTTCAAGGCTTAAATTTAGGTTTTAAAAGTATATCACAACACATGTACAACCACTCCATTAATTGATTTTGTTTACCCTTTTGGAGTGACATTATTACTCGAATGAGTTTTTAGTCAGGAGCATACTTATTACTAAACAGTCATATAACTACCAGTTTAGTGTAAAGTCCTAATCAAAACCTACACCAAATATTGTTCCTTGCACAAATGATGTCTCCTATTTGGAGTCCTTAACAATATCTCAGTTTCAACTTTCGCCACCACGAAGACTTAAGAAGAAAAAACGAATATCCAGATGTGGCATCAGGGGCGGAGCCAAGATTTGTGGTAAAAGGGACCGACAATCAAAATCGCATATAATGGCAAAATTGAAATATTTTACTTGCATCGAAAAATATTATTAATTTACTAAAATTTAGAATACCGCTAGCAGAAAAATCATTTAACAAGTAAAGGGTTCAAATCTTTTTTAGCAAATTGTTTGACAATATGTACTAACAAGTCAATTACAAAATGACCCTCCATCATATAATTACGGAATGCACTCTCTTTAATTTAATATGAGAAAAACACTTTAATCTAATCAAGAACCTAAAGCTAGATATGAAAACAAACACAAAATAGTTACTTCAACAAGTTCACCCGAAAAAAGAAAGAAATGAAGAAAATATGAGGATAGTTGTTTCACTATATAGACACCATAAAATGATTAATATATAATTAAATAGAGAAAATGAACGAAAAACATAAAGTTCATGTTGTTCGATGCACTTCTTTCATGAAGCAAATTAAAGGAAATAATATATTCAGATAAAAAAATAAGAGACTAAATAACAATAATGAAATATAGCACAAGAATAGCAAAAGATTAATAGCAATTGAAACTATGGGGAAAGAAAATTCCCAAAAAAAATGGTGAGGGGAAAGAGAGGAATTAATGTGTAATCTTATATAAAATGATATTTGTCTTGGTCGAAGAATTATAGTAAAACTTAAATAGAAACTAATTCAAAAAATAAAAATAAAAAATAAAACGGAGAGGTTGTATGACATGATTATGAAAGCAATATATAAATAATTATTTTTCAATTGATACAAGTATACATACATATCATACTTAAATGTAACAACCTAGGGTTATCCTTGGGGCTTTCCCGTGGCTATCTCCGGGACTTTCCATCCCATATCGCACTCATGAACTTCTCATCCTTAAAAGTGAGTTTTATGTCAAATTTTCCGTACTCGAATCCAAGACTTTTAGGATAAGTCCTCATATCTTAAAGTGTAAGTACCACCAGTTGGGCTCTAAGATCTTAGCAGGTCATGGATTCCATCAAGTGTGAAGAAAGAAATAAGAAAGAAATGAAACTTACTTTTAGTGTGGGAAGCCAATCATTACATAAAAGTTCAAACATTAAAAGTTAGACAACTAAAATTTATTTTGGTCCCCAATTTTGCATCTTAATTGCAAATTAATCCTCATACTTTTTTAGTTGTTTTTTCTTTTTCTCGTTTTCATTTGCCCATAAATAGTTGAATCGGGTCAATCGGATCGGCCAATTTTCACCGATCTTTATTGGGTCTAGACCTATATCATGGCCAATTCTCGGTTTAACTGGTCCAACTGACCAAGTCAGTCCGGGTTTAAAAACACTGTAGAAGAGTCAATTTTTTATCATTATTGTAAAATTTTGCATATACAAAATTGCATAAATCTTCCATTGAAAGAACCATTGTCTCATAACACCATAACAAATTACCAATCTATATAAATCTATCTTTAAAGAAACCAACAACCAAACTTTATCCCCAACATTAGCCTCATACCCCTCTCACTCCACTCACAGTCACACCATCTTCACTGTACCTTCTTTCTCCTCCCACCACCATTAACTAAAAGCACACACACCACACACATTTCACTTCCCACTCTCATTCTTTCCTCTCCCATTTCACACACACTTCCCCAAAAATACTCAAAACCATGTCCCAAGCCATCATCATATTCCTCTTCACATCTCTCTTCACCATATTCCACCTCCCAACACCACTACCCGCCCTGCCCATTCTACCCGACCCAGACCCAGCCACAGTCCAAACCCAGATCCTCCACCGCACCCCACCCGCCACCATCCCCGCCTTCCCGGAGCAATCCGACGCCTCCGGCTGCCCGCTCGACCTGCCCGAAGACCTCTTCCACGACATTAAATCCGCGTGCGGCGCCAAACACCACCACCGCCCCGACCCGGATTCGTACTCGGGCCAGCTCCACCGCACCCGCTGCTGCCCGGTCCTGGCCGCCTGGCTCTACTCCGCCTACTCCGAGACCGGGCTACGCACGACGCCCAAAACCCCACCCCAAACGGCGTCGTACGACATGCCCGTGCTGCCCGACGACTCCGAGACCTGCGTGGACACTCTGGAGAAGGCGCTGGGCAACAGAGGGATCGAATTGCGGAGGCCCAACGAGACGTGCGACGTCGTTTACTGCTACTGCGGGATCAGATTGCACCCGTTCAGCTGCCCCGAAGCTTTTTGGGTCAACACGCGCGGGAAATTGGTGGGTGGAGAAGCTGTGAAGCAGTTGGAGAGAGATTGCTTCAATGGCGGATATGGTGGTGGTGGGCTTGGGGGTTGCTCCAAATGCCTCAACAGCCTTTATTTGGTACGAACGCTTTCATTGCACATTTTATTCTTTACACACCCAACTAAAAATTTGAAAAACCAAAAAATTTCTCGATCTTGATTCGATATCGATTGTTAAAAACTTGTTTGAGTTTAACAAACCAAGTTTGAACATATTTTTTTGTTTGATAAGATATAAAGTTTGGCTCGAGCTCGAAAAAAAAGAATAAAATGTAAAAATATCAAGTTACTCAAATTCGATTCGTGTTCAGCTCGACTAAAGCTTGTTCGAGCTCGATTCGATTTATAATCAAACCATAACTCAAACACAATATTTGAAACTCAATTAAAATTAAAACAAGCTCGAACAATATTATGTTTGGCTCGACTCGACTACTTTACAATCGTACGCACAACACGCACTAAATTGTGTGGATATTTGAGAAAGTGTGTATTTTTTTCCAGCTTTTGCTCAGGCAGAGTCACATGCTAGTCATTTTCCTGAAAGTGGGCTCTTTTGGCTTTTTCTTGTTTCACACAATCATTTTCATTTTTGTGCATATTTAGGCATAATCATGTTTTGGTAATATTAAATATCTTGGTTTATAACTTTGTTTAGGAGATATTAATTAATTTATTTTAGAAACAATTATTACAAAACATCAAACAATTACACGTGGTACAATAAAGCACATCTATAGTAAAGCTTGTTATAGTTATATTTACTTTTTCAAAACATGTAACTTTTACTTTAATACAGTTTCAAGGGAGTATTTGTTATGTTGTTTACAATAGTTGAAACATTTTTTTTTTGTGAAAATCAGGTAAAACATTTATTCGTTTTGTAAAAATAGTTGGATTTATTGATGAACAAAATCAAACGTTCAGTTCTGGTCAATGTTGTAAAAATCGTTAGGCGCTCGCTAGGCGGCAGATTGGGGCCTAGCGCCTAGGCGAAGTCTAGGCGGGGTTAGGCGGGACCTGGGCGGGGTTAGGCGGGCCTAATAGGAAAAAAAATCGTAGGCGGACAAGGGGCGCCTAGCGCCTAGGCGGGAATTAATCGGGGCTAGGCGGGAATTTTTACAACAGAGGTTCTGGTTGGGAGAGTACTTAGGGCATCTCCAATGGAAAAACCCTTCAAAGGTTTTTCCACAGTTTTTTGTGTGCCATGTCACCTGCCACGTCAAAAGCAAAAACTGCATCATCTTAAAAATATTTTCCCACAATGGTTAAACCTATTTACAACTTTTTAATGGTCCCACCATACAATTTACAAAATAATAGAAAAATTAAAAAAATCAATCTCAACCTATTTTTCTATCCATGGGCCCAACACCTACCACTTTTTGCCCCAAAATCCCCCCATGAACCGGTTTGTAGCTACAAACCAGTTTTTCCCCAAAAACCCAAAATTTCCCCTCACAATGGTAAGGATTTTCAATGGCACGGTTTTTTATGAAAAATCCCATCAAAATCCTTACCATTGTAGTTGCTCTTATAATGTGTGGTAGCCATGATATGCTTTAGGTACGCGTGCTTTAAAGGCTGCTTGCTTCGTATAGGGTTTTGACAAAATAAGCTCAAAAGTCTATAACAATTCAACATGTTGGTTGTATATGTAAACATAATACCTCAAACTAAATTCAAACTCTTGGAAAAATCAAAATTAGGAGGAATTATTTTCTTAATAAAATTTCGACATGTTTAACTTGGATGAGATCTTCTATTCCAAAATGATGTTTCATCTTCTATTTCACTTTACTGGACGATTGTCACGTGCGGAAAAGTTAACATATTAATTTTCGAGCATAAATTGTAGGGTTTTATAAGTCGTGATATGATAATTTGTATACACGTGACAATCATCAGACAGTGGAATAGGAGATCAAACTCAATGGAATAAAAGACACTCCGTGTTTCTCTAGACTCACATCATTACTTCCATTCATGTTCTATCCAATAATGTAAGTTTGTAGCTAGTAAAGGGTAAACTAGCATTTCTAAAATCCGATGAAACGTGTATATTCTGATACCAAAATGGAGCCTTAAGCTAGGTCGGAATCCTAGATTTAGAGAGCAAAAAATACAAAAAGAACAAATTTGCATTGATGTTTTGCACGATAAATATGAAAACGACTTGTCCGTGTATCTCCCTGGTCTACATGGCATGCACGAAGTACTAATATTCCTCTATTTCTTATCATCTAATACTCTGCATTGAGACTCTTAAACTATGAATCCTGAGGTGTTCGATCTACACTTCAGGAGATCGATTGAGGGTTGATTTTGTCAAACATGAATCTGGGTTGTGAAGTTGAATATGTGAAATTCAATGTTAAGGCCATAATTTAGTACACCAAGCAATGGATTGATCTTCCTTCCAATGTTTTATTGTTCCTTGAAAACATTCGAGGAAACTTTTGCACATATCACTTGTTATATGAACTACACGAGTTACCCTAAAGCTCACGCATTTCTATAAAATTATGCAAATTATTTGTGATCACTAATAGACAGTATGCTTAATTCCGGAAATCTTAATCAGGCTTTTTGTAAGTGAATTGGTAAAATTTCTGCGTTTACGACTTTTTCTATGCATAATGATATCAATATGCTTGCGTGCCAAAATATGCTCTTATCATGAGTCTGTTCATATTTATGTTCTATGGATGAGATGATGGTTTGCAATTGATTCTTTTTAATTTTGGCTTCTATTTTGAAATTGTCAAGCATCTGTTTATATAGTGGAATGATTTCTACTGGCAGCATTTCATACAGTTTACTAAGTCGGATCTAACTTGCTTTGATTTGTAAAATGGGTTGGATCCGTCTCATTAATTTAAATCCGTGAGACGGTCTCACATGAGACTTGCTCTTTTAATTTATTTAGTGAATATATTAAGATTTCGAGGTTTGGGATCCCAAAAAGACTTCTGTAATCGCAAAACTGGAACATCTTTTATGGTGGCTCAATAATATAAATGGATAATTACAAAAACACCCCTATGGTTTGGGCTAATTACAAAAAAAATCCAGACATGTTTCAAAATTACAAAAAGCCCCTTCATGTTTGATTTTGCCTTAAATTTAAGGAGGTAATTGTAAATATTTACAGATGTCAGGGTTTTTTTTTGAAATATTTTCCCGTTATGGAGTAGAAAATCTATGACTTTAAGGGGTTTTTTGTAATTTTAAAAAATCTCTGGGTTTATTTGTAATTAGCCCAAACATTAGGGGTGTTTTTGTAATTATCCCTAATATAAAAATAAGTTACTCAAGTTACCATTAGAAACTCAAACTGTAAGTATGTAGACCATTGCAAAAGACATTCAAGAAAAGGAAAACAAACCTAAAATATAAACTAGCAAATATAATCGAACAACAATTGTGATCCTTGTGATCCTGCATCATATGATTGGCTTTTGTAAGCTCTGTTATTATTGTGTTCCTAATTAAGTTGACAAAATTAGAAACACAAAGCAGATAAAGAAATTATGGAGTGGGCCATATAACTTCACACATTTTATTGTTGGTTTTGTTGGGTGACCATTTTTCTCATTTGAACTCGGTCCCTTAACATGTATTTTGTTAACATGTATTTGAACATTTATTGTTGCATTTCATTATTGTGAACTGAACGTATTATGTGTTCACATTCTATGTTCCTTTAGCATAAAATTTGCAAATGTCAGCTTCTGTTTCTCATTCTGCTTAACTTAATCAGTTTTCAGTTTCTATTTGCAAACACTCTCTAAATCACTTCCTTCAAAAGCAGAAGTTTTTGCAAAACACTCTAATACACCAATCAGTGGGTATGATTACTAATATATTTGGTGCATTCCACAAATTTACGCAGCTTAACGGGGACAAAGCTGGAAGAAGTAACCGAACCGAGAGGACCAGTAAAATGCATAACCGGGATTGTGAGCTAATGGGCCTAACATGGCTACTCAACAAGGACAGATCTGCCTATATACATACCGTTTCTGCTGTTTTAAGGGCGATCATGATGAACACGGACGATGCTTCTGATCCATCATTTTGCAGTCTCAACAGCGACGGAATGCCACTTGCAGTCGATTCTTCGGAAATCAATAATCAATCTTCATCAACCATTCTGGCAACAAGCCTTTATCAGTACCTCCTACCACTTTCTTTGTTCTGTACCAGCATTCTTTTTGTTATCTCCCGGTATTAGTTAGTCGTTCTTTGTCATGCGATCGTATCGACTTTATTCATTGTTTTAGTGGTGATTGTGTACTTTGTTGATTTAGATAATTAGTGAATTTGTAATTCGTTTTCAGAGTTTGCCGTGTAAATAGACCGTTGGATTGGACCTTTGTAGTTTGGTTTCTTGAAAGCTATAAGATTAGATTGATGCATGAAAGAAGGTAGCTATTGGTGAACCTTCAGCTAGTTTATCTTGAAAGTAGATGGAATCAAGCTCTAAATCTTAATTTTTGGGGATAATTACAAAAACTACCCATGAAGTTTACCCTAATTAAGTTTATTTGAATAATCCAATAATATAATGAAGTTCAAATCCTTTATCTCATACTTTAAAAACTATTGTTTGAGTCAATATGGAGCCATCTGATATTATTTCTCCAAATTCTCCTCTCAAATCCATATTATGTGTAAACATTTGAAAAAAAGTGTTAATATTGTGTTATTCACTAAACTATGGAACATAGAGATAATGCTGCTACCACAATAGGGAGAGGTTTGCCACACTATGCCTACTGCACAGATTTGTTAGAAAACAATATGCATAAAGATATTTGAGAGAAAAGACTGAATGTTGTCACAAAAAGGTTTTTTAATTAATTTGACACGCAAATATTGTCACAAAAAAGTAGTTTGTGGCGACAGTGTCAGCGCAAATGTTTTACTTAATATCGTCACAAATATTTCGTCAAGCTTATAATCCCTTAGAAGAAAGCATATCCCATCCCAAAAGTTCATAATCTGACTACTATACGAAAATCTCAGTTGCGCACTCCAAAAAGCTTATAAGGTGTAAAACTTTTCCAAATTGATAGGACAAGAAACCAAGTCTAGCCAAACCCTCTGTAACTATTAGCAGGATAGTAATCACAACATAAGAAGAAAAAACACCAGATAATTAGAGGACTTATCATGAAAATGAATTTCCTACTACAAGAAATTGAAAGAAACAATAGAGGCTCCAATGCACCAAAAGTACTTATCAAGGGAACACCTTCTAGTATATGAAAATCATGGTCACCACTTGCGATGTACAACAACAACAACAACAAACTAAGTCTTAATCCCACTACGTGGGGTTGGCTATACGGATCATATCGCGCCATCGTTTACGGTCACAAAAGCGGAAATCCCTTATTCTTGTAGTGATAAAGCATAACATTTTACGTCTAAAGGCTTAAGCATGTGATTCTTTTTTTTTTTTTTTTTTTTGAGAAGATGTGATATTTTTCAATGAAATTCAAGTTCTTCGTTGTTGTTTGTTACATTATTTACCAATATCCAATTAGATTAACTTTGCCCTGCCCATGGAATCACCTCTAAATATATTTCCCCTTTTTTTTTTCCCTTTCATTTTCTAATTTTAGTTTGGTATAACGGTGATAATATCCCTTTGTGAGTGATCAATATTTAGTAGCCCAAGATTTTGGCATCAGAATATTTTCAGCCGTATCCGGCTACTGGCCCAGCACCTTCACGTGCAAGCCTCTTTTTTCAGAACTAATGGACCAACCCAACATAATCGAATGGGCCCAATTAAAAATAATTGATGGGGACCTCATATAATTTGGCAAACTTCCACTGGCTGATCTCAGTTAGCATCGTAAAATGGATTGGATTCTGTTATACCTAAAATAGACAGTGTAACGAAATTCTGACAAATAAGTTGTATCACCTCGATTTACTATTCTGGTCGGTCGGAAATTACACACCGCCCAATACAATCGAGCTCCGATACTAAACTGATCTGGAACCTGCAAAACCACCATTAGAAAAGAGCGTAGAAGGATTTTCCGGCATACTCTATCTGAAGTTCAAGTCAGAATCACCATTTGATAGAAAAGTATGAAAGTACAATATGAAAAGTGTGAGTATGAAGTTTAACCTGACCATTGACGAACTTGTCCCTCGTTTGTGTGGGTAATTTGATTACTTCAGAAATTTATTCATCTTTATAATCAATGTCAAATAAAATATTGTTATCCTAGTAAAAAAAAATCACACATCGGAATCATACTTCCCAAACATATTATTGAACTCAATTATATTATTACATTTCTACCTTATTCAAATTATTTTATCAATTCAATTAACAAACGCAAACAAGTCCTAATTGAATTGCAACTTCGAACCTTTATCCACATCTTCTCCAATCATTCATGTGGGTGGTACAACATTAGTCAGATGGTGGGCTATCCTAAGATTAGTAATCAAAGGCAAGACCTAATAATATTTCCACACAAAAAAGTTGGAAGAACATATATATGGGTATGTATGGATGTGTTTTCAAGTCCAATTTCCAATTTCTAATGTTGGAAAATGAATTTTCAAACTTTATTGGTTTTCGTGTGAGAATTGAGAATATGTTTGGTTTGTTGTCTGAATTTCTGTTTAGAAATGAAAATATGATTGGTTATAATATTTTTGACATAAATTTGCGTGATTGTAGTGTATTTTTGACATCGTTTTGCGTGATTGTAGTGTATTTTCACATAGATTTGTGTGATTGTGGTGAAAACTTGTTTGCTTATATTTTCAAAAGAATCTTTCCATAAAAATGGCGAAAATAACTTTATTTCTATTGAGAATTTTTTAAACAAACATAAATTCAGTTTCTAGAGTAGTTGGAAATTGGAAAATGTCATTTGAAAACAATTCCATACATACTCATAATTTTGAAGAGACGAGATTTTCACATTGATAAAAGTTTTGTACAGTGAGTTTGAGTTCATCATAAGAATTGATTTAAAAAGTGTGGCTTGCCATTGGCTCTAGTACCATTAAAAAAAGAGAAGCAATGAATAAAAATTTAAGTTTTGTTCAATTTTCGTACTTCAAGTTGTATGGACATACCTATATATACAATAAAAACATATTGATTAAACCCCCTGGTATAGCCGAGTGGTAAAAAGAGATCGATAATCTGCACTGACTCTCCAATCGCGTGGATTCGATTCCCAGCTAAAGGAACCCCTTCAACTTCAGTATAGGATCAATCTAGCAGGGTGTTAAGTTAGAACCGGTTCAACCATGAGTATTCGGGTACATCCCGCAATTCACCTTCCGCTTGGCCAAGAGGCCTCTGGTGCTGGCAAGTCTATGATTAGTTAGGCGCAATCCCGGCTATATATCTAGATTTTCGTGATCTTTCATAGTGCCATTATAGTGATGGAAATTTCGTTATTTTGACAATTGAATCATCGTTTACTAACCTCCTTCGCCACATAGTAGATTGCTCTGTGCCGAACTTACCTCCTCCTTCGAAAGAGTGTTAGAATAATATTTGGAACTCGAGAGTCTTCAGGCTACCTCGAAGCTCAAATATCAATTTTTGATCAGGAAGCCTTAGGACATGAAAATTGGCTACTTTATTTTGTTGGACATATATTTTCTCTAATTATTGCGCAGCTTCATAAACTTATGAAAAACTGTATTTTTTATATACACAAACATCAAAAAATACATTGAAATAATCTCACTCATTGTATTATCTTCCTAACTTAATTCTTTTCTAACTTTATAAAGATCAAATACAAATCAAATTCCTAAATCCTACACTAAACAATCAAATCGGGATTATGCAAATACGGTGAGTAATCCGTTTGTAGATGGACTCTTGTAATGAAGCTCAGGTTTGAAAAACAATCTATTTGGATATGAATTATTATGAGATATTTTGATAATTTAATTACTTCCAAAGATATATCTTAGGATTATCTTGAATAAATTCGACCAATATGGTAATTTAGCTCCAATAATATTCCAAGTCGTATGAAATTAACAATAATATTATCCAAAATTAAATGTATTAATTAATATCTAATAAATATATGCAAGTGTAAATACTAAAAATACATGTATTATATTCATATTTATACATCCCACCCATGGATGAATACGGAGGCACGGACAATAACCAGAGTCAGTGTAGATAAAATTAGTTAGGTTCTCAGCATACAATTTTTGACTATGACACTCATTTTCAGAAGAAGGCCTACATCATCATAACCGTTCATATATGTCATCCTTTACATGATTACATAACAACAATCAATAATGAATAAGATAGGAGGCCGAAATATATGGGAATATATGAAACAAAGTATATATATGTACTTGTGATTTTGTTTAATGCTTTTCTTTTTCTTTTTTTTTATAAAAAAATAATGAGCTACATCATTCATAGAGGTCAATAACAAATTAGAACAAATAATGTTCTAAATCAATTGCATCATTCATTGAGATGTTAATAAGCCTAAATCCAAAGGACCAAAGCATACTTGGAAATAACCTATTATTAACATTACCAGAAAATGATCCAAAAAAACGAAACTTGAAGTGATATCACTTTATTCTTGATCAAGTCTCCGAGTTAGAAGTCAACGATTGAGTTGGGCGACTACCTGCAATATAACAAGCCGTTAGGGCCCCAGGGTTGTCCAGGCGAAAATCCTTTAATGCTTAAATCAGATTAGAGAGCCAAAAAATAGTCAAAATTCATAAGTCAAAGAATTACAATGAATTTCATACCTTGAATATGAGGTCTAATAGGGTATTTATAGCCTATAAGATTCATAAATTGAGTTATTATTAGAGCTGGCTTTAGACCCACAAAAAAACAAATCACGGTGTTGGACCTTTTTGGCCTTGTATGGTTATGTTTCCATGGACCATTTCTAGTTTCTATTGTTGGAAAATGAATTTTGAGAATTTATTGGTTTTTGTTTGAAAATTGGAATTGTGTTTGGATGAGTGAATGAAAATGAGTTTTAAGTAGGTTTGAAAATGGGATTATGTTTGGTTGAGTAATTTTGAAGTAATATTTTATGTATGTAATAATTTGAAAAGTTGATATTGATTGAATATTTTAATTGAATATATATTTTTTTTAAGCAAAATAACACCCCGGGGTGGGGGATTGAGACGTGATCCCCTACCTGTATATCAAATAATCAAAATGTCATACAATGTCATGCCCGTCAAGGCGGGTATTTTAATTGAATATATAGTAATTGTAAGATTGTAGGCTAGTGGGTCCCATTAGATATATATGGTAATATTTTAAGTAGATAAAGTTGATAATGGAGGGTCTCACATATATATTTGGATAAAAAAATGAGAATAGTGATTGATGAGTGATGTAGGGTAGTGTATAAGGTTGAGAATTGAAATTATAGATTTGAGATGTTATTTTATGTGAAAAATAGAAAATGAAAATGATGATTTCTATTGAAAATTTTATGGACAAACATGATTCTATTTCTATGAATAGTTGAAAATTGGAAATGGTGGCTTGAAAACATAAACAAAGGAGGCCTTTGTTTTTGTAAGTGTTTTGAGCCTTTATTATCTGGCCAGCTGGCCCTTATTATAGTTAGGTAAGCCCATCAGGACACAAACCAAAGACATCTAATTATATTTTCAAAAAAAAAAGACATCTAATTATCACTTGCAGAATCTATTTTTAGTACAAATCCTACTAAGAGAGGGAGTTAAGTGAAAATCGAACTTAAGCATATGTTGAATTTTATAAATGCAATAAACTTTGATATCCCTAATTATTACTGGTGCAAATATATTACTTAAAACCACTAAGCAAAAAAGCATTCCATTTAACAATTTATTCTTTAAAGAAATTTGGGAGAAAAAAAAAATCACCGAAAAGGGTGTTGTCATATGCAAATGTTAAAAACTTATGAAATTTTAAAATATATTATATTTTATTTATTTTGGCTATAATTCATGTGAGTATATCCACAAAGTTTGTTTCAGTGCTAAAGATATAAATTATCACCAAAAATCAAGGAAAAGTAACCATAGTATATATCTTTAAGAAAAATCTCCAATCAGATTGACCTTAATCCTTCGAATGTCCCCCAAGGTACAACCACTTACAGCATAGCTGCATGCTTTTGTATGGACCCCAATTGTATAGAAACCCAATCGCCATAAACTTTTCCAATCTATAAATAGATACAACTTTCTCGTACTACTTCACACTATTATTCATTACAACAATCACACTTTTTTCCCCACCACTTATGAAAATTATGAAGAAAGCCCCAATATTGCTCTTCTTTCTTCTTTCCACTTTATCCTTAGCAGCACAATGCTTTGCTAGTACTCATCACGAGGACAACGCCTCGCCGGAAACCGCCGTCGGTTTCGACTTCGGAGGGCTGAGCAGAGGCAGCTTTCCGAAGAATTTCGTGTTCGGGACGGCGGCCTCCGCCTACCAAGTGGAAGGCATGGCCGATAAGGACGGCCGGGGGCCGAGCATTTGGGATACATTCATCAAAGTACCTGGTAATTATCATATAGTTAAGGGATAATTACAAAAAACACCTTAAGGTTTAATCCGTCTTATATTTTTTCTCGTAAGAAAAAAAGTACATTTCAAAACCCCATTATTAAAGTATTACAGTTACGCCCTTAAATCTAAGACAAAATTACAGGATATATTGTAATTTTGAAACATCTACAATTTTTTTTTTTTATTTATAATTAGCCCAAGTGTTTTCCTTGGAGTGAAGATATGGAAGATTTTCAAGTGTTTTTCTTTGATATTGGGTTTTATTTAGAGAATAATGGGAAATTCTAGTTTTGATTTGGTTTGCACGACTCGAGTCAAAAGGGATGAATTTATGTTTTGATACATATATTTTTAAAGATAATTATAACTAACAAAATAATTATAGTAAAATCATACCTGTTACTTAATTAATTTATTCATTTAAACTTATTTTGGAATTTTCTTTTTACTTTGTGACTTTTGCACATAATTATTTCAACTATTCGGAATGTGAAAACAGGACGTGAGCCAAACAATGCCTCTGGGGAAGTGTCAGTGGACCAGTATCACAAATACAAGGTGAGTTTTGTTTTTAGTACAATATCCATACAAAATTCGGCTAGGATAAAAGCAAAAATTTGTGAAAGACGGTCGCGACAGGTGATATTTTTAGTGTAAATAGCGATACATTGTCTGAATACACTAAAATTAAATGTATTCAGATAAAACATCAGATTTTACATTAAAAGTATCAATTTTAATCTAAAAATGCAACCGTCGCACCGTACGACCATATTACAAACAAGAAATCTAATAATAAATTGGACCTTACGTAGTTACATAGTTATTTTATTGGAACTTCGAGCTAATTATTTTAAGGGTAAATTATATAAAATACTCTTAAGCTTTCACTTTAATTAGGAAAAAAAAACTTAACTATCTTCTACAATTACAAATATCTCTTATGTTTGTTTTTATTTTATAAATTATGGAGTATTTATTATTAAGTAAATAAAAAAAATCAAAGGGGGTGCTTGTAAACATGACAGAGATGATTATCCTGCCAATCATTGTATCCTCATATCAATTATTCATGCCTACCTGACTTTTTATGTTTTTATATTTTAATGAGATCTAATCATTGATTGAGAATATATTTGAGAACTACCAAGTGATTGATGATATTAATAATTCAACTATCTTTGATATTTTATTAACTTTTTTCACGTAATTTTCGTAACAAAAACGCATGAACCCAAGAAAAGAAATAACAATCCATAGATGGGTTTTTTGTTTTTTTAAAAGAATACTAATGTGCCAAAAAAATTATTTATTTATTAGGGATAATTACAAAAACACCCATGAGGTTTGGGATATTAAAAAAAAGGAGATGTTTCAAAATTCCAAAAAAAAAATTAGGTTTTTTTTTTGTAATTAGCCCGAACCTCAGGGAGATTTTTGTAATTATCCCTATTTATTATATTGTCACGTTTTTCTGCACTCACTCTACTTTAGTTTACGTGTCTCTTGGTATTTGGTAACGTATTCACCAATATTACTAGCTAGTACTATTTATATATATACATCCGTGGCTGAAAATTTTCAGAGATTTTTATAACTATTTGGTCATATATTCTGCTTCTGATTATTTAATTTTCATAGAACTCTTAACTCCTTTATTAACTATAACCAAATAGTTTTTTTTTTTTTCCTTTTGTTGTTGAAATATAACAAAATAGTTAGAAATCAATCAATCATAATTCATATACATATTATTCATTATTGTAATAATTCCTGCTAAATTTATAACCAGCTAATTAATTCCAGTTCTAGTCCTCAGATTGTAAAATAAAGAGAGCTTATAATTTAACATATGTTTTAATTTGTACAGGAGGACATCGATCTTATGGCAAAGCTAAACTTTGATGCCTACAGGTTTTCAATTTCATGGTCCAGAATATTTCCAAGTAATAATGTTATTTCATTAATTTGGTTCCAAATATTCAATGTCAAAAATTTACATTATAATAAGTCATAATGTTCCTTTTCTATCATACTAATTAATAAAATGCAGATGGAACTGGAAAGGTGAATCGAAAGGGAGTTGCTTACTATAATAAGCTGATCAACTACATGATGAAAAAAGGTAAAACATTACTCTTTTCTTAATTTATTTTTTCATTTTTTTATTAAAATTAGTCCAATCAGATTTGATAAGGCAGTTTTTTAAAATTCGATATTAAAATTAATTTAACAATATATTTTGCAGGTATCACACCATATCCTAATCTGAATCACTATGATCTTCCTCAAGCTCTTCAGGATAGATATAATGGGTGGCTGGGACGAGAAGTAGTGTAAGTATTATACTCTATATCTCTGTTGTAAAAATCCCCGCCTAGCCCCGATTAATTCTACCTAGGCGCTAGACCCTGCCTACGTTTTTTTTTTTCCAATTAAGCCCGCCTAGGCCCAATATGCTGCCTAGCGAGCGCCTAGCGCTTTTTACAACATTACTCTATATATGCTACTCTTTAAGCATTCACTAAATGGTCACTGCAATTTTGAATTTTGTCAACATATGTCAGTAGGAGTGTAAAACGAATCGACTAGAGTCGAAGATGGTATATAAACTTATTTGGATTTTTATCGAGTTGCAGAAATTGTGTTTGAGTTTGATTTGATTATTAATCAAACCGAGCTTGAACGAGCTTTAGTCGAGCCGAACACAAAATCGAGCTTTAGTTTTGTTTCTGATTTTCAATTTGTTTGCAGGAAAGATTTTGCAGATTATGCAGAATTCTGTTTCAAGACATTTGGGGACAGAGTGAAAAACTGGCAGACATTTAATGAGCCTAGAGTTGTAGCTGCCCTTGGATATGATAATGGATTTTTTGCACCTGGAAGATGTTCTAAAGCTTTTGGCAATTGCACAGAGGGAAATTCAGCCACTGAACCTTATATTGTTGCTCATAATCTCATTTTATGCCATGCTGCTGCTGCTCAGAGATACCGTGAGAAATATCAGGTAAAAATAACAAAAAAGCCCCACAGGTTTTTGAAAATTACAAAGGTCCCCTAGATGTTTGATTATGTATTACGCTTTATCCCTTTAGTAGCAAAAAACATGTGAAACACCCCATTTACATTTGTAGAAATATTATGGTTACCTCCTTACATTTAGGCTAAATTGCATATTTGATCCACTAACTTATACCGAGTTGCATTTTCGTCCACTTATTTAGGAGTGTGGCAAAATAGGACAGTAACTTAAAATTTGTTGGGCATTAAGTAGTCCAATCTATGTCAGTAATTGTGAAGTCAACTAGAATCGCTCCCAAATTTTCGGGATTCAACCCGTGAACGTGGATATAAAAAAATTATTCAATATGCGTATGTCATTGAAAATGGCTGGAGGGATTGAAATATCCGAAACGTGGGAGCAATTTCAGTTGATTTTACAACTGCTGATAAAGATTGGACTTATATTTTGCTATAGTCCTAAATTAGTGGATGGAAGTGCAACTCGATATGAGTTAGTGGACCAAGTATGCAGTTTAACCTTACTTGATTTAAGACACTATCAAACCTGATGGGGTTTCTTGTAATTTTGAAATTTTGTGATTACCATCTCAGGGGTAATTTTTGTAATTATCCCATATATTAATCTATCCCATTCTGAGAGAAAAGCATCATGACTGTGTTGAAATTAATTGCAATTTCAGGAAAAACAGAAGGGTAGGATTGGAATTCTGTTGGATTTTGTTTGGTATGAGCCTCTTACAAAATCCAAAGCAGACAACTATGCAGCTCAAAGGGCAAGAGATTTTCACATTGGATGGTAACAAGTCCAATTACTTCTTCTTTTTATTCAGCTTTAAAATTAAGTGTATATTACAGAAACCACCCTGAAGTTTAACCTATTACTAAAAGGTCCAGTTATCTTTCGGAATTACAAATACATCCTCAAGAGACTAAAACGTACTCCTCAATATGGTTTGCATTTACTTAACAAATATATTTGTAATTCTGAAAGATGGTTGGGTTTTTCTGTAATTAGACAGAACCTCAGGGGTGTTTTTTGTAATTAAACCTAAATTTAATTGCATATCTCAAACTGCATTCCCTTAAGTCCCTTTTCAATTGAATTTTGGACAGATTGTGTAATATGAGTTTTGGGCTTGCTCTGTAGGTTTATGCATCCTCTGGTATATGGAGAGTATCCAAAAACAATGCAGAATATAGTTGGGAAAAGGCTACCAAAGTTCACAGAAGAAGAGGTCAAAATGGTAAAAGGATCTTTTGATTTTGTGGGCATAAATCAGTACACAGCATATTATATGTATGATCCACACCAAGGAGAACAAAAGGACTTAGGCTACCAGCAAGATTGGAATTGTGGTTTTGCTTGTAAGAAAAATTCTTCTAGCTCTTTTTACTCTTGCCCTCAATTAAGTCATAAGTTTACATTTATGGAATAGGTCTAATTACAACAACAAAAAAAGGGATAATTGCATAAAAACCCCTGAGGTTCGATCTAATTACAAAAAAACCCTAAGATATTTTAAATTTGCAAAAAACCCCTTGAGATTTTATTCCGCTTACATCTTACCCCTTCATAAGCAAAAAATATTTCAACCCTCCTTGATATTTGTAGAAATATTACATTACCCCCTTAAATTTAAGATATAATCAAACATGAGGGTATTTTTTTGCTGGATTTTTTTTATAATTAGCCCAAATCTCAGGGGTGTTTTTGTAATTATCCCAAAAAAACTATGAGTTTTTTGAAAATTACAAAAAAAAAAAAAAAACTTTCAAGTTTGATTGTGTCTTAAATTTAAGGGGGTACTTGTAATATTATTGTAATAGTCGAGGGGGTTTGAAATAGTTTTTTGCTTATAAAGGAGAAAATTGTGGGATTTTTTTAATTTTTAAAAATCTCTGATTTTTTTTTTTTTTTTTGTAATTAGCCCGAACCTCATGGATTCGTTTGTAAATATTTTCTATGGAATATATGATGTATCTTAGTATCTAACATTGTCCTAAAATGTTGGCAGATGATCGACATGGAGTCCCAATTGGCCCAAGGGTATGTTCATCTGAAACTACATATAAAATTTATAGCAAAATGTTTTATTTGTGCCCACATATTATGAATTTATGATTGATTGTTTTTATGTGTGCAGGCACATTCATACTGGCTTTACATTGTGCCATGGGGTCTATACAAAGCTGTAAACTACATCAAAGAAAACTATGGGAATCCAACCATGATTTTGGCTGAGAATGGTACATGTCTCTTGGTTTGAGCTATATTACTATAAAAAAAAAACATCAATGGATAATTACGAAAAGTACCCCTGAGGTTTCTCCTAATTACAAAAAAACTCGGCTAACTTTTAAAATTACAGAAAGTATCTGTGAGGTTTGATTCAGTGTTAAAATTAAGGGGTAAACTGCAATGATTTTATAGATATGAAGGGAGATTTTGAAATATAATCTGCTTATAAAGGAGTTAAATGTTAAACAAAATGAAACCTCGGGGGTATTTTTGTAATTTTAATAGTTAGCTGTATTTTTTTGTAAGTTGGTCAAACCTCTACAAAAACACCCCTCAGGTTTAGGCTAATTACATAAAAATCCAGAGATATTTCAAAATTACAAAAAAAGCCTTGAGATTTGATTTCATCTTACATTTTCTCCCTTCATAAACAACGAACATTTCAAAAAACCCATGATATTTCTAAAGATATTACAGTTAACCCCTTAAAATTAAGGCATAATCAAACTTGAGGGGGCTATTTATAATTATGAAACCTCTGGGTTTTTTCTGTAATTAGGCCAAACCTCAGGGGGTCTTTTGTAGTTATCCCTAGAAAAACAGTTATCTTTAAAATTACAAATACCCCTTAGGTTTGTCAAATGGAAACAAATATTAGTGGGTCATTTTGTAATTAGACTAAACAACAGGGGTATTTTTGCAATTATCCCTAAAAACCAACGTCGGCTCAACTTAACATGAACGGCAATTTTGACAGGAATGGATCAGCCAGGCAACCTTACGCTCCCCACGGTTTTGCACGACACGATAAGGATCAACTACTACAAAAGCTACCTACAACAACTAAAGAAGGCGATCGACGAAGGAGCTAATGTGGAAGGCTACTTCCAATGGACATTTGTGGACAACTTTGAATGGAGATTAGGTTATACATCAAGGTTTGGCATCGTCTACGTCGATTTCAAGACCCTCAAGAGGTACCCGAAGATGTCGGCTTACTGGTTCCAGAAGCTACAGCAGAGACACAAGCATTAAGTAGCAACTTATTCCTACTTCTATGTTGTTGTAGTTTCAGTTCACTAGTTATTTTCAAGTGTGTTTAGTTTCATCCATTAGGGATCAATAAGCTTTAGCTGGGAATGGGGGAAAGGCAGTGTTTTGTCTCCTTTTTGTACCTTGCTGATTTTAATTTCACTTCATCTAGTTGTTGTTCCTTAAACATTTGAATAGAGAATACTACTTTTAAATCAAGAATTCAACACAATCAATACTACTTTTTAGCTGGAGATTGAGTGCAAGTACTACACTAAAATATTGCAAAACCTACACTAAAATGGTACAAACTCCTAGTCATGGAGTTGGTCCAACTATCCTCATTTATGACTGTAAGAGGTCCGATTCCATTCCACTGATTCCAATTTATTTTACTTTGTATTCTATTGTATTTATTGCGCCAAAAAGCTTCCGAGCTAATCAATACAAAAAAGAATCAATACAGAAAAAAACATTAAGTCAAATCCGCCCCAGACTAACCTGAGTTCTTTAATTTACTGATTTATTCCCCTAATATCATTTTGGTCAGATGTTAACCCACAATGCCTTTAATATTTTAGTTTGACACATTGGAAAATCCAAATCCACACGTCAACAATAGTTTATAATATACATGTAAAGTGATTTTGCTTTTTATTGTAACTCAAAGGTATTTTCATTTATAAATATAATAATAATAATAATAGTAGTAAGTCTCAGAGACCGTCTCACGTGTTTAAAATCATGAGACGTATCTAACCCATTTCCAAACAAAGTAGGTTAGATCTAGATTTAAATGAATTAGTTAATATGATTCGGTTTAGGTTCCGTCTCACGAAAATAAGTTATGACACCGTCTCACATGAGCTTTTATCTAACAATAATAATTATTAAGTATTATTTTAAGAGTTAATTACAAAAATAAAATCTAGTTAACTTTTAAAATTATGAAAAATACCCTGAGGTTTTATTTCGTCTAACATTTATCCCATCATAAGAAAAGAACATTTCAAAATCTCTCCTCATATTTATAAAAATATTACAGTTAGTCCCTTAATTTTAACACTAAATCAAACATCAGGATTATTTAACGTAGTTTTGAAAGTTAACTAGTTTTTTTTTGTAATTAGGTCAAATAATTTTGTAATTAACCCTTATTTTAATTTAAGGAGACATTTGAATGTTAGGGAATTTGATACAACAAATCCTGTTCTCTTCTTTTACATCGCTTTGGTTTAGGTACAGTATAAGGGGTATTACAGATTATATACTACAGATATTCATATTACCACAGACATTACCGCCAATTTGTATGTCTCTTTATAAACCCTAATAACCCCTTCGCATTCGGGAAGGCCCTTCCCCAAAACTCTCGAAATGTCCGCGTCGAAAGAAGAATTTTCCGATGCCGATTCCGACGATGGGTTCGACGAGGATATGGAAGCGCTGAAAAGGGCTTGCCAAATAACCGGAAAAAGTCCAACCGACAAGCAGCTTCAACTGCCCTCCACCACCGGAGCCGCCGCCAGTGCGAGTGCCTCGTCGGAGGCGGATTCTGATGGAGAGGGAGAGGAGGACCTTCAATTGGTGCGCAGTATTCAGGAACGCTTTGCGGATCCGATGGATATGGAGGACGAGCCACTGATGATGAAACCTTTGTGTACGCTGCCACCTGAATGGTCTGATAGCGATGACTGTGACGATGATTATGAGACCCTCCGAGCTATTCAGCGGCGTTTTGCTGCCTATAATGACGGTATATGCTGTCCTTTGTCCCCCTTTATTGAATCGCTATGATTTATTTAGTTATTTTCAATCAGTTGTGTGTTTGATAGCATGTAATTGTGATTTTGACTTTACATGGATTTATATTGTGTGAATTAGATTTCTATAGCTCCAAGGATAGCTGCCTAACATAAGCTTGATTTGCTGCGGAGACAGAATTATTTTGGATATAAAATCCTTCCTATGTCCCAGATTTTGTTGAAGGCTTGTTTCAATTTGGAAAAACTTGTGCCGAAGCTTACATATTATTTGTAAATTTTAAAAAAAATAGTAAAATTTTATTATCTGTTCTTTCTGTCGCTCGCATATTTTGAGAACTTTTTAGTCATCTAGTGATGTACATTGCTTGTAACGTGTAGCATCTTCATTTTTCATCATTGGATACAGGCAGCAAGATGGACAACATGGACGACTTTCTGCATAGACCTGTGCAGGTGGGTGCTACTATCATAGACTCAGAAAAGGAAACTTCCAATAGCTTTGTTGAGAGAACTAATGCTCGAGAAGGGTTTCTCAATTGTGTAGATACAAGTGAGCCTACTGGCAAGAAATCAGAAGCATGTGATGATGCTGGTGGAACACAGCCTTCTGATTTAGTGGAATGGAGTGAACCTGGTACTGATGATGTGGCTGGATTGCCACTCAAAACCTCTCACTTCCCAAAGTCTGCACTGGCATTTGTTGATGCTATTAAGAAAAACAGATCTTGCCAGAAACTTATAAGAAGTAAGATGATGCAAATGGAAGCCAGAATCGAAGAACTCGATAAACTGATGGAACGTGTCAAAATCCTGAAGGACTTTCAGGTTGCTTGCAAAAAGAGGACTGGGCGAGCCTTGTCACAGAAAAAGGATGCTCGTGTGCAGTTAATTTCAGTACCAAAATTAAGGGCAAACATAAAGGTTTTTATCCTCTTACTCTCACTTCCTCTTAATTGAAACTTCTTATGTGTTTGTAATCTTTTGATTGTTGGTTATTATTATTTCGTTAAATTTAACTTTTTTCTTTAGGATGAGTATGGGGGTTTCGGTTCAACTGGGTGCCGATGGCATAGCTTTGTCGAGTCTAGTTGGTGTTCATCAGCACTTGTTTGTGTTAGCCAGTTAATTGCTGATTTATTCATTAGCTTATTGGGTTATGAAATGGATAATGGTTAACATCGTAGTTTTCTATGAAATTAGCTAATGTTTTAAAAATATCTCTGAATGTTACTAGAAATTGTTATATTGTTGTCATTATGTATCTATTTTGTTGTTCAAACAGAATTGTGACCCCTGCAGGTCAATGAGAAAAAGATCCCTGCTGTATATAAGGGGCCTCCAGAGAATTCACATGTCGTATATTTTAAGGAGGCATTGGCAACATTTGCTGTCAATGTTAGTAGGGAAAAGTGGTCAAAGGAAGAGAGAGAGAATCTTGTGAAGGGTGTGAAACAACAGTTTCAGGGAATGTTGCTTCAGCGATCTGTTGATCTACTCAGGTGTGATTTCTCATTGACTTTGTTGGATGTTTACAATGGGTAAACATGGGCATCTTTGTTCATCTGGCATGCTTTCACCACTTTTAATTGTATGAACTTTTTGATTGCATGATCCGAGGCACTATTACATGAAACAACAACTAATTTTTTCTTATGAGATCTTAAAAGGTCGTGTAATCTTTTAAAGGTTATCCAACACAAATATGTATGTTTGGAATGGAGTATTGCACCAGCCCCATGTCATCAAAATGCGTTTCAGTTTTTTCATGAAATGTTTCAAATAATTCTTAAGCATGTATCTCATTGTAGTAGTATTTTGCATCCCTTGACTCCTTGAGGTATATTGACTTTTAGCATTATTCACATGTGAAAAATAAAAAATTTTAACTGGCAAAAGAAAGTTATCTTTGAGGTTATTCTCAACAAATTGATAATAGTTATTAATTTTCTTAAAATGTAATTGTACAATTCTCAGTAATTGCAAGTTTCTTCTCTCACTCATTCTCTTTACACACATTATGGGTGTTAATTCAGTAAAACTGTACCGAACTGAACGGAAATCTTGGTATGGGTTGCATAACTAATTAACAAACCAACTAATCTGTTGGGCTTGACAAATTGGTAGACCGACTTAAAAAGAAAAAAAATGAAAATTTATAGAGGTAACTACATGCAAGTGAAATAAAACAGTAGTAACATAATATGTATGTAGGAAAACTAGTTTGGTATGGAACAACAAATGATGCCAAAATTCAATATTGAACAGATTACCGGAAATTCGGAAATAATTTTTGATTTGTATTGAATTTGTGTTGGCTGGTTTACCATCTGTGAACCCCTAAGACAAATATTTTGCATTCTTTACTACTTGTGTACGCTTTCTCTTCTTTATCTTCAGGGTATTGACTCATTATCTTTGCCACTGTCTATGGCTATTGAAATAGGATTTTAATTTTCTTTTCCTCTCAAATTTTCTGTATCAATAATTTCATTATATCCTATTACTGGTTCCACTGTGTTGGCTGGAGGATGGCACATGGAGGGGGGGGGGGGGGGATGGTTGGAAGAGGGTATGGTGAGGGAGGGCTGTTGGTATTAGAAGTTAGTACAGTGTCCTTGGTTAAGAATTGGGACAGGGGTTGTGAACTTGGTACCCGTGCTGAAAGCAATTGGTGACAATGCTTAATTCTCAATTTTAGGGAGTGGGATATGCTGTTTTATATATGTGAAAGATGTTATAATACACCTTTTAATCGTTACATTTTTTGAAATAGAAATTATGCAAACATCATTTTGTATGCATGAAAAAGCCAGTATGTATGCTATGGAAACTTTTTTTTTTTTTTTGGAAAAATTTAGTCAACATGCTGGCCCCAAAGTGCACTATTCAGAAGTATGCAGGAGTTAAAAGCAGTTAACAAATGGCTCATGCAGCCCAATAACAATAACCTCCTTCTCTCTCTAACCTTTTTCTCTCCCCTTTCTCTCTAACCCCCCAAAAAAAACCCTAGCATTTTTCCCCCTCCCTCTCTCATTTGCAAGCCCCCTCCCCTCTCCCCCTCCCCCCTCCCCTCCATGCTTTCTATTGGAGGGATACCAAATGGCGGTCCTTGGGCCATGAAGGTGGCGGAATTTTTGGTCCCGGGCGAAAGCGGGTCCAGCTTCTGAGGTGTATCGGAGCGGAGAAAACGATGGGTGCGGCGAGAGATTTGGGAGAGGAGAGGCAATTTTGTTTTTTTCTCTAGTTTGTTAGTAAACAGTTGTTTTCTTATTTTGTTTGTGTTTTCTTTTCTGGTTTTGATTTGCGAAACTCGAGGCGGATCGATTTTTGAACAGATTTGCGAAGTATGTAGTGGTTGCTCGTGCCCGATTTTAGTTTTTTTTTGGTGTGTTTCTGAGTCTCCTTTAAGGAGTCTTGAAGTCTCCCGTGGAGTGGTTAGTTTGGGGTGGGTAGTTTTTAGTCCATGTGAATCAAATGGTTTTACCAATTTCCGGCAGCTCTTAGTTAGCCTTCGACTCTTGCTATTGGCTACGATTGTAGTTGTAATTTTAGTTTTTGAGTTATAATAAAATTCTATCGTTCGAAAAAAAAAAAAAAAAAAGAAGTATGCAGGAGTTGTATCCCATTAGAATTTGTGTTTGTCCCACATCGCCAATTTACTGGGATGTTATTGTGTATAAACGTGGGTTGGACACCCTCTCCTCTTGAGCTAGCTTTTGGGAATGAGTTCTACCCAAGCCCGATTATCATCTTTACTAGATATGTAAAAGATGCTATAATCTTTTAAGTAAAAGAGGTCATGAATTTGAATCTCACCTTTCACACATATATGGGTGTGTTAGATTAATTAGATATTCAAAGGCTCACCTCTCTAACAGCTTAAGCTTTTTGGATGAGGTGGTCATTCAATATAATATGAGAGCAGACTCCATGCTCGGTCGGGGTGGCCGTCCATATGGAGGAGCATGGAGGATCCTGCGATGATTAATGAATTGACGAAGGACTCACAAGTCACAAGTGAGAAGTGCGTGTTTGAAATGTGTCACTTGTGTGTTGTCCAACATTGATTAATAAGAGGAAGAGAGTTTACTTTATAAGCCAAGTGAACTACTCCTATGATCAATAAGTTTTAGGATGGAACCTCATTTGGTGGAGTTGGATTATCCCCCTCATATTGTGTATGCTTCATGTGTGGGCTGATCAGCACCCCCCCCACCCCGAGTTTAACATATCCTAAACGTTTAAGGGGAAAAAGTGCAAGGAAATCTGAGACAACTTAAACTGTTCTGAGACAAAGAGAAGGGTAGGAATTTTTGAATCTCTTACCAGGTGGTGATTAGTATAATAACCACTCGACTTTCTGCTCTCTCCTCCTTTTGGCTTTTTCCGGGCTTCGATTGTTTTGTTATTGTTGGTGGTGGTGGTATTATTATTATTTGCATAATGATAGAGTTGCACTAGTTTTCTTGAACATATTGAGTCCAATCTTATTCAGTGTTTGTTTGTTTGCAGTGACGCAAATGGATCTTATGATCTTAGTAATGTTGACAGCATCCTTGAATCTATTAAAGATATTGACTTAACGCCTGAGAAAATAAGATTATTCTTGCCCAAGGTCAACTGGGAGGAGCTGGCTGCTATGTATGTTTCTGGCCGATCTGGTGCAGAATGTCAAGCAAGGTAATTTGGGACAGTTTCTTAAATAAATTTTCCTTGTGGCTGCAAAGATTGTATACTGACCTGCTCAAAGCTATAACTGGTTGAAGGAAATAAATATAATTACACTGTTTAATCAGTCAGTGCTATCAAATACAATCTTAACAAATAGATTTTGAGTTGGTGTTACGTAATTATTTGGGAAATGATTTTTTAATATACATATTAACGTTTACAATTATTGTAACGCTTATTTGCTGGCATCTTCATTCCTTATATAGTGGTATTTGTGGGTACTGTGATAGTTATGTATCACGTGTCAGCCTGTGTACAACCAATCAGGTATCCAACAACAAAATAAATATTTAATGGAGGACAAGTGTGAAGTGCCCTTTTGCATGATTGTTTGTTGAGTGTGGAAGTGGAAAAGACAAAAATTTGTTAAACTTAGTTAAAATAGTTGTGCCCTACTTGTCTAGAGAGCTGTAGACTATCTGATCATTGAAACATTTACAATGGCATGGTGTGCTCTATCTTTTACACACTACATACTCTCACTTGCAGGTTTCTAAACTTTGAGGACCCCTTAATTAATCACAACCCATGGACTGCAATGGAGGACAAGAATCTTTTGCATATTGTACAACAGAAGGGACTAAGTAACTGGATAGATATTGCTGCATCATTGGGAACAAATAGGACCCCTTTTCAGTGCCTAGCACGCTATCAGAGGAGTCTTAATGCTTCGATACTCAAAAGAGAGTGGACCAAGGAGGAGGATAACCAACTTCGGACCGCTGTGGAAACTTATGGTGAGAGTAATTGGCAAGTCGTCGCTTCTGTGATGGAAGGGACGAACAGGTACCCAATGCTCTAATAGGTCAGTTAACATGCTCAACAAAAAGCTCTGATTTTTAAGCTTCTGTGATTTTGTTGAAAATCCTTTAGTATTTGAAGCATGTGTGTTGTTCTTCTTTTTGTTTTCTTTCTTTAATTTTTTATTTTTTGGCAACCATGAGGATTTGAAGCATAGTACTCATCTGCTAAGGGAGAAGACGTGTGGTTTTTCCTCATTTTTCCTTTGATTTGTGCAAGCTAGTTCTTTGCTTGTTGCATTTCTCAATTGTAGCATGTCTTGCCTTTTAGGTGTGATGTAGACAGTGGCCAGTGCAAGATTTAAAAATAAGGCAGTGAACAAGGGGGGGAATATATTAACCAAGTATTATGTAGATGATAAAAGAAACTGACATTTGTTGTATATTTAAGGAGTATCTCCCAAAATAGTGTAGTTAATTTCAATTGTTTTACTGATCGTCATTACCTTCTATAATAATGAAAGCTTATGGCCTTGTTTGTTTATGTTTCCAAGGGCCAATTTCCAATTTCCAACTATTCATAGAAATGGAATCATGTTTGTTTCTAAATTTTCCAATGGAAATCATCATTTTCATTTTCCAATTTTCACATAAAACAACATCTCAAACCTATATTTTCAATTTCCAACCCTATACTATACCCTACATCACTCATCAACCACTTTCTCACCTTTTCATCCAATTATACAAGTGGGACCCTCCATTACCAACTCTATCTACTTAAAATATTACTATTTTTTAATTATATATATTTAATGGGACCCACCAACCTACAATCTTCCAAATATAATATTATATATACAATTAAAAAATTCAACCACTATCAACTTTTCAAATTATTATATACATAAAATACTATTTCAAACTACTCAACCAAACATAATCTCATTTTCAAACCTATATAAAACTCATTTTCATTCTCTCATCCAAACATAATTCCAGTTTTCACACGAAATCCAATAGATTCTCAAAATTCTATTTCCAACAATAGAAACTGGAAATGGTCCATGGAAACATAACCATACAAGACCTATATAATTCAAATAGTAACCATACCTCTTGTATGGCATGTGTGGTAATGGTAATACACATAACCCCCATAAAATTGACCAATTCTCTCAATTGATGCAATAACTCTTACAATAGTAGGTTGCGAGAATGCCTATCTCCCAAATACCATATCTATATATCATGAGATTCTAGGCCAGATCGGATTTGCAATCCCTAGCCAATCATATATCTAGTAAATACGCTTACCGGCTGCACTTGAAGGAGAGTGACCAATCACATGACAAATGCCATAGCACTTACCATATGATTAGTTGTTGTTTGTGTGTGTGTGGGAAGATAACTTAGTGCATGCACTAAAAGGACTAAGGCAATTACTTACCCCAGGCTTCCATTGTTTAATATATAATTTATATGAAACCTAGTTTAAGAATGGTCAACCATAACAAAGTAAATGAGCGTGTCTTGAGTGAAGTGGAGTTTTTTCCAGTACACATTCTACAATTTTGTTATGGCTTGAGTAGGTTGCCTCTACTTGTGTTTCTTTCTCCTTGGAGTAGTGCAAGTTCAGCTGAATCTGCAATATTTTCTGCTTCAGCTTGAATCAATGAGCTCGAGATCAAACCCAATATTGGAACTCACTCAAGCTTGAGCTCGATGTATGTCTTTTCTCGTACTAATGTCGTCCTCCATCCTGTGGTGAGAATAATAATGTCGAACTGAATACCAGCAACACTTTAGTGCTTTTTTTCAGCTTGTACGGAATATGTAGATGTCGAGCTCAATTTGAAGTCTCCTTTAGCTCTAGTGTATTCACCGAAAGAGAAGGGAAAGAAGAATAAATTGAATATAATCACATTTATTTAAATGTATTTAAGAGCCAATTAATCCACTAATGAATAGAACCAAAATTGTTTTTATGCCATCCTGCAACTCAAGGCTTGTAGAAAATCGGTCATAAAAAGCATCATAGATTGAGATGTTGTGGGTTGAAAAACCGTCATACCCTCTTCATACCAATGTCTTTTATCCTTGGACCACCCGATTTTGTGAGGTAGAAACATGAACATTCAGAGGGGAGAGGAAATAACCCTTTTCTTGATCTTTAAGTGTACAGAAATTGAACAAGTTGTGATTGCTTCCTTTGTAATTACCATGTCATTATTCGGTAAGACACGGAGGGGTACGAGAGCGGTCGATGAGAAATTTGAAGAGCGACGGCTGTGAGAACAAATATAATTGGAAATAGATTGTTGTAAGGAGGGCCAATTATCTATTTACATTGATGTTTTTGATATATCTGCAGTATGTGAATAATAATATTATAACCGAAGTGCAAACCATTTAACAATTAGTTTGCAGCCTTACATATACGTCTTATGCACTCTTTCTAGTGCTTGACCTTACTGTAGCAGTGGTCTTTAAATCATTTTAGTGGCTTCATATGCAAAATTCCTAACCTGTTAGCTTTTCCACAAGAAATTCTAAAACCTTAATCAACACCATCCTGCTATGAATAAATAACAAATGTTGCAGGCATTTTGTGAATGCTTATTGTCAATTCATGAGTTCTTGGTTTAGCCAAGTTTGATGCTTTAAATACAATGGTTGGACAACTTCGATCAAGAACAACATACAATGTACTGACTTTGTAGTGGCCTGTTTCCAACTACACAGGAATCATAAGAATGATGTTAAGAAAAATTAACTCGAACTGTTGGATCAATATCAACTTTCAGCTCACTATTTTCTCTAGACACATGGCTATTGTTTCTATGTTATGTATATCGTGATTAAATACTTATATTGACACTGAACTTTAGGAACATGTGCAGTTAACTCTTTTCTTTTTTTTTCTGCTTTAAAAAAAATCATGCAAGACTTGGTTTCCAGTTTTTTTGCTTCAAGTGGTTCACTAACTTATTCAACTTGATGGAGAGAGTGCAGATGGTTGAAGACGCTTCATCCAGCCAGGAAAAGGGTTGGAAAATGGACTGCGGAGGAAGACAAACGCTTGAAAGTTGCTGTAGCACTTTTTGGACCAAAAACATGGAAAAAGGTAGCTAGGTGTGTGCCTGGTCGAACACAGGTGCAGTGCAGAGAAAGGTATTCTTTGGATAAATATATGTAAATTTTAGCTTTTATCTCTACATAAGAAAAAAGTGCAATTTTAATACGACTATGGCATTGGGTGGTGCCAGATGGGTCAATTGCTTAGATCCTTCTCTGAATATGGCTGAATGGACAGAAGAAGAAGATTCAAAATTGGAAGTGGCCATTGCAGAGCATGGTTATTGTTGGTCCAAGGTCGCTGCATGTATTCCTCGTCGTACTGATAATCAGTGTTGGAGGTATGAATATCTTTAGGGCACAGTTTTTCAACAATTTTTTTTTTTTTGTGTGTGTGTGTGTGTGATCTTGTCTCTTCTGATTCTCAACATTATATATTCATAATTATTAGGAGATGGAAGATGTTGTTTCCAAATGAAGTGCCTATGCTTCAAGCAGCTAGAAAGATACAAAAGGCTGCATTAATATCCAACTTTGTTGATAGGGAGTCCGAAAAACCTGCACTTGGACCTAATGATTTTCTATTGCCCGAAACATATCGTATTACAGCATCTGAAAACGTTGATACTTCTAGGAGAAAAAGTCGACGATCAAGGTATGATGTTTCTGTGACTACTCTTGGTTGTATCGTTCTACTTTTTGAGACTGATATTGTTTCGTTGATCACGTCCAGGCGGAAGGAGGCACAAGAACATACTGACAGAGATGCTCTTTCTGGGTAAGCAATTGTCCATTTCTGTCCTTTGCTTTCTATTCGTGGCAACCATGTTATTTTTCTTATTTCCATCTCACATAGATGTGAATTGTTCTTCCTACTGTAGTGAGACTTGTTCAGAAGAAGTTCCAAGGTTAACTAATGGCAATGAGGTTGAGAATTTGCAAGGCAGGTCTATGTCTAGGAAAAGAAGGGCCAAGAGTTCTCATTCAATTAAAAACAATTCTGGTCCGTCACCTAGTCATTCTTCACCTTCTCCAGATACAGTGCTACTTGATATGTCCAATGGTTCAGTGATTAGGGAATCTCATTTAAATAATGGTAATAGTAAGAGAAAACCTCGCCTGCAAAAGAAGAGACCAGGGTATGTTTCATTAAGGGATAATTACAAAACTACCCCTGAGTTTTGGGTTGATTACAAAAAAACCTTTTGAAAATTACAAAAAAAAACCGTTGAGGTTTGATTATGTATTACACTTTACCCCCTTACATAAGCAAAAACATTTTGAACACTCTCCTTACATTTGTAAAAATATTACAGTTACCCACTTATGTGTTGGGTTTTTATAATTTTTAAACATATCTGGTTTTTTTGTAATTAACCCAAACCTCAGGGTTAGTTTTGTAATTATCCCTTTCATGTCATAATTGTTCGATAACTTTGATGTTATATGATCCTATACGACTGGCTGAGTATGTCCTTATTTGCAGTGTAAAATCAAAAAATGTGGACTGTGCCCCTACACCTGTTGCAATTTGCAAAGAAATGATAGTTCTTGAACCAGTCTCAATGGAATACGAGCATTCCGATCCAACGGAAGAATGTTCATTACCAACTCTCGCATATCCAGATTCTCAGTATGTAACTACTGAGCTTGGTGGGAATGACGTCACTCAAAGTAAGAAGCCTTCTAAGCTGCATCCAAGGAGGAGACAGTGTAAAACACTCGAGAAATCTGGAGAGGACACCATCTTGAAGACGAAAAAGGAAATGAAAAAGGAGAAGATTTTTGTACGGACGCAACAAATGATCATCTATCATCTTTCCCGACTCAATGTCACTGATGGAGGCTCTTCGTGGAATTAAAGCTCGGAAAAGGAAGACAAAGATTCAAGAAACTTGTTCAAGTAGTGATTGTATGTCTTTGGCTGTTGTTGATCAGAATGTTAATTTAACTCCTGCACATGCACAGACCATCACAGCTAATGAGGATGGAAGTGTGAAATTTTTAGGAGATAAACCATTTTTATGTCAGTTGGAGATTGAACCTAACCAGCATTTCCAGAGCAGCGCTGACAATGCAGTATCGGAGAATTTAGAGGATTTGGCCTTATCTCCCGACAGAGACAACGAGGTGCAGCACGAGGAAAATGATGTAGCTCTATCAGAAACGGCGCAATCAGGGGCTGAGGTAGAAACCAGTTTTGATGTCGTACCTAATCGGACTAAAAGACGACGAAGTAGAGACGAAACTTGTTCTGGTCGGATGGTGGAAGTAGAACAAGCTGTATCTAGAAATGACGATGAAGCAGCTTGCACGGGTCGGGCGGTAGTAGTCGAGGCTGAAGATGATGATACAACTCTCCCTCATTTTTACAGCAAATTAAAGAAGAGAAAAACTGAAGCGCTGAAGATACTATAATACCATTTGAAGGAGTGAAATTTCTTTCCAAGAAAGAAATCTAGTGGTGCATTGGATGAAATATATGTGTAGGATAGTTATTTTGATGACCACCAGTTATATAGGTTTTTTGGCAAGTGCATTATTGACCTTGTGACTGGGTTTTGATGTTTATTGAATTGTTGAGGTTGAATTGCATGTGAGGTTGGATTGGGATTTGAGGAAAGAGGGATTTAAAGTGATAAATGTTAGGTGGACTTAGAAACAATTTTTGAGTATGAGTTGAACAAATTGGCTGAAGTGTTGGACATGTTTTTCATGTAAAATATGCCTGTAGATGGGAGTCTCTCCAAAAAAAATTAAAATGTTGCTAAAAGAATATTTAAAATATACTTTTTCTGTTTTTCGCAAATTAACATAACCCAACAACTTGGGTAAACTCTCGAATCCATAATATTAACAAGAAATTGATGTAAATAGTATGAACTTTTCGGCTAAATAAACTTTGGTTGAAATATTGGTCATATTAACTAGCAATAATGCATGTATAAATTAAATTTTATTAAATCAAAAGATTTAAATGGGTACAAAGTGGTGTTCCTCAGAATTTTTACTCAAAAATAAGAATTTTGTTTTTTTTTCTTTCTAATTTTAAACTTTGTAGGTGAAATCGGCAATTTGAAAAGTATTTTTTCAAAATCAGATTGAATTGGTATGTTCAATCCGTTCAATCAAGAATCAGTAGTGTATGTGGTTGGGAAATGTTAATTCTCTCTCTCTTCTTTTTTCCCTCCACCATCTCTCTACAACTCAAACTCTAAAATTTTCTCTATTTTCCCACCCCAACCAGCCGCCCACCCCATCTCCCCTCTCCCCCTCCCAAGCAAATGCTTTCTTCTCCCATGAGAATGAAAGCTTTGTGGTGACCTTATGTGTTTGTTCAGCCTTTTGCTCCGCCAAGTATGCGACGTGAGCCCCGTCAAAATGAACACCCCCATCGTCAGAAATGGATGTTGTAAAGCCATGACGGTGCCGGCGACTTGGATGGCGGCGGGGACCAGAACAAGGCTAAAAATCACGATCAGAGACATGGCGACGGCGAGTCCGTTTAGACTCCCGGCGAGAGAGAGACCAGCTTGGGCGAGGAGCGGTGGTGCCGGATGTGGCAGTGGTTTTGGGGGTGGGAGAATCTTTTCTTTTCTATGTTTGTTAGGCTATTAATTTTTCTTTATTTTTTTGTTTTTTTGTTGTTAAGTTGTGGTTTTTTTATTTTGTTTGTTTTTTTTTTTTTTAGGTTGATTTGCGAAACGTAAACTCGTAGGCGGATCGGTTTTATCTTTTGTAGTATGTAGTGGTTGCTCGTGCCCGATTTTGATTTCTTTTAGTGTTTTACAATCTCCATTTAAGTCAAGTCTTCCGTGGAGTGTTTTAGTTTTGGGGGAGATTTTAGTTTGTGAAGTTGATCCGAATTGGTCTTACCAATTCTCTCCGCTTGGCTTTTATTTAGTCAAGTCGGCTCTTAGCCTGTTGGCTACGTTTGTGGTTGTAATTTCAGTTTTTTGAGTTGTTCTAATAAAATACTATCATTCGAAAAAAAAAGTAGTGTATGTGGTTTGATTTAGGGATGACAAAATGACCCGTCCCGATGGGTACCCGCCCCGTGACCCGGGACGGGGCGGGTGTGGGTATCACCTCCGCCTGTGGTACTACCGTCTACCAAATCCCGTGCTATTTTTTTTAATTTTTTAATATATTTAATGTATATTTTACATGTATATTATATAAAATAATATAGTTTTATGTACTTAATATTATATTTAACATATATAATGACAATTTTTATAAAAAATGTGTATTTATAATATAAAATATAACATTAAAAAATTATTAATAATACAAAATATAAGATTAAAAAAATAAAAAAAAATCAACACGGGGCGCTCCGCCCCGCCCCATTGCCATCCCTAGTCTGATTGACTATAAAATAAATACGAATCAATTAAAATCGGTTAAAATTGGTCAAATTGCATAAAATTAATGTTTTTCAAAATTAAATTTAAGGTTGATATTAAGTCATATTTACGTGGTTATTTGGATTCTGGAATTTATAAATGTATGTTTGGTAGGTTATTTATATTTTATCTGATCTTTAAAATGTAATATATAAGAGTAAGTATATTATTTACTATTGTTGCAAAAAAAAGTATATTATTTACTATTTTAATTTGGGGTAAATTCTCCCACCCAACCTTATCCCATTGTACTCTATTTTAGTCTCATTTTACTCATTTGTACCTTCATCATCCCACTTTACCCTCTTATCTGTAGTTTTTGTTTCACCTAGCCCTTGCATTTGAGAGTACAAAACAAGGGGTGAAGTGAGACAACGAGAGTAGAAAGGGATAAATTGAGACAATTGAGAGTATTGGAGGACAAAGTGAGAAAATTTATAATACTAAATGACAAAGTGATATCCAACAAGAATACAAAAAGATATAGTGAAAATTATCCTTTAATTTAATACAATAATAAATTGAAACGGTTTGATCAATTAAATCAATTACCAACAAGAAGATATATTTGATCGTTAATTCAGTTACGAAAATAATATCCTCAGCATAATAAAGACAAATATAAAATATAACGGATATACTTTTTAATTTTTAATTTTATTTTTTAGTACATATTCTGGAAGGTGAGAGGTAATGGGAATGAACCTCATCCTGCAGTGCAGGCTTGAGAGAGTCTTAATAACTCGACCACTATTCAATTTCCATTATATTTTAAAATTTTAAAACTAGTATAATACCCGTGCGATACACGGAGTGTAATATAATGAAGTATTGCATATTTCCGATATTAAGAAATTGATGTATTGTAGGAATGCTAATGAGGTCGGGTGGATGGGTATCACAAGACCCAAACCCGACTTGTCATTTGAACGGGGAAAGTGGTTCATGTTCACATGTCTTAAGCCGAACAAAATAGTGTATGATTTATTAAATAACATTTACTATAATAATTTGATATATTTTTACAAAATATTATGTAAAAATCAACAACAAATTAAAATTTTCGTAACATGATAAGAAGAAAAAAAATTAATTATATATTTGAAGCAAATTAATACAACTATTAATAACACTTTAATTAGTTGTCTAAAACTTAATAATTATATGTTCACGTAATAATTTTCGACGGCTAAATTAAATTAGATCAATTGAGACATAGTTGGAGTTTATATCAATAAATAACTATATACATTAATATAATAAATAAAATAGGAGTGTCATTTGTTTTCTCAATAACAATATCGTTATATTCAAATCATGATTCTTTGGGAAAAAAATCATATTATAACATAAACGAATAAGTAATAATTATTAACAAATATATAGCACAAATAACTGAACAAATAGATAACATTTTTCTTTATGCAATCAGTATTAAAATAACTTAGATGTTATTTGTATTTTTTATTTTATCAAATATTTTATGTTTTTATTATAATAACTTTTAGATTTATTTTAATACTTTTTAGATTTTACTTGATGATATCAAGACTTATCAAATAAATTTTAGATTTATTTTGTTATTCCAAGGATTTACTTCATTTTTTTTAATTATTTATATTATTTTGTGCATTATTGGATAATTTTAGATTTATTAAATATTTTATAGATTTTATATTCTTGTTTTTTTATTTTATTTAATTTATTTTTATTTTAAAATTTATATTTTTTATTTGGTCATTTTTATTAAATAATATTTAGAATTATTTTGTATTATTTTATTCATTTAATACTTCTAAATTTTAATTCTTAAGTACTTTTTTTAAGTAGTAATATTTTCATTTATATAATATATGTAAACTACTACTTTTACATAAAATATTAATATGTATATAAATATAATAAAATTTAATGATATTTTATACGATTACAAAATTTAGCTAAGAACTGGATAATTATTAAATTTGGTTTATTAATTTTCAGATTTCTTAAATAACTTTCAAATTTTATTTTTAATTATTTTATAATTAGATTATTTTTAAAGTTTAGTGTAAATAAGATCTTAATTTTCTAAGTTGGTTATTATTAAATTCTAATTTTTAAAAAATAAGATTTATCAAAAAAAAATTATTATTTTTTAAATTCAAAAATATAAAACTGGCAACCAATTAAAATATTAAATCACTACATACACATCTTGTAGACAATAAAATTAAAACCAACCAAAATTAAAACCAGACACAAAATTTACCAAGATTCTCACTGTTATTTGAGGTAATTTTAATTTCTCCCCGCCCCCCAAATTATGCCAGTTTTTCTACTTTGCCCGTTTAACTTTGAATTGTTCTACTTTACCCTCTTAATTTTGCAAATTGTTGCACTTGACCTTTTATTTGCCCCTCACTAATAGTGAATTGTCTCTAGATATTACATCTCGAATAATTGTTCGAATTTATTTTATCTCTAAATCTCCTCATCATTAATCAGTATACAAATTGTATTAAATAATAGTAAATTTCATCAATAAACCTAGGCTATAATATCATTTCAGAGACCACAAAATAAAATAATCATAAAAGTTAAGAGGTAAATTTGGAAATTATCAGTTAAGTTCAATAATTTACAAAATTGAGGGGGCAAAGTACAACAATTCAAAATTAAGTGGGCTAAATAGAAAAATATGTATAGTTTGAGGGGCAAATTAAAATTATCTCTTGTTATTTATTACTTCCAGATTTTGTGTATATATAATACAAACCTTAATTACTTAAACTAAATTTTTTTACCATATAATTATAATACTATATATCGTATGTAGGGAAATTTTTATAATACTATTTATAACGACTTCTCTTTATATATATATATAGAGAGAGAGAATGGATAAAGCGGATGGGATGTTCTATTCCAGTATGATATTTCATCTCCTATTCCACCGCACGATGATTGACATGTGTACAAAAGTTACCATATTAATTTTGGAGCATAAATCAAGGCTAAATTGTGGGGTTTTAATATGGTAACTTTTGTACACGTGTCAATCATCGGGCGATGGAATAAGAGATGAAACACCATGCTGGAATAGAAGATCTCATCCGCGGATAAAGATATGTAATTCACGTGTATAAAAGAGGAAATTGGAAAAATGAAACTTTAGAGCCAAAAATTGTAAAAACACCACTCACCCTAAATTCTTATAAAAATAACAATCATACCCCTGCGAAAGGACCATCATACGATGTGCGAAATGTTTGACCCAATTAAAATGTCACATTCCTCACACCCCTCAAATCCAAACCCTAATCAAATGGAAATTTCACCCTTCTCTTCCTCTACTCTTGTCAGCCACACAAACCCACACCATGCACACTCACATACACATGCTCATACCCCCACAACGAGACAAGGCGAAGTGCTACGAGGGCTGGCGAGTTGCACGATGGGCGATGGTGAAAGTGGCGAAGCTTCTGGCGGATGACACACAAGCTTTGGGTTTCTGGCTGTGATTTTTCAGATGGCAAAAGAGAGAAAGGACAACAACATGAGTTTCTATGTTGATAATTGCATAAATGGGGAGTTTTTTTAGGTGTTTGCCTCATGCCGACACGACGGAGGAGATGGTGGCGATTTTGATTGCATTTTTTCTATATTTTTTTTTTTAAAATTATGAGTCTTGGTTGCTGTTGGATTAGTTGGATATATTTTGCTGTTTTTACCTTTATACCCTTTTAGTTAACTAATTACATTATTTAGTTGGCTAATTAGATGATTAGTTGCTTGCTTTCCTAGCCTATAAATATCTGGGACATTCATTCTGTTGCTGTAACTTTTAGAATATCAATAACAGAAACATGCAGAGCTTGCAGCTAACTCATTCGAATATTTTGCTTTCATTCAGTTTTCACTAGATTCACATGGTATCCAGAGCAGAATTTCCATCTTGGGACGTGATGGTGGCTGGACGGTGTGGTCCTCACACTTCCGGTTTAACAAAAAACGGAGATGACGACAACTCCGATGAATTGAGTGCGAGAGTTTTCGCAAATCAAATTACAAAAAATGAGGAGGCGAAGGAGGAGGATCATCTTCAATTGCATGGTTTAGATCATCCAGGCCTTATTTTGGTCACAAATCAACTTAACGGCAACAACTACCTGCCATGGCGTCGATCTATGATAACTGCACTTGGTGCCAAAACAAAACTAGGATTCGTTGATGGCAAAATTGATGCTCCAGAGGTAAATTCGCCTAAATTTGAACTATGGAAACGCGTTGATTTTATGGTTACTAGCTGGTTGTTGAACTCGATTTCGAAGGATATTGTTGATGCTTTCCTATACGTTGACACTACTAAGGAGCTTTGGGATGAATTGGCACAGAGGTTTGGTCAATGTAATGGACCTCAATTATATCAACTACAGCGTGAGATTAGTAGTATCAGTCAGGGACACCTCTGTAATAGTTTATTTCACTTGATTGAAGCGTTTGGGGGATGAATTTAATAGTCTAACACCTACTCCTCTCTGTACTTGCACTGCTCTTAAGCATATTGTCGAAAATGATGCAAATGTGAAGCTAATGCAGTTTTTAATGGGGCTTAATGAGACTTTCGATCAGGCTCGAAGTCAATTGCTGATGATGGATCCATTATCGGATGTTAACAAAGCCTATTCAATGATATTAAGGATTGAAAAACAGAGAGCAGTAAATCAAGCCTTTCCAGATGGACTTGAAGGTGCAACTATGTTGGCCAACACAAACTCAAGTAGAGGCATTGGTGGTAGATCTGGGAACACTGGTTCGAATTGGCAACAAGGTAGAGGTAGAGGAGGTTTTAACGGGGAGACTCACTAGAGAGGAGAGGGCAAAATTAGTGTGCTCGCCTTCGTCGCCAAGGCAATGGACACCTGATGAAGGATTGATTCTACATCCATGGCTTCCCTGACTGGTATAAGAAACCTAGAGAGCAACGTTGTCAATCCACAGCAAATTTTGTTGAAATGGACCATTCAACTGAGAAGTTGACCAGTGCACAACCTAAATCAGCTCAATCTGCAGATATTGCTGGTATCATTCAACAGGAGCTTGCCAAATATATGTCACACTTGCAGCTTACTAAGCCTGTTGAAAGCAATGAAAATTTTGCACACTTTGCTGGCTATACAGGTATACCTAATCCTCATTTTGCCTTGAGTTCATTTGCTGAATTAAGTGATGGTACTTGGATATTAGATATAGGGGCTAGTAAGCACATGTGCACCAATCCTTCTTTACTCTCTAAGCTTACACTCATTTCTCAGCCTGTGACTGTTTATCTTCCTGATGGATCTTCTAAATCAGTCACTCATGCTGGTGGAGTCACACTTTCTAATCACCTCACTCTTAGAGATGTTCTTTTTGTTCCCTCCTTCGATTATAACATGTTATCTGTTGCCCAGCTTACTCAAAACTCACATTGCAAATGCACTTTTCTTCCTACACATTGTATTCTACAGGACCTGAAGTCTAACATCATCTTGGGAGTTGGAAAGGTTGTTGGCAGGCTGTATCTTCTACATAGTGGGCTGTTGGGATTTCCACTTTAAAATAAAGTCGTGAAATGATGGCTAAAGCAAATAAATGTAATGCCTACCATTATTGACTTTTAATGGGAAATGGAGAAAGGTGAGGTTGTTTGGTAGCCGTCCAAATAAATGAAGAAAAATGTGTTGATGCAAATTGCATATTTCTCCCTCGGTTTGCCTATAAAGGGCCTGGGGTGGAGATTGTTGGGATTTCCACTTTAAAATAAAGTCGTGAAATGATGGCTAAAGCAAATAAATGTAATGCCTACCATTATTGACTTTTAATGGGAAATGGAGAAAGGTGAGGTTGTTTGGTAGCCGTCCAAAGAAATGAAGAAAAATGTGTTGATGCAAATTGCATATTTCTCCCTCGGTTTGCCTATAAAAGGCTTGGGGGAGTGCAGGAGGAAATCATGGCAAGCAAGTGAAGTTGCTTGGCCATCCAACCGGGTGGAGAGAAAAAATGAGTGTACACACCTGGAGAGATCAATTTGGGTGATTCAAATTGTGATAGGTGCGGGGAAATACTCGGGGTATTTTTTCTCTCGGTAACACAAAGGGGTTGGGGAGAGTGTTCTTTGATAGCTAGTAAAGTGGTTGTACGAGAGGCTTTTATTCTTGGGTTTGGTCCATAAAACTCAAGGGGTGTATTTTCTTATACCGGAAAATTCTTTATTAGTAAAGAAGGAAACTCTCGTGGACGTAGGCGGGTTTTGCCGAACCACGTAAAATCACTGTGTGCATTTTATTTTCTGTCTGTGTCATTTATTTTTGCCATCATCTTGTTGGTGTGATTTGTCGGATATTTCGGATAAATCAAATCTCGGACCACGACACGCTCCTCCATTTTGTGCCCAACAAGTGGTATCGAGCTACTTGGTAAGTCGGGCAAGGTAAAAATTGAGATTTGAATTTTTTCGGTGGACACTATGGCAGTGACAAATCCATTCAAGGTGCAACAATTTGATAGCAAAGGGAATTTCACTCCTTGGTAATAAAGGGTGAAGGATCTCCTAGTTCAACAGGGCCTGGCAATGGCGTTGAAGAGAAAAGAGGAAAATGTGAGATATGAAAGGTGCACGGTGGGCAAATCTGGATCAACTGGGGAAAGTTGGTGTAAAGGTTGAGGAAGAAGATAAAACCCTTTTACTTCTTACCTCTATCCCGGATTCATATGATAGTTTGGTGATGATGTTGTTGTACGGAAAAGAGACACTAGACTGGGAGCATATATAAAAGCATCGTTGTTGTCCCATAAAAAAAAAGGGCAAACTAGGAGGAGGGACATGGATATGCTTTGGTTACTCGGGAAATGAATCGGTAACGGGAGGGATTCTGATGGTGGATCTGTGACCAGCAGGTCAGATTCAAGGATCAGGGAAAGGGTGTTGTATGCTATCGTTATCACAAGGAGAGTCACGTTAAAAGGAATTGTCCTCGGAGAAAGAAGGATGATGCCGGTGATGGTGGCGGTGGTGATGCGGTGATAGATGCGGAAGTTGGAGATATCTCACAGTCTCCACAAGGATTGATACTTCTTCTCGAGATTGATGGATTTTAGATTCGGGATGCATAATGCATGTGTACTCCAGGAGAAATTATTTTGATTTACTTCAATTGCAGAGGACATGAATTTTGTTCTCTGGTGATGGTTCTATTTGTAGAATCATGGGATTGGAGTGGTAAAAATCAAAATGGGTGATGGAGTGGACCGTATTTTGGGTGGTGTGGCCTATGTCCCAAAGATGCGGATGAATCTAATTTCCTGGTGCCAAGTGGATTCCAACAGCTGCGATATTCACCGGTGGAGGTGGAGTCCTGAAAATCACACATGGCGGAAGGGTCCTAAAGGTGGGAGAGAAGTATCGAAATTTGTGTCGTCTGGTGACCTCAAGGATTACTGGAAGTGGTAGCGCGCCGGAAGGGCTTCCAGGGAACAGACGAGTGTGAGGGAAATCCTGCTGGGCGAGAGGATGGATTGAGGTCGTCCCTCTCGGCAGTCAACTAATGGTGTTGACTGGATTGCACGTGTGTATTGGTCGACTAAATCAGGTGGAGTTAGGACCTTACTGATTTGGCATGTGCAGATGACTGAAGACCAATGGTGTTCGATGTTCTGGTTTGCGGATGAAACTGTTTTAAAGTGGAGGTGGAGATTGTTGGGATTTCCACTTTAAAATAAAGTCGTGAAATGATGGCTAAAGCAAATAAATGTAATGCCTACCATTATTGACTTTTAATGGGAAATGGAGAAAGGTGAGGTTGTTTGGTAGCCGTCCAAAGAAATGAAGAAAAATGTGTTGATGCAAATTGCATATTTCTCCCTCGGTTTGCCTATAAAAGGCTCGGGGGGAGTGCGGGGAGGAAATCATGGCAAGCAAGTGAAGTTGCTTGGCCATCCAACCGGGTGGAGAGAAAAAATGAGTGTACACACCTGGAGAGATCAATTTGGGTGATTCAAATTGTGATAGGTGCGGGAAATACTCGGGGTATTTTTTTCTCGGTAACCAAAGGGGTTGGGGAGAGTGTTCTTTGATAGCTAGTAAAGTGGTTGTACGAGAGGCTTTTATTCTTGGGTTTGGTCCATAAAACTCGAGGGTGTATTTTCTTATACCGGAAAATTCTTTATTAGTAAAGAAGGAAACTCTCGTGGACGTAGCGGTTTTGCGAACCACGTAAAATCACTGTGTGCATTTTATTTTTGTCTGCGTGTCATTTATTTTTGCCATCATCTTGTTGGTGTGATTTGTCGGATATTCTGGATAAATCAAATCTCGGACCACGACACGCCTCCGCTGTGCCCAACATGGGCAACCTGATGGTTCTTCTTGCTTTTCTATGTCTTTTGTTTCTTGTAATAATGTGTTGTTGTCTTGGCACAATAGATTAGGACATGCTTCTTTTGGTATACTTGAACTTCTTCCTTTCCTGAAAGCTCATTGTACTAAGTCTTGTGAACAATTGGTGAAGCAATGTAATGTTTGCCACACTTCTAAACAGCATAGACTGTTTTTTTCTTCCAGTTCTTCTATTTCACATGGATTGTTTGATATTGTACATGTTGATGTATGGGGACCATTTCACATGTAAGTCTTGTGGATGATTATAGCAGAATCACTTCGACTTATCTTATGACACACAAAAGTCAAGTACCTTCTCTTCTTAAAAAATTCATTCAAATGATATCCACTCAGTTTAACAGACACATTAAAGTGATTAGAACAGATAATGGGACTGAGTTCATCAATAATTTCTGCAAAAATCTTTTTGATTCCTATGGAATTGTGCATCATAAGTCTTGTGCATATACACCTCAACAAAACGGGGTAGTTGAAAGGAAGCATAGACATCTCTTGGATACAACTAGAGCTCTCTTTTTTCACTCTAAATTGCCCATTGATTTTTGGCCTTTTGCCCTTCTTACTGCTACTTATCTCATAAATAGGCTTCCCAGCTCCATTCTCAATTGGAAATCTCCATATGAAATTCTTTTTAACAAGCTTCCTGATTACACACTCTTAAAACCATTTGGTTGTGCAGCTTTTGCCACAAATATCTCTCCTCATAAACACAAATTTGATCCTCGTGCTACTAAATGCATCTTCATTGGTTATGAACTTGGAAAAAAGGGTTACAAGCTTTTTGATCCCAATACTAAAAAGTTCTTGGTCACAAGAGAAGTTTTCTTTATAGAGGATGAGTTTCCTTCCTATCATTCTTCCAGTTATGTCCTTACTCATCTTCCAAACATTGTTCCTTTCTCCTCGCCGATTCTTCCACGACTCTTTGTCCCCCGGCTATTCCTCCAAATCCTTCCACCTTAGACCTTCCTATAGCTCTCAGGAAGGGGCACAGAAACCTTTCCAAGCATGCCAGGTTTGCAGACTATGTGGCTTATCACAGTGATGTCAATGTGCCTGCCCACACTCCCACAGCATCCTCTTCACGTTCTTATCACTTAAAGTATCCCATTCACACCTTTCCCTTTGTCATTGCACCTCACATTCCTCAGCACTATGTTTCTTTTCTGGCCAATGTAACTAATATGCAGGAACCATCCACTTATTCTCAAGCAAGTGGCAACCCTCATTGGGTAGAGGCTATGAACAAGGATTTGGATGCTTTGGAGAAAAATAACACATGGGTGTTGACTGATTTGCCTGAGGGTAAGAAACCTATTGGATGTAAGTGGGTTTATAGAATCAAAATGAATCATGATGGCACTATTGATAGATATAAGAAGGAAACATTTGCCAAGGGGTATCATCAGGTGTATGGGATTGATTATCTGGATAGTTTTTCTCCTGTTGCAAAGCTTGTCACTGTGAGAATGCTTATTGTTATGGCTGCCATCAAGGGTTGGGAACTACATTAGTTAGACATAAACAATGTCTTTCTTCATGGCTATTTGGATGAAGAAATATTCATGTCTCCACCAGCAGGTTATCTGAAGGCAAAACCTGGGCAAGTTTGTCATCTCAAAAGGAGTTTGTATGGGCTCAAACAAGCCTCTAGGCAGTGGAATGCAGAATTTTGTGGTAAATTGTTGGATTATGGGTTCACTCAATCTATGCATGATCACTGTCTCTTCACAAAACATTCAGCAGCCTCTTCTCTATTTCTCCTAGTTTATGTTGATGATGTTCTTGTAACTGGTTCTAATATTGATGAGATTCTTGCTGTTAAACAACATCTTGATGCTTTGTTCACCATTAAAGACTTGGGTTTGGCTCAATATTTTCTTGGTTTGGAGTCACAGGACTTCGAGGTATCTATTTGAACCCGGAGAAAATACATTCTTGATATTTTGGATGATGTTGGATTACTAGATTGCAATCCTGCTTCTACTCCATTTCCTTTGGGACTGAAATTAACTTCTGATTCTGGTTCTCATTTGACTGATCCTGACAAATATTGAAGGTTGGTGGGGAGGCCTTTTATATCTGAATTTGACTAGACCTGATATCACATTTTGTGTTCAGCAACTTAGTCAATTTGTTAATTCTCCTTGTACCACTCATTGGGATGTTGCTGCACATCTTCTCAAATACTTAAAAGGATGCATCTCCAAAGGATCGTTTTATGTTGCTGACAGTCCTCTTACATTTAAGGCCTACAGTGATGCCGATTGGGCCACTTGTCCTGATACACGCCGCTCTATTACAGGTTATTGTGTTTTTATTGGGTCTTGTCTTGTTTCCTGGAAAGCTAAGAAGCAAAATACAGTGTCCAAATCCTCGTGGTGAATACAGGCACTTTAAGTGTTCTTTGTTTCGAGGTTCAATGGCTCACTTTTCTTGCTGCTGATTTTCATTTGCCCGTTCCTACTCCTATTCCTCTTTACTGTGACAACCAGGCTGCCCTCCATATCATTGCAAACCCTGTCTTTCATGAGCGTACCAAACACTTGGAGATCGATTGTCATGTGGTCCGCAATCAATACAAGTAGGTGGTCTTATTCTTCCTACCAAAGTTGGCTCTTCTCAAAGAACTTGTCGATCTCTTCACCAAAGTTCTTGGTGCTGGTGCTTTCCAGATTTTGGTGTCCAAGTTGGGCATGGTCGACTTTCACCATGTGCCAACTTGAGGGAGGGATGTTGGATTAGTTGGATATATTTTGTTGCTTTACCTTTAAACCCTTTTAGTTAACTAATTACATCGTTTAGTTGGCTAATTATATGATTAGTTGCTTGCTTTCCTAGCCTATAAATATTTGGGACATTCATTCTTGTTGTTGTAACTTTTAGAATATCAATAACGAGAACATGCGGAGAGCTTTATGCGGCTAGCTCATTCGAATATTTTGCTTTCATTCAGTTTTCACTAGATTCACAGCATATTCTGGTGTTTGGATTGTGAAATGGATTGTTAGGGTGTTTCGGGGTGTTTGCCGACGATTTGGGTGGAGATGGTGGTACCGACGAGCTGCTTGTGACAGTGGTAGTGCCCGACCATAATGATCACCCCGTACCCCATGAGATTATCAATCAAAAATATGCACAAAATACTTAGTACATGAATATCGATCCTAATACTAACTTCACATGACCAAACTCCAACAACAATACCAACATATCGACCATACAAGCAACATACCAATCATGATTGTCTGCAACTATCTGACATACTAAATGGAACCACACAATTGACTCACAAGACGACCACACTTGCGACCACCCAACCAACTACACCAAAGAACTAAATACCACAATTCTATTGTACAATACTTGTAGTACCAGATTTTCCAAAATCAACTTTTAAATTTCTTCACATTTCCAGCTTCTAAACTATTTCATTTGCTACAATTACATTACCCAATCTGTAACACTATCTACAGTGTAAATTTTAAAGTTAATAATGACAAAATAAACAAAAAATAAGTTAAAAACAAGACTAACCTCTTTCCGTAATTTCAAACTAAACTAGATGAAAATCTTGTACAATACAAAGGAAACAAGTTGAAAACGTGCTCCTCGCGAAAACGACAGATTTGAATTATTGTTTGTCACTCCGCTGTCAACCACCTCACGTCATTGTCGACATTCACGGTTTATGACAGGGGAAGGGGGTTGGGGTTTTTCACTTGGACGGATCAAATGGATCAGAGATTTTCTGCTGTTGTTTGGGTCCAAATTGCTACTAAGAGTATTATGGTCCTTTTGCTAGAGGTAAGAGTTATATTTTTGAAATAATTTAGGTTGAATGGTACCTTTAGAGGTGGCAATAATGGCCGGGCCAGCCGAGCCCAATTATTAACCCAAATTGGTCCAAGATTTTCCAGGCCCGAAAAAGGTTGGGCCTCTTTTGGCTCGACCTAACGGGCCACTAGCCGACTCAGCCCAATTAGCTAAAGTAAAATAAACTACACAGGTCAAGTTGGACCGTAAAAAAAATGGCTCGATGGAATTTTGGTCCGGCCTGATTGTCAGCTCTAGGTACTTTTACAACATTTGGCTCTAAAGACTAAATGTGACGGTTTTCCAAAAATCCCTGTTGTAAAACGAATCACTATTTGGAAATCAATCCAAACCATCTTGACTCGAGGGAAGCTGGCCCCACCCTCCTCCAAAACCCTAAATCCCCAATCCTATATATATTCTCCTTAGCAACATTTAGGGCTTCTCATTTCTACATCTTCCGCCTCTCCTCTCCTCAGAAACCCTTCAAACCCTCTGTGCAGCCACACACAAGAAATCCGTCATGGCGCAAGAACAACTCGTCCTCCGCGGAACCATGCGCGCCCACACCGACTGGATTACCGCCATTGCCACCCCAATCGACAACTCCGATATGATCGTCACCTCCTCCCGCGACAAATCCATCATCGTCTGGTCTCTCACCAAGGAGGACAGGACTTATGGTGTCGCCCGCCGCCGCTTGACTGGCCACGGCCACTTCGTTCAGGACGTCGTCCTCTCTTCCGACGGCCAATTTGCTCTCTCTGGCTCCTGGGACGGCGAGCTCCGCCTCTGGGACTTAGCGACTGGCGCCACTGCCCGCCGATTCGTCGGCCACACCAAGGACGTGCTTTCCGTCGCGTTCTCGATCGACAACCGTCAGATCGTGTCGGCGTCTCGTGACAAGACAATCAAGCTCTGGAACACGCTTGGAGAGTGTAAATACACTATTCAGGACCAAGACGGCCATTCTGATTGGGTGTCTTGCGTGAGATTTTCCCCCAATACGCTGCAGCCTACTATTGTGTCTGCCTCGTGGGATAAGACTGTCAAGATTTGGAACTTGACAAATTGTAAGCTGAGGTCGACGTTGGCCGGCCACGCCGGATATGTGAATACGGTTGCAGTGTCGCCGGATGGGTCGTTGTGTGCCAGTGGTGGGAAAGATGGAGTGATTTTGCTGTGGGATTTGGCTGAGGGAAAGAGGTTGTACTCATTGGATGCTGGTTCTATTATTCATGCTCTCTGCTTTAGCCCGAACAGGTACTGGCTTTGTGCTGCAACCGAGGCTAGCATTAAAATTTGGGATTTGGAGAGCAAGAGTGTAGTTGTGGATCTCAAGGTGGATTTGAAGCATGAGAGTGAGATGGCAACTGAAGGGACACAAACCGCTGCCGGAAAAACCAAGGTATTGTTTTTCTCTTTATTGATGATGTTCCATCATTTCATTGGTTTGCAGGTTATTTGAAATTGTTGACTATGTGTAGTTACAGATGCATACTTATTGGGTTCTTTTAAATGCACGTCATTAACTTTACAGTCACTTGGATCTGATTTTTTTTATATTTTTTGCATATTGTGTCCTTAATTAATTCCTGTAAATATAATAAAAGACAACTCTTTGATTTTATTGCTTTGAAATTTTTCGCTCTTATCGACACTCTTGTCTTTTGAACTTAAAATGTGTCTTTTAAGAGGACAGAGCTGTGGTTTACTGCAATTACTGGGTTTTTCCCTGCAATTAGTGATGCCAATATGTTTACGGAATATAACAAGGCCTTCAAAATTACCTAGAGCTCTTCAAATCGTCAAAAACCGTTTTTCCTTTTTCTCTTCCTAGTTGAATACTACATATATTTCCTTTGTCCTCTCTTTAGTAGATTGGTATGTTTGGATTAGTCGATGTTCCCTACTTCGATAAATTGCCTGAAAATTATAAATAAAATCATTATTATGCTTGTCAATGCTATCTTGGACTGGCAAATTGTTGTTTCTAATATATACCTTTTTATTCATAGTACTGTAAATGCTGGATTAGTTGCACTGGATTTTGTATTAAAGTTCTGTCACTGAGAAGAAACTTGTTAATGCTTGATTAGTTGAACGTATTGATAATTGTGACAATGCTTCATAGATTTTCATATGTTGTCTGATAATGATCTAACTTGTTTGGTGTAGGTCATATACTGCACCTGCCTCAACTGGAGTGCCGATGGAAGCACTCTTTACAGTGGTTATACGGATGGTGTTGTCCGTGTTTGGGGTATTGGTCGTTACTAAGCACATTTTATCTGAGTTACAGTAATTTTGATTCACTACTAGATTCAAGTCTAAAAGTAGGTAAGGATATTTGGATTCCCTGTGTTTTGATGGTTTTCGGTTCTTGTCTGTTTAGATTATGAGTATTTTTACCGGGTACATTTTATGCTCTACGACTGTTAAAACAAAGTTGTTTTGCTTAATTTAAGAGATGTTTGGAATTTTGCATAATTTTGTTGCTCTAGTTCTCAATTTCCTCTATTAAGATCTGAAAGCCTGGGGCTGTGGGATTTGTTGTGTAAAGTAGATATAATATGCAACAGGCATGGATGAATGATTCAACACTACGAATCTTTGTTTTCATTATCGAGTATGTGACCGAATAATTGAGCTTTGTTGGTAATCGATTCAATTGGTGAGATTAGTTTTGTTGCAAAATTCAACTGTGTTGTTCACTTGTTTGGTAATAAATTGAAGGGTGGCGCTATTGACACCCCCTTTTTTTATGAGTACACCCACCTTCTAAGTACACCACCCTCCACTTTTTCAAATATGGCACAATTGATGAGTTCACCCCATTTTTTCCAATTTTACCCCCTCACGTAAAAACCCTAGGTGGCACATGGCACGATGGCAAGATGGCACGATGGGTTTTTTTGCCATCATGCCACATGGCACGATGGCAAAAACATGGCACGATGGCATTTTCACCATCATGCCACATGGCACGATGACATGATGGCACGATGGCAAAACATGGCACGATGGCCCATGTGGCACGATGGGTGTGGCACGATGGCACATCGAACTTTTGTCATAGCGGCGTGATCGATCGTGCCTTTATATCGATCTTCGCTATCATGGCGTGATGATTTTTCAACCCGAAAATTTGAAAAATAAATATATTTTATGCTATAAACTAAGAATATATGTTCATTATATGGGGATATGAATACTTCATTGTTCGAATCTTCAACAATTTGGGTGTTGGAAAAATCTAGGGTTTGTATAAAGAAAATTAACTTTCTTCGAGAAGAAGAAGAATGTGAGTGAATGATGTGGGTGTATTTAGAGATTAGGGGGGTGTATTTAGAACTTGACTTTTAGTAAGGGTATTATAGTCTTTTAACTTAATGTCATTTTTGAAATTTTAGAAAGTGGGTGTACTCATCAAATTTGGGGGTGCCAATAGCCCCACCCTAAATTGAATTGGTTAGATTTGTTCAATCACTATAGAATCCGTTGTTTAATAAACTGTCTAATGATTGATTATAATTTTTTGAGCAAAATACAAGACTACCTGAACATGTCTCATGTACATCAAAACAATAAATGGATTATTACAAAAAAGACCTTAAGGTTCGAGGCTAATTACAAAAAAATCAAGATGTTTTTGGAAGTTGTAAGAATACCTTGATGTTTGATTATGTCTTATATTTTTTTCTCTCAGTAAGCTAAAAACATTTATAGAAAATATTATGGTAATCCCTTTAAACTTAAGACACAATCAAATTTAAGGGTTTTTTTTTGTAATTTTGAAACAATTTTGAGATTTTTTTTGTAATTAGTCTATACCGCAAGGGGTCTTTTGTAATTATCCTTAAATTTAATTTAAATCTACACTCTATTTAATGTTTGGAGTTGGAGATGGCTCTATGCTGTGTTAGGAAGATGGAAAAAAGTGCAATAACTAGACACGGATAAGAAAAACTACAAAGAACAATGGAGGTTAAGAAGGTTGTAGTGGAACAATATTAAATTAGCATCGTTTATAAATTCAATAAAGATGTTAAGAATAAAAAAATGTTATATATATAATTATTATATCATAATAATATATAACTAATTAGTATGTTTTGATATTTTTTTATTGATATCAACATCATTTGCTCTTTACCTATTTCTTTACATGTCTAATTATTGATTTATGCTAAATGGATTAACCAAATAATGTTTTATGTTTTGTTTTCTCACTTCAAATTCAATTTAAATCCCAAAACTTGAACTTTCCATTTAACATGCTCTATTTTCTTTATTGTAAAAATTCGAATTAGATTCCAACAGTTAAAATTCAAATAATATGAAATTAAATGTATTTATAAACTAGCAGCGAAAGCTATCATTATCTGCCTCTGTGATACCCTTCCTAGTATTATTTATGAATCGCAATCATCCTTCATCCTCCACTGCTCATTACTGATAATATCCTTTTAGACTATGAAATTCATCATCATATGCGCACCAAAACCACCCTGTCGAACCGGACTCATGTCGATTAAACTTGACATGAACCAGACTTTTGACAGAGTGGAATTGTGTTATCTCAAGATAATTCTTCTTGCCCTCGAATTTGCGATTTGCGCCTCTTACTATGATTCGATCCTAGGGATGGCAACGGGGCGGGTCTGGAACGGGTTTGGCCAAACCCGGGACTCGCCCCATCCAAGGAAAAACTGAATCCGGGACCCGCCCCGCTTCAAGACCTGCTGGGGCGGGTCTAAACCCGTTTGACCCGCGTCTAAACTTGAATTTAATTTCTGCAATTTTTTTAAGCCCAGTTCGCAGCTTCGCAGTCAGGGAGATGACAGAACTTACTGATTATCCAAAATTTTGTATAAAACATGTGCCAATTCATTCACAGTGAATTTATTTAAAGAAATTGCTACAATTTTAAGTCTTTATAGAAATATGCAAGCTGCACACAGTGGGGACTTAGAGAGTGAATTCATTAACAAATTACAAGCATAAAATTGAATAGCCCAAGCAATAATAATTAAACCAGAAGTAATTCAAAATACAAATTAGAAAATTAATTAAAATAAATGGATAGATCCTTAAGTAAACCAATCATTGACTAAATTAATTTGCCCTTGGAAAATTGGGGGAACCCGTGGTCATAAGGATAATAACAGAAAAGCTTGATGAAGATGAAGAAGACCTGCCAGCTGCTCTCGCACTTGCACCGGACTGCACAGGAGAAAGGCGTTCGTGCCCGGGAGTGAAGGCTCAAGGAAGAAAGTCACAAGAGAGTAGAGAGAAAATTTCAGAGAGTCCGAGAGAGAACAAGGAACAGTCAGTGTTGAATTAAGAGATTCTGATAATCTAAGAAATGGGGGAATAATGAATATAAACTTAATTAAGAAAAAGCTTAACTTAGCGGGTGGGTCCGGGTTGGGTCCTATTGGACCCGCCACCCACCCCGGACCCGGGCGGGTCCAAAAAACTGAACCCGTTACCCGCTCCGGACCCGGCGGGATGGGTTCGGGTTCATTACGGCTCCGGATTTGAACCCGCTCCGTTGCCATCCCTATTCGATCCTACTGGTGGGGAGCCAACCTAGACAAGAAAAAAATTAATTATACCTCTTGGCACTCCTTGATCACTGCTAAATCGAATGGAGGTTAAGGATTTAAAAGTTGGCGTTCTTTTAACTTGGCTATACTCAGTGGCGGATCCAGGAATTACTAGTAGGGTGGGCTAAGAAGTAAAGATTTAACTACACAAAAAAATATATTATATAAAAAATATATTTTAATATTGCAATGAAGTGATTAAAATGGTTATATATGTTTACGAGTAGGAATTACTATTTAGGTGTTTTAATTTATAATAGGGGCAAAAAAAAGGGACATAAAATGGTTATATATGTTTACGAGTAGGAATTGTATATGATACATAATTGAATTGATTAAAATGCCTCATATTTATCAAAACCTTTTTCAACAGCAGAATGGACATATATAATGGCAAAAAAAATTATTAATAAAAGGAATAATAATTCAAAAAATTATATCATTCTTTAATATCTAAATAAACTATTTTTTTATCTTCAATAGAGGAACAATACAATCATTAAAGAAAAGAGATGCATAATTTATCCTACTCAACAAGTAGATAATGACAACAAAATTAATTCATACAAGAAGAAAAAATTACAAGAATAAATAAAATCTAATTATAATACTTGAATATTGAAAATAGGGGCAAGAAAGAATGTATTTTGGTAAAAGAGAAAAATAATTGAAGAATAGAGGAAGAATCCAAAAATTTCTAACTTTTGCTGATGGGTGCTGCCCTTTACCTCACGTTCGGTTCGGGTTCATGGGATTGGGGAAAATACTTTTTTCTTTGTATTTTAAAATCTGGGTAGTGGGCTTATAAATATAATACACATATGACAAAATGTAAAATTACAAGAATAAAAAAATATCTAGGTAGTGGGCTTATAAAATTACTAGAAAATATAAGACTGGGCTTAAATTATGGGCAGTGGGCTTAATACACATATATAATATATGGGCAATGGGCTTATAAAAAAATTTGCACTGGGCTGGAGCCCTGCTAACTACCCTATCATACGCCCCTGGCTATACTCGGTAAACAAGCCCGAGGGCTCCTCATTAACCTATCATCTCTACTTGCCCGGGTTTTGAAAGCGAAATATTTCACTTCATGCCCATTCATGTATGATCGCTTGGGGAATAGACCGTCCTGAACATGGCGCAACACATTAGAGGGCGTCGTGTTCTCCACATTGGTTGTAGAAAACTTATCCTTTCAGGTCGTTCCACAATAATTTGGAGCGATCGTTGGATTCCTAAGCCTCTCTCGTTCCTCACATCATCTATTTCCACCCGACTCCGTTGATCTTCTTTGGTATCAAGCCTCATTGACGACAATATTTCTTAATGGGAAACTGATTTGGTGACGGAAAATAGAGCTGGTAAAATATTGGACGGGCCCATCGAGCTTTTAAAAAAAAATCGAGTCGGGTCCGTTTTCAGAAATATTTAGCCTAACCCAACCCATGTGTATATTTTGTACACAAAAATTATCTGATCAGACTAAAAGTCGGGCTAACCCAACCCACGGGCCAATCGGACAGGACCAAATAGGCCCATTTTTTTTAGGTCTCGAAAATCATTGGTCAACCCAGCCTAGTCCAAATGTCGGGCTAGCTGGATCAACCCACAGATCGGGTTGCATATCGCTAGCTCTAACAAAAATATATTCAGCTGACGAAACATGACTTATACTCTTAATTACTCTTATTGTTGGGAATCACTTACGGATCTAGGGGTGGGCCAATTGGGTCCTGGCCCACCTTTTTCTTAAAAAAAGAAATTATTGAGAAAAAACTTTTTTTAATTTTTTTAGTGCTAATTTGTATGATTTGTCTTGTTTTTTTTATCCATTTCATCCTATTTTCTTGTATCGGTCTATCCCATTAGAGTGTACTGGTTCCGCCATTGTTGGGAACCAAAATGATAATTGGATCTGACACCATTCCAAGAACGATAAATATTTGGTCAAAATAGCATACCATACTTTTATTGATAACACATCTTACTTCCCCGAAACCCATCCCATCAGTTCTGATTCTACAGATCAGTTAGATATATTTAGATTTAAAAAAATATTTTTGACCAGTATACGTTTATGATCATGTAGGCCTTGCAACCATTTTCATTTGTTGTTATAATCAGCTATAAATTTTTTCTGATAAATGAATGAAATTCATTTTGATTCTAAAAAGAAAATTTACTTCGTATAAGTCTCTGCGGAGGCGGAGGCGGGGTCTGGCCCTCGATAGCACGTAGGCCCGTCTTCCCTGCTTCTTAAGATGGACAAAACTCTCTTTCTCACGGGCGGGTGGATTCGATTTGAAATTCAATCCAAATTTGTATATTTGATTTGAATTCAATTATAATCCGAACTTTATATATTTTTAATATTATATATATTTATTAGAAAAATTATTGTATAGATTTTGATAATGACAAATACATTAGATCCCCCTATTTGTTTTTCATAAATATTTATTAAGAATTCATTATATATAATTAATGTAATTAGCTATATTTAAAAAAGACTAATATAACAATATAATTAATATATTTTTAAAGTTTAAAATAACGAATAAAGGTATGTAATTCACGTGTACAAAAACGAATGCATTACTAATGTAGTCTATGAAACATTGATACATGTATGAAACACGGGTACAATATAATACGAAAACGAGAATATGATATTTTTAAAATTCTTAGGATACTGATACAATATATATACATATAATTATATATTTTTATATTATTGAAAATACAGACATATTAAGTACAATTAAAAACATAATATTTCAAGCATAAAAAACTAAAATTCCATAAGTACTCTAATTTGAAATATGATAACTCACATAGACACACAAAAAAATGTTGAAAATATGAGCAATGCAATAAATTGTATTTTTTTTTCCATATGTAGATGTATATATGGAGTATCTAAAAATATCGAATATAAAACTAAAATATTATATCGGATACATATACGATACACGTATGCTATCCTCATATAAATGTCCGTGCTTGATGGAGTGTATTTGGAAATCAATCCACACGACCCTACTCATATTTTTTTTTTCTTTTTCAATATTCTCCTTATAATAACAATTAGGGCTTCTTATTTCCATCTTCTCCGCCTCTCTTCTCCTCAGAAACCCTTCAAACCCTCTGTGCAGCCACAATCCAGAAATCCGTCATGTCGCAAGAGCAACTCGTCCTCCGCGGGACCATGCGCGCCCACACCGACTGGATTACCGCCATTGCCACCCCAATTGACAACTCCGACATGATCGTCACCTCCTCCCGCGACAAATCCATCATTGTCTGGTCTCTCACCAAGGAGGACAGGACCTACGGCGTCGCCCGCCGCCGCTTGACTGGCCACGGTCATTTCGTTCAGGATGTCGTCCTCTCTTCCGACGGCCAATTTGCTCTCTCGGGCTCCTGGGACGGCGAGCTCCGCCTCTGGGACTTAGCTACCGGCGCCACTGCCCGCCGCTTCGTCGGCCACACGAAGGACGTGCTCTCCGTCGCGTTTTCCATCGACAACCGTCAGATCGTGTCTGCGTCACGTGACAAGACAATCAAGCTCTGGAACACGCTTGGAGAGTGTAAATACACTATTCAGGACCAAGACGGCCATTCTGATTGGGTGTCTTGCGTGAGGTTTTCCCCCAATACGCTGCAGCCTACTATTGTGTCTGCCTCGTGGGATAAGACCGTCAAGATTTGGAACTTGACAAATTGTAAGCTGAGGTCGACATTGGCCGGCCACGCTGGCTATGTGAACACGGTGGCAGTGTCGCCTGATGGGTCGTTGTGTGCCAGTGGTGGGAAAGATGGAGTGATTTTGCTGTGGGATTTGGCGGAAGGAAAGAAGTTGTACTCATTAGATGCTGGTTCGATTATTCATGCCCTCTGCTTTAGCCCGAATAGGTACTGGCTTTGTGCTGCAACTGAGTCGAGCATTAAAATTTGGGATTTGGAGAGCAAGAGTGTTGTTGTGGATCTCAAGGTGGATTTGAAGCATGAAAGTGAGATGGCGACTGAAGGGACACAAACCGCTGCTGGCAAAACCAAGGTATTTTTTCTCTTTCTATGTAGCAATAGTAGTTTTATTGGTGATGCCCTTTTGTTTCATTGTTTTGCAAGTTGTATGAAATTGTCCAGAATGTGTAGTTACAGATGCATACTTCTTGGGTTCTTTTAAATGCCAATCATGAACTTTGCAGCCACATTTGAAGAATGGATCTAAATTTTGTATTTTCATGCATGTTTTGTTCTTTAATTGATTATGCAATAGTAAATTTTTGACACTTGCGGTCCTTTGAGCTTAAAATGTGTCTTTTAAGTTGACATAGCTGTGGTTTACTGCAATAGTAGATCTTTTTTATCCTGTAATTAGTGATGCCAGTACTTTCTTTATTCGATAACAAAGGCCTTTGAAATTACCAAGGGCACTTCAAATGATCAAGAACTTTTGTTTTTCTTCTCTTCTTAGTAAGACTAAGAAGAGAAGATACTATGCTATATTTCCATTGTCCTCTTTTTAGTAGATTGGTATGTTTACGATAATCTGGTGTGCACATTACTTTGTTAACTTGCCCGGAAAGTATAAATAAGGTCATTGTTAAGCTTGCCATTGCTATCTTTGACTGGCAATTTGTTTCACTCATAGTCATAGTGCTGTAAATGCTTGATGTTTTATATAGTTGCACTGGGTTTTATATTGAAATTCGTCACCTAGAAATAACTTTTTAAACGGATACATAGTTGTGACAATGCTTCATAGATTTTCATGTATTGTCTGTTGATGTTGTATATTGTTTGGTGTAGGTCATATACTGCACCTGTCTCAACTGGAGTGCAGATGGAAGCACTCTTTACAGTGGTTATACGGATGGTGTTGTCCGTGTTTGGGGTATTGGTCGTTACTAGACATCACATTTTATCGGAGTTGTTAAATCAATTTTGATTTACTACTAGATTCAGGTCTAAAAAGAGGGAAAGGATATTTGGATTCTTTGCGTTTATGGTTCTTGGCTTAAGATTTTGAGTATTTCTACCGGGGTACATCTTATGCTTTGTTTTACTTAATTTGATATCTTTTTGGTATTTAGCATATTTTTGTTGCTTTAGTTCTCAATTTCCTCTATTAAGAGATGAAAGCTCCCGGGCCGTTGGATTTGTTGAATATGTGCAAGCTGCCCTCTATATATATGTTGTAGGCATGGATGTGTATGATTCAACACTAGGAACCAGTGTTTCCATAATCCAGTTTGTGGACAGAAAACCGATCTTTATGGGCAAACAGTTCAATTGGTCTGATCAGTTCGATGGCACCAATTTAGCCTTCTTGGTAATCAATTCAAATTTGACCTTGTGGTTCGTAACCAATTTAGTTGGTTGGATCGGTTCAATCACTAGTTTAATCGGACTAATTATTTGTTATATTTCTTAGGGAATTTACTATAACTACATTATACTCTCCTTTCTCACGTAGTCACGTTTATCCAAGTGATCCGTAAATGTCGAAAATTTCTTTTTTGGTTATCCTATCCTGTTGCCCTGAAACCATATTTTTCTATTGGGGATAAAAACATTCAACCCCCCAAACTATTCGAAGTTTTACACTTAACCATACGAACTTTAAATCGTTACACTTAACCCTCCCAACTATGTGAAATTTTACACTTTGCCTTAAATTACAGATTTACCCCTAGCTATATGAAAGTTGTGTTATAGTTTACCCTCTAAACTTCAAAGTTGTTGCACTTTACCACCTATGCCATAAATTTTATTGTATGATCTACATTTACTCCTCATGGTCTTACGATCCTCGAAAATGGTATCAGAGCCTAGGTTTATTAAGAACTTTTAGTTAAATTTATTATATTTATGTAATTAACAATTGGTGAGGAGAAATTACTCCGAGATTATGGATCCGGACCGATGTCCGAGATGTACCCCTTACAGGACATATCGTCAAATATTGACGATGTATGCACAAGAACACCTTGACCAGGTTTCATATTGGGAATACCAACATGAAGATGAAGAAAAGAACAGCAGGAGCCGACGGGGAAACCTTAAGCGCAATGCAAAATGCGAGCGAATATTATAGGCGATTCTGGATGCTTAACCAGACCCTATATGTTCACTTTGAACCTTCAAGAAACGGTTCATGAAAATTCCCATCGAACAATGATTCCGATGGAGTACCCGAAGTGGAACGAGATACTTCCAGATAAATCTAAGATCTCCGAAGATCTTAGAGAAATCGTAAGACGGCGTAATTATGGCAACCGCCATATTCATCTAATACAAGTTCATCGGATCCAACTGGATGGAAACGATGGTGAAATATCGAAGGAAACTCTTGAACTCCTTCATGATATTGAAACGAGTCAAGAACTTGGAGGACAGGCCAAGTTCATCCAGGAGGAAGGAATCGTATTGATTTTGGGGAAGTACCACTATTTACATCAAAAGGGAAACCAACCGAAGTCATACGAAAAATGACGGATGAGAGAAGCTCATTGCTTAATCAAAGGAAAATCCATCAAAATTTAAAAAAAAAAAGATGGATATTGAAAAGATGAATCTTAAAGATCTACAGGACTGTAATCCTTCGGGATTAGGTATTGTAGATTTAAAGATGAACGCAGTGAGAATCAACTTTGGTTTTATGACCCACAAGGTAGACAATTCCTCCACCACCGCCACCGATTAATCCTAACGTCGAAGAAAGTACGGGTTCACATCATGGAGCTCGGGGGAGAGGATGCCACATCCGGAGATTTCACGATCGGGAGTGATCCACTTTCAGGGATAGGAGGTCGAAAACCTCTTGCAGGGAACTGCACAACCTACCTAGGAAGGCCGAATGTTTATCGACGCCTTATGGAAGATCACACCTCGACCCAATACATCCGTATGGGTTGATGTTAAACTGGACATCCCATATTTTAAAAAAAGAGAAGTTCTCATTGATGAATGGGCTTGACTATGAGAATTTCAAAGCAGAACCCTCGATCTTACAAAGGATTCATTCATTTTTACTTGAAATGAGTCTTGAAGGATCGGTGAAGATTGCTCAGGATATGACCGATGCTTAGTACGAAAAGTTCGGTCACATCGGGGAATCACTTAAAGGAATTGTCGATGGTATGGCAAAACTATTCAAAATCCAATTCATCAAGACGGGTTATTTCGAGGATTAGAGGATGAAAAAAGAAAGAAATATAAACAAGCCCTCTATGGCCTTGAAGTTATGGATATTTGTCATATTGACGAATATATCAAGTTGTTCACCGAATACACGTGGAAATCCAAGATTGAGGAAAAGAAGTCGCATACCTATTCTTTGCCAAAATTCCGAGTCCCCGGAGAGAAATGCTTATCGGGAATACAAGTGAGGTGGAGTCAAGTAGAAGCGTGGCAGGAAAAATGTCTTTCCTAAAGGCCAAGTTATCGAATGGTGCTATCAAGCGGCTCCGATAGAATTACAAGAGATTAAGAGAATTAACAAATTAGTTCCTCTATGTTGCGTGGATAATGATATCCCAACAGTTGTGGGAGGTCAACCAAGCGGCACAAGAAGAAGAAAGAGAGAAGCCATCCATACCGCCGAGGAAGCAACAACAAAAAAAGGTCTTCATGGAGACCTAGAAGGTTCCGGTCAAACAAAAAGCCCGGTTATAAATCGGACAAAGACCAAAGACTGCAAGCGGGGAGAGAGCCTCATCATCGTGTTCTAATCAAGCAAAGTACACAGAATCCGAGGGAGAAGAACTTTCAGGGCGTGCTCACACTAGAACTAATGAAAGTTTCAAAGATCGTAATTGCCGGACATGCGAGCAAGAGGGCATATCTCAACGGATTGCCCGCATAATCAAAAAAGGAGTCGACATTCGAGGCCACACCGAGTAAATCGAAGAAGGTCATTTATTATCGTGGATTTAATACATGTGTATCAATTCGAGGATATTCCCTCGATGAAAGCATCTATGAAGAAGAGATCTATTCGATGATGGAAGTGACTCACCTTAATCGAGTGAAGAAGAAATTTTTCAAGAGACGATGTCAGAGAGGATATGTCAGGATTCCTCTCTCACACGACGGTTTCTCATAAAACTCTTATGAGAATCATGAAGGAAGATCCAAAGCTTCAAGTCTATGATGGATTTACAATTGGAGCTATGGAAAAAGCATTGGATAAAATTGGGTTTCGTAATAGAAAACACCAAATTATCCATAGGGTAACAACTGGAGAATTTGCTATTCCGATGGAGTTTACCAGTAACCTGATCGAGATGCAGTTGGTCCCTATTAGAGAAATACAAGAGATCAAAAGCAAAGTTAAAAGAGAAGTTGCAAATACACTCTCATGGATTCATATCGGAGCCATAAGAGTAATTATTAAAGCAACATTCAAAGAAGGAATAGATTCGCCCCTTAATCTTGTCAGTTTTTGACAAGCGAATCTCGCATCTCAAGGATTCATGCCTTGAGCGGTTACAGGAAATTTGTATGCGGGGAAATGGCATTTAATGTCATCCTAGAATTGCATACAATTTGGGAGATCGAGACTTCAAGAGAGTCCTAACCCTTCATCAAGATTTCAAAAGAGTCGATTTGATGAAAGAAGGAAACAGCCTTACTCGATCACATACAAGATTTCTATGCTATCTCGAATACCCATCATTCAAGTATTCTTGAGAAAGGAATTTATTGAAGTCCCAAGAATCTTTGAGGACTTTGCTGGGTGGTGTTACCAGAAATCATTGAATCTCCAACTATTAAGGAGATTGATATGATAATTCAAGATCAACCAGTCTTCAACAAAAGTCTGAGTCTCCGAGTTGAGCCAGAAGGATGTCTTTCCAGAAGACAGAATGGTGAGTAGCACCGTTGGGAAGAAAGGAGACCAATACGATTCAGCCGCATCCCCGATGTTTTTAAAACAAAGAGAGAGCCGAAATGTCCGTATGATGGCGAGAGGTTGAAGTAATATTCGATATCACTCAAAAGGATAACATTTTTCCTTGTGATGTTCTATATTATCTCCAACAACCAATCGTTGGAAGGTATCAAGGAAGCCTCAAGATAGGAGAAATTGAGCTTACTATCACAGAGTTGGGAAAGATCCCGAGAACAATTAATACCGGGAATTGAATTTCTTAAGGAGCATAAACCTGGGAAAGATTACAAGACGGAATGGAGTTCACAGTGGCTAATAAAAGATATTAATCGATGACCACTAGTCCATTCTCCATATACATTTCTATTGGAATGTTATATGCGAATACAAGGCCGAGTATTTCGCCTATATTGATTCAAAGTCGGAATATGTAATTTGCAGTGGGATGTTTTTCCTAAAGCAATTGAGAAGATTTACCGGCCATTGCAGAAGAGATTTCTCTAAAAGGATTCTTATCCTTAACAGGGGAATTAAATAAGCGTAAATCATGATCGGAGGAGCGGACAAGACCCATGGTACAAAGTAAAGACGCCACCAATCTATTTCCATGATACGATGAGATATTTTGTTGGGAAACAATTTCCTACAAACATTCAAGCGGGTCACACAAGAGAACGAGACGAGAAGACTTATTTTCACAACCTTATGTGATCATAAGATTATTGTCCGTAGACTCAGCGGGAAGTATTTTACGTAAAAATGCCCATTAATTTTTCGCGGAAGCGTGGTGATGAAGCCAAACTTCGCAATCCAAAAAATGGCGGATCGAAGGAAATTTGGTGAAGCTTTATTATCCTATGACAATTTGGTTCCATCCGAAGGATCGAAGATATGGGATAATAACTTGTATTCATTCGTGAGTACAAGGAGAAGAACGAGTCACTCCAAGCGTTACCGCATTATGGATGAGTCTAATGGAGAATCCACAGAGTGATGTAACCATAGAGGAACAAATATCACTCGAGGATATCGAGAAGAAGATCCAAAGGAATTACAATGAAGATCCTTTGGCTTGGTGGGATAAGAACGAGCTTAAAGCTTCCTTAAAGGTTAAACTGGAAAGGAGTACGAGTTCGTAAGATTCAAACCAACTTATGAACCAGGAAGATCGTGAGGATATGCAAAAGATACTTAAGGAACATCTTGACCTTAAGTTAATTTCACCAGGAGTTTCTCCATACAAGAGTCCAGGATTCTTAGTTAAAACCATGGAGAAATCAAAAGAGGAAAGCGAAGACTTGTTATTAATTACAAAGGGATTAATAACATTTTGGAGTTCGACGGATACTATATCCCAAGCAGAGAACATCCGGTTAATCGTATCAAAGGTGCCAAGATATTCTCAAAGTTCGATTGCAAGTCCGGATTCTACCACATTAAGATGGAGGAAGAAAGTAAGAAGTTTGACTTTTCTACACCACAGGACACTATATTTGGAACGTGATGCCTATGGGATTCGCTAACGCACCCCGGATATATCAAAGAAAAATGGATAATCTTTTCAAAGATTATTTCGTTTCATGTTCGTATATATCGACGACATTCTAATCGCATCAAAGAACATGAAGGAGCATCTCAAACATTTGGAAATATTTTCGATGTTTGTCAAAGAAGGATTAGTACTTTCGGAAAAAGGCGTGTAATCGCGACAAGACAGATTGAATTCCTCTAATTGAAATCGATGAATCGGGAATTATTCTACGTAATCATATTGTGGAAAAAATACGGGATTTCCGATACACCGAAAGACAAGAAGCTTGAGTTTTCTTGAGTTGTTAATTTTTTTAGGGATGTTCATTAACAATCCGCATATTACGAAGGTGTTTAGCCCATTGCTTAAAAAAAGATGCAGATTCAAATGGGAAGATAACATCAAGTAGAATTAAGCAACTAAAAGAAGTTTGTAAAAAGCTTCCAAAGCTTGTGATTCCCAAGACGAGGACGAATTGGTTACGTATACGATGCCGGTGATGATTGGTGGGCGGCGTTAGTTCTTACGAAAGTCACACCAAACGAGGAAGTGCCATGCAGATATCTTTGCGATGGTTTATTCACCCCTAAAGTGAAGCAACTCGGTGGCATATTAACGAGAAAGAATTCTTTTTTGCAAGAAAGGCTTTTAAAAAATGTCCTCTATTTTTTGGCTAAAAGTTTACTTTAAAAATTGATAATTCAATTGTCAAGGCTTTTTCGAAAAACAAAATTGAATCAAAACCAGAAAAGGCTCGACACTTAGATGGCAAGTTTGAATGTCAATATTATGATTATGATATTGTCATTATAAAATCTCATGAAAATATTCTTGCAGCATTTCTTGACACGAGATGGAAGGACGCGTTCTTGTCGATTTGTGTCCTTAAACGAAAAGACATCTCGGGAAAACCTGGAGAGTCTAGAACGAGATTTTGGGACGTTATGTCTCAATGCGTGTTTGCCGGACAACTTCAACAGTCGGTGTAAACCGTTTCTAGTCAAATACGAGCAGCATGCCGTTCATTTCAAGGACAATTGTTCTTAGCGGCCGCAAGTGGCCTCTCTTCCAGCCGCATCTCCTACGGTGCAAAAAGGGCCGAGAGAGTACGGGGCTCTAACCCGGAGGTTATGGATTCAAGTACCATAATCACAAGTGTTGCGGTGATGCATCCCCGAGAGGTGTACAAACTCAGAACGAATGTTGAAGCTCCTGTCACAACCCGAGTCTTCAAGTCAACCCAAAGACTCCGGGGTAAAAGAGGGAGAGTTGAATCTTAGGCCACGATGTGCAAATCTAAGGTTCAAACTGACGAGAATAAGATTTCTCCTATGCAGTATATCGGCGGCAATGGGTGAAACTAGTTACAAGACAAGGTATTAACCCAGAGAAAACAATGGTTGATATCTCGGAAAGTATCCCGCAGTTTGGATGAAACCGGAAGTCATCCAAATGAAGTACAAGAATGGTATACTTTTGGGGCTTTAGCTTCAATCTATACCGTGTCACCAGGATTCCCTAAATTTCAAAATTACCGAAATGGATTGGGAAGCAGTTTACGAGACTTGGGCCAATAATCCACACTTGGCCGCCAGAGGCGATATTTTTGAATTGTATTTTATCAGTGCAGCTCCGAACGGCGAAGAAAGGCTTTAATGAAGTTTTTCATTTCATCAAGCTAAGAAGACCGGATGGAAATGCTTTAAAATACATTAATGCAAAATTTCTTCAAATCGGAAGAAGGACCAGTGTTAGTAGGAGCATTTTCTCGATGACGGCTTCTACTGACGAAAGCACGGGGTCTTTGGGTTTGTCTAATCGAAATGGACAAAGTCAAATATCCATTCAAGTTCTTCCGCATTCGGTGAATGGATCTTTCCTTTTGAATTCGATGACCTGGATCAACCACAGGGTTTGCGGAAGAACTCTTCGAGACCAAAAGAAGAATTCTCTGGGAAAACAAGATTCCGGCAAGCAAAGAAACTTAAGGAAATTGTGAACATGGCGCATGTTGGCCGTTGGGTCGACCAATCACAAGCATGCCCCGAACGAAGGAACCGTGAGTTTGGGAAAGGATTCCGACCCAAACCCGACCGACAAGATCATGCATTGAAAAGGATAAGTGGTCCGGCTCACAAGACGCGCGTTATCCCGGGGACCACGTAAAGCAAATTTTTAAAAGATTCCCCGACAAACATCACATGGGCCGAGTCACGCGGAGAAAAGGAAAATGTGGCGAGGCAATAATGTGGGATATGACGAAGTTGATGACATCATATATATCGCCAAGATTTGAAGTCCCTTTGAAGTTCTGGACTTACCTCTATAAAATGCAGGATTTGAAGGAAGACTTCGAGACATCGAACATTTTCCTTAGTTTTCTTATAATAAAGTCTCAAGAGAAAATTTGTAATATTTTGAGTGTTTTAGTTTTAAGTTTTTATGTGTTTTGAGTGCAAGCCTCATCGATGAGAGGCTAAACCAAGATTCTCCTCCCAAAAGACTTAATTTGTATACGGATAATTTCTTGTAATAAGATCTTGATAAAAATATGGCTTGTTGAGTTTATAGGTCGAAACCCGACATGATCCATTTAAAACCTCCGAATAGAGATGGATCTAAGTAGGTGTAACAATGCCACGAACAAAACAAGTTACGAAAAAATCGGGTTCTTATTTCTAAAAATCCGAAAACAAATTGATTAAGGAGTAAAATTTTCATGTTTAATGATTATTGCAATAAATTTATTATTATGTAGTAGATTGCCACAAAATAGAGTTTAAAGGGATAACTTGAACTATTGTTTTAAAAAAAAGAATAAAACCTAGGGGCAAAATTGTCTATATATGGTAAAGTGTAACGATTTTCATAGTTCAGGGGCAAAGTGTCACGAATTAAAGTTTGGAGGGTAAAGTGTAAAAATCAAAGCATAGTTCGGATGGGTAAGAGTATTTATCTCTTTTCTATTGAGTAATAGTTAGAGCAAGTCTTGAATAGGCCCTGGAAAACTTGATTCAAATAAGCGAATCTTTGTTCTGTCTTTGATCCATATATCTCCGTTCAATTTTGGTCAGTGAATGAGTAAAACTTTGACATATAATAACTAATTGATGTCTTTTCTTTCAGTTATTCTTTTCCCGTCCTGGTATGTTAATAACCAAATGAATTTTTACAATGCATAAAATACAAATTCCAATGGTTTTGATTACTGTAACCTTGTAACCTTCTTCACCATGAACCACTAGCTTGTAGCTCAAGTGATATCACTCACTATTTGTAAGAGTATTGACCGGGGTTCGAGCCCGGTATCTTTCAATTTATTTGAAATTTATCCCCTCCTCTCCAACCAGTACTCCCAACTTATTAAAAAAAACCTTCTTCACCATGAATTTTTTTACTATTAAAAAATAAAGAATGAGAAATTATTTTGCTAGGTTTACAAAATATAGTCAATAAAAAATACAAACTAAATGAATAAAGAAATGGTGGATTTGTTTGTTTCTATGGTTTTCGACGGTGTGGTCTTTTTATACACGAGTCTTTTAACTTCATTTAATCAATGCTATTAGTATTTAGTAACTTGTATAGTTGACATCGGACTCTTTGCCTCCACCCATAAATTATCTAGATCTTCCCGCACACCTATTTTTATCTTTAAAAGATAGAAATATTGACGTTTATGTCATCCAACTTTGTCGTAGTCGCTGTATTTTGATCATATATTATAGCCCTAGTGTTCGTTTGATGAAATTCTTAATTAGTTGCCAAGCCAATATGACGAACTACAACTTTTATGTTCATCACTCCCTCAAATTCGAGCTCAATTAAAGCAGGAAATTCAATAAAAATTCAGTCATGTAGTAGCAATTTTCGGTATTTCGAGCATAACTTCATCTACAAAACTAATATTAAAACAATTCAAGTTTTATTGAGAAGCCAACAAGTAGAACTACAACTTATAAGAAGACACCAACGTCAAATTCTCAATGCGAAAGTAAACTTTTTTATTTAATTTATGGGTGGGTTCGTATGCCCAACCCGCGGCCCAAGATGAGTTGGGTTTGAGTTACGGTTTTCCGCCCTGCCCCACCAGAAAAAAGAAAGGAAGGGGTGGGGGTGCGTGGAGAGGTGTTTCTAAAAAGCAAATGAAACATAAAGGCCATTCCCAAATCTCAGATGCCCAAGTTCATACTGGAACAAACAACAAGATGCAGCTTCCCATGACATGTAAAATTTATGTCACGAGTCCGAGCAAACACAAGAAAACCATAAGCATATATCTTTTTTGCTCATTTTCTTTCAAACTTTACGACTTTCTGAGTTGCCACCCAACCACTGTTGTCAAAAATAAAAGAACAAACTTACCTTTGTATCTCTTTTATCTTTAACACCTACACATTCAGAAGGTGATGATATTTGCACCTTTCACAAGCTACGAGCATTATAGTTTCGCTTATTCTCTCCATTCTGTGCATTTCCATTTATATTTTTCTGAACCTTCCCCTTCCCCTGGGGGGCTCTGAAGAAGAGTCTTTGCAACAGAAGCTGAAGTTCGCTTTTCACATCATTATCTTTAACTTCATCTTTGGTTGCAGGAACCCGATCTCTGCAGGCACAGTAGAGACTTAGATCGATTTGGGATGCAACTAATTAAATTTCAACCGCAACAAATTATAACTTGATGCCATACAAACTATGCAAACAAGAAAGCTAGGTTGCAAAAGTCAGTACCAGATGGGGCTGCCTTTCCTGCTCCCACTATTCCATGTTAGTAATGTACGTCTGTTACATAAAATTCAACACTCACACACACGTGCACATAATTATATGAAAAAAATACTTGATTGCTGTCCAAGAAATTTCCTCTCAACTTTTGATGTACAACAATAAGGAACTCAGCTTCCAAATCCTTGAATTAGCCACTTGACACTGGCTTCTAAAGGTTATTTAACCCGCTTTATTTTCATATGGGTTTTTTTTTATTAAAAGAAATTGGTTAATCTGACAGTACATTTGAATTGCATTCAAACACAAGTATATGTTCTTGAAAATTACAACTATAAAGATACCCATCACACTAACCCCAAAATATGATTCAGTGGCAGCATAGAAACTGCAACAAGAATTACGTATGTTAGGTAATTGCTTCAATATTTTGGCTTTAACAACAGGCCAAGAGTAATTGGCAACGTACAATTAGAAATTTCTCCTTCACAATATTAGAAAACCAATATAAACTGAAACAACAAAATTAAAAATACATTACCAGCATTTGCAGTTGTTTTGTATACAAGATTAATAACTAATCATATTAGCTGATTCTTTTAGAGCTAGTTAAGAAAAAGAAACAAATCATAAGCATTATAATAAATACGTTGTTTTTAGCATCGTCATTATGTTGTTCAAGATCAAAAGATATATAGTAATTAAAAAATACATTTAAATATGAATTTAAGGAAAATCAAATGCACTTTAAAGTATGCATATAAAAGCACGAACACAAATTCAACCGGTGGTGCCATACAAGGTTAACAAACATGAACGTGAGAGTATTCATTGATATAAAACTTAGATTCACGATTTCAACTTAGGAATATGACTTGAACTATGGTGATGAATATATACCAATTTTATGCAACAAATAAGAACTAGATATGCACAACCTGCGTATGATTCAAGCACTCTTACTTCTAAGTTCTAACACAAAGAATTATCTTCAAGAGAGCAACATTTATATAAAAATGCATGACTCAGGGGTCCAAACACACTAGAAATTCAATTTTCGAAAGATATCAACCGTCTAACTCAAGAATAAATAGTTGGAATAGCATATATATATTTGTGTGAGGAAAAAAAGTGTATTGTAAAAATCAGAAGAGGTCACAGATAAAGAGAATGCAGCAGAAGCTGTTTAACATCAGGAGCAACACCCCCTAAATGAAATCGCTATATAAAAGAAAAGGCTTTCAAAAGATTAATTATTCCTTGCCTATAAAGAAGCCCGAAATCATTTATCTGTTCTGCAACTAACAATTTAACTAGATAAATAAGAATGAATTCAAACATCAACCAAAATATCACCAAAGTAGCCAAATAATGTCATCCATCAAGAAAATTTTTGAAACAAGCAACAATCTTACATATTTTCTGTACTTAATTTCCACCACATTTATCATTTTAATATCATGCTGACAACAGCAATTATAAAACCAGCAATGAGCACATAGTATAATTAGGTTACATCCATGTGTACGATATTTATCTAATAACTTTACTGTGAAAAGCCAGCAATAATTGTAAAGCAGGTTCACTCGCCAACTTACAAAACTTATCAGGAAAGAGTAACTCTGCATCAGCACATACCTAGGCAATGAAGCATGATGCCTTTGTCGATGAGTGCTTTCCCTTTACCATAGTGCTCTTCAAGATGGGCAAACTGTTGCTTGAACTGATCAACGCCACTAAAATACAAAATGTATCGCAAATCTCAATGGTTAACAATAGGAGAAGCAATGTTTCTGTTCCCAGAACCTTATCTAAAGAAAACAGCTCATATCATTAACATACAGGAAAAGTTCAAAATCTCCAACTTAAAAGAACAAAAGAAGGGGCAAAGGAAAGGAGCAGCAAGTCAATTTGATAATAAATATGGCGCAAACAGTTCTGAAAATCAGGAGAAATAAGTAAAAAGCTCATGAACAGAATGTCATCAAGATAATGCACATTGGCATCCCTGTGAGTGAAAAGGGATCCAGTAAGGTGTCATTTCCCACACTTATAGCAGAGGACAAGATGTTTCATAGGTTGAGGATCATCATTAGGAGTATCGAGCAGAAAGTCTTTAGGAAGTTTGTTGACTTTTTATATGTTGCCTATATTGATGAGAACAACTTTCAGGTAACCAAAAGCTGAATACATTATGCAAGGAGAAGAGAAAAGACCAGTCAAATAATGACAGAACAAATGGTATATCATAGTGCGATAAGAAAACTTCAAAGCAACATACCATGTAATACATATAATCTCTAAACACCTAATGCTTATAGATATAAATAGCAAGTTAACTGTTAGCCAAAGAAAGATAAAGTTAGTCAATCTAACAATGAATAACTGGCCTAACCTTGAGTACATAAAGCCTCTAGTCTGATCTCCACCTCGGAGATATTCCTGAAGCATCCGAGGATGATACTCTAGAATCTGTTTGCTTGAAATAAAGTACCCTGAATAAGAAAGAGTTGACAAATACAAGAAACCATGCTTCAGATGCAAATTTTTATGCCAGAGACCTCCCTATAAATCAGCTCTCTAACATCATCTTTACTCAGTTTTCTTCTCTCAAATTCAAACTCAAGCTTCGATATGGGTTGACTGGCTGGTTCACGACTGACCTTTGCCATCCCATGAAAGTAAGGATCAGCCAATGCCTGCAAACATAACCATCCATGAATGTTTCTATTAGAGATCATAATAATAAGAAATGATACACCTATGGACCATTGTAAATTACTTCTTCAGCAGTTGGTCTATCTTTAGGATCAAATGCGAGGAGCTTCTCCAGTAAGCGAAGAGCCAAAGGATGAGCATTGGGAAATTTCTGTTCAAATGGGACAGGTAGTTTCTTCCGCGTAGCACTGAGGTATCTCTCGCCTTTTCATTCCTGATCTGCAATTTTAATTGAAATAAAATTCTGCTACAAACGTTATGACACAAGGAAAATTCCTCTTAGTTCAGAGGAACATTGAAGCACAAGAAACATAGAGTTTCTCATTAGTAGAATCATTAATCACTACTCCCTAGTCCCTCCTATTCACAATAAGTGTCTTTTTAAGAAAAAACACACATATTAAGGAAAGTATTAAAGTACCCAATAACTTAATTAATCATAAATGTTGCTTTGAAAGAAAACAAAATTTAGACATTATTGTTAATAAATATAAGGGTAATTTGGGAAAAATCTATTGAAAATATCAAAAGGACATTCTTTTTGAATAATTTTTTATGTATCAAAAAGACACTTATTATGAATATGAGGGAGTATTAACCAAAGTAATGTAAAAAGCATTTGTTTAGAATGGGACTCAAAATCCAATTGAAAATAAATAAGTAATCGGATTAATTAACTAACTCTTGCTATAAATTCAGGAGGAGGATTGCCAAGAAAATCTATCATTAAATCTAACTGGTGCACCACATTTTTCCCAGGGAACAATGGCTTTCCAGTGAGCATCTCAGCAAACATGCATCCAATGCTCCAAATATCAGTAGCAGGAGTGTACTGCAAAGAAGGAAATCATACAAACTTTATGAAGTAAGCACACGGTATTATGCCACCCATAAATATCATAATTCTCTAAATATTGATTACTTCCAGAGTGAATAAAGGGGATAAATGGTCAACGTGAACCTCAGCATAACTTTAGTAGGCTATAGTACACTGATTAAATTTATATTTAGTGCTATCCACCAGCGTGCATAATTAGTTGGAGCCAAACAAGTCCGTTTTATAAAGTTTCTCTAATCCTTTCCCTCATATTCCTATGATGCAACTAGAAATGAAAAATCTTGAGCCACGCTGTACGTGTACATTTGAAGTAAAAGCAACCATCATTATATTGCAAGTTCAGGACAAAAGATGGACCTTCGAGATAAGATTGAACATTAACGTGAGTTAATCGTACAAAAACTATGCTCATGATTTTAGACATGACAAAGAAAAAGTTAGGCAGCAAGTAGAAATGAAATAGCATCATCTACCCCCTCTCAAAGAGACTAAAATATTGTTGACTAACATCTGTTCCCCATCCCCACACTTAGAAAAGGAAGACAAGTTGAAGAAGCAATGCAATTAGCATTAATAAGACCAATAAAGGCATGGAAGTCCTACTAGGCAAATGTCATATTAGCAACAAGACATTTTATTAAGAAAAAAGAATGCACCAAGACCTCAGCAGAAATATAGGCTTACTTTAGAGAAAAAGGAACCACATAATTCAGGAGCACGATACCACCGACTTCCAACATAATCCTTTAACAAATGTAAACGAAAAGCAAAAGGTTAGTTAGTAGAACACAATATAAAAAATTACTAGAAATACAAAAACTCCGTAGAGGTAAAACTTACAGTCCAAAATATTGCTGGTGAGGTATCACTAAATGACACACGTGCCAGACCAAAATCACAAATCTTCAACTTACAGTCAGCATTAGCAAGTATGTTCGTTGGCTTTAAGTCTCGGTGATGGGTATTTCCTGTACAAAGAAAGATATACATATCATTGATATGGAGAGAAATTTTCTTTCCGAGATGTCGAAGGAAGAAAAATGAAGGAAAGATTCCGCATGTAGATTTCGAACATGAAAACCTGTGTGAATATACTTCAATGCACGCAGAAGCTGGTACATGAAAAATTGATAATGATCATGTGTTAAGTCATCATTCGCCTTAATTACGTGGTGAAGGTCAGAATCCATCAACTCAAACACAAGATAGATATCTCGAAAATTTCGACGCGAAGGAGGAAGCATGATATGCTTTAATTCAACAATATCAGGATGCCGGAGCAACCGAAGGAGCTTGATTTCTCTGAGGATTTGCTCGGCATCAGGAACAAGCTTGAAGACATCAGTTATCTTTTTTATTGCAACTCTTTCTCCAGTCTGGATATCAACTGCAGAACAAACGATACCGAAATACCTTTCCCTATAACTTCTTGAATTTGATATCTGTTTTCTGCCTCATATTCAGTGAAGAAATCTGTTTGTAGTCTGCTCTGCCAAATCTATCAAGGAAAATGAAACAATAACATTCAAAAAACACAAAACAAAAGAGGAATTTGAAGCCGTTGTGCAGGCACTAAACAATTACAGACATATTGTTGCCAATTAGAGGACGCCTTCAGTCCATTTTTCCCTCAGATCAAATGATTAGATAAAAAAAATCACTCTTTATCTTTCAATTAGTATTATGAAATACACAACTCCTCTGTGCCGATAGATTTCTGAAAATTTACATGAGTAATTACACGAGCAACTCGTGACAACAGCTTCCGAATGAAATAATCAAACCTCAAATCTAAATAAACAACAAATAAATTTCAAAAGCATCATAACTCTCCCATTCCCAGATTGTTATGGAGATGCCCTATTTTAATACTCAAACACATAAGAATTCTTCTACTTTTTTAGATAATGCAACAACTGAAATTACACTAATCTATAATTCCGACTTGTACCATATTGTCTGTTATCCGCTCATATAATCTATACATGAAATAACCCATTGCAAAATTCATGCTCACACTCATTTATCTTAAAATTTTCGATCAAATATAATTGGGGTCTCAGTCAAAAAAATCCAGGTCCCTGGTCTTTCATTGACAGAGACGAAAGAAATGCATTCTTCGGAGATAAGGAAAAAGAATAAGAAAACTTTAATTGTTTTTCCCTTCTATCCATTGATTGAACAAAAAAAGGCCGAGAAGCTGATAAATTAACCAGGAATGCAGATTTTACAAATCTTACCTTCATTAAAGGGCTGCACAGATAATCTCGTGGAGATAAACTATCCCCATAAGAGTTGCTTTCAGGTGACTCAAGGCCATACTCGTGATTATTAGCAGACGGAGAACCGTAGCCATGATTAAAACTAGACGACGCAGAGCTGATGATGCTAGGGCTCGTGGAGTCACACAAAGCAAGTTCCCTGAGAAGCTCTCTGCGCAGCACCGCCTCCACCAATCTCTCCCAGTTGTCATAGTTCTTAGACATCTATACAACTACGTCGACCCTCTTTGGACTGGGAGAGACCCAGTTGACATTTTTGGGTACGCGGGTTCGATCCTATCAATTTTTTTGTCCGAGCCGTTTTAAAATGCAAAATATATAGAACAGTTCGAAATTGCGACTAATATGATATCTATGTTCAAAAATCTAAATAATTATTAAAATATAAGCCCATTTTTGACCATTTTCCTTCTTTTTCTCAACCTTTTTTCGTTGCCCCTTTTTTTTTATCGGACAAATATCTTGCTTTTTTTTCTGTTTGGTTCCCACTGACAAGTTTCCTCTTTTTTTTTTTGAATGTTTTGCCTTTCAAAATTTAAATTGAGAAAAATTATTGTTGGGCCCATACAGAGTCGCTCCTAATGTTAGTCGAGCAATCGGTTGACTCCTGACCCAAAAATTACAAAAGTTAGGGACCCAAATTACTACTTCTGTCTTGCAACTTTGCAAAAGCTTGGGTTGGGATCCAGGAGCTGCATAAATTCTTTTTTATTTGTTTTTTTATTTTGTGATTTAGATTTAAAAATTCTTTTTATTTTGTGATTTAGATTAAAAAAAAATTAAAAGCAAAGAAATTCCCACCAAGAATGAATGGCCCATTTTATCAAGATTAATTTTCCTTAATGGACAAACATTAAATTTTCTCAATTTAAATTTTAAAAGGGAAAAGAGTTTAAAAAAACAAAAGAAGCCTAAATTAATTGTAAAGGTGGAACAAAATAGAAAAGAAGCAGATTGTTCATCCGTGAAAAAGAAAAAAAAATTATTCGGCCAACCATGTCCCAAGAAAAATTGAATGAATTAGTTATGTTATCGATGGAGAAATGAGTTGTTGAACATAGATGTTATATAAGTTTAATTATATTTGAATTGTTTTATATATTACACGGTATTGTTTTATGTAGTTTTTTAGTTTGTACAAGAAAGGGGGGCCTAATTTTAAAAGTTCGACCCAGGCTAAAAGAATGATAGAATCGACCCTGGGCCCATAGAGAAAAATTATTTTGCTTATTGTCAAGATCAGAGAAACGGTTAGAATATAGTTAGTTATAATAGTTATGTTTGTTATATAATTTACTCTTTCTCCCTATATAAACATCCTCAAGTCATCCCTATAAACTCACTTTTTACTTCTATGAAATACAGATTTTATATTCTTTCAATAGCTTGTTCTTCATATACAATCATGTCAATTCACAGATTATAACATGGTATGAGTAGAATTATAATTTCTTCGTTGTGTATATCGCTCGATACTTAATCGAGCTCTTCGATTCTATTATCTTGATCGCCTGCCTTGAATTTCTCTCAAGATCTTGATTTTTTCAAATGACGATCGATGATTCTCGTTATATTCCGCCTACACGCACCGCCAATCCGATCGATGATTTTAGTTCTCTGTTTTATCTTCATCCAAGTGACAATCCAGAGCATTGATTGTTAATGAACCGTTCATCGGAGATAATTACATATCATGGAGTGTAGAGTGTCTATGGCGCTCAATATCAAGAATAAGAGTGTGTTCATCGATGGTTCTCTACAGGTTTCATTTCCTTCTTCTACTCTTCTTTACAGTTGTTGGCAACGTGCAAACAATTTGGTTCTTTCATGGATTATTAATTCAATTTCTAAAGAAATTCGGCAAAGCCTTCTTTACTTTACTATAGCTAAGGAGGTATGGGGACGAATTAAAGACTATGTATGTCAAGAGCGATGGTCCTCGAGTCTTTCAATTAGAAAAATCACAAATGGATCAATCTATAATCGCATATTACAATCAATTTAAAACTCTTTGGGATGAATACATCATGATCGCATCGTCCTATCATAAAATGCACTTGTGGTCAGTGTTCTAGTAACATTTCTGTGACTCTTTCTGACATTCAACAAAGTGATTCAGTCATCAAGTTCTTGATTGGTTTAAATGAGTCTTTTGCTCCCATGCGAAGTCAACTATTACTAAGTTCTCCTTGCCAAATCTTGATAAAGTTTATGCTTTATTACTACAAGAAGAGACTCGATGAGTCTTACTAATGTTCCTGGTTCTGTTACATTGGACTCTTCCATGGTTGTAAGATACTTACAAGATCAAATACGCCACCTTTTTGGATTTAAAGGACCAAAATTGCTACATAAAATACTTACTTGACCAAATATGCTACTCTCGTACGCTTACATGACAAAAGTTGCAATTAAACCGGAACTACATGTGTCGCTCATGTGATTGAAATCCCGTGAAATTAGTACCAAAATTGAGATTTCATGGCGATTCTGGACTTGTTTGTAAAACATGTATTTTGAAGGACCAAAATCGAGAGTTTGCTATAGTTATAGAACTTTTTTTGATATCGCGCTATAATTACATGACCAATTTGCAATTTTGCCGGTTTTCTCTTGCTTTTCGCATCCCGAGTCTGGAATTAATTTTCAATTTTTCTGCCAGCTAAAAGTCGAGAATCACTTTGTTTTTAGTTGGTTGGATACCCTCCAAATTGGAAAGGTCCTAGCGGCCTACGCAAAATTCAAGTTATGCGAACCAATATTACATCTTTCCTATCAAGTCCGATTCGATGTTCCTCAATTCTCAAATGAGTCAAGTTGGAAAATTCTTGGAATTTGTCGGCATCATAATTCGAAAGGAACTGCATCTCTTATCCAACCGCAAACTCGTTGTAGCTAATCTTTACTCGGATGCTAACTCGTTGTAGTGAATTTTACTTAGATGTCAATACATCTCAGCTTGCTTTTCATCGTATTTTACATTCATGTTATTCTGCTTTCAAAATACAATTCTAGATGGATTTTAAATACGGGGGCTACGAGATCTTATGATCCGTGATTCATCTTTGTATTCAAGCCCTCTCAGACAAGTTTACATTCCTATTCATCTTTCTAATGGTCAAGTTACTATTGCTACTCATATTGGTGATGTGATTATTTCTCCAAATTTAAAACTATATAATGTACTATGTGTTCCCTCTTTCAACTATAATTTGTTGTCTATCTCTAATCTCACAAAATCAGCAAATTATATTGTCTATTTTCTATCTTCTCATTGTGTTTTATAGGACATGAACACTTTGAAGATGATTGGTTTTGCTAAAGAATGTAATGGTCTATATCATTTTATTACTCATTTTTCAGCTTCTACTACTGTTTTAGTATCTCCAGATTCTCAAATTTGTCACAATAGATTAGGGCATCTATCAGCTTCTAGATTGTCTCTTATTCCTCAAATAAAGTCCAAATGTAATAATTTTGATTCTTGTGATGTTTGTCATTTTGCAAAGCAAAAAAAAACTTTCTTTTCCTTTTAATAAAAGAAGTTATGTTAAAAAATTTGATCTCATACATTGTGACATTTGGGGTCCTTTTTCCACAATTTCTCATAATGGTTTGAAGTATTTTCTTACCATTGTTGATGATTACTCTAGATGAACATGGGTTTATATGGTGAAGAACAAATCAAACACAAAGAACCATTTACTCAGTTTGACATCAAAATAAAGGTTTTAAGGTCAAACAATGGACCTGAATTTATTCTCTCTGACATTTACAAAGCTAATGGAATATTGCATCAAACTAGTTGTGTGGAAACTCCACAATAAAATGGTTTAGTTGAACGCAAACATCAACATCTTTTACTGGTGGCAAGAGCCTTAATGTTTCATTCTCAATCGCTCTCTATTTTTGGGATGAATCTATTCTAACCGCATTTCATATTATAAATAGGGTACCTACTCCTCTTTTGCAAAAAAGTCTCCTTTTAAGCTTCTGTTTAATAAATTTTCAGACTATGCTCATCTCAAAGTTTTTGGTTGCCCAACATATGCTTCTACTTTAACTGCTAACAGGAATAAGTTTGATCCAAGAGTACCTTAAATGTGTTTTTATTGGATATCCTATAGGATGTAAAGGTTATAAGCTTTTGATCCGGAAAACAAAAAGGTTTTCATTTTAAATGTTAAATTTTGTGAAAATATTTTTCACTTTCACATTTTTTTTTCTCGATTCAATTTGATTCTCTCAAGTCTCTTTGTAGTTTTTGATCCTTTGTTTCAAAATATAAGTAATAATGGTCATATCGATCACATTACTAAGCAACACCTTATATCCCGATCATGAGTTTGTTGATCATATATATGTTGATCATATACCTTCGATAATAATATTATTGAGGCAAAATTGCAAAATTAGTCCTCAGAACTAAAAGGAGGTCGCAAAAGGTCCTCAGAAAATACTCAAATTGCAAAATAGTCCTCAGAACTATGTACGATTTTACAAAATAGTCGCATATTGCATAGTTTGCAAAGTAGTCCTCAGAACTTATACTTGAGTCTCAATTTTAGTAGGGATGGCAATGGGGTGGGCCGGGTATGGGACCCATTTCAAATACCATCCTCGTGCCATTCCCCATTTTGGGCATTTGGTATGGGGACGGGAATCCCCGTCGGGAACAGGTCCCGGGATTCGAGGTCCCCGTTTTTGTATTTATTAATAAAAAAAAATTGTTTTTTACTTAAGATAGTTAATAATTAAAATAGATAAAATATCATTAATCACTAGCTAATATTATAATAACTCCACAATATAAAATACTTTAACAAATTGAGTTAAATACAATAATTTTTAAAATATAAAGTCTTGTAATTTTAAAATTAAAAGTGATTACCCTATAAAACACATAATTTTTAGGGTTTAATTTTATAATTTAATAAAATAAAAAAGTATAAACATAATTAATATTAATAATATATATATGCATATATATATATATAAATATGTATATATATATTTAGGTGAATGGGGACGGGACGGGAAATCTCCGTTTCATCTAATCGGGCGGGGACGGGGATGGGGATGGGACGGGGATATAAATATCATCCCCGCCCCATCTCCGGCTTTAAAAGCGGGAATCCCCATCCCTCGCTCCCATCCTCGAATTAATCGGGGATTCCCCGCCCCAATTTATTCGGGTACCAACGGAATGGTTCCCCATGGGATTTTGCCATCCCTAAATTTTAGTACTAATTTTTGGTGGCAATTTTAAAATTTCACCGAATTCAATCACGTGAGCGACACATATGACTCCCAATTTCTTGTGAAATTAGGACCAAAATTGATATTCAAGTACCGATTCTGTAACTATTTTACAAACCATGCATTTTGCAGACTATTTTGCAAACTCATACATAGTTACATGACTATTTTGTCATTTGAGAATTTTAAAGGACCTTTTTGCGATCGCCTTTTTTAGCTATAGGACTAATTTTGTAATTTTCCCATATTATTGATTATGTTTCTCAAGACATTGCGGGTAACATTTCTTGTTCAAACTTTCCGATTCAAATAGTTCAACTAATACTAATGATAATTCCATCCAGCTTCTGATTCAAATAGTCCAACTAATACTAATGATAATTCCACCTCTGCTCCTAGTGATTTGGCTATTAACCTTAGAAGGTCAAATAGAACTAGATCTACTCCCCATCATTTGCAAATTTATGATTATGCTTTACCATATTCTTTTAAAACATCTCATTCAGCTCAATGATCCACACAAGGTAAACAATACAATATTGAAGATTTCTTATCAGTTGATCAGCTTTCTAATAAACACAAAGTTTTTATTGCTTCTATAACTCAAATAACTGAACCTAAAACTTATACTCAAGCTAGGAAAATACCTGAATGACAACAGGCCATGCAAGCTGAAATTGCAGCTTTAGAAAAGAACAATTATCTCTATCATGATGAGCTGAAACCATATTTTCTAGAGTAATAGTTCTGAGTAAGCCTTGGTGGATGGGTCCCTGGAATACTTGATTCAAATAAGCGAATTTTTGTTCTGTTTTTGAGCTATATGTAATATATATGCGTTTAATTTTGGTCAGTGAATAAGCAAAACTTTGATGTATAAATAATTGATGTCTTTTCTTTCAGTTATTCTTTTCCGTCCTGGTATGCTAATAACCAAATAAAATTTTTCAATGTATAAAATACAAACTCCAATGGTTTTGGACCTTTGGTTACTGTAACCTTATTCACCATGACTTTTTTTTTCCAATGAAAAACGAAAGAAATAAGAAATGATTTTGCTAGGTTTCAAAAATGATGTCAATAAAAATACAAACTAGATGAATAAAGAAATAGTGGATTCCTTTGTTTCTATGGTTACTTCTTAACGGTGTGGTCTTTTTATACACCGAGCCTTTAACTCCATTTAATCAATGGTATTAGTAACTTGTATGGTTGACATAATACTATTTAGCTCTACCCATATTATCCATGTAATACCCCAGATTATATTTGCTTTTAAGATGAGAATTTTAGTTATTTAGTGGCTTAATTTCTTATTTCTTTTAATTCAATTTTCTTAAGCCTAAAAATCTTATTAGCCCAAATTCATATCAATTCATATTATTTAGCCCATTATTCATACATTATTAGCCCAAGTTAAGCCTAGCCCATTATTTTATTTAGCCTATTTACAAATTCTACTCCAAATAAAATTCTAGATACAATCCCATAAATCTAGTAAAATTTTATCTTTCCTTTCATCTTAATCTTATCGTTTCAATTGCCAAAAGATCCCAAGTTTATCAGAATTAAAAATCCCACTTTATCTCCAAATCAAATCTTTCCTTAAGAGTCCTATTATTTTAATAAGTATCAAACACAAACCTATTTATTTTTTTTGAAACGGAAATGAAAATATATTATTGCTGGAAAACGTCCAACATCGACTGATACAAGAAGTTCGGGGGGGGTATCCCATGAGGTAGTTACAGTATTGGAATGTTTCGCATATTGCGCTATCTCATGGGCGATCGAATTAAAATTTATGCTAATCCAATACAAATTGATAGAAGAACAAGAGGAAAGGGTAGACCAAATATCCTCAAAAATGCTAATGTCACTGGTCCGCATCGAATCATTCTTCGCAATGAGGTATGACGGAGATGGAGTCGCCAAGGATAGATATTGCTGGGAGATTAAATTCTTGGGCTAAAATTAAGGCTTCACGGAGGGCGAGTGATTCAGCCGTAGTAAATGGGTCGGTAATTCCTTCGAAATTTTTTGCCAATCCTCTAAGAAAATTTCCGGATTCATCACTGGATTTAAAAACACCAATTCCGCACGATTACGGGTAATGGAAATGGCGCCATCAAAAAGGATATGAACACCTCGGGAGCCTTGTCGAAAATAGTAGAATGAAGGAGAGAGTCGCACGTTCGTGCCAACTATTAGCTTGATGGAAAGAATGAAGCATATGGAACACACCGCTACAAGGATTGAGGGTTGGGCCATTCGATCTTCAAAATTTTCGAGTTCCGGAGTACCGGATGGCATTGCGAGAGGGCCAAAAAGAGCTCGCCAATGTGGGGCGGGAGTTAACAAGCGCCTCCCTGGCCCAAATGTCCGCTACCGGTGTGCAAAAGAGCGAATTAAGTCCTCGCAGCCCGCCGCATACCACATAAAGATCCGAAAATTGACAAAGAAAAGAAAAGGTGGGCAAGAGATGAGTCCGACGAATTGCACAAATGGACAAATGTGGTGACTCACTATTCCCCGTCTTTCAAGATTAGAGGCGGAGGAAGAGAGTTCGTAAGAAGCGCCACGCAAAATGCGCACGATTTGGAATTTTGAATTTCCAAATTTTCTTCCAAATCGATCAGGCCGAAACTCGAGGAGCATAACGTGTGGGATTCGGGAAATGCGGTGGGTGTTGAAGTATGGCGTGATAAGCGATTTGACAGTGAATTTTCCAGATTTTGTAAAATGCCAAACCCATTTATCATTTCGAATGTGTGGGAGAGGAGAAGTCGCAAAGATCATACGGGCTTCCCCGTGGGGAAAATATCATTTACAAGGGCAACATTCCAAAAGCCACGCTGGCGTCAAAAGGAGATTCACCGTGGAATCACAAGGTAGACGAGAGGTTGAGGAAATGGATGTGAATGAAGGCGGTTTAGAATCCAACGATCTCCCCAAATACGAGTTGTGCGGCCCGAGAAAATTTGTTTTCTACCGCCAACAAAGAGAAGACGTCGACCCACAAGAATACTTCTCCACGTCGAAGATGTCCGAGCCGATATTAGCTTCCATGAACGATGAAGTGGGATAATACTTGGCTTGGAGAACCCGAGCTAATAAAGATGACGGTTGCGTAAGGAGTCGCCAAGCTTGTTTACCCAACATAGCAAGATTAAAAATACGAAGATCCTTAAAACCCAGGCCTCCTTCTTGTTTTGTAGACGCAAGAGTATTCCAAGAGACCCAATGGATTTTCTTTTATGGGACGAGGATTCCACCAATATGCACCAATCATAGAGTGAATCTTAAATGAGCGAGTCGGGAAGCCGAAAACAGGACATAGCATAAACCGGATGGATTGAAGCACCGATTTGATAAGAATTTCTTTCCGCTTTTGAAAGTGATCGGTCATACTGAATTTTGAATGCGATTCCAAACCGATCTTTTAAATGAGCGAAAAGTTCCCTCTTGCTCGCCCGCAATAGATGGGAGGCCCAAGTATTTGTTGTGGTGTCGACCCTATTAATGCCCAAGACCGAGGAGATAGAGGCGCCAAGTTGAGATTCAACATTTAGGAAAAAACAATGCCCGATTTATCAAGGTTGATTTGTTGGCCGAGATTTTTTCGTAGAGATTTATAGCAAAACGGAGGTGTCTAGCTTCCTCGATTGTAGCGTGGCCCAAGAGTAATGTGTCATCTGCAAAGAAAAGGTGGGAGATGCTAGGTGCCGAACGGGAAACTGCAATCCCATGGATTTTATTAGCCTTTTGGAGATCCTGCAAAATACAAGAAAATACCTCCGAGCAAATAATAAATAAGTATGGTGATAGGGGATCACCCTGACGGATTCCACGACCCGGAGTAAGAGAACCAAATTCACAACCATTAAGCAAGAAAGAGAATGAGACCGACGTGACACATCTCATAATACAATCAACAAATTTCGGATCAAAGCCAAGCGCAAGGATAGTATGCTTAAGAAAATTCCATTCCACTCTATCAAATGCCTTACTCATATCAAGTTTAATGGACATGAGTCCGTTTTTGCTAGGTGATTTGGTGCGCATGTGGTGGTGAATTTCATAGGCTAGAAGGACATTATCGTTATAAGCGGCGGGATGAATGCAGATCGAGACTCGTAAATAATATGGGGGAGGTGTCACGCAATCTCGAGCAATAACTTTAGAGGCCGTTTGTAGACGACATTACACAAAGCATTAATAGGAATTGGGAAACATGTACGAGGTTTATTAGTTTTGGGGATCAACACAATGTGCGTGAAATTTGACTTGGGATCCAGACTACCATTATAAAGAAAATTAAGTACAAAGCGAAGGACATCGACCGACAATGTTCCAAATTTTTTTGGAAAAACAGGCTCATACCGTCAGGTCCGGAGATTTGAATGGATGCATATGTTTGAGAGCGTTGATGATTTCTTTATCGGTGTAAAGGCGATCAAAACGAGATTCATTGCCTCCGTCACTTGGGGTGAAATTCGTCGTAGAACTTGTTGTATATCTCCATCCTGGGGTTAATGATGAGAAGAGGGATCCGAAATAGTCGACGATGATACGTTGGACGGAGTCGGGAGGATCAAGTTGGCCAGGGTCAAGAAGAGAGTCAATGTGATTAGTGGCTTTCCGCTTACGGGCATAGTTGTGGAAAAATCGGTGTTTCGCCGCCTTCCTTATACCAATGTTGTTTGGCTCATTGTTTCCATTTAATGTTCTCTTGATCATGCGAGCTCGAGTTGGTGTTGTAACTCAATAATTTGCGTTTTCGTGTTGTCCGTAATAATCCCAGTTGGAGAGTTGTAAGTGATTTTTGAGGTAGAAATGTGGTCGGAGGTTCTTATGATGTTTGGCCCCCATCGAGCAGCCAATGGAACAGTGCTCAAGTTTTGCTGGTAAGGATTCCAAGTCAGTGGACCAATTGTCTTGGATGATTTTTGCACATTCTCAAGATTTGATCCAAAGCGGCTTCGAAACGAAAAACTCTACGTTTTTGAAGGTCGGGAGGTTGGATCGCGCTCTTAATCTGAATATGGATGAGTGAATGGTCGAGAGAATATTGTGGGGTGGTGGACGACTGAGCTCCAAGGAAACAAGGAGTGCTTTGGGATTACAAACCGCTCTGGCCTAGATGGGCTCGTTGAGTATTTGGGTTGTTGAGAAGTCGGTGCCACGTGAATTTCGGGCCCTGTGAAGTTCGAGGTCATATAAATTCACGGCTTGAAGAAATTGCCCGAAAGATTCAATTTGCCAATTATTGCGAGTCCCGCTCTCGGAATTCATCCCGCGAGAGAATTTCATTAAAATCGCCACACATAATCCAGGAGATGGAGGCGAATTGTTGGCGGATCGAATGGAATTCCAAAAAGCCGACGCCGAGAGACGCGGGTTCTCCATAAATGCGGTGATACGGAATCTGGTGCCGAGATAATAGAGTCAACATCAATAAATCATCAATATCCTCAAAGAGACGGAGATATCTTTGCGCCATAATAAAGCGAGGCCACCCGAGCGCCCTAGCGGCTACCGCAAACCCATGGAAATTGCTCGGGTTCTCGAGCGTATCAATCACGGAATTACCACATTTCGCCTCGCATAAGAAGATAATGTGGGGATTTTGTGCGCGTGAAGTCGCTGCAGCTTCTTGAATTGTCCGGGGATTCCCCAAACCCCGACAATTCCAGCTTATGAGACTCATTGTGGTCGGCGGGACTGGGCATCCGAGCCAGTCTCCGCCGTTGGGATAATTATAGAGAGAGAAGTGGAGGACGAGGGGCCGGTTTCCGTAGGGATCGATGTATTGTGGTCTGGAGTTCTACCTTTCTTGCCAATAATTTCAACAGAATGGTTTCGGTGGGTCCCATGTGGAGGAATAAGGATGAGAGCTTTCGTTTTTTGGGGTCAGATCGAGTGGGTGAAGTGGGGCTGGGATGGGAGGCTTGTTTTCGACACGAGTTAATATACGGCCATTTTTTTAGTCAAGTAGTCGAGTTCCATGTGGACCGAGGTGAGAAACGGGCTAGGCGGGATTGGTGTAAAGGATTTGAGTGGAGATAGAGTTGGTGGTGGTTGCATTTGTGGGGACGAGGGTGGTGGAGATCGAACGAGTGAGGTGGAGTTAGAGGGGATGGTTGCGGGAGTTGGGGTGGGGGGGGATTTGGGACGTTTCGTTGGAAGGTTTTGGTCGGGTTGTGTATGTTCTGGGGGTGGATTGCGATGGGAAGCGATGATAGCGGGGGTGTGGGAGATGGGAGATGAATTTGGATCTGTTATATGGTTTTGGAGATTCGTGTGTGTAGTTCGACGTGAGTGGGGGTTTGTGATAATAGCATGGGTTGAAGGGGACCGAGTTGGAGGATTATGTGGGATAGTTGTGAAGGCCGAAGCGTGTTGGGGATATTGGGTGAGGATATTTGGTGTTATCGTGGAACTATAGGGGGGATTTTGAAGCGGTGGGATCGAGATGTGTTTGGGGGTTATTTTGAGTGCGGTGTTGTTTGGGGGTCGAAAAGGATTGTTCGCGGTTTGAGCACGGCCATGAGCCGTAGGGATTAGGTTGAGGGTCGGGGGGATTCGTAAGACGCTGTCGCAATCTCGCCGCCATGCCCAATAATTCCGCAATAGAAACTGTAAACCGAGTCGTCAGATCTTGGATAGGAATAATGCACTCCATACCCTTAAATGATGTCTTCGAGAATCCTCGCGAAGGGGTTTCGTGATGTCGATGTCAACTTTAATACGAGGGAATTTTTCCAATGGAGGACCCGGCCCGCATCGTAATCAATGTCCAGGAATTTGCCCATTATATTTCCCCTTTGTTTTAGCAAAATTGATTCATGAGACCGATTGGCAAATTATGTAGTTGTATCCGCAAAGAGCATCCGTCAAAAGCCGGAGTTTGGATGATATGAAGTGTACGATGCTTCTTGGAGAACTAAGAGAAATTTGTCAAATAGCCACGGAGAACCCGATATAACTCTTGCCCGGTCGGTGTGGTTATGGAATTGGAAGACACTATGTTGTCTCCACAGTTTGCACGTGAGGCCATGACGGGGTTCCAAATCCGTTTAAAGAGCGAGGAAATGGCTTGAAGGTTTGATGGTTCTGGGGTGCAAGAACTTTACCCACAATAAGTAATGTAACGCCTGCTCCAACGGGTCGATATGGTCACGGAGATGGTGGAGTCTTCTTCGCATTAAGATGGAGGTTGGCGACAGGAGGCCAGATCGTCCGCCATAAGAGATACACAACACCGACGTGTGTCACCAAAAAGGAAGTGAGGAATGAATCAAGTTTTGAAGTTGCACCGCAAATAAAGATAAAGAAAATGGTTAGAAGAAGACAAAAGAGGAAGAGGGAGAGGGAAGCAGGGGAGTTGGGAAGGCGAAAGAAGGAACAAGCTTTCGGTGGTGGAGGTCGATTGACGGGGGGAGGAGACGGAGGCGCTAAGGGAAAGGTCCCAGGAGGACAAGAGAGACAAAAGCACGCGGCTTCCAATAGGGACAGCACGCGGACAAACCCACTACCCGCGGCTTTCCATGAGGAGAGCACGCGGAAGACTTGATGTCTGCTATTTATACCACAACCCTATTATATTTTATTCGCACGATCAAGTGTTCTACAATTCTTGATGTCTGTTATTTTCATTCCCAGCAAGTTATCGTGTGCAATTTTACATAACTAGGTAATTTATTTTCTTCTAACCTTCTCAAACTTCCTGCAAATTATCATCTTAATGACCAACTTCAACCAACAACCATGTTAATTTAGCTCTCAAGCGAACCACAGGTCCACAAAGCACCCCAAACCACAAACCCGGATTTTTAACGCCCAAATTCTCCATCCAAACCACCGCCACCACAAATCTCACCGAAAAATCCAAAATCGAACTGGGCCCAAAACTAGTCCGCCCAACAATCACCAATCGAGCCACCACCTACGAATTTGCCGAAAAACGAAATCGAATCTAAAGCCCGAGAAAACCAATTAATCCCGAACCAATGACGGGCAAAATTCCTTAATCACCGAAATCAATTCGCATTTCTCCGATTCAGTCGAGCATCGACTTTGTTCCATCCGATCCACAAGGTGCCACACTCGCCGGATCGCCCGGGGTGCCACTACTTTGTTGACTTAAAAATTTCGAGAATTAGAGAGAGAGAGGTGACAGACATATAGAAACGAGGGGGAGAAAAAGAAGAGGATGGTGATTTTGCAACTGGGAAAGGTTATGCAAATTATTCAATTAGAATTCAATAAAAAAAAAAAAGAGAAGGAAAAGAGAGAGATGATGCTGCTGCCTTGCTGGGAGTAGAAAAAAAAGAGAGATGATGTTGGTGGGTTTGACCGATTAGGGGAGTAGAAAAAGAGTAGGAAAAGAGGAAAAAGGAGAAAAAAAAGAAAAAAAAAAGAAAGAGAGAGAAAAAGAAAAGGTGGGGAAGGAGAGAGAGTTGAGGCATGAGGAGTTTACGATTGGAAAAGGAGGAGGAGGAATTTTGGGAATTAGGTCCCCATAAGCTATTGTGCACTACCCTCAACCCCTAAACCATTTAAATTAGTCTTTGATTCCAATTTTCAATTTCAATTTAGCCTTAAATTCTATTTTTTGTATTCTATCAAGCCCCTAAATTAGGATTTTAGATTATTACTTTTAAGTTTTTAAGTTTAGAATATTCGAGGTTTTAACTAGCATTATTTTCTATTGATTAGCGATTTATCGAAGCGAAGATTAAAGGCGTGCTTGCATCCGACACTTCTGCTCTACTAAATCTTCAAAGCTATGTTCAAGTGGGGTTTGTTTTCTAAACTTTATTGTCCTTGTTAAATGCTTAGATTATTTGCATGAATGTGTAGAAGATTTAGGCAGCCCTATCGAGCCGGACTCAAGAGGTCCGGTCGATGTATCCCTAAGGTGGAACCCAGCGACCTATTGTTTATGTCTACGGTTTTCAAATGATCTATGCTATGTCCTATCGATTGTATTTATCATTTCTTAATATATATATATATATATATATATATATACGGTAAAATGAATATTTGCACACATTTTATAGTCCAAAATTTTGGGGCGTTATAATCCACTTTTCGCTCTACCCATATATTATCCAGTGTCTTTCCCCCACTTATGATTATCTTTTAAAAATGGAATTATTAATGTTTAAGTCATCCAACTTTCGTAGTTGGCGTATTTTGGTCATATCTTATAGTCCTAATGTCCTAGTTTGATATAATTCTTAATTAGTTGTAAAGCCAATTTGATGAATTACATAAAACTTTTATGTTCATTACTTCATCAAATTCGAGCTCAATTAATGCAGGAAATTCAATCAAAATTTCAGCCATGTAGTAAATTTTATAATTTGGCGATATTTAGTATTTTGAGCATAACTTCATCTACAATACTAATATTAAAGCAATTCAACTTTTTTGAGCAAAAACAATTCAACGTTTATCGAGAAACCAAAAAGTATAACGATAACTTATAAGAAAACACGGAAAATTAGAAAAATTGGTCCTCTAAGTTGGCATGTTCGCACTTTTGTCTTTTAAGTTGGCCTGCTTGAAAATTAGTCCTCTAAGTTATAAAATTCGTAAATTTGTCCGATTTTCACCGAAAATTTTTCAATCCACCGAATTTGCCGACTAAGATCTAAAACGACGCCGACGAGCACAATTCTCTTTCAAGAGTATGCAAAACATCACCTTCCACGCCGAAAAACCATAAAATCATCTTCCGGGATCATCAATCGCCCAAGAAGTCCGTGATTTGCGTGTGGAAAACATGTATCTTGAAAGAGAATTGTGCTCGTATGACGCCGTTGTAGATCCTAGTAAGTAATTTTTGGTGGATTGAAAAATTTTCGGTGAAAATCGGACAAAATTTCGAAATTTTATAACTTAGAGGACTAATTTTCAAATAAAGCCAACTTAGAGGACCAAAAGTCCGAATGCACTCAACTTAGAGGACCAATTTTCTAATTTTCCCTAAGAAAACACCTAAGTTCATCCCGAACAAACAACAAAACGACTTCCCATTTTGACATTCACCGAGATATAAATTTATTTCACAAGAGTGTGAGCAAACACAAGAAATCCATAAGCATATATATCTATTTTGCTCACTTTGGGTTATTTTCGCTTTAGTACCTCAATTATACCTAGTTTTTAGTTTTGATCCCAAGGTTTCATTTAATCGAGTTTTAGTACCCAACGTTTTGAGTTTTAATCAATTCGATACCAGTTAAATAATTGTTAAACCGACTATTGACGGTTGTAGAAGGTTTTCCAAACTTTCGAATGTATCATTTTGGTACCCTATGTTTATTGGTTTATCAAATTTGGTCCCTAGATATTTCAAATTTTATTCAAAGGACCGATCTTTTCAAGATCTAACTCTTTAACAAAACGGGTATGGGCTTATTAATAACTTTTAGTTAAAATGGTATCGAGCATAGGTTTATTAATAACTTTTAATGCTTAAATCTGCACTTATATACTCACTGGACAACCTTCAAGAAACTGCTCATGAAAATTCCCATCAGAATAATGATTTCGACGGAATACTGTGAGCTGAAACGAGATACTTCCGCATAAATCTAAGATCTCCAGCAATACGTGTAACTGAACGAAGCATAAC